>CM035130.1:123838934-125038934 GCA_020205605.1 Panax ginseng | reverse complement strand
GAATGAATCGACTACAGTCTTATGCTTAAAAAAAATTGATATTAAACCCTCATTCATATCTATGTTTGTCCTATTCTCAGAAAGGGTCTATAATTGTGCTTAGAAGCCATGATGATAGTCTATAGGATTAGATTTCATTCGCGTCTTACAGTAATGTGGGGTGTGGATGTTTGATAGTTTGCTTGAGGTCAAGCAAAAGCTCAAATTTGGGGGTATTTGATGAGTGGGATTTATATCCGCGAATCAGAACCTCTATGGCTTAAGACGCTGCCTGTTTTTCGTCATTTCTTTAGCTTTTATATATATATATATTGTTGTTATTTTGCTTAATCTTTATGATGCAGGGCTCATTAGGTCATTTCCAGCTTATAGGACCAAAATGGTCAAGTTTTACACACTGGCGCTGCAGCGCCAATTCCAAGCTTTAGCTTGGCGCTGCAGCTTGACCTCCGGGTCCATACTGACGTCACCATGGCGCTGCAGTGCCCCAACTCCTTTGTAAGCTAGTGGCTGGCCTGAGCTCCAATGTTTTAATGCTTACATGGTATTGCAGTTGCCATCCTAAAAGTATACTCTTCAGTCTTGCAAATACGCCACCTCCGGTGTCCAAGCAGAGACTTGCTATTAATGACCTAAAAGATGAGAAGTTAATGATCTTCAGACAGAGTAGCCGCCATCAGTTATTACAGATCTTAGAATAGTTATTTTTTAGTTAATTAGTTTTAGAAGAGAAAGAAGTTGTACTTGAAGGAAGAAAAGTCCATTGCATCCTACACAGCTCAGACACTACACGGAGAAGAGAAGACTTGGAGACAGAAAATTTCACAACAGGAGTTTTCTTATTCCAAATCTTTCATTCATTTGTGTATTTATGAGCATGTTGGATACTTTAAAAACATGTATTAGTACCATGATTATGAACTAATTCCATTTTTAGGATTGCAATGTAACCTATTGTTTAGCTTAATTAACTTTCTCTCCTATTTATATTAATGAATCTTTTTGGAATGGGTTGTTGTATTTCATGTTTTTTGATTGATTGCATGACAAAGAAATCGATATTGATATTAATGGATATTAAAAAATGGATATTAATATCTAACCTTTAAATACAAGAACACTTGTTATGTCCATGCCTATGGGAATGTGTGTATAAGTTGCTTAATAGGATAGACATATCGCTATTTTCCTTGTGTAGCCTTGAGACTAAGCTTAATGACCCTAGAAAGAAATATCGTGCTTCATCTAGCTAGGGATGTGCATTTGACTTTCAAAAGGAGCTTATGTGTAGTTACTGTTCTCGGTTGACCATTCCTTGATTCGTTTGTAATGTGGAGAGTTAGTAGATTAGGTGACACATTAGGGGAATTGTAATCCGAACTTGACTTCCTTGTATAACTAAATCTCTTATTCCTTTAGTTTTTAATCATATAACTTAATACACCATCTCTATTAACTTATTTAGATAAGACAGTATTGAACATATTTTAGTACTTGACTAGCACTTAAGACTTTGTCCTCGTGGGTACGACACTCTACTTATCTTATATTACTTGTGGACCGCGAATGCTTGCGCGTGTTTTATCGATTATGAAATCGACCAACAATAACCAGATTTTAATCGATTGTAGCATAAGAATATCATTCCCTATTATTAATATATCATCAACATATATTATACAAGGAATGAAACAGTGCTCCCACTAATCTTCTTGTACACACATGGTTCATTCGCATTTTTGATAAAATCAAACTCTTTTATTATCTCATCAAAACGAATGTTCCACCTACGAGAAGCTTGCTTCAATCTATAAATGGATCGTTGTAGCTTGTAGACTTGATTTGTTCCAACCGTTGAAACAAATCCCACTAGCTGTGTCATATACACATCCTCCTCAAGTTTCCCATTAGGTAAGGCTATTTTCACGTCCATCTGCCAGATTTTATAGTCGTGGTAAGCTGTAATCGCAAGCAAAATCTGAATGGACTTGAGCATCGCTACTGGTGAGAAGCTTTTGTCATAGTCAACCCCTTGTCTTCGTTTGAAACCATTTGTGACCAGTCGGGCCTCTACCTTGCTGTCTGCTCCAGCCTTTCTTTTAAAGACCCATTTACACCCAATAGGCTTAATGCCTTCAGGTGGTGAAACCAAAGTCCATACTTAGTTTTCATACATGGATTCCATATCGAATTTCATGGCTTCTTGCCACTTCTCTAAGTCTTTACTACTCATAACTTGTTCATAATTCAATGGATCATCATCATTTATGACGCATACCTCATCGTCATCTTCTATGATGAATCCATACCTATCAGGTATCTTCGGTACTCTTCTAGATTTACGAATAGGGTGTGTTATAATAGGTTCTTCCACTTGTTTAGGTACCTGACTTTGATCTGTAGTATTTTGTGGTTCGTGAACCTCTTCAAGATATATCTTACTCCCACTGATCCTTCAAGGATAAACTCCTTTTCCAAGAAGGTAGCATGTTTCGCAACAAACACCTTTTGATCAGTTGGATGATAGAAATAATACCTTGATGTTTCTTTAGGGTATCCCACAAATCTATATTTGTTAAATCTAGTCTGTAGCTTATTGTTTTCAAAATTTTTGACATAAGCTGGACAACCCCCAAGTCTTAACATGCTTAAGATTTGGTTTCCTCCCTGTCTATAACTCATATGGGATCTTGGGGATAGATTTTGTAGGTACCTTGTTAAGTAGGTATGCAGCCAATTCTAAGGCATATCCCCAGAAGGAAACTGGAAGGTCGATAAAGCTCATCATGGATCGAACCATGTCCAACAATGTTCGATTTCTCCTTTCAGATACACCATTCATCTGTGGCATCCCTGGTGGAGTCCACTGTGAGATTATACCAGTTTCTTTGAGACAATTGAGAAACTTACCGCTTATGTATTCACCACCTCAATCTGATCAAAGAATCTTAATACTTTTGCCAGTTTATTTCTCTACTTCACTTCTGAACTCTTTGAACTTTTGAAATGATTCAGATTTGTTTTTCGTTAAATACACATATCCAAATCTTGAGTGATCATCAGTGAATGTAATAAAATAAGAATACCCTCCTCGTGCAGTCGTTGTCATAGGTCCACAAACATCTGTGTGTACCAACACTAACAACTCTGTAACTTTTTCATTAATATGACCAAGTCTACAGTGCCACATATAGGTATAATTAACATTATCTCTTTTCCTTTTATTAGTTTGTTCAATTTGAAGTATATTTTCATGCAAGTCAAGTATATAAATTCCATTTCGCAAATTACCAACTCCATATAAAACATTATTATTATAAATAGAACAACTGTTGTTCTTTATTAAAATGTCAAAATCATCCATATCTAATACAAAAATTGAAATAATGTTTCTAATGATATTCAGAACAAAATAACAATTATTTAAATTAATGAACTTGCCCGTAGGCAGTGCTAAATAATAAGTATCTACAACTAATGCAACAACCTTTGCTCCATTTCCCACTCGTAGGACGACCTCATCCTTGCTCAGCTTTCTACTTCTGACCAGTCCCTGCATATTATTACATATGTGAGAACCATAGTCGTTATCCAATACCCAAGTAGAAGATTGAATTTCAGAAAAAATAAATTTCAATCATAAACAAACCTTGATTAGGATTCGAAGCTTCTCCAAGCTTATTCTGCTTTTGTTCCGCAAGATAATCCTTGCAGTTCCTCTTCTAGTGACCCCGCTTATTGCAATGAAAACAAATTCCTTTGCTAGCTGGATCAGGTTTCTTTTGATCCTTCACTTTCGCCTTTCCCTTAGCCTTATTGGATTTCTTCTTTTGAGAAGATACCTTGGGCCTCTTCCTTTTTTTGGAAGAATCATCCACCAGTAAGACATAGTTCTTCTTGGATGGGAAGTGACCTTCAGCAGTTTTCAACATGTTAAGTAACTTAGGCAAGCTGACGTCCAACCTATTCATATGAAAATTCACAACAAATAGTGAGAAGGTGTTAGGGAGTGACTGCAAGATCAAATCTTGACTCAACTCCCCATCCATGACGAACCCAAGCCGTCCAAGACATTCAATCAAATTAATCATCTTTAGGACATGAGTATCAATAGTAGTGCCCTCAGTCATTTGAGATTGGAAGAGCTCGTTAGATATTTCATATCTAGCAGTCCTACTTTGCTCACCATACAGCTCTTGCAGGTGCAGTAGCATCCATGGTTTCATGCTGACGCTGAACTCATGGATGCGAGTATGATGCATTGAGCCACAGATGCATCATATTACCACTTTTTAAAAGTAGCAATCTCATCCTCAGAGGTTGTTTCTGCAACTTTTGCATGTACGGGCGAATTTAGGATATAAGAAATCTTTTCAACAGTGTAATTCGGTCCGGTTAGTTTGTTACCATCAAATATGCTACACAGTGAGATTAATGAATGTGACATTTTCAAATTCTGAATGTAAAAAGATAATATTTTAGCAAACATTTATTAAATTAATTACCAAAATAAATTAGGTCCTATTTTAAATCGGTATCTCCCACTATTTTCTTCAAACTATATTACCCTCATTTATATAGTTCGACAAAATCTAATTAAAGTTTTTGCTAGTGAGAATAAGGATCCAATTTCAAATATATATAGTCTTGTGGTGACACAACAAACTATATATAAATAAATAGGTAGATAACTCCTTGTTAATTACATCATCATGTAACTCCTTATGTTTTGCCTCTTGGATTATTTTGATCAAGTGGTGGCACATCCGAATCAAAATTATCTAAGTTAAGTCCAACCTAGAACTTTCATATATTCAAAAAAGAAAAAATATTATCCTTGTGGTGACACAACAAAACAATATTGTTCAATTTTCTTAATAAGCATCAAATGTGATAAATTAACATCTTAAATACTTAATACTTGCCTTGTGGTGATACAAAAAACTTGTATTAAATATTTAATACTCTATTTAATTTTATCATGCTAGAAGGCGACATTCGATATTCTAACTTTGAGGGATTTGTTATTATTTGTCTCATCTTGTTTACTGCGTATACACACACACATATATATATATATATATATATATATATATATATATATATATAATACTAGCATGCATATTATAGAATACTATATTCTACCCGGATTAATTATGGATTTTTATTCTAGTTTGGTTCACTAGAGCCACCAAGTGAACCAAAAGGTCAAACCCTAGGGTGCAAGAATAAATATTTTAATATAACTATTACATTTAAACTCGAGCTCCATTACAAACGGGTCTTCAAATGCTCCTTTCTCCTTGATCTCTGGTTCATCGAAAAATTCTAACTAATCCTATTACAATTAAACTATTTAATTTAAATAGAAACCTTGATCAACAGTCAATGGAAAGTACATAGGAAAGAGATAGAATTTACATCAGTAAGAAAACCAGAAAAGGCGAGATACGCAGACCCCATTTAATAAAACTTATTATTCAAACATCCAACTATAATAAATCCAATCACATTGGTCAATAGTTCATAATCAATCTCATTTATTATCATACATATCATCATATGCATCAATAAATAAAACATTCATCTTATGAATAAAATCATTCCATATATATATGAGTATCATTTAATGGGAAAATTTAAGTTGCATAAAATTTAATTTCAAAATTAAAATAAATTCTTTATTTTAATTATAAAATTAATAAGAATAATATATATAATAGTAACCACTATAATAGTAACCATGTTATTATAATATAAATATTATAATAGTAACCACGTTAACTATCAATTCACCTGCCTGTTAACTATCATGTTATATATATATATATATATATATATATATATATATATAACAAAGTAATACGCGACCTAGCGAAAAAAACGAAATACAGTTGCAACTATTAATAGGCTTACGAAATTGTTTACGGTTTTTTTAAAATAAATTTTATACAACAAATTATGCCCAATAAATTATTCTAAATACATACCCATACATATATGGAATCAAAACAAATAATAATTCGCATAAAGTTTGGCTCTAATACTACTATAAGGTTTTGTGAAGATCAAAGTAGTAATGAAATTGCAAAAATTAGCGGAAGCAAAATAAAATAAGATTTTAAAATTTTTCACAAACCAATTATCCGGATCATCCTTTATGCATATTATTAATTAAAATGAAGAACAAGATGTTATGTAATCATACCCTTGTAGATACGAGCTTCCACAGGTACGAGTTCAACTCCTACTTCTCCGCGATCTTCTTGAATATCTGGATATATTCCTTCCTTTGATCAATATTAGCCACCCAAGTGTATAGCCTCTAAAGGTGATCCACAATGGAAGAAGAATATTTAAGAAGAAGGGTGTATTGGCTCAAACCCTAGTTTTTCCTATCTCTATAGAAAAGGGGCGTATTCTCTAAAAATTGGAATTACATATATCTGATATTTGATATAAGACTTCACTTATAAAGATATTAGGTAACCCTATTTAATTAAAATAAGGTATTACTTATTTAATTAATCTCCTTTAATTAATTGGGCTCCTTAATCTTATTAGGGATAATTAATTAAACCCTTTTAACTAATTTTGCCTCCTAATGCTATTATGAATAAATGAGAGTACTTATATTAAATTAATTCCTACTCTTTTAGAAATTAAAATAATAATAATTGTGATAATATTAATAAGACTACTCTTATTAATTATATTTAATATTTTCAAAATATTAACACTACACCAAAAATAGCCTCTAGTGAAGGAATTTATTCCTTCACATAAGGAGTTGTTTAACCAAGGAACAATGAAGGAAAAAAATATAGTGACAATATAGTTACTAGCGAAAGAAACATCCTTCACAATTTATATTTTTTTCCTCGCAAAATTGGGGCAATAGAAAGATTTTTGGAGCCAATTTATGATAAAAATTTACGAGGAAAAAATCTATTTAGTGAAGGAATTATTACTCACTATATATCATTATTCAGAAATTTTTTGCAAGGAATAAAATTGGTCGTTATCTTGTTCTAAATATTTTTTTTTAAATTAATTATGGTAAATATAAATACCTTAAATTTTTTACAATAGTAAATTTAATTTTAATAACACTTTTTAAATAACTTACAATATCAACTATTTACGTCAACTATTTACGATAGTAAATTTAATTTTAATAACACTTCTACCCCTAGTCCTCTTACCTCTACCCAACCCAACTGAAGTGAAAATTCCTATCGGAGGACTACGGATTCATTAATAAGTGAAAATTCCTATCGCCGCGATGTCATTAATAAGTCATCCGCCGTATGATCCATATAGTTTCGCCAACGCTGTACCGGAGGACTACGGATTCTCGGACGACGGGAATGACATAAACACACTGTTCGTGTTGGGCTGTCGGACGACGTTAAAGCTCAAGAGATTCACAACCTCTTCCGACGCCGACCCGGCTTCGACTCTTGTCAGCTCAAGTTCACCAGTTGTGGTAATCAGGTCCATCTTTGAAACCTATTTGTTAATTTCTTTTACTTTCTTACTATCCCATCAACAAAAAATGTTGATTTATGTTTACAAATGCCAATTATTTTGTGTTACTGTGGAGAGAATACAATTATTCCTCTGATTTGGGAGTAAAATTAGGGTTTTAACTTCTCTTGCCTTCCAACATTGTTTTATCAAACCCGGCATTGATTTGGGAGTAGAATACAGCAAATGCTTCGGCATTGCTCACTTCAATGCTTGCAGTCGCTCCTCGAACCTATGGTTGGACCCTCCAAGGTATATCATTACTTTCTTTTCTTTAATTAAATTTACCTTTTTCCCCTCGTATGTGTCTATATATTTAGTCAATTGAAATTTTAAAATTTTCAGTTTATTCTGACCTGGTTATAGTTTTTATTATAAGTTTAATATAGTAAATTGGTTGTTCCTTTGATGTGTTTTCAGATGGAAATATTTAAAGTACAATGTTTGTTTCTTAATAAAACTCTGTATGCGAGGGAGTGATTTTTCTCTGTCCGTACATATATTGCACTTATAGATTATAATTTGTCTTGTGAGCTCAATCCATAACAAATGGCCGACAATCTGGAGTCACCATTGATTCCAGTATAGGAAGAAAAAGCTTGTAATTCTTCCAGCAACTTACTTAATAAAGATGATGTTTTCGTGGAAGTGAAGAAGCAGTTATCTTTAGTAGGCCCTCTAGTTGCTGTAAATCTCTTAATATGTTCCTTACAGATGATCTCAGTTATGTTTGTTGGCCACCTTGGGGAGTTAGCTCTTTCTAGAGCTTCAATGGCCACTTCTTTCGCTTCAGTTACTGGATTCAATTTTTTGGTATGTGTGATCCTCCCCATTTCACCTAATTTTCATTTACCAATATACAATTGTTGCTATTCTTTAACTTCACGTATGCTCATACATACGTCTATCTTTTGAGTTATCTACCCATGAATTGGGAATGATCCAGATGAAATTGCTTTTGATTGGTCAGTTTGACATGAACATTATGAAACTCTGATATGTATTGAATCTACTGATCACAACTAACAAGTACTTCAATGAACTACTGTGGCTCATGAGTCCCCTATTTCTCTTCTAACATATTGGTAAATGATGGAATAATTTAACTATGCATTCTTTCTTTATGTTCGTTTATCCTCTTTGCTTTTGCTGATTTTTAACACATACATGTACTTTTAACACCTAGGTCCAAGATTAAGATTCATCACATGGAAATTTCATATATTATTTGTTTTTCAACATTGTGTTTTCTTGCATTTTTATTGAACAGATTGGAATGGGTTGCACCTTGGACGCTTTTTGTGGTCAATCTTATGGGGGCAAAACAGAACCATATGCTTGGTATTCATATGCAGAGAGCCATGTTTGTTCTTCTTCTTGTCAGCATTCCACTTGCTTGTATTTGGGCAAATGCAGGATATATTCTTGAATTTTTGGGACAAGACCCAGAAATATCAGCAGAAGCTGGTCTTTATGCGCGTTTCATGATACCTAGTATTTTTGCTTACGCCCTCCTTCAGTGTCATATTAGATTCCTGTAAGCTCAAAACAATGTTGTTCCAATGATGTTAAGCACAGGAATCACGACGTTACTACACATACTCGTTTGTTGGATTTTGGTCTTCAAATCTGGTCTTGGTAGTAGAGGTGCTGCATTGGCTAATGCAATCTCTTATTGGATTAATGTGGTGTTTTTGGCAATTTATGTCCATGTTTATCCTTCGTGCAAGGAATTTAATCTGTGCTATCAGGTACTCTGCAGCTGTTATATTATGGTCATAACCCCCAACATATGGGTCATCTTCACATTCGTCACTGTATGGCATGATTTAGAGTGGTACTTTTGATTCTTTTGATAAATTGGCATCAATGGAGCTTTCCCATCTAGTTTGTCATCTGAAGTCACAGCTGGGAACATTCAGAACTTGGGGCTTATTCGTGTTATTGACTATACTCTCAACGATATTCCGCTTAAGAACCAAAAGTGAGAATCTCCAATTACACATTAGTACTCCTTCAATTCCAAATTCTAAAATCATTATTAATTTTTTAAAAGTCAATTTCAAACATTTTCAAACTCAAAATTGGTATGGATTCATTTAGTTTAAGTCAATCAATTATTAATATCATAAACTATTTGAAAAGTACTACTAGTTATTTAGCAAAAAAAAAAAAGTACTAATAGTTATAAGATTTACTGTTAATCATGTTAATTTTAAATTTGAAAAAGTCTGACTTTTAGAAAGTCAATATTGAATATTGATCTTATAAAAAGATTCTCTTACCTTTTGACATTGTTATATTAGAGAAAATATAATGTGTTGTTTGTATTGTTTTAGGTATATCATTATATCAAAATGTGAAGTTGTATCTCCTCCGCTTAAAGTAGAAATTAACACTGAGGTGAAAACTGAGGAAGTTTGTATTATATTGAAACCTAAGCAAGAAATGGAGGTCAAGAGTGATATTAATATGCAAGGGCCTGGCATCATTTTGAAGCCAAAACAAAAAGTGGTTACCAAATCAGCTGCACAAATAGTTCATGAACAAAATGGAAAGTAAGTGTTAGGATAAGGTGCCATTTGCTATTATCCATAATTAGTGAAGCCAAGTAGCTAGTATAATTTTTAATATTCAGGTATGTTTTAGTGTTCAGGTTAATGGGTTTTGGTTTTGAAAGTAATGTTTTGTCTATTTTGAATTTTTGTATGGCCCCTGCTGCACGAATGGCAATGACTCGAAGAGTTCATCCATTTTTTTTCCTTGAATCCATATCAAGGAATTTGGACCAAAAAGGTTCGGCTTACAAACAAAGGAAACATGCGCACGTATAAGAACATCAAAGGGGAAGGTTGTGTCTTCAACGTAGAGTTAATATATGAATTTGTAAGCCATAAACTACTTTTCACAAACAGTATCTGGTTGTTTTTAGGCCATGTTATTCTTTGATTTAGACTGATTGAGTCAAGGTATTAATTTTTATGGTGCAGGGCACACAAATTCAAGCAACAATGTTCAATGAGGCTGCAAAGAAATTCTATGACAGATTTCAACTAGGGAAGGTTTTTTTTATGTTTGGTTATTAGTTCGGTTCTTTCATGTATTAATTTTTTTTGTCATTTGGTTTAGTAAATCTCTTATTTATTTGTTTTAATTTAGTGGAATTCCTCTTTTGTGCAGTCATGGATATTTTTTGTGACCCAAGTTAGCTCTTATTTAGAAGATGATTAATTCTAAACACAAGAACAATAGGCTAGACACCAGCGGGACTGGCATACATACCTACCACAAGCAGCCACCAATTACAACAAAGAAAACGAAAGGGTGCTTTGGTTTGAAACCGGACGGCAGCGAAACCACCATTATAGGGGCTTATCAAAATTTATCTCCAAATTTAATTGCTAATAAAAATAGCCTCATTGATTAAGAAATGGCTACAGACTCGAGTAACGGGACAACGAGGACACATAAAAAAGGGTCGTATAAAAGTCCAATTTGCTTGAGTGTTTTTATATCGGGACAAGCTTTAGGTGCTCGCAAGAGGTCACACTTAATTGCTAAGGCCAAAAACAACCAAAATGTTACTAGCATTGCAATTCAGAGACCAATTCCAGAAATTAGAGATTTTCTTAATCTCAATTTGCCTGCTCTAAATGAAGAAGATAGCAATACTTCTATACTTGGGTTCAACCCTTGGTGGATTGGAAGCAACCACAGCATGAACTGCTACTCGGTTTTCTCTGAACTGATCATTTTATTCAAGGGTGTACAGATTCATTCATTCTTTACATAATTGAATTGATCGCCCGCAGTTAAACAAAATTCAATCAGCTGCTCATCAACTCCAATTAGCTTTAATACAGGTTTATCCTCAATTTTTTAACCCTTTTGATGACATTCTGCAGGTAATATTGTCTACATTTTTGGCATCGATAAACATACATAGTACTTACAGAAAGTGTTAGCTAAGGGTACTTTAAAAGTTCAGAGTGTTTCATGAAGAAAAATTTTCCATTACTGCTAAATGTATGTTCATTCTTGAAATGAAATATGTTTGTATTCAATTTTATATATGTTTCTTCTTAGAACTATATGAACAATGTTGAGAATTATCTCCCTGTTTAATTTGATTTTTTTTTGTGAATGTCATTTTTTCTTTGGCATTTAAGACGAAGAAATGAAATGTTGTTGAAAGATGGATTGGTGAGTGAGGTGATGATGTGATGAGATGAGATGTAGAAGAGGTATTTTTTTATCATGTAGCCCACAAAAATGGCATGTAAGATCATATGAAGGTGGTTGTTTAGGCACCTACCATAAAACTTGACAAATGGCCACTTATCTCACTTCCATTTCTTTCTTAAATTTATGTGTCCTATTGGTGTTATATATTTTTCTTTATTTCATTGTATTTAACTTCTTGCATCTTTTCTCATTTCTGGGTAAATATTTAATTCAAAGATAACATATTTAATATACATTATCTATTGATATGTGGAGTTTGCTCTATTTCGTTAGGCTCCTTGTGTTTGTTGGTTGTTGCTTCAAATAAGATTATGTTTTGCCTTCTGGATTTGCTATGTTGTCCGTTGGGTTTTTTTTCTTGCCTTGTTGATCTATTCTAAGTTGTTTACTGGCTATAAGTTGTTTGTGGATCTGTGTTCCCATTTGTTTGCTTAGTCTTCTTTTGCTTTGTTGTTGCTCATGTTCTTGTTGCTTGGTGTGTTACTACATATTTTGCTGCTATTTTTTCTGCCTTTGTTTTGTTTGTTTTGTGCTTGGCTTTGCTTTCGCTGCTGTTCCTATGGGCTGTTTTGAGGTTATGATGATGTTTTGTTGGATTGTTGATGCTGTGGTTCTTTGTTTGTGCTACTTGGCTTTGTTGCAGGTTCTTGATGCTGCTGTATACTTGGTTTCCCTGCATCTGCTATTGCTAATGCTGGTGTTTCGCTGTTGTTGGTCTGTTTTGTACTGGTGTTTTATTGCTGGGATATTGTTGCCTCTGCTGCTGCAGTTTTCTAGTTTCTGCCTGCTGGCGCTCATTGGTTTTGTCTACACTTTTGGGGCTTATTTTTGCTTGGGTGTTGGTTTATTGGTTGTGGTTGTTGGCTGGTGATAAGTGTATTTTATATACGCGATTTCATATCTAATTCATGCTTATTTCGTTGTTATATTCTTTTGATCATGAGCATTTTCACTTATTTTATGTCATTTTATGTGTAGGTTGATGGTTGTGGCATTGAACGTGCTATTGGAGATATTTGGTGCATTTGGAACTTAATTGGAGCATATTTGGAAACAACTCGGTCTTGCAGACAAGTCATTTATGCGAGGAGCATAGCCAATAGCATGCATAAACATGAACAAGTTTTACACCCAGGCTGAGGGTCTACATTCATTCAAGACAAAGCACAAGCCAGCGGAGAATGAGCATCTAAAACATACATACCCAAAGTGGGTTGGGAAAATTTGAGGTGTCTGTTGCGGTTATACTTTCTTTTGGACTCAATTTTAGTTGTTTGTATGGTCTTATAATTCTATTGGATAAAGATTGTGGTGGAGTGTTAGGCTAGATATATACTACTCTATCAAACACAAAAGAAAAGGATTTAAGGAGATTCTTGAGATCAAAAAATCGACTTGTGAAGAGCAAAAGTGGAGGAGTATTTGAAGAGTTTTTCAAGGCGATTGCAATTTTAGTCTACGTAAAGGGTGTTTTTTAATATTCTTTGTGTTAGATTATTATTTGTAATTGAAAGAATGATTTCTATGATTTATTCAGTGTTTATTTCATTTATTATGAACTAATTCATTTTTTTAGGCTTGTGATGGATCCTTAAGTGAATCGATGGTTTTGTAAGCTTTGATTCCCAATTTAATAAGTTATCTTCAGTTTATCTATATTAATTTGTGCTTGAATCTATGAATTGTCTGATCAACAATTCTTTGTGGGGTTGGGTGGAATAGAGAGAGGATATTCAATTCTAGACCTAGTTAGTATAACATGTGTTCAGGATTTTGTTAGTAGCTTAAACTTGATGAGTGTTAAGGTAGAGATATGTTTGACACCACATGTAATCGGATAGAGAACTTATTCTTCAACCTTCTTTAATTGTAATTCACATAAAGATATAGTGGGTTAGTTGATTAAGGTGTTTAACGGATTTCTATCTTAATTGTGGATTGAAGTTAATATGGTATTAGTGCATCGAGAGGTGGTTAGTACTACGTTCGTGTTCTTGATTAATAAACTGAGATAGTGCGTTAAATTAGGATAAAAGTGTTAAAATTAAAGTGAAGCTTAAGGTGAAATCATAAGTTTAATTCTCCATCAATTGTTTGAAAATTCAGATTTTGGTATTCGTGATTGTTTTATGTTAATTTAATTATTCTAAATTTTAGTTTTGGTTTTGTTAATTTTAATCGTTGAATTTGATTTGTTTAATAAAATTAGGGTTAATAGAAGATTGGTAATTGTGAGTTAAGGTATTTGCTAATTTATCTCTGTGGGAACGATACTCTACTCATCACTCTATTACTTGTTGACCACGTATATTTGCGTGTTGTGCGTATATAGATTTTACCCAACAAGTTTTTTTTGGTAATTCTTAGAGATAACATTAGTATAATTCTTAATACTTTTACAATATCAGTTTAATTAATCCAGTTTTACTTAGACGTTTTTATTTTTGTTTTGTGCTTCTTATTTCAGGTGTTGGACATAGTTTATGCAAACTCGGTCTAAAAAATTCGGACTTCTTTGCCTTTTTGGCAGCGACATCGAGAGAAGGTTTCAGAGGTTGAGTAAGTGGATTAAAGAAACGAGGCAAGAATTCGAAACACCCGAAAAGGTAGAGGAAATAGTGATGGCGGCCGAAGATAGGAAAGCGTTAAGGGACTTCATAATACCCAAAGTAACGGAACTGCATTCAAGTATAACGAGACCAGCAATAGCAGCAAACACGTTTGAAATTAAGCCTGGGATGATACAAATGATTCAGAATTCAGTTCAGTTTGGGGGATTGGCAAACGATGATCCGAACGAGCACTTAGTCAGTTTTCTGGAAATGTGCGATACTTTTAGGTTTAATGGAGTTTCAGATGAGGCGGTGAGACTTCGATTGTTCACATTCTCTTTACGGGACAAGGCGAAGAGTTGGTTGCATTCCTTACCATCTGGTTCAATAACAACGTGGGAGGATTTAGCTCAGAAATTCCTTGCAAAATTCTTTCCACCGGTAAAAACTTCGAAGATGAGGAATGAGATTACAATGTTTGAACAACATCATGGGAGTCGTTATATGAGGCATGGGAGAGATACAAAGAACTACTCAGAAAATGTCCACATCATGGATTGCCCCAATGGCTACAAATGAACACCTTCTACAACGGACTACATGGGAATCTTAGGACAAGTATCGATGCAGCATCGGGCGGAGCGTTTATGGCTAAGAGTTACGAAGAAGCCTACGAATTGATTGAAACCATGACTGCTAATAACTACCAGTGGCCCACATCGAGAATGACACGAGGCAAAAGGTATTTCGGGGTATTAGAAGTCGATAATATGACAAACAATACAAGCACTGGATGGTACTGCAATGTCAAAGAAGTTGGAGCAAGTGGTAGCGGACAAACACATCAAACACGACCAACACGCATGAGTAGCGATAGTATGTGAGTTGTGTGCGGGGAGAACACCCAACGGAGCAATGTGTAATTAACCCCAAGAATGCGGTTCATTGGCAATTACAGCGAAATTCCTCAAAACACATATCAGAACACATATAACCAAGGAAATTGGAACCATCCAAATTTTTCATGGAGCAACAACCAACAGAATCAAGCTTCACGACAATCATATCCTCTAGGTTTCCAGAATCAACAACAACCA
The DNA here is from genome assembly GCA_020205605.1 of Panax ginseng. Lineage (NCBI taxonomy): Eukaryota > Viridiplantae > Streptophyta > Magnoliopsida > Apiales > Araliaceae > Panax > Panax ginseng. The sequence goes on along the minus strand of CM035130.1, from coordinate 125,023,510 downwards.
ATTCAATATCAAGTTTTGGAGGATAAGTTAGATAAATTCATGGCTACTACCCAGTTGGCGATTAAGAATCTAGAAATTGGTGGGTCGGATAGCGAGGAATCGAATAGTGAGACCACAAGGAACAACGCCAAGTGACACCAAGAGAAAAATCCTAAGGGTAATCACGAAGCGATGTCGAAGCCATTATGTTGAGAAGTGGAAAAGCGACTTGTGGGTCAAGAGCAAAAATTTGATTTACAAAGGAAAGTGCAACAGAGGCAGAAAATACAGGGGGTGAGATAAAGTAAGGAGACGAGAACCAAACGGATAAAATCAACCCAGTGAACAAACCAGTTGTTTATCCTCCCCCACCATTCCAGCAAAGAGTTGAAAAACAAAAGTTAGATAAGCAATTTTCAAAATTTTTGGAAGTTTTCAAGAAACTTCAAATTAACATACCATTTGCAGAATTTATGAAAGGGATTCTATCAAGGAAAAAGAAATGGGAAGATTTTGAAACTGTGGCATTAACAGAGGAGTGCAGTACCGTACTACAATAGAAATTACCACCAAAACTCAAGGACCCAGAGAGCTTTACGATTCCATGCACAATCGGTGAGAGGCATTTCAGTAAGTGTCTATGTGATTTGGGGGCAAGTGTAAACCTTATGCCGTTATCAGTGTACTTAGAATTAGGTTTGCCCGATCCAAGGCCTACGAACATCTCCTTACACTTGGCGGATAGGTTAGTCACATATCCGAGAGGCATAGTAGAGGACATCTTAGTGAAAGTGGACAAATTTATATTCCCCGCGGATTTCATCATTCTGGATTTTGAGGAGGACAAGAACATACCAATTATCTTAGGGAGACCATTTTTGGCTATAAGAAGAACTCTTATAGATCTTCAAAAGGGAGAACTCACGATGAGGGTTCAAGATCAAGAAGTGAAATTCAATGTGTTTAAGGCCATGAAGTTCCCTACGGATGAGGAAGATTGTTTTCGAATGGATCTAATTGAGCAAATCATTAGTGAGGATATGAGCAAAAGTTTGGTAAATGATCCTTTAGAAACAACATTAGTGGGAGATGAAGAGATCGACGATCCAGAATTGGTGGATTACCTTCAATTGCTAGACTTATTGCCACGAGTACCAAGATTTAGAACCCCATTTGAACCATTGCACACGGAGGAGGTAATTGCAGAAAAGTTGAAACCATCATTGGAAGAGCCACCAAAACTGGAACTTGAGCCACTTCCTAAGCACCTCAGGTATGCCTATTTAGGCAATTTAAATTCTTTACCTATTATTATTTTAATTTGCACTTAACGAATTGCGAGGGAAGAAAAGTTCTTTGAGGGTGCTTAGGGAACACAAATCAAGACCATTGGATGGACAATTGCCGACATAAAGGAATCGACCCTTCATTTTGTATGCACAAAATATTGATGGAAGATGAGGCAAAACCAACAGTAGAACAACAGAGGAGACTCATCCGATTATGAAGGAGGTGGTAAAGAAGGAAGTTCTAAAATGGTTAGATGCCGGCATCATCTATCCGATATCCGACAGTAAATGGGTTAGTCCAGTCCAGTGTATACCAAAAAAAGGAGGAATGACGGTGGTGCAAAATGAAGACAATGAGTTAATCCCAACCAGAACAGTGACGGGTTGGCGGGTTTGCATGGAATACAGAAAATTGAACAAGGCAACCCGAAAAGACCATTTCCCGCTGCCCTTTATTGACCAAATGTTAGATAGATTAGCGGGACATCAGTATTACTATTTGTTGGATGGGTACTCAGGATACAACCAAATAGTCATTGCTCCAGAGGACCAAGAAAAGACCACATTTTCGTGCCCTTACGACACATTTGCATTCAGGAGGATGTCATTTGGGTTATGCAATGCACCAGCGACTTTCCAACGGTGTATGATGGCAATTTTTTCCGATTTGGTGGAGAAAAATGTTGAGGTCTTCATGGATGACTTTTTCGATTATATGGGGATAGCTTTGATAATTGTTTGAAGAATCGGTAATGGTGTTTGCAAAGATGCGAGGAAGCGAATCTCGATTACGAGGCGGGAAAAATGCCACTTCATGGTTGAAGAGGGCATAATTTTGGGGCCATAAGGTATCACTCAAGGATTGGAAGTTGACAAGGCAAAGTGGAAACAATTGAAAAATTTCCTGCACCAACCTCGATTGAAGGGTATTAGGAGTTTCTTGGGACACATGGGTTCTACAGGAGGTTTATAAAGGACTTCTCTCAAAATTGTGAAACCTCTATGCGATCTGTTAGAGAAAGATCGACATTCGGTTTGATGAAGATTGCAAGGCGGTGTTTGAGTTATTAAAAGGAAATTGACTTCTGTTGATTATAGTTGCTTGCGGATTGGAGCATGCCATTCGAGATTATGTGTGATGCAAGCAACTTAGCGATTGAGGTATTTTGGGTCAATAGAGACAAGGTGTTTCACGCTATATACTACATAAGCAAAACACTTACGAAACTCAATTTAACTATACAACCACAGAGAAGGAGTTGCTTGCTTACTGGTATATCGTTTGACAAATTTCGTGCCTATTTAATGGAACTAAGGTGATAGTCTACTTGACCATCTTGCTGATTCGGTGCTTGATAGCGAAAAGGATGCTAAGCCACGCGCCTTTATCGGTGGATTCTCCTCTTTGCAAGAATTTGATTTAGAAATAAAGGATAAGAAGGGGACGGAGAACCAAGTAGATGATCACTTGTCGGTGGAAAACCATAGGAAATAAAAAAGATGACAAATGTGAAATCAATGAGTCATTCCGGATGAAAGCGACTATTTGAGATTTTTGAGAGATTAGTGGTATACCGACTATGCAAATTTTGTTGTGAGCAACATTCTACCACGACCTCACAAGGCAGACGAAAAAGAAATTTACGCACGATGTTAAATGGTACATGTGGGATGATCCATACTTGTTTAAGCGATTGCCGATAAGGTGATTTGATGGTGCATCCCATACTGAAAGTAAAGAATAATACGCATGAGTGCCACTCATTCGGCATATGGTGGGCATTATGGAAGCGAGAGAAAAGCAATGACAAAAGGTGCTTTCTGATGCGGTTCTATTGGCCCACATTATTCAAAAGCGCCCACCAATTCGTTAAACAATGTGATAGGTGTCGAAGAGTGGGAAACATATCAAAAGCGTAATGAGATGCCCTTACAAACGATTACGGAAGTGGAACTTTTTGATGTATGGGGTATCGATTTCATGGGACCATTTCCATCATCCATGAATAATCAATACATTCTCCTCGCGATGGACTACATATCAAAATGGGTCAAAACCATGACTCTACCAACAAGCGATGCAGTGGTCCTCAAATTTACGCAAAAGAACATATTCACGAGGTTTGGCACACAAGAGAAATTATAAGTGGCGAAGGTAGTCATTTACGCAATAAACCGTTCTTGCTCTTTTGGCCAAATATGGGTGAACCACAAGATAGCCACATCATATCACCTGCAAACAAGTGGACAAGCTGAGGTATCGAACAGAGAAGTTAAAAAGATATTGGAGAAAGTGGTGAACTCGAGTCGGAAAGATTGGTCACTTAGATTGGATGACGCTCTATGGGCCTATCGAACTGCATCCAAAACACCAATCGGGATGTCATCATATCAATTGTTGTATAGGAAAGCATGTCATTTACCGGTGGAACTACAACACAAGGCATATTGGGCAGTGAAAAAGCTAAATTTTGATCAAAAGGCTGTAGGAAAAAAAAACTACTTCAGTTGAATGAACTAGACGAGTTTCGCCTTCAGGCCTATGAGAATGCCAAGATATACAAAGAAAAAGTCAAACGATAGTACGATCTAAAAATTTCGCAGCGAACATTTGAGAGCGGGCCAATCGAGTCCTATTGTTTAACTCAAAAGGTGCGTTTGTTCCGAAAGCTCAAATCACGATGGTGGGGACCATTCACGATCAAACAAGTTTTTCCCCCGCAGGCGGTTGAAATTCTGATCGTAACCCTCTCAAAATGTTCAAAGTCAGCGGACCTAATTTGAAGCATTCTTGGGGTGGAGAAACCAACAAGCGTGATCGCCATCACGTTGGTGAACCAAACAAACAAGAAGTAGTCGGTGAACGACTTAAAATCAAAGCGCTCATTGGGAGCAACCCAACTTTCGGTTTATTATCGTATTTTTCATTCGCATTTGCTTAATCATAGTTTTATTAACTCACTAGATAGAAGAATAAAATAAAATTCTCGTGATACTCCACACAACATACCATACATCCAATACTAACTAAAGTCATGTTTCATACGATGCAAGCTGGGAAACAAAAGCATCATTGGAGTACAAAAGCAGCAAAATAAGGAATGAGCGAGGGGACTAACTTTAGGAAAAGAGAATCTCTAATCTGACACCCCGTAGGAGGGGGGTCCTTCACACCAGGATGACGGGGAGCAAGCCCGTGAAGCGGCCTTTGTAACCTGATACCCGTAGGGGCGGTGGTCCGGACCAACAACTAATAGGGGAAATGCCATAGGCAAGGTAGAAATTCTAACATAATACCCCGTAGAAAGTGAGTCTGGCAGAATGAAGGGACTTGGCCGTTTGTTATTCTTCTATCATACCCAATAACCCCCACTCTTTTATTAACCCACTACTCCATAACTACCAACCACTTTCCCCACATTCCCAAGACCATTACTACCCTCCACCTTCCCTCCTCACTCCTGATAATAGACTAATCCCCCATCTATAAATACTACACCAATTCATCAACCCCATTCACCAAATTTCTTAATAGACATACAAATTGCATACTTGTGAGCTAGAAAGGTCCAAATCCAAGGTTTGTGGGAAAGTTAGGGTTCTACAAGCTACAAGGGAAGAATGGCTTCATCATCATCTAAACGCCAACAGGGGGAGAGTTCACGCCCATCCAAACTAACTCGCACCTTCGATCATCGAAAGTTTATGAGTGCCGCCGCAGCTGACCGGTATGACTATATACTCACCAACGACCTTACACCGGAGCGGGGTTTGGCACTAGATGGTAACGACGGAGATCTTATGCCACAAATTTATCAGAAGGGATGGGTGAAATTCACCGAGGACCCGGAACCAGCCGTCGTGAATATTGTCAAAGAGTTCTATGCAAATGCTGAGGACAAAGAGCCATTCCGAGCTTTTGTGTGAGGGGCGGTTGGTGCCATTTAGTGTGAGGCCATCAATACGTACTACCTGGCGAGGGAACCGCCATTGCAATCTTCTCGCGCCGATCCGGATTTTGATGAAGTTATCATGACAATGATGAAGCTAGGCACATCAAGGATGAAAGGCCGAAAGGGAGGCACGGTGTTCCCCAGCAAGAACCTCAGCCTCTATGGAAAAATCTGGTATGCATTCCTCTATGCAAAATTACTTCCGTCCCAACACACTTTCGACGTCACCAAGGAGAAGGCATTGCTTTTATTCGCCATTGTGCAAGACTTTATTATTGGCGTCAGGCGATCATACGCTTCTCTATCATGGGGTGCCTCACGTGGGAATTTTGGTGGCTTGCCCACCCATCACTCATATGTGGGTTGTCTTGAAGTCAGCGAGGAGTTAGATGGTGCGATGATGAACCCATGCAAATGCCTCTCGCCTTTGCTTGATTCACGAATGATTCGCGATACTACTGTGTGGGCGGAGGTGAGTCGCACCGCGTGGAGTGGGTTTCATTTTTTGTCATCATCGGCGAGTGAAGGAGAGGATCTTCTGAAGCCTCGGGGATGAGGATGATGACATGGCCGATCAAGGGATGAGCGGGTAACAAGGACCGACGCTTTATATCCAGATCTCAATTCCTTGATTTCCAAAATCAAATGACAAAAATGCCAAGGTAACTCATCGAGAAATCGACGATTGACAATGAGGCAAGAGCACATGTTTGAGGCTATGCACACCTCTTTTGCCTCATTGAACACAACTCTCAATGTTTCAATCCAGTGAGGCAATTTCCATATCTTATGACCCGACCTTTGCTTGAGGTTCCCATTAAGTGACTCGGATGATGAACAACAACAACCTCCTCCTCGGACTTAAGCATCATCAGGAAGTCCTCACAATTATTTTGCTATATCATCTGATGCGGACATTGTTCACCTTAAGTTTGGGGATTTAAATACATGTTTTGCATGCATTTTAGTTAGGATGCATATTTTTTTTATGTCATTATAATTCTGTATAGCATTTTATGTTTGGTATTGCATGATAGCTTAGGGCATTTATAGTAGCTTAGGTTTGCATAGTAGAGATTAGTATAATGCATTTTGTCTATTGCATTTTGTTATGTCTCCAAATATATATAAAAAAAATTGTTAATTAGTAATTATTGTGTTGTTTTAATCCTTTAATGTTGTGTTTCATGTTATTATGGCCTATGATGTGATTGTCAAATAAGTAGCAAATACAGTAATGAATATTAGAACTGTGACACAATGATCATTTATGATTCGAATCTTGAGTTTGTTTGAAACTGGTATACAAGGATAACACACTTAACAAACATTTATGTTAATTGGTTAAGTTCAAACTGGTACGTAAGTGGTCTCTAAAGGATAATGTTAGAGCGATTGCTAGAATGACAAGGATGGGTGGTAAAAGGCTAAACTTAGGCAAGAACCTAAGTTTGGGGGAATATCACGGGGTATATAAGCTATTAAAAAAAAGAAAAAGAAAAAAAAAATGAATAAACACCGTGGCGTGCTTGTCTAATTTTGTGGCCTTTGTTACTTGAGTAAGTAAGCCCGAGGGGATTGTCTTTACACCTAGCGCCCTAAGGTCTTAATGGTCTGGGAGTCGTTGGTCGAAAGCTTGTTAAGGTAGCATTGAAAAGACTAAGGGAATAAGACATTGCACTGCTATGTGATTAAAAAAAGGGAATAAAATGGGAAATAAGAGCAATAAAGTCCCCGTGAATGGAAATAAAGCATAAGTACCTCGAGTGAACCCAAGCGATTTGTGATTGCTTGATTTTTAGTTAGATCTAGCTATTTTTGAAGTTTTAAAGTTTGTTCTGCATGATTCCTTCTAAGAGATTGGTTATGTATTGAATTTGGGTCTATATCAGTTGTCATTGATGTTACACACACACACTATATCAGTGATGATAGCTTGAGATTCGAGGATTAAAAGTGATTTGTAGATTGGTTTTGATGGTTGATATTGTATAGTTGCTTATTTTATTTGAGGCCATTAAGATAATTTTGATTCTACGCAATATTGTTGGATTGAATAGCATAAAAAAAAGTAGGTCGTAGTCATATCATTGCATTTCATGTAGTTGTCTTTTGCTCGAGGACTATACGGTTTAAGTTTGGGGGATTTTGATAAGTGTATTTTATATACGCGATTTCATATCTAATTCATGCTTATTTCGTTGTTATATTCTTTTGATCATGAGCATTTTCACTTATTTTATGTCATTTTATGTGTAGGTTGATGGTTGTGGCATTGAGCGTGCTATTGGAGATATTTGGTGCATTTGGAACTTAATTGGAGCATATTTGAAACAACTCGGTCTTTATGACAAGTCATTTAGCGGGAGGATAGCCCGTAGGCATGAACAAACCTTACACCCCGCCCGTGAAGGGTCTTCAAATCAACTAGCGAGGAAGCAAGCCTTAGGCAAAATGGCGTTTTATACACACCTTTCAGGGTGGGGTCTACATTCATTCAAGCGAGCACAAGCCCATTGGAAATGGCATCTAAAACATCATACCCCAGGAAAGGTGGGGGTTTGGGAAAAATTGAGGTGTCTGTTGCGGTTATACTTTCTTTTGGACTCGAATTTTAGTTGTTTGTATGGTCTTATAACTCTATTGGATAAAGATTGTGGTTTGGAGTGTTAAATTTGGATATATCTACTCTATCAAACACAGAAGAGAAGGATTTAAGGAGATTACGGAGATCGAAAGTCGACACATGGAGAGCAAAAGTGGAGGAGTATTTGAAGAGTTTTCAAGGCGATTGCAATTTTAGTCTACGTAAAGGGTGTTTTCTAATATTCTTTGTGTTAGATTATTATTTGTAATTGAAAGAATGATTTCTATGATTTATTAGGTGTTTATTTCATTTATTATGAACTAATTCATTTTTAGGCTTGTGATGGATCCTTAAGTGAATTGATAGTTTTGTAAGCTTTGATTCCCAATTTAATAAGTTATCTCCAGTTTATCTATATTAATTTGTTCTTGAATCTATGAATTGCCTGATCAACAATTCTTTGTGGGGTTGGGTGGAATCGAGAGAGGATATTCAATTCTAGACCTAGTTAGTATAGCATGTGTTCAGGATTTTGTTAGTAGCTTAAACTTGATGAGTGTTAAGGTAGAGATATGCTTGACACAGCATGTAATCGGATAGAGAACTTGTTTTTTAACTTTCTTTAATTGTAATTCACATAGAGATATAGTGGGTTAGTTGATTAAGGTGTTTAACGGATTTCTATCTTAATTGTGGATTGAAGTTAATATGGTATTAGTGCATCGAGAGGTGGTTAGTACTTACGTTCGTGTTCTTGATTAATAAAGCTGAGATAGTCGTTAAATTGGGATAAAAGTGTTAAAATCAAAGTGAAGCTTAAGGTGAAATCATAAGTTTAATTCTCCATCAATTGTTTGAAAATTGATTTTGGTATTCGTGATTGTTTTATGTTAATTTAATTATTCTAAATTTTAGTTTTGGTTTTGTTAATTTTAATCGTTGAATTTGATTTGTTTAATAAAATTAGGGTTAATAGAAGATTGGTAATTGTGAGTTAAGGTATTTGCTAATTTATCTACGTGGGAACGATACTCTACTCATCACTCTATTACTTGTTGACCACGTATACTTGCGTGTTGTGCGTATATAGATTTACCCTTACAACAAAGTGCGATTGGTTTATTACTGAGTTGTTTCTATTGTTTAATTCTTTGTGGCCTCTTGGGCTCCGAGGGCTTGGCATGGTTTGTTGTTGTAATTTTACAGATTTAGTTTTCTGTCTTGCTTGCTTTGTTATTATTGTTGTTGCTATTCGGGCGAGTGGTGTTGTTGTTGCAGCAGTCTCCTCTTTGGGTGCCTCTACTGATTGTTGCTTTCTTCTTCTTTGTGTTTTACCTTCTTGAGCTTTGCTAAAGTTTGTCTGCCCTTAGGTTTGTTCTTGCTTCATGGCTTTGGGATCTTTGTCCTTTTTTGCTCGACTCTTTAACTGTTTGAGGACTTTGATTTGTATTTTCATCTCTGGATTAATTTTAGTTTTATGTTTTTTGATAGTTTGGAAAAAAAATTATTGTTTCTAATTCGGTGTAGCAATATGCTATTTGTGTTTCTGGTATACCTTTTCCATCATAGGGCCTGTCTTGTGATGACCATGGTAATACTTGCTTTAGTGGGTATGCCCCAAGAATTTGTATTTTTCCTTTCTTTTTATACAAATTAAATTTAGCAAAAAAAAAGTATGGCAATATTTATATTTACTTGAAAAATATATTTAATATTTAATAATAATAATAAATATGAAATCAATTATTTAAAAATCAATTATAATTTTCAATGAATTTTGATTATTTAGCAATTAGTTTTTCATTTTCAAATTTATAATTTGTGAAGGAATTTTTCTCTCACTAATTTGAAGAAAGATTCTCAATTTATAATTAGTGAAGGAAAATATTCTCTCGTTAAATAAATTTGTTCTTCACAATATATTATTTGTGAGGGAATCAAGTTATTCACTAATTTCAAATAGTCCTTCTTAAAATATTATTTATGAAGGAAACCAATCTTTCAGTAAATAACAATATTCCATTACTAAATACAATTTGTGAAGGAATAAGTTATTCACAATATATCCTTCACAAAAAACATTTAGTTACTACTTAGCGAATGATACCCAATTGCGAGGAGGTCTAATGCGAGCACTCGTGTGAAGAAAATATTTTTTCGCAATAAATCACTTGTGAGATATATAGGGCCTCTAGTGAAGGATTTGTCCTTCGCTAGAGGCCATTTTTGGTGTAGTGTAAATAATAAATATTAAGTTATTTAATTTATTTTATCACCGTAGATTAAATTAAATATACTTAACATATTATTACGATTATGCAATTAACTTCTTAAATAATTATTCTTCCTTTATATGGTGTGACCCTTTAGGTTCTCCATATTAAACAGGTTGTGAATAAATCAATTAGAAAAATACTAATCTTATTTAAATAAATAAATTAAACTATTAATTTATTTAAATAAATATTATTTATTCTACAATAGGGATAAGCCTCCATAGCGATCAACGACTTTGCAAATAATATAGATTTCAATATTAATCATAGAAGAACCTTTGAGTAAATAGTTACCGTATAATTCAATCCTTCCACCATACAATGTCCCAATTAAATATAAGACATGGAATTACTGTCAAGTTTTATTTTATTTAATTATATGTATTTCAATTCCTAAATGCACAACTCCTAATGAATGCAAATTAGAAACTACTTTCTCATTTCATTCCACCTTGGCCAAGGATTTATGGATTGTCATTTATCGAATCACATAGGACATTTCTTGTAAGACCCCGAATTTTATGAAATAAAATTATTCAATTTTTCTTATAATTATTATTCAGTAAATGTTAAAATTGATAAAAGTTTAAAGTTATGGGTGAAATATGCAAATTTTACAAAACACACAAGTGGCTATAAAATATTCATTGTTGTCGGAGAATATTCGTTTGGTCGTGGAATATTCTTTTTGTCGGGAATATCCGTACGACGGCGCAGTCATTTGTGGGCCCCATAACGGAATAACTGTCGGATGAAGAAAACGACAAGTTTGAGTTTTTACCTGGTGGTTAAAATATAATAATACGCGTTGTTGCACAAAGTAGACACCAGTATTTACGGTATTTTTGAATTATTGATTCTTTACGTGAAAGGCACTACTCAATAATTGTTACAGTAATTACTGTTCAATATTTTATTTTATTGATTCAATAATTGCTGCGTTGATATTATTATTGTTTCAATAATTGTCACTGCACAGTATTTTCTATTATCAGATCAATAATTCAAATTATTTGAATAATATTATCAGATAACATTATTGGCAATGTCTAGAAAGTTCTGTCTAAGGAGAGGTTTGGTCACCTAATTGCGCGCCAGTAAGGAGAAATCCTTATTGGAAAGCCCCCTCTAACCTAGGAATTGCCTGGTTGTCAGTACTGTGAGTCTGTAATATTATTTGTGAATAATTAATTATTGATTATTATGATAAAGAAAATATTTATTGTGGATATAGATGGAGAAAATTTTTAATGTGACAACTATTGAAAATTAATATTTTATCTTTTTCTGATAAAATAATTCATTTAAATATATTATTTTAATAATATATTAACGGTAATATTTTTACAATGAATGTGGGATATATGAGTATATGAGGAGGAATAGTATTTTTGTGGCATTTAACATATGTTTTGGGTGTCGGTGGACACAATTCTTGACCGAAAATTGATTATAGAATGTAAAATCGCTCGTTTGTTGATTTCAGTCAATTTCTGTTTGGAATTTGAAAAAATTTTCTTCTGCAAAGTTGTAGAGAATGGAATTTCTCATGGAAAGTCGCGAGTTTTGAATTTTCTGATAAAAGAGCTATTTATTATGAATTATTGAAGTTCTGGAGTTCCGAAATAATTGATTTTTGGAAATTTTAATTATTTTATTTAAGAAAAACGTTTTTGTTGTTGTTGGCACATGGGTGGCTGATGTTTTTGACCAAAGATGGCTGATGGCTTTCAAAATTGGTTGGTAAAGGTTGGTGTGGAATAAGAAAAAGAAAATAATATTTTATTATTTTAGTCTCCTTTGGCGTTCTAGCATTTTCCTATAAATAGAAGCTTAAGTTAGAATTGAAAATCATATCAGAAACATAAGTTTTCTCTCTCTATATTATCAAGCATATTTTTGTGAGTATTTAGATACTTTGAGAGTTGCTATTCGGAGTAAAGTTTCCTCCGACTTTTCATCCGATATTCCGGTCAGAAATACCGCTCTTTTGAGGTAAAGATAGGTGATGTAAATTATCTTCGTCCTGGATGAGAAGAGGAATTTAGAACTACAATTATGATTATGAGTTATTCATATGATTGTGGACCAGAATTGTTGATTGATGTTACAGGGATAAAACATTGTTGGTGGATTTTTAACATGGAGAAGATAATAAACTTTATAGTATATTTGACTCTTCTAATGGATTGCTCGTTCCGCTGCAACTATGGTTGAAATTTTTATCATCTACCATATGTTCTAAATCTCTGATTTATTATTGATGAAGGCTATTGATAATTTAATTATCTTTAGTCATGATATTCTTTACTGAGCTAGTTGTGCTCACCCTTTTGCTTTAAAATTCCTTTCAGGTAATAAGAGTGTAGCTGGGTCGAGCTGGGGTAATAGGGGAATAGAACGGTGGTTTCTAGCTGTGGAGTTCTCCCTAAATAGTATAGACAAGTGTGTTGTATACATCTTTTAGTAGTTATATTTGGTGAATCATATAGGGAGAGGCGAACCCAATGTTGGAAGGGTGTTTTGCCACTTTCATACAAGATGTCTAATGACATACAACCTCGTGTCATCATAAGACAGGGTTGTGCTCATCCACTTGCTGAGTATATATACGAGCACTACCTATATAATCTTGGTGTTTGTTTGAAGTATAATTCTCAATTAGAGATAGCGGAGATAATGATATGTCAAGAGAAGACTTACCATTGGGAAGAATATGATAGTAATCTTCTTGTTTTTCTTTGGGGTCTATTGGGTCAACCAAGGATAATGCACGTGGCCATATGATATCTATCATAACCTAGGCGCATGGTCTCCCATGTACGAAGGTTTCTTGAGCACTTCCCAAAGATTTTAGTTTCTAAAATGGACTTTGACTATACCTTTATGTAAGGTGTCCTTTGTGAGGTGTTGTCCACGGTTGGGACATGTGTCACATTTGGTATATATTTGTATCCAAACTCACAGTATATGTGTTGTTGTATTTTGCACGACAATTGTTGTAATAAAGTTGTAGTTGTATTCTGTACCATGTATTTGGCGACTCAGAATGGGTTGGATTGAATGGACCTATTTTGGGGGCGTCACATTTCTCTTCTTTTACTAGAAGTGGTAGATTCTTTATTGATCATTCATTATCTCCATATATAACTTATTACATCCAAGCATACCCTTTGATATACCTTAAGGGTCTTAAGGAATAAGTCAAAGTGCAATTTATTATATATAAGATACTATGATGATCTCAAGTCTAAGGATCATTTGTACTACTCACTACATGAATTCATATTGACATGTAAGTAAAACTACATTAGGTATTCCTTAGCGAGTCACGTTCAGTGAACTTATTCTCCAATAAGAACCTACGTACTTGCTTTAGTGTCTCCACACAAATGATCATGAGATCAATCATTCTCATCAAACGAGCAAGCAACGTATGTATCAATCTATCCAGATTCACTAACGTAGACACTCAAAATTTTTTGCACACCTGTTACTGACATTGCAGGAGGGCATATTCGTCTTTCGGAGATAACCTTGGAAGAACGCTCACATCCATTTCGGATACTACCAAAATTTTAATCTCAACCCCGGAACACACCCCGAGAATATCATTTCCAACCTCGAAGATAACCCCGAGTTTCATCCTTGGCGATAACCCCAACGAATGCTGTTGCAGTTCCGACGATAACTCCGGAAATGCTTATTTCAAATGCATGCTATCAGCTTCAATCTCAGACCTCCTGCCGAGGCACTCATACCTCAGACCTGGAGCTAACACCGGGCAGACAGGAACATTTACAGATGACCTTGCGGCACTCAAACACTTGCAGCAGTCCAATCTCAGATGTAACCCTGAGCAACGTCTGCTTTCAACTCAAACCGGAGATAACCTCGGTGAAGAGTCAAACGTCATCTCAAACACTTTATACATATATACATACAACAATGTCCTACAAGAACCTTGGAGTTCCAATCCCGAGTGACTATTGCGCGTGGCAGCACACCGGATATAATTTTAAGCTTGAAGACCATGGGCATGGTCCCCTCTTCTTGACTTCTTACAACCTCTAATCCCATGTCATTGCGTAAATCTCGACACAAGACGTCCAAAGAATGTCTTATATACCTCGTTCAGATGCTTGAATTGAAGTTCTGCAAGTTCGAGTGGACATTACAGTGCACGAGTGCACGCACTTCGAGACAACGGAACCCGCGGAGCCTGGGGCACCTCGGGCAGCTGCAGGTGCATCTGCAATTGTTGCAAGTACACCTGCGGCTCCCCCCTCTATAAATAGAGGGCTTGGGGTGGCCATTTGAAAAAAAAGAGAGGCGAGGAAGCCCTGTCCAATTTTCTCTAGACACACCACATATTGAGTGTTTCCTCATTTTAAACATATGTCAGCTCACATATAGCTATACTTTTACCGGCGGGAGTGGAGTGTTTATCTATATAGAGTCATAGAAGTCTGCATTGGTAGCCCACTGTAAGCCTTCTTACACTCTATAAAGCCTTTCTCTTCATCTTTGCACACACTATTCTACACATTGAGAGTCGTGTTGTGTGCGTTTGCCCGGACTTCGGTTCGTGGTTTACATTTTTTGTCTGTATATATATACTTATATATGTATATATTTATATATGGACTAACATTATCGAGTTATGCCTCGATTGAGCCTAGACTTATGTCTGGAGCATTTACTTGATTATATATATATATATATACTTATATATATAATTGTTGTCAGACATATCTGATGAGCCTGGATTTTACATCGGGGCGTTCTTCGCTTTTATATATATATATATATATATATATATATGTATATATTTACATTTTTGTTAGGCACGGAGTTTACTTGAGGCCTTTTCTTTTTATTTACATTTAGTCCCTTTGGAGTTTACTTCGTGGTGGTTGATCGTCTTCTTGCTTTATTTACATTTTCGATCCCCATGGAGTTGCTTCGTGGTGGTTGATCATGTCTCTCTATATATATTCTGACTTTTATATATTTACATTTCCGATCCCCATGGAGTTGCTTGTGGTGGTTAATTATATCAGATATATATATATATATATATATATATATATATATATATATATTTCTGACTTTTATATATAGAAGCGCTTCCATCGCTTTTCATATAAATTGCGGCATCATGTGAGCCTAGGAATCATGTGATCACAGATTCAGGCTACTGAATCTAGATTCAATTCCCCATGATGGACATTTTTCAGCTGTAAGCAGCTTGTACATTATTTACAATGTTTGAATTTCCTTGGATGACTGTCATGCCCATGAGGAGTTCGGCACTGCTGTATATTATTTTCTCGAAGATGCCTCGCATCTCGAAAATAAAAGCAAACTAGCCAAACATTTAATAATAAAATGGAAGTATGAAAATGTCTCAATTCCTATTGAGCACATGGTTTGAAAAACATCTTTTTACAAAACTTCACTGTTATATCTTGCTTAAAACTGAATTTTTCTATAAATTCAAACCCTTTGTATATTGGTGCGAACGAGGCATCGCACTACTTTCAAATAATTGCACATTGATCCACACACACACACACATTCATATAACAGGTTCTTGAAAAGTGGCGGTCACCGTGGCAACATGGATGTCGGGGGGTGCCTAACACCTTCCCTCCGCATAATCAAGCCCTCGAACTCAAATGAATCTCGGTTTCACAGACCCGTTTAGCAGTGTTACATCATTGGGTCAATGTGCAAACCCTTTTCGGTTGCGTTGGTGCAACCAGTTAAAAACACCAACTGACGACTCTTAAAGTCAAATCGTCGACATTACACATGTCGGACCTTTTTCATTTGTTTTTTCAAACAAATCTCAATTAACATGAGAACACCAAAGAACAAGTAACGAAAAGGGATAAATAAAAATTCCGACGTCGACAGGTGGCGACTCTACTGGGGACTCCAGTAAGAGGGCTTAAGCTGTTATTACAAGCTTTTTAAAACTGTTATATGCTTGTGTGTAAGAGGTATGTAAGAGGGCTTCGCACATTTATGATGAATGTGTGTAAGACATGTTGTATCTGAATGTATGTTGTGTGGTTCCTCCACCAGGAGGCTATCCTGTCGGTGTTTGATTACTGGACTCGTAGGGAGAATAATTCCAACGAGGCTCAGGAAAGGCACCACCCAGATTCGCTCTAGTTGAAAGACCGAATTAACTTCCCGTTAAGTAGATTGCGATGATCTGGGGACCTTCATGCCAAAAAGCCGCGAGAGTAACCCTAAGATAGGTCAAACCTCTGATAAACCAAACGCGAAGGAAAGTCTCTTCATGCTTTCCATTTTCAATTACTTGTAAAAGCATTTACTTGTAATTTTATTCCATGTCCATCTTTATGTAATGGAAAATATGAAGAATATTTTGTGCATACATGTTATCAAATAACACCCGTTTTTGCAGGACAATATTCCTAAATGGGCGCATTATAAATATTTACATTATCCCTAAGACTAAACTACATAAGTCTTTTGTAGGGAAATCATTGGGCACATTACTCCGCTTAAAATCCAAAAGGTTGACGAGCCTCTGACGGCCCAATCATGTCTTCTTCTGACCAGACTAATCCTGTTTCTCGAGAAGAATTTGACGGATTAAGTAAGAAAATTACAGATTTGGCTGTTTTGCTGAAAGACTTTCATCAGTCTACTCAAGGCTCAAAGATGCCTCCACATATAGAATCCTCTACACAAGAAGGAACACAAGGTTTGGATAAAACGAATCCATAACCTCAGTTGGATACGACCAACAAAGACCCTGAAAGCACCCATCTCAAAGGAGATCTAGACATTAGTGATATCAGGAAGAAGGTCATTCAAATGGAGGAAATTATCTGTGCTCTCAAAGGGATTGGAACACATGGAAGTGTTTCATATACTGACCTTTGCAAATTCCCTGGGGTTCATTATCCAGAGAAATTCAAAACCCCTGATTTTGAAAGGTATGACGGATTAGAGGATCCTTATACACATTTGAAGGTGTTCATTGGAGAACTTGGATCTTATGCGAAAAACGAAAAAGCTCAGAATGCAGCTATTTCAGAAGAGTCTGTTTGGAGAAGCCCATTCATGGAATACCAGATTAGACAACTCAAAGATCCATAGCTGGGAAGAGCTAGGTCATGCCTTCCTCACTCAATACAGTTTTCAATCTCAGATGGCTCCTGACCGTTACCAAATTACCAAGGTCAAGAAACATTCTAATGAGTCTTTTAGAGAATATGATCAAAGGTGGAGGCGCCTTGCAGCTCAAGTTATTCCTTCCTTGACGAAATTAGAAATGGTCATGACTTTCATAGACGTACAAGAAGCTCCTTTCTATGAGAGAGTCTTAGCTGGTATTGGCAAACCATTTTCTGAAATGATCAAACACGGAGAAATGGCTGAGATGGGATTGAAGTCAGGTAAGATTCAAGATAGCCGCTCTTAAAGCTGTTGCTGAGCACATCCAGTCCGGATCTTATGGAAAAAACCCCCGGAGGGTCCATAAAAAGAAAGAGGAGGATGTTTCCTTGATACTACAAGGTCAAAAAGGCAATCAGAACATGCCTATATAGAGAGAAACTACTCCCTTTTCAAGCACAATCTTCAAACCTTCCATTGCCTAAAGGTGGAGATCTGAAAAAGCCCTCGAACGTTCACACCCTTAGGGGGACTCTCGAGAATATTCTTGCTCTTGACCACTCGAAGAAAATCACACATCTTCTTCCATCAGTCAACCCTAATGGGAGGGGTTTTAATGCTACTCGAAAGTGTGCTTATCATGCCGGATCACCTGGACATGATACTCAATATTGTTGGGCCTTGAAACACAAGATCCAAGATTTAATAGACAACGGTGAGATCGTGGTCACCAAACCAGATCGACCTCATGTGCAAGACAACCCTCTTCCTCAACACAAAGAAGAAGAGGTTAACATGATTAGTTGGAGAACTGGACCGAGTTCCAGTTTCAATGGTGAATCCTCCTAGACCATTAAAGACGGTGTTGACAGATGGGATTACGCAAAGTTCCAATTTACTATGGAACAAAAAATGAAAGCTCTTTGCAAGCAAATTGAGTAATTGGCAGAACTGGTGACCCACTAGCATCAAGTCACACGCCAATTAATTAGCCAGCAGCATGCCTCTCTCCTTCTTTTTGATATGAATGCTCCACCATCACCTTCAGAAAGCGAAGCTATGGAGGATAAGGTTGCGAAAAGAGAAAATGCTAAAGCCCGTCGGGATTTTGCCAATCAGAGGGAATTTACCTATTTGGGCTAATCTATGGAGGAGATATTTCAGATGTTGATCAATGAAAGAAGAATTACCTCCCTTCTGCCTCCAATTAATCCCCGCTCAAGACTGTTCAACTCCGATGGAGTATGTCAATATCATTCACATTCTCGCGGTCATAGCACAGAAGAATGCTGGGCACTCCGCCATCTCATTCAGAATCTTATTGATAGCGGTGTCCTGCAGCTGGAAGATGATGACACTGTGCAACTTGAGAGTGGAAATACTTATCCTACCAAATGGAAGGGATCAATAGCAGTTATATCCGAAATGGATGATGAGACTATCAAAGCATTTCCCATACAAGCAATTCAACTCAAAGGAGCTGACAATCCTTTGAATGTGGCCGCACCAGAGCTAATTTCTTTACCCTTCAGACCACAATATCCTGTTGTTAGCTTACACAAGGTTCAATGGAATTATGGAGAAGCTAAAGGATCCATGTCTCATACTATTGCTACAGTGTCGAAGGAAAATCCATTGTATCTTCCTCAGCGGGTTATGAAGCCTACTTGCAAAGCAAAGGGGAAGATTCCCATGGAGAAGATTGAAAAATTCCTCCACATTATGGGTCATAATGAAGCCAAGGTGGTTCTAAGCTTAAGAGAAGCTCCACATCAGATATCAATACTGGACTTGATTTTCTCTTCCGAGGATCACCGGAAGATCTTATTGAAGGTTTTGGAGGAAGCCTATTTGCCAAAATCAGTGGATGTGGAAAAATTTCAACATTTCGTTGATCACATTTTCAACAACAATGTGATATCCTTCACTGATGATGACATACCGCCCGAAGGGACCGGTCATTGCAAGCCATTGCACATTGCATTTTTGTCCTTCGGGTATATGCTAGCTGGAGTTTTGATAGATGGAGGTTCGTCTCTAAATATCTGTCCTTATGCCACCTTGGTGAAGATGAATGTCAATCTCAAGCGGATCCAAAGCAGCCATACGGTTATCAAAGCTTTTGATGGATCCCGACGAAATTCTGTCAGAAAGATTGAGCTGCCAATTGAGATTGGTCCAAATACATTTAATGTATCCTTCCACGTCCTCAATATAGATTCGGGATATAACTTGCTATTGGGAAGACCTTGGATACACATGGCTGGAGCCGTTCCCTCCACACTACATCAACAACTCAAGTACATTGTCAATAACGATCTAGTCTTCACAACGCCGCCGAAAGGAATGTCACGAACAAGGGAACATACCAATCATCAGCTTCAATTCAGAAGTTGTGTCGGCCAGTTTTCATGCTCTGGAAGTGAGTAACATGCACTACCATCCTATTGGAGCGCCACTTCCCATACCCAAGATTTCTGCCGAGGTTATGTTGGCCACTCAAGAAATGATGTCATTGGGTCATCAGCCTGGACAAGGGCTTAGTGAAGATAAGTAGGGTATTAAGCACCCTATTCAAGTGTCCAGTCAAATTGGAACAGCCGGACTAGGCTATTCTGCCAGTTCAAGTCACAGGAATCCTCATAAGCATAAACAAGTTCCTCAAGTCTCCCCCACACGGTGATTTCTTCCATCTGCACCACATGAGCTGATACAGTCTCCAGTAAAGGTGCCAGCCCATGTTGTGGCTATGCTGTTTCCCAAGCTAGTACCAATCAAAGGAAAAGAGGTGCTGATTCCTAATTCCGAAGTGGAAGAAAAGGAACGAAAACATAAACATGACATCGCCTTGATGATGTCAGGCATACGCATCATTGTCCATGATGAATATACAAACAGATACACCCTAGATGATGATTGCCCAAATGTCATGGTTATCATTCGGGAGAAGGAGGACAACATCAAAACTTTGCCCTCGACAATTGGAGCAGCACTCTATGCATTGGTTAATTTAGGTAAAATGAAGGAAAAAAATCCCTACCTTGTAGATAACTTTAATTGCTTACTTTTCTATCTGGTATTAGCGAGTTATTTTATCGAAGACATGCTAACACTTTTGTATGATCGAAAGATTGCATATATTAAGTGAAAGCATATTTTGTTTGAGGACTACGAATTTAGATGTACTGCACTTGTTGATGAGGTGCCTTCTCCACAAGGGTCGTAACTTTGATGCAAAGTTGGACTCAGACTTGATGGAAATAAAAAAGGACATTGAGACACCTCAGGAGATTAAGGAATGGGTCGCAGACAAACCTAAACCCAACCTTGACCAAACCACTTCTTTCAATCTTGGAACCTTAGAAAACCTTAAGCTAATCCAGATTGGTTCAGACCTCACCCCAAAAAAGCGGAATGACATGGTTGCACTATTAATCCAATTCCAGGATGTGTTTGCATGGTCTCATGAAGACATGGTGGGTTTGTCCACTGACATTGTTCTTCATCGCCTTCCAATTAAAGAAGGATTCAAGCCAGTTAGGCAGAAGCTCAGGCGACTGAAACCTGAGTGGAGTTTAAAGGTTAAAGAAGAAATTATGAAACAATTTCAAGCTGGCATTATCATGGTGTCTACATATCCGGAGTGGATATCCAATATTGTTCCCGTGCCTAAACCTGGAGGAAAGGTGCGAGTTTGCGTGGATTTCTGAGATTTGAACAAAGCTTGCCTTAAAGATAGCTTTCCCGTACCCTTTATCCACATTCTTATTGACAATATTGCTCAATACGGCATGTACACCTTTGCGGATTGCTTTGCGGGGTACCATCAAATTATGGTCGCTGAGGAAGACCATGAGAAAACTGCTTTTATCACGTATTAGGGAACCTTTTGCTACAGACGGTTGTCATTTGGCCTCATCAATGCCGGGGCAACCTATCAGTGAGCTATGATGGCTCTTTTCCATGATTTAATGCACAAGGAGATAGAGATCTACGTGGATGACATCATTATCAAATCCCAAAAGGAGGAAGACCACTTAAACCATCTCAGAAAGCTTTTCAATAGGTTGCGCAAGTACAACTTGAAGTTAAATCCAGCCAAGTGCGCCTTTGGCATCAAATCAGGCAAGTTGCAAGGTTTCCTAGTCAGCTACAAAGGGATTGAACTGGATCCTACCAAAATCCAGTCCATTAAGGAAATGCCCATTCCTCGGACAGAGAAGGAAATACAGGGATTTTTGGGAAGAATCAACTTCATTAGCAGGTTTATTTCTCAACTCACAAAGAACTTTGTGAGCCCATCTTCAAGTTAAGGAAGAACTCCTCCATGAAATGGAGCGATGAGTGTCGAGAGCCTTCTTACCATTAAAAGAGCGGTTGGTTAACGCTCTATTTTAGTACCACACCAGGATGATGTTCCACTATTCATGTATACGTCCATTAATGACAATGCCATGGGTCAGATCTTTGGGGGCAAAAAGATGATAGAGGGCAAGAACGAGCTATCTATTACCTCAGCAAAAGATTCAGCATCAGTGAACACAAGTACAATCTAATTGAGAAGACTTGTTGTGCTTTAGTATGGGCTTCCATGAGGTTACAACATTACCTCCATGGTCACACAACCCATCTCATATCCCACGTAGATCCTCTCAAGTATGTGTTCAGTAAGCCCATCCTGAATTGTCGATTGTCCAGATGGCAATTGATCCTTCAACAATTTGACATCGTCTACGTGACGCAAATGTCTATCAAAGGTCAAGGAATTGCGGATCAACTGGTCGCCGCACCTGCAGGGGATTACAAACCCTTAGAAATATACCTCCCCGATGAAGGGGTAATGGAAGTTCAGCAATATCATTAGTACGATGCATGCCACACATGGAAAATGTATTTTGATGGATCTGTTAACACAGAAGGTTCTAGAAAGTGGAAGCGGTTCGTATGCAGATGCAGGGAGTAGTATCCCATCGCCGTCAAATTACAGTTTGTCAGTACCAACAACACAACTGAGTATGAAGGCTGTATCATGGGGCTAAAACTTGCCCGTTCAATGGGCATCAGACGGTTAACTGTCTTTGGGGATTCCGAATTGGTAATCAAATAATCCACGGGAATCTATCAAACCAAAGAATTACATTTGCTTCCTTACCATCGACAAGTTTTACAGATGGCTTTGGAGTTCGAAGAAATCTCCTTTCTACACATTCCTTGTAATAGGAATGATTTTGCGGATGCATTAGCAACATTGGCCTCCTTGATTCACATACCTGACAAGGATAATATGTCAAACATCACATTTGCCCTGCAAAAGGCCCCAGCTTACGGGAACTATGTTGGAGAAGTATCGGATGAGCTACCTCCCATCCACAACCCTTGGTATCAGCATATCAAGGAGTATCTGCGAGATGGATCTACACCCGCTGAGGCGAGCCTAATTGAGAAGAGGCGTATCCATCGACTTGCTATGAAATTCTACCTAAGTGGAGATGCACTCTACAAAAGAGATGCAGGATTAGGTCTTCTCAGATGTCTGGATAAAGACCAAGCTCAGAGGCTCATGATGAGATCCATGGTGGAGTATGTGGCCCTCACATGAGCGGACTCTTACTTGACAAGAAGATCCTCAAAACAGGGCATTATTGGCTTACGCTCAAAGCTGATTGTGATGATCACGTCAAGAGATGCTATCAATACCAAATTCATAGGAATGCTATCCACGCCCCTCTAAGGGAACTCCACAATATGAGTTCGCCATGGCCCTTCTCAATGTGGGGAATGGACGTGATCGGGCCCATCGAGCCCAAAGTTAGTAATGGACATCGATTCATATTCACCATGATTGACTACATCACCAAATGGGTAGAAGCAGCCTCCTTCCCCAAGGTTACTAAAGAAGTCATCATTGATTTCATCAGAAACAATATCGTCTGTCGATATGGACAACCAGAGGTCATTGTGTGTCAGACAATGCTAAGAACCTCAACAACAAAATGATGGAGGAGTTATGCAGTAAATTCCACATCAAACACCTTAACTCCGTCATCTACCATCCAAAGATGAATGGTGCCGTTGAAGCGACTAATAAAAATATGAAGAAGATCATGCAGAAAATGTTCGCCAATCACAAAAGATGGCCTGACCTCTTGCCTCTGACTTTATTAGCCTATAGAACTTCCATGCGTACTTTCACTGGGGCAACCCCCTACTCATTAGCCTATGGGATGGAAGTAGTGCTCCCCATAAAGGTGGAAATGAAATCCCTCAAAGTGTTGATGGACGCTCAGATGGATGAAGACCAATGGGTACAAGACAGGTATCACCAATTGTCTCTAATAGACGAAAGGCAAACCGCGGCTATCTTCCATGGTCAGTTATATCAGCAAAGGATCGCACGATCCTACAACAAAAAAGTCCGGCTACGGCAGTTTAAACAACATGACTTGGTTTTAAAGAAGATCATTAACAACCAAGATCAATCTAAGGGAAAATTCGCTCCTAAATGGGAAGGCCCCTTTGTTGTCAAGGAGGTCTTGATAGGAGGTGCTCTGAGACTATAAGAAATGGATGGCGATGAATTTCCACAACTTATCAACTCTGACACCGTGAAACGGTACTATGTCTGATGATATCATCAGGCATTCATCCTGGTATAGATCCTCAAATCACCAGTCATTCCAGTTTTGAACCCTTTCTTTTTATAAACTCTTCTGCCCCTCAGGGAAACATACACTTCAAACCAGCAGCCTGGTTTTACCTCAGTTCAAACATTTAACACAACTTCGGTTATCCTGAAGATGGGATTGAACCTTTCAAACCTGCAGTTTATCCTGAAGACGGGATTAAACTTTTCTACGCTTGTAGTTTGTCCTGAAGACGGGATCAAACTTTTTCCACACCTGCAGTTTGTCCCAATCATGGGATCAAACTTTCTTCTCCCCGTAGTATAGTCTGCACATGGGATTCACACTTCTTTTTGGCTGCAATTCGTCTTGAGGGGCAAACTACGTCGGCCTGATCTCCCTAATACACGGGAATACGTAGGCAACCATATGCTATATGGCCCGGTCGCAATAAAATAAAACAACAAAAACATTTCTGCCCTTTCTCTACAAAAACAAAAACAACAAAAATCCTTTTACACCCTTCATCATCAATAAAGCTTCTACACCTATTTGCCTTTCACATTCAGCGTTGAACCTCTTACACCAAGTTCAAACTACGAAGACTTGATCTCCTCTTTAATAGGAGTACGTAGGCAGCCATTTATGGTTTAGTCTAACCCCTACCAGAACAAAAATACTTGTCACACGGTACTGGGATCAAACTTCAATCCACCACATTTCATCAGTTTCAGACCAAAGGGATGGACTTACCCAACTTCTTCTCACAAATAGGAGATTTGGTGACCATCTAAGCTGTCGTCGTGCCTCAAAGAGAAACACCAATCCATAAGAGATGGAATTAACTAGGCGTCTCACAAATAGAAGTACTGGCGACCATCTGTGGTGCGGTCAATCTCATAGAGGAAAAACCACCCTCTCCACTTTTCCATAAAGATACCAGTCCCAAGACACCAAAGATGGTAGGGATACATACAGATCAATGATCCATTCTGAGAGATCCTGCGACGTCTCATTGTCCACCTATCAAGGATAAGTTCAGAATGCATCAAGATCACAAGTCCTGAAGAAACAGGCAAATATCAAGCAAGTATCAAGGCACAACTGAAAAGGGAAGTGAATCAAATATATTTCCCTGCCATACATAATACTGTTTGATATATACATATGTGTTGTACATGGCAAAATGGCTAAGCTAGTCTGTGCAGGAAAATACAAAGCTATCTACGGATCTGTGTGTATGCGGACTATCAGATCTAACATGGCATCCCTCTCTGAGGAAGGAGGTAAGGTTGCAAGCTCCTGCCCAATGGTATCTACACGATCTAGCAAATCAGAGGCTAACTCCATGGTGGCATAATACTCATCGATGTATGTACTCATATCAGCAAGGATGCCAGTCGTATAGGATCTCACTGAAGTACTGTCTGTAATGGCCATATCCCTAGCAGATAGGGTGGCATCCCGCTCCATAATCAATGCATCCCTGGCTAATCTAGCCTCATCCCTCTCTAACAGAGCGGCGTCTCTCCCATCAAGAGCTATCAACATCGAGGCCCTAGCCTGATCTCTCTCAAAGGTCATCAGATGTAGGCTCTGCTCCAAATGTTGTCTTTGAATCTTGAATAACAAATGATGCTTTCGTGGTGGGAGAATCCATCACAAATGCTGGCAACCCAACAGTCAAATCCTAATCGATGGGAATGTCAGCCTCCTCCATAGGCTCCTCATCATCAGAATCAATATCCTGCACTGTGCATACTACCATAGTCGATGCAGTCTCTGTCTCCATCCATGCTAAATACTTTGCAGAATAACACGGATGACTAAGAAAACTCAGCCAGCTCCTGCTGATTCCCACAGGCATATAACCTGGATTTGTCCTCGGCTGATAAACGGTGTGAAGCGAAGCGCTAACTTACTGCCCCCTCAAATGGATGGAAATCCTGAAACTGGTCAAACTGACACATCACAGCTAGTGGGTGGTGGGTGATCATCCCTCTCAAACCAGCTAGAGGAAGATAATTTATGCTTGGAGCATGAGTAATGAAGTTGTAGGGTGAACTAAGCCCTGAACATGGCAATATAGCAAACGAATCTCCGATCCCTGCCAGGAAAGCTAACCAAGATGCAGCATCTGTGCACTCTGTAGGCTAAAAGGAGTATGACATGGCTATATCATGGGTGAAATAATACTCATGTCGTCTGAATGTGTCCATCGGTCTCAAGTGTGACATAAACCATCGCATAACATGACCGAATCGCTTTATGAACAAACTCAGTAGGATAAGTGCAAGAAGATGTGGGTCGACCTCGAGTCTCTACAATGATCATCGGTATGATGGTGTGACCCTCCCTGAGAGCTCTCACTGCCATAATGATGCCAATGTCCAACTCATCCATGTACCGTGGCATGTAGACATATGACAATACGCACAATAGCAATACATCCACTTTGGCTGAAAGCCAATGATCCTCCGGTGTGGTAAAATCCCCGGAATGCCGTGCATAACTATCCTCAGAGCCAAATCTGTCAAATAGAAAACGCTGGGATATCACGTGGCCAGATGTGATCTCATCCTGTACCGCTCTACGCCTCAAGCCAGTGAGGGTCATGAACTGCCTACTCATGTCTCCGATCGCCATATGCATACAAGGTCAATCCAACGGCAGCATCGTCAACCGTGCATACTCCTCTATAGTAGGAGTCAACTCTTGGGTCCCGAATCGGAAAACCTGCCTCTCCGATACCCAATGCTCCAGCATGCCCTCCACGAATCTTGTGGGAACTCAAACATCACTGTGGTCATACAAGATGTCAAGCAACAAATGATCTACAACCACCCACAATGCTCGATGGTGACATGTTATCATACCACGAACGCATGCCAGATGCCACCAAAAAAGGTGGGGTATGATCAATACGGCTAACTGTCGAAGAATACATCTGTACGGACCGTGTTATAAGACCATCCAGGGGTCAATGCTGAATATCTTTGGACATACATACATATGCATAACATAATAACATGCATGATATAATAGATGGCAATATGATATAGGGAATGAAAAAATTGTACATACATTCCTAAGTATATCATCATCTAATACATCTCTGTACAACTAAAATACAGGGAAATGGGGTGAAGCTACCAAACAACTGACAGAGGCCTATCAAAAGATATAACGAGAATGGGGCGAAGCTACCCAATGTCTAACATAGGCCTATCAAAAGAGATAACGAGAAATATATATCAGAAGAAGTCAATGGTATCGATGTCTACATCGTCAATCCTGGCCATCTGATGCAACTCCTCCTGAGTCACTAGATCTCTATCTACAGGGATGTCAGGCCTAAACAATGGAGGATTTGCACCAGCAAAGCCATATGGGTCGCCTGAGGGGCCAGCACCAGAGCTGGAAGGATCAAAAGTATCTGCCTCTGAAGGATCTCTACCCAAATGCCGAATAAAGAAATGTGCTCTGTCCAATTGCCGAGTCAAACTATCAATCTGTGTCATATGAGTCGGATCTCTGACACAGGCTAGCCAATCCATCATCATCACGGATCCAGGAACCATATCCCCCATAAATTGTGTGGCGCGTGTCTGAGCTCCAATGGTACGAGGGAACCACCAATGCTGGAACATCTCCTGAGTGCATGGACCTTCTGACAATGTGAAACCGTCAACCCCCAACAATGGGATATCAATGACGGGTGACTGCGAAACAGGCCAATAACACCTGACAAGAGGCAAGATCGGCATGCGAATCTCTCCTCAGAGTGCTTCTCGAGCAAGACGCTCTCCTAAATTGAGCTCCCATCCTCCATCTGTGAAGAGAGGAATCCTATGGGTGGAAATAACGTACTCAACTCCAGTCGCTTACCCATCCTCAAATCCAATACTCAAGTGCTCCCCAGAGTAGGGAACCCATGTGATG
This sequence comes from Panax ginseng, assembly GCA_020205605.1. Taxonomy (NCBI): domain Eukaryota; kingdom Viridiplantae; phylum Streptophyta; class Magnoliopsida; order Apiales; family Araliaceae; genus Panax; species Panax ginseng. The sequence continues at coordinate 124,995,700 of CM035130.1, read as the reverse complement.
AAATCCGTTGTCAACAACTCCAGCTGTAGGCGGCAATGAGTGAAACCCTCAGCAACAGGGACCTCCGCCAGTATGGAATGATGCCATCTCCGTCCTCGTGGATAGGTGTCTAAACCTAACACGCCTCACGGGATGCAAACATGGAAGCCCTCTCATAGGCCCAAAGCGCCAACACAAAGGCAACATCTCATTGTCACCAACACTCTTAACTCAGAGTATGGGAAAAGACAAGAGAAATACTCACCAAAGCAGTAAACGGTAGAATCCTAACCAAGCCTCTGGCCATGCTCACGATCGCATGCGCATTCCCCTAAGGAAGTAGGCAAAGGTATAGGAACCCCAATCATAGTCTCCTATACGGTCCACGTGTCGAGTGGCGCTGATAAAAAGTGAAGGACACCGTAAAAGAGTTATCTACTATGAAGCGCATTTCTAATGATCATCGAGAACAATCAATAGAAGAATGCAATCCTCGACTCTCACATCATCGGGTATAGGCTCCTCAATGACAAATTTCATAAGATCTACGATCAAAGGACACCGCACGTAACAGTCCCCGCCTCGAGCGCCTCCGTCGGAACTCCCAACAAGGATCTAACGGCAGTAGGGGTAATATCTGTCCTGCAAGGCACTAGATTGTAAGACCCCAACTTGTTATTAATGAAATTAAATTTCCACTATTTATTATTTTGAAATAGTAAGGGTTGATTTGATTAATGTGGTTAGTTATGGGTAAAATGCGCAAATATTTCAAATAAGCAAGTGGTTATAAAATATTCATTATTGTCGGGGAATATTCGTTTGGTCATGGAATATTCTTGTTGTCTGGGAATATTAAATGCGATGGCGCAAACCTTGTGGGCACCATAACGTAAAAGCGATTGGATGAAGAAAACGCACAAGTATAAGTTGTTTAGAATAATAGCGTAGCGTAGTTATTATCAATTAATATTGTTGGAATACCCAGTGGTTAAAACACGTGATGGTACGGTATTGCACCAATTATTGATTCTTACGTAAGAAGGCACTACTCAATAATTGTTACAATAATTCTTTGTTCAATATTTTATTTTATTGATTCAATAATTGCTACGTTGATATTTTATATTATTGTTGTTTCAATAATTGTCACTACACAAGATTTTCCTTTATCAGAGCAATAATTCATATTATTTGAATAATATTATTAGATAGCATTATTGGCAATGTCTAGAAAGTTACGCTTCAAGGAGATGTTTGGTCACCTAATTCTGCGCTTAGTAAGAAGAAATCCTTATCGGAAAGCCCCTCTTTCACGAGGAACTACCGGGTCAGTTGTCGATATTGTGATTACGTAATATTATTTGTGAATAATTAATTATTGATTTATATGATAAGAAAAATATTCATTTTATGTGAATATAGATAGAGAAAATTTTTAATGTGACAATTGTTGAAAATTGTTATTTTAACTTTTTCTGATAAAATAATTCATTTAAATATATTATTATATTTTAATAATATAATCCTGGTGATATTTTTACAATGAATGTGTTATATATGATTAAATGAGGAGGAAGAGTATTTTTGTAACTACAAATATTTAAAACATGTTTTCATGTTTGTGGACCCCATTTTCTCGATCGAAATTTGATTATAAACAGCAAAAATCGTCTGTATGTGGATTTGGTACCAATTTACAATTTGGAATTTGGAAAAACTTAAAACTACAAAGTTGTAGAGAATTGAATTTCCTATGGAATGGACATAAGATTCGAATTTTTTTGATAAAAGGGCTATTTATTGTGAATTATTGAAGTTCCGGAATAATTGATTTTTTTTGAGTTTTAAATAATTTTAATATGAAAAACATTTTTGGTGATGTTGGCATTTGTTTGGCTAATGTCTAGACCAAAAAAGTGGGCGTTGGAATTTAAGAAAAATATATTTATATTTTATTAAATTTTCTGCTTTGGTGTTCTAAGCATTTTCCTATAAATAGGGTGCTTAGGTTAGAATTGAAAATCACACCAGAAGTAAGTTTTTCTCTCTATATTATCGAAGCTTAATTCTTGTGAGTATTTTGATACTTTGAGTGTTGCTATATGGTGCAAGTTCCTTCAAAGATTATATCCAGCTTTTCCAAATGTAAATAATTGTCTTTTCGAGGTAAGAGATGTTATTTTTTTTAAATGATATTATTTCTTTCAATATCATTATCTTAGAAATATTGGTGAGATTTTTCTTGTGAAATTCTTGTCTTTTTAGTGTCGAGGTTACTATTCACGATATATCGACATTATTCACGATATCTGGTACTATTCACTTAATACAAAGACTATTCACGTAAAAATTAAATTTTGTTTTTTGTCCAAAGTATCTATTATGGATACTAGCTTTGATTGTATCCATGTTTTGATCATTCTTGAATTTTACTTCACTATGGTTATTTATGAAGTATTTTTGAACTTGGACTGTTTAAAGTACGAATCCTTATTATTTGTTCTTTTGTTTCACTAGATTCATTTTCTTTAAAATATTTTTCATCATCCTCAGTCCTAAATGATGATATTACTGAATATCTTTGGCCTGTAGTGCAAAGATGGTTGATTTTCTTATGAATATCTTTGGCCCGTAATGCAAAGATGTACAAGTGTTGAGATGAACATGACCAACTGATGAATATCTTTAGCCTGTAGTGCAAAGATGAATATTTGATTCAAGATGTATATTGATTGATGTTACAGGGATAAAATATTGATGAAAAACTTTTAAATTCATAGAAGAAAGTAGATTTCATTCTCTACGTAACTCTTCTAATGAATTATTATTTCCGCTGTGAATATTGATTTAAAACTTGTTGTCTATTGTATTCTATCAGATTTTTCCCTGTCGAGGACTAACGATAATTTGCTCTATGTTATCTTAGTCATAATATTCTTTACTGGGCTAGTTGAGCTCACCATTTTCCTTTTTGTTCCATTTTTCTTCTCAAGAGGCGAGAATGTAGCGAGTACTAGTCGGGGTATGGAATGAAGGTTCTAGAAAGTCATTTTAGTAGTCCTCACTATTTTGTAAAATAGTGTATCAATAATTGTAATGAGGACTTATTTGAGTGTTGATATTATCTAGAAGACAATATTTGTATTTAAACTCACAGTTTATGTGTTGTCGTATTTTGCACGACAATTGTATTAATAAAGTTGTAGTTGTTTCTGTACTATGTATTTTGGCAACTCAGAATGGGTGTTGTATACCTATTATGGGGGCGTCATAGTTGGTATCAGAGCTTAGGGATATGATCTCTGGTGGAGATCGGGGAATAGAACTAGGAGGGGAGAGACGAGTAAATCCTTCGTTAGTTTGTCTACCTAAGCTTATTTGTTGGTTAGTCGAATATAGGGATATTATGTGATATGTTAATTTCTTTAATTAACCTTCGTTTTATAAGATTTGAGAATGGCAACCGAGAATGTTATGATGGAGTAAATGAGAGCGTGGAGACGCCTATACTCACCTGATGAGGAGAAGCGTGCAACAGTCGGACAATGTTCCTCCCGTAAACAACACCACCGATCAAACGATGAACGATGGAATGTTTAGAAGCTTTTTGCAGTTCATGCAAAATCGACGAAGGAGACTTCGTGTACAAAAATACGGTGGAAATGATAAGAACGCAGCGGTTTGTCACGCATAAGCGCTTCAAAGAGTTGGGACCAAGCGAATTGCAGGAAAAAGTTGGATCTCGATTAAGGCGGAGGCGTGGGTCAAGCAAATTACCAAGATATTCGATGTCTTGGGATGCACGGAGAAAGCGAAGGTTCCATTTGCCACTTTTATGTTTTATAATGGCAGACATTTGGTGGGAATCGTGAAGCGTACTCCATCCGTACCGCATTTTCAACATGTCTGGGGAAACATTTCAGAAACTGTTCAATGACAAGTACTTTCCTAAAAGTATTCCTCATATGAAGGAGGTAGAGTTTATTAGACTGGAGCAGAACAACATGACGGTGTCCCAGTACGAGGCGATGTTAGCAGAGTTATCCAGGTCAAACTGTCCCATGATAACCAATAGATAATACGTGGTCACCCCCCTCAAACCGGCCAGGGGAAGATAGTCCATGTCGATTGCGTGAGTGATAAAGCTATAGGGAGAGTTGAGCCCTGAACATGGAAAAATAGCAAATGGGTCCTCGATCCCTGACAAGAAAGCCAATCAGGATGTTGTGTCTGTACACACAGACGGCTGAAAGGAATAGGACATGGCTATCTCATGGGAAAAACAATACCCATGACGTCTAAAGGTGCCAATCGGTCTTAAGTGTGTCATAAACCACACGTACAACAAGACGACATTGCCTCTGAAAATCCTCACTAAATGGGTATGGAAAAACGTGGCTGACCTCAAGGTATCTGCCAAAATCATCGGTAAGATGATATAAAACTCCCCGAGAGCACAGACTACCATAATCACACCGATATCCAGATGGTCCATGTACAACGGCATGTACATAAAGGCCATAATGCACATCAAGAATATATCTACACGGGCGACATGCCACTCACCCTCAGAAATGGTGAAGTCCCCGAAATATCAAAGATAGATGTCCTACGACCCAAATTTGTCAATTAAGAAGTCCCATGGACACCACATGCCCCGAGGCAATCTCGTCTAAGGCAACTCTGCACCTCAAGACTGGCAAGCTCATAAACTACTGGCTCATATCACTAATAGCCATCCGAGCGCAAGGCCGATCCAAAGGTAAGTTTGTAAGACTCTCATACTTCTCCAATGTAGGAGTCAACTTATGGGTATCAAATCTGAACACCTGTCTATCTGGTATCCAATGATCAAGCATGCTCTCTATAAAGCCCGACGGAACCTAAAATGTTAGAAGGGTCATGGAGTGCCTCAACAACTGATCAACTGTCACCCGATCTAGGGAAGACAAACTGTAAGACCCCAAATTATTGGTGGACCCCACAACAGAAGTATTGTCGTAGTTAGAAAATGTCAAAAATATCTTTTTATAAAATAACAATGAAATTTTTCTTTGTTAAACCGTTGAACTACACGGTAGTAAAAAGTACGATGCAATATATGTGTGGTTGCATAGTAGCACACGGTATTGATTATTGATGCTTACGTGAGAAGTCACTTAGTTATACTCAATTATTGCTACAATAATTGTTGCATAATATCTCTCATATTATTGATTTAATTATTATCACAGTATCATCTGCATAATATTTATTATTATTAAATCAATAATTGAGACGACAAAGTTATTCATATTATTATTTGCAATATTGACGATGTCTAGAAAGTTCTGTCAAGAAGAGGTTTGGTCACCTAATCCCGCGCCGTTAAACTGGGAATGATCTAGTTGTTAAATATTATGAGTTATAATATTAATGATGAATAAGTTTGTGTTGATTAAAGAGGAAATAGATATTTTTATTGTGTTGGGATTATTAGTGTTAGTGGAAATTAAAATCTATTCTGATAATAATTGATGTCTGGAGGTTATATTGACCAATCGGGTAATTAATCGGATAAATGAACAATTAATTGCTATTAATTCACATGCTTATAACTATTTGTTCACATGTGTGTACTATTGATTCACATGCACATACTATTAGGGGAAGTGGTGCAAGATTGATAATACTTGCATGACTAAATTAAAAATGAAGAAAAAGATGAAGGTACTATACTGTAATTATTTTTTTCACATGTATAGAACTACTCAGTCACATGATTGTACTATTGAATCACATGATGTACTATTAGGGGAGGTGGTGCAAGTTTGATAATACTTGCAGGACTAAATTAAAAATGAAGGAAAAGATGAAGGTATTATATTGTAATATTTCGAGCCCCAAAATGTGCAATTATCGAAACTATATTTTCCTATAAATAGAAGCTCATTCTTCCTTCATTCTCACCAATTCACTAAGACTCACAAAAGCAATTATAGAGAGAGAATCTATAGAGAGAAAGAAGGAGAGAAGTCTGCTACTTCACTATTCCAGTATCCAGTCTTCTTCTAAGGTAAGGGATATTATATTTTTCAGTATTCGTAGAAATAATATTTTCTTCCATACTCTGTAGTATGTGAGTAATATTATTTTGTTTCATATTCCTAATTCTAAAATTAATCTGTTAAAGTATTGCTTCTATACTCTGTGAAATTAGTAGAATATCCTTGATATTTGCGCTTCATCCAGTATCTTTTAATGGAAATATTATTATGAGCTTTATTGATAATTATTGATCTTTTCATACCAGAATACTATTCATGAGTTACTATTTATGGGTTACTATTCACTCAAATATTATTCACTTGGGTATTCGGGGCACTTTTCATGCCGGAGTACTATTCACGAGTTACTATTCATGGTTTAATATTCAACCGATTACTATTCACTCGAATATTATTCACTCGGGTATTTGGGGCACTTTTCATGCCGGGGTACTATTCACGAGGTACTATTCCTGAAGTACTATTCACATGGTACTATTCACGGGGTATTATTCACCCAAAAAGTAAAAAAAAATTCTGTCCAAATTATTTTTGATACATGAATATTATTCTTGAATTTTACTCCACAAAACAGTATCATGTTGACAATTTTGGATATTATTAAACTCTAGATAAATTTAAAGTCTTTAAAATTTATCCTTGATTTCGTTTGATTAATGTTTATATCATTGTCATCATCCTAATGCTTATATTGTGATGAAAGTCATCTTTGGCTTACGTGTATAGATGGACTGTTGATTGGTATGATTATGACCATGGATCATTCGGTATAATCGTGACCCGTAATGTTACAAATGATGTGGTAAAAGTCCTCATTGGCCTGTAGTGCATTGATGGACAGTTGTTGGTATGATTATGACCAGGGATTATTCGGTATAATCATGACCATTGATGATTACATGAATATCCTTGGCCCGTAGTGTCGGGATGATTCGATGATGTTTTTTATTTATTAAGCTGAGTCTCATCGATAAAATTGATGAAAAACTTTTAAAATCATAGAAGATAGTAGATATCATGCTCTACTTGACTCTTCTAATGGATTGCTTATTCCGCTGCAGTTAAACTTGATGTTTATTGTATTTTATCGGTTTTATTTGTTGAAGACTAATGATAATTTATTACGCATTATCTTAGTCATAATATTTCTTCTTGGGCTAGTTGAGCTCACCCTTTTGCTTTCATTGTTCTCTTCAGAAATGAGAAGCGTAAGCCGGACTAGTCGGGAATGGAGTGATGGTCCGAGATGGTGTTATAGTAGTCCTAACTATTCTATAAAATAGTGTGACAATAAATGTAATGAGGACTCTATAAGGAATTTCATTTATTTAATCAAATATAATATCAAAATGTTAAGCAATTATATAAAATAATTGGCCTCTAGGGCATAAACTCTAACAATACCTCAAGATTTAGAATCTGATGAGGTATCATCATCTCTTCGACATACCAGGTACGTACGTAAATTTTGAGGGCAAAATTTCATAAGGAGGGGAGATTGTAAGACCCAAAATTTATGAAATGAAAGTATTCAATTTATTTATAATTATTATTTAATTTAGTAAATGGTTAAATTGAGAAAGGGTTAAAGTTAAAGGTGATATGTGAAAATTTTGCAAAGTAAGAAAGTTGATATAAAATATTCGTTGTGTCGTGGAATATTCGATTGGTTGGGGAATATTCGTTTTAATAGGAAATATTCGTATGACTGCATAATCATTGGTGGACCCCACAACAGAAGTATTGTCGTAGTTAGAAAATGACAGAAATATCTTTTTATAAAAATAACGACAAAATTTTTACCGTTAAACTATTGACTACCCGGTAGTAAAAAATGCGATGTCTGCTGTGGTTGCATAAGAAGATACCAGTATTGATTGTTGATGCTTACGTGAGAAGTCACTCAATTATACTCAATTATTATTATGATAATAGTGCGCATAATATCTCTCTATATTATTGATTCAATTATTGTCACAGTATCATTTGCATAATATTTATTATTATTAAATTAATAATTGAGACGACAAAGTTATTCATATTATTATTTGCAATATTGACGATGTCTAGAAAGTTCTGTCGAGAAGAGGTTTGGTCACCTAATTCTGCGCCGTTAAACTGGGAATGATCTAGTTGTTAAATATTATGAGTTATAATATTAATGATGAATAAGTTTGTGTTGATTAAAGAGGAAATAGATATTTTTATTGTGTTGGGATTATTAGTGTTAGTGGAAATTAAAATCTATTCTGATAATAATTGATGTCTAGAGGTTATATTGACCAATCGGGTAATTAATCGGATAAATGAGCAATTAATTGCTATTAATTCACATGCTTATAACTATTTGTTCACATGTGTGTACTATTGATTCACATGCATGTACTATTAGGGGAAGTGGTGCAAGATTGATAATACTTGCATGACTAAATTAAAAATGAAGAAAAAGATGAAGGTACTATACTGTAATTATTTTTTTCACATGTATAGAACTACTCAGTCACATGATTGTACTATTGAATCACATGATGTACTATTAGGGGAGGTGGTGCAAGTTTGATAATACTTGCAGGACTAAATTAAAAATGAAGGAAAAGATGAAGGTATTATACTGTAATATTTCGAGCCCCAAAATGTGCAATTATCGAAACTATATTTTCCTACAAATAGAAGCTCATTCTTCCTTCATTCTCACCAATTCACTAAGACTCACAAGAGCAATTATAGAGAGAGAAGCTATAGAGATAGAAGCTATAGAGAGAAAGAAGAAGAGAAGTCCGCTACTTCCACTATTCCAAAGATCTAGTCTTCTTCCGAGGTAAGGGATATTATATTTTTCAAGATTCGTAGAAATAATATTTTCTTCCATACTACGTAGTATGTGAGTAATATTATTTTGTTTCATATTCTAATTCTAAAATTAATCATTAAAGTATTGCTTCTATACTACTGTGAAATTAGTAGAATATCCTCGATATTTTGCGCTTCATCCAAAGATCTTTTAATGGAAATATTATTATGAGCTTTATTGATAATTATTGATCTTTTCATATAGGAATACTATTCATGAGTTACTATTTATGAGTTACTATTCACCCGATTACTATTCAAGAAAATATTATTCGCTTCTAGTATTGGTAGACTTTTCATCTTGGAGTACTATTCACAAGTTACTATTCACGGGTTAATATTCACCCGGTTACTATTCACTCAAATATTATTCACTCGGTATTTGGGGAACTTTTTCATGTCGAGGTACTATTCACGAGGTACTATTCAAGTACTATTCACATGGTACTATTCACTTCGGTACTTATTCAATAGAAAAATAAATTTCTTTTCTCATTCAAATTATTTTTGATACATGAATATTATTCTTGAATTTTACTCCACAAAGTAGTATCATGTTGACAATTTGGATATTTTTAAACTCTGAATAAATTTAAAGTCTTTAAAATTTATCCTTGATTTCGTTTGATTAATGCTTATATCATTGTCATCATCCTCATGCTTATATTGTGATGAAAGTCATCTTTCGCTTACGTGCATAGATGGACTGTTGATTGGTTTGATTATGACCATGCATCATTCGATATAATCGTGACCCATAATGTTACAAATGATGTGGTAAAAGTCCTCATTGGCCTGTAGTGCATTGATGGACAGTTGTTGGTATGATTATGACCAGGGATTATTCGGTATAATCATGACCATTGATGATTACATGTATATCCTTGGCCCGTAGTGTAGGGATGATTCAATGATGTTTATTTATTAAGCTGAGTCTCAGCGATAAAATTGATGAAAAACTTTTTAAATCATAGAAGATAGTAGACATCATGCTCTACTTGACTCTTCTAATGGATTACTTGTTCCGCTGCAGTTAAACGTGATGTTTATTGTATTTTATCATTTTAACACTGTTGAAGACTAATGATAATTTATTCTGCATTATCTTAGTCATAATATTTCTTACTGGGCTAGTTGAGCTCACCCTTTTGCTTTCATTGTTCTCTTCGTGAAATGAGAAGCGAGTCGGGACTAGTCCTGGGAAGCGGAGTGATGGTCCGAGATGGTGTTATAGTAGTCCTCATTATTCTATAAAATAGTGTGACAATAAATGTAATGAGGACTCTATTTGAGTTTGGATATTGTCTAGAAGATAATATTTGTGTAAAAACTCTCAACTCATGTTGTATAATTAAGTTTGTATTTGTATTCAGTACCATGTATTTGGCAACCCAAGATGGGTGATGTATACCTATTTTTGGGGCGTCACACAAACTGTCATACCAAGATCTCAAAGAAGAGTCCATCAACATGGGTGGGGTATGCTCAATCCGACTAACAGTGGATGAAGACATCTGTAGAGCCGTATCATATGACCATTTAGGGGTCAATGCTATACTCATCTCTAGGAATGCATATCCATGACATAATGCATGCATAATAAATGACAGATGACAATATGATGCAGGGAATAGAAAGCATTATACATACATTCCTAAGTACATCATCATCTAAATACATCATCTCTGTATACAAGTGGAAAATAAAGTACAGGGAAATGGGGCACAGCCGCCCAACATCTAACAGAGGCCTATCAAAAGATATAATGAGAACTGGGGCACAGCCGCCCAATATCTAATAGAGGCCTATCAAACGAAATAATGAGAAATGCATCAGAAGAAGTCAATGAAGTCTACATCATCCAATCTATCCATCTGATGTAACTCCTCCTGAGTCACTAAATCTCTGACAGAAGGGATATCAGGCCAATAAAATAGAGGATCTGCGCCGGTAAAACCATCAAAATATGGGCCACCTAAAGAGCAATAAAAAGTATCCGCCTCTGATGGATTTCTGCCCAAATATTGGATAAAGAAATGTGTCCGGTCTAACTGCTTGGTCAAACTCTCAATTTGATCAAATGAGTAGGCTCTCGGACGCAGGCAATCCAATCTGTCATCATAACGGATCTAGGAACCATATCCCCAATAAACTATGTGGCACTGGAACCATCAGCGGTAAAAAGCCTCATGAGTGAAAGGCCCCTCTGACAAAGTAAAATAATCTACGCCTATCGAGGGGATCTCAGTGATCGACTGAGACAAAGGCCAATGACGCCTAGCAAGAGGAAAGAACGGAATGTGTATCTCTCCTGTGGTGCTCCTGATAGCACGCTCTCCTAAATAGAGCTCCCAACCTTGGTCAGTAAGGAGTGGAATCCGATTGGTGGATAATACATACTCGACACCAGTCGGGAAACCACCCTCAAAGCTAACTGTTCAGTGGTCCTCGGAGTAAGAAACCCATGTAATGACATATGCGGTCAATAACTCAAACTGTAGGCGAGAATGGGTGAAACCCTCAGCTACAGGAACCTCTAATAAAGTGGAGTAATGCTATTGATGTCCCTGTGGATAGGTGTCCAGACCTAATATGCTAACGGGACAAAGACATGGGAGCCTCTCATTGGCCCAAAACTGCGAATGCAAGGATCAAATATCTACTCTCAGTCAAACTGGCAACCTGGATAAGGGAAATCAGAAGATAAAATGCTCACCAGCAAGAATGGGTAAAACCCTTACGAAGCCTCCATCACGCCCTCTGAGCGTAGACGCATCCCTCTGAGAAATTAGGCAAAGGTGTAGGAGCCCCAATAAAAATCTTTAATATGGTTCACCTCTCGAGTGGCACTAACTAAAGCAAATAATACTGTCGAAGAGTTGTCCGCCAGGAAATAACCCCTGAGGATGATCAGAAACAATAGCCGAAGGATGCGATCTCTAACCCCTGATCATTAGGTAATGGCTCAGTTAGAGCCCCACTCATAGCATCTACACTCAAGGGACCAAAATGGATAGTCCGACCCTTGAGTGTCGTGGTCGAGACTCCCAACAAGGATCTAATGGCAGTCGGGGAAATGTCAGCCACCAAAGGCACTAGCGCCCCTGAAAAGTAAAATTCAATGATGAATCGCCAATCCATCATAGTCATCATTACCTCATAATCCAGCAAGTGGAGAGACTGGGTCTGGTGAAACCAGTGCTCAGACAAATCCCTAAGATAACCCCAGGGACAACGACCGGAGGGTTTGAAAAAAAAAGCCTCGAAGCACTATACATGAACAACCTCTCGGTACTCTGGATGGAGATTCTGGTATAGAGAATGCATGCTAAACTAGTTCCCTCTGGGTTGCGTAAAGTCGGGAACCTATATCAAATTGCAAGTAAAGATCAGAACCCCTGCCCCCACAAATGGGAAAAGAAAGATCAACATGGTTATTACCTCGTTTGCATGAAGATATATCGATGGGTGACGACTCAAATCATCCAGAAGATCTGGAATCGTCACATTTATAGCTGGAAGCTCCCTACGAGGAATGGAAGGAGAATGAGCAGGATCCGCAATGGGCATGTCCTCCTCCTCATCCTTAACATTTGGTCTCTCAATCTGGATAGGACGAATCACTAACTCAGTCAATCGACGACTTTGTCAGGCTGGGCGAGGCTGGGGAACATCTAAAGCTCTCCTCCTCACACCTGAAGAGGTCCTAAGGGAGCTACTTGGCTAGTCTGGATCCATATGTCTAGACAAAAGTCTCCAAATCACCCTAGAAAGGGTGTGGTAAATTCTAACCTAGAGCTCATTAAATTTAATTCATGGATGCATGTATGGATTACTTTAAAATACATTTGCAGTAGAGTTAAAAATGCATGTTCATTCAATGCCTAAACTCATGATTTTTTTTTTGCCAGAGTCTCCTTTGTAAAAAGGACTATCCACATGCATGTAGACATGACTAGGTGGCCATTCAGTAGCACACCAACTCAAAGTCATGAACATCTTATATGCATGAAAAAATGTCAAAGTCATATCCATCATAGTAGCCTAATTATCAGGATTGCTTTGCTTCAAAACCTTTGATCATTTGTCCTCAAATAGGATGAAAAATAGCAGAAAAGGGTGCCAATTGACTGTTTCAAAAGTCAAATTTTTTTCAAATCAATATGTTCAGCATGATAAAAGACTAAAATTTACTGCTGTGAATAATTTTTATCAAGTCATATAAGCATTCATATTCACTACTATGTCTTTTGAAGAATTTTATATGATATCTCAATTTCCAACGATCAAAACTGGAAAAGAAAAGATGTAAACGTTACCATGATAGTGCAAAATGATTATACGGTGACATATTTTGCATAAAACAGCCCGCACTCAGTAGATCTAAAAAAGAAATCTCATATTCTCTTTGTGGCTTTAACTTGAAAATAACTTATGAAAGAGATGGGAGGTGTTATATAACCCACGGGTGGCCGCGGGTCAACCCGCAGAAGCCGCGGGTCTACATGCGGCTACCTAGGGTGGTCCTCACCCCCTTCAGCTCGATCAAATTTGAGTTACAAAGGAGGTCCCAGAAGCTGAAAAGTCAAATTAAGAAAAAGGGTGCTACGCGATTAAGTGGAAAAGGCCAGAAATCCTGAATTTAGAGACCAAACTACGGGTATACATGTCAGTCATTGGTATTCGCCCGGATACAAGGTTAAAAAAGCTGATGATAAAAGCTATGGAAAGCTACCCTTGTAAATGCATCACGAAGGTCCGATGCCATCAACCGAGGGTTGCGATTGCAATCAAAAACATCCAAACTCGTCAAGAGTATAGCTCATCAGAAATACATCCCCAATGGAGATTTTAGACATCATTGACAATGTAAGCCATTAAATGCTACTTCAACGAGGGTCAGCGTCCCTGACACTACAAGCCACTGGCGAAAACTCTAGCAAAGCATCGAAAATGATCCGGTGATGTAAGCCGTTGAAAGCTACTTCAACGAAGATTAGGGTATCTGATATTGCAAGCCATTGGCAATAACTCCAGCGAAGCGTCAGAGAAGTCTGATGATGCAAACAATGGAAAACCATCTTTAACGGGGAGGACTGATGATGGAATCTGTTATATAGATCCCCAACAATTAAAATGTTATCCCCAAAGGAACTATCAACATCAACCTAGTAGAAAGTTAGAACGATGGTGATAATTCCGGTGTAATGGCAAGAAACATCCCATGGTGGCAACAAAGCCAATCCATCATTTGGATGAAACATCAACAATCCCCAAGAGTCGCTTGCAAAAGAAAAGAACGTCTTCGATGGAAAGCATTTCCAAAAGATCAAGGATGTTGGTGACAACCCCAATGTCGACATCTGATGGTCTCTACCATTGGAAACCTCCACTGCAGGGATCTTGAAGACATCTCTGCGACTTGTCAGCAAATCAGGCGAGATAGCACTGATAGACATTTTAAACTGCTGTCAACAACCCCAGCATTGCATCGGGAGATTTCGGTAATAAGAGCTTTGTAAACTACCTTCCGAGTAGACATCAAAGCGATTTAACAGAGCCATCATTGAAACTCCGTCCCCCAACAGAAGTGGCAAGAGAAGGCATTTATCTTATCCTGTTGGAAATCATTCCAACAACAACCTTCAGTATAACATCGCATCATGTTGCATTGCATTTGCATCATCCTAAGCTTGTCATATTTCAAGTGTCTAGTAGTCTTTATCCTATCCATGTCATTACATTTCATGAACATGATAAAAAGGAACATCTGTAGACACTTGAATTTTTGTATTCCTGTTACTAACCCTGCAGGAGGGCAGAATCGTCTTCTAGAGATAACCCTGGAAGTCGAATCAGTTCCAACCCCAGAGATAACCCCTGGAGATACAGTTTCAACCCCAGAGATAACCCCGGGAAATTCAGTTCCAACCCCAGAGATAACCCAGGGAGATCAAGTTCAAACCCCAGAGATAACCCTGGGAGATCCAGTTCCAACCCCGGAGATAACCCCAGGAGATTTAGTTTCCAATCTTGGAAATAAACCTGAGAAGATTTAGTCTAAGTTCCGGAGATAACCCGAAGAAAGTCAGTTCCAAACCCAGAGATAATCCTGGGAGGTTAAGCCAACCTCGCAGATAACCCTGAGGACATTCACAGCCAACAGCAACCCAATCTCGAAGATAACCTTGAGAAAAGATTGCTATAATTGCGCTAAAGCCGGAGATAACCCTGGGAGGGGAAAAATGGTCATTTTTCCAACTCAACATCACATCAACGTCATCTCAACACAGTTCAACTCAAACTATGTCCAAAGATGTCCCATAAGAACCATAGCTCAAATCCTGAGTTACAATTGCACAACACAACTCAACGGATAGACAACGAAGACTTGGAGATCTAGTCATGGACCCATCTTCCCGGCTACATACAATCTTTAATCTCATGTCATTGTGTAGCTCTCGACAACGGCTTTTCAAAAAGGTACAACATGCCTCCATCATATGCCCGGATTAAAAGTTATTAAGGTTCGAGCGAATAACGCGTAACCCGAGTACACATACTTTGAGACGATGGGACCCGCAAAGCCTGGGGTAGCCCTGGAAGCCGCAGGTAGACCCGCAACCACTTGGTCTATAAATATGATCTCCCATCAACTTATTTGAAAAAAAGAAGAAAATAGAGAAAACTCGGTCCATTTAATCCCTTAACCTCTTCTAGAGTTCTCCAAACTGAGTGATTCTTCTTTCTAAACACTTGTAAGCTCATGTTCTACAACATACTAATGTTTAACCGGTGAAAACTGAGTTTTCAGGTCCTAAAAGCTATCTAAAGCCTTCTTGGCAACCCACTATAAGATTTTTCAGATTTTTAAGTTTTCTACTACTTTAATATATATATATATATATATATATATATATATATATATAGTCGATTCGTTCCGACACGTAACGTATCAGATCGATCTGAGATATGTTTTGTTATATGTATCTAAATCACACCCAAAACACTGTATTATGTAAAAATTCAAGTTTCATAAATTATTTATTTTTTTAGTTGTATAAAAAAAAAGCAATAAATTATTTATTTTTTTAGTTGTATAAAAAAAAAGCAAAAAAAAAGGTTCGTCTTTTACTAAAATCCGGGATCCCTGATAGGATCCTGGTTCTATATATATATATATATATATATAGGGAGAGGATCCATAACATCTATATGCTAATATGCTATGAGATAAAAAGTGACATATAAGCTCTAAACCACACGTTTTATTGTTGAATGGCTGAGATTAGAAATGGGTACTCACCGTCCACTAGACGTACTAGTGGATGTAATTAGTATAAATATTGGACCGTTATGCCCCCATTTAGCCTACAATGCAAGACAAAATAACATTATGTATAATGTCCGCTAGACTTACTAGCGGACTGTAAGTTAGCCTGTATCACACGAAGTTTGCAACTCAACCCTCAACCTGTATCACACGAAGTTTCCAGCAACTCACAAAATAACAGTATGTACAACATCCGCTAGTCTTACTAGCGAACGGTAAGTTTGCGGTCAGTATTACAATACACTGCAACCTGTATCACACGAAGTATTATTACAATTCAATTCACACGAACTTTGCAACATGTATCATCTGTAATTCAATTCTAGCCATCTGATACAATGCAAGCACGCGAACTTTGATACCACTGTTAACTGATACTATACTTATTGTTATCACTGGGATACAATACACTACACAAACTCCTCTGCCTGTCCACTGATACAAT
Organism: Panax ginseng; assembly: GCA_020205605.1. NCBI lineage: Eukaryota > Viridiplantae > Streptophyta > Magnoliopsida > Apiales > Araliaceae > Panax > Panax ginseng. The sequence continues at coordinate 124,979,043 of CM035130.1, read as the reverse complement.
GCACTGCAAACACAACTAGTACAGATAAGTATAGTATCACAACACAACTAGCATATTGTAAAACAATTCAATTACAACACAATTAGATTTCTTCAACTCCCAAAATCAAGACAAGATTATTGTTCCTGTATATCAATATTTCCAAATCATTCCAAATCATGAATTGTTTAGCCAAATCCAAAAAAGATATATCAAATTCCAAATTATATACAATCAAATATATCAAATTCCAAATATACAAAATTCCAAAGGAGATCAAATCAAATACATTAAATCCAAATTCTTACAAATCAAATAAATAAAATTACAAATTATAAATTATTCCAAATCAAATAATTCCCAGTCCAAAAATCAAATAAATCCAATTACAAATCAAATACAACACATCCTATTCCAAATCAACAACAAAAATATATCCTACACACAATTCCATATCAAATACATATTAAATTGACATCAAGGAGGAAAACCACACAATTAATCAAGAAAGTCTTCACACCTCAAATCGTCGTGGTAAGTTTAGAATTATGGCGGAAGATATGTTTAATTCTAGTTCTTCAAATTCTTCGCGTGATAATATTGATATGGATAATATTGGTGCTCATAACATGAACCAATCGCATATTAACGATTCAAAAAGTCCATACGAGGGTCAGATTTTTTCTCCTATCCAAGAGGCGGAAGATTTTTATAGAAACTATGCACGAAGTAGTGGATTTGAAATAAAAATCGGGGCAAGTCATAAACATGCCCGCTCCAACAATTTGTCCAACAGACTTTTTACGTGTACCAAAGCAAGAAAACTGATCGAAAGAAAGAAACAGGACGTTGATGAAGCTGAGGGTAGTAAGGTCAAAAGAAAAAGGGATTCAATAGGTCGCACAATGTGCAAACCTAGAATGTCTGTTGTTCATCTATAAAAGGAAGATACATGGAAAGTTTCAAAAATTGAGTTGACTCACAATCATGATTTGGTTACTCCGAGCAAGAAAATTTTCATTCAAACACGAAAAAATATAACTCATGTTGCTCGAACTTTAATCGAAACTTTAAACAGCGCTGGAGTTGGGCCAAGTAAAATGATGAATGTTTTTAGTGAAATAGGAGGAGGGAGGGAAAATGTTGGTTTTAGTGATAAGGATATTCGGAATGTTGTGCGAGATTTAAGACGTGACACGATAGATTCTAACGATGCCCAAGCAGCACTGCAGTATCTCAAAAAACTTTCAACGGAAAATCCTCTATTTTTTTATGATATCAAACGAGATGAAGATCATCGTATCGCATGCATTTTGTGGATAGATTACCGATCAATGATAGCTTACAAAAATTTTGGGGATGTAGTGACATTTGATACTACTTATCAGACGAACAAGTATTCCATGCCATTTGTTCCGTTCACTGGGGTAAATCACCATTACCATTCCGTCTTGTTTGGTTTTGCACTGATACAGGATGAAACGGAGGATACTTTTGTATTGTTTTTGAGACTTGGCTTCTTGCAATGAATAATAAGGCACCGATTACCATTATTACTGATCAGGACAAAGCCATGAGCAATGCGATTGCTAGGGTTCTTCCTAAAACACACCATGCACTTTGCACATGGCATATTAGTAATAAATTTCTAGAGAAATTGCATACATCGAAGAGGTTGGAAGTCGTAAACAATTGAGAAAGTGTGCAATATGTAATATGATGACCAATCATGATAACCGGAACCACTACAAAGTTTTGGGACAAGACAAGTCGGGTTGAAATGATATTTATATTTGCTTGTATGACTATTAAATTTTGGTTTTCTTAAATTCTTAAATTGTCAGATTGTTTATCAAAGGATTCAATTTTGAGAAAAAGGTAAGCTTGGCTGGGCTCAGTCATTTGCAGTGCCAACCATCAGTTATTGCTGAAAGCTCTTTATCAACTAACTACGTTTATATCTTAATAATCAATTGTTGATACGGTAAACAAAATTTTAATCACCCCTGTGAAAGAATAGTTTGCATGATTCTCATCAACTTAACCGAATTTCTGACCTGACAGAAACATTATTCAAAACAGTTTCAGAAAAAGCTATCATTAGGTAAAAAAAGACAAAGTAAAAGAGCATATTGGCTTGCCTCTTCAGATGTAGAATTTACGTTATTCAAACTTTTTCTGAGGTTTTACTACCTGTGGGTGTTAGTGCAAGAAAAAGATCAGATTGGTGACATAAATCTCATGACATGTTTGAAAAAACCAGTAAACCATATGATAAACTAACATACTTCTCATTTGTATGATATTATCCAAATGAAGTGCATATGATATTATCCACACTATAAAACCAGTAAACCAGAGAACTTAAAGTGCATATGATATTATCCACACTAACATACTTCTCATTTGTAACAAAACCAGTAAACCATATGATAAACTTCAACTAACAAGTCAAAATTGGGTAATATTGTATAATCAACCACACTCAGTAGTTCATTATATCAATATCCATTATAATAGGCAATATCGCTGTTGTGACTGCTGACCTTGGCTGGGCAACAAATATGATTTCATTCAAATATATACCTCTGTTGTTGTTGCTGCATGTCATGAATACAGTTTTGTTATCCAACTGCTCCTGCTACATTGATTAGAAATACACTTATCAGGAGGCTATTATGCGATATATATATATATATATATATATATATATATATATATATATATATATATATATTGATTATCATAGATAACACTGATCTTTCTGAAAAGGCTACAGAACTAAGTCCTTGCTAATATAGTACAATAATGGATTTCAAACAAGCAAACATAATGGAATCCAAACAAGAAAGAAAATATCCATTGTATTTTAAGGAATCTTATAATATAGTAATGGAACCATTTTGAAACTATTCACCCATATTTATAAAACAACGTATGACGATAGTTGGTCAAATATACAATCATTACTCTTCACCCACATCCGAATCTAAAGTTTGGTCGATACAAAGATATTTTAAAGGAATTTCCCTCGCTTTGCACATCCTAAGCTCATGTCCTATTCTAAATCTAAAGTTGTAAGCCTCGTTTGGAGTCCACCTCGGTTCCTTCATGATGTTTATCCGGTGCAAAAAGAAATCTACGTATTTTGCAACATAAACGCCACAATCGTCTGAATTCTATTGTCTCGGCCTACTCACGCAGACTTCAACTTTCGGCTTTGATCTTGGCCACTTTGCTTTATGGTTTTCCATACGAAGCAACAAAGGAATTAACTCCACCTATAAACCATAAAACAATCATTTAATTCCCTAAACCTCATATGTTTGTATGATGGAATGAAAAAGAAGTAATATATTAATGAACGCACCACAACACCAAACTAGTTTTGATATAATTGTGACAATGACATTAAGGGTTTGTCATCATTAAGTGGATCAAATAGCATTATTTTTCACTTGTTCACACTCCAAATAAATAGGCAAAAATGACTGTTGCTTTCGTTGATGAATGGAACGAATATGTAATCAGACTCATGAACTGGGGCACCAACTGGAGGATTGATGTAACTTGTTAAAAATTTGAGTGTTGTTGATTTGCTTACTCCGGCACTTGGTAAGTATTGGATGCCCAAACCCGCAAAGTACGTTGGCATGAAATAAAAGGTAGCCCATCGTTGGATTCCTTCACTCATCATCTTAGCTTCTCTGTCTCTCAACAATAACAAATATGCATCCAATACATGCGCCCATAACCAACCATTGGCTCTCAGACAGTTCACATCCTTAAACTCTAAGTTGTATAGATCGCCTGGATGGATATGAGGAAAGTATGATGGGTCGTGAGTTGGACTAAACCAATAGTGATTTAACCAAGTGATTTTCTCATTCTTTAAATACTTGAGAAGGTGAGTGTGCTTTGTTCCCTCTCTCCCTCTAACCGGCAATTTCCTACTGTGTTCAATAGAAGGAGCAAAGCTAGCATGAGTTTCTTTATCCATATTTAAATTCTCATTTAATTGTATAATTTATTGTACATAATTAATAATATTTCATAAATATGCATTTAAAATAAAAATACGACAATTGAACTTAATTTATGGCCAGGGCAGGGGCAAAACTGCTCTCGAGATAGTAATTAACCTTTAACAAAAAGATATTAAAGTGAATTTTATATAGTTATATAAACAAACTAGTACTAATATATTGTGAATTTTATATAGTTATATAGTGTAAATTATGTGTCTTGTGTTGAATACACCTTCAAAAAAGTCACAATCCATAACAAATAAAATTATTTTGTAACAATCATCAGATTCGTAGATATGTAATAATCCTAGATATTTTAAAAGTTAAATAAATTATATTAATTTTAAAAAATTAAATTTGATTATATACTTTGAAAGTAATTTATAATACTATTAGAATTTTAATTGATTGAGATATGTAGTTAATGTAGGTAATTAGAATTATTGTTTATTATAAATTATTTTATTATTTTTAATATTTATTATTATTACTATTTTTGGTGTAGCAAGATTTTGCAAATAAATAAATAAATAAAGGAAGAAGCATGGCTACGGCTCTTGAGCATTTGAGCCACAGACCCCTCACAATTTCAGCCCGCTAAAACACGGGCCATTTTGGACCCGGCCCGAGCCCGGTCTGCCCACCCATTTGCCACCTCTAAAAGGGGCACACTTGAAATTTTTTGCCCTGGGCCTTGTAAAACCAGGACCGGCTCTGGTGAGCAAGTGGTATTCAATCAATTCGAAAAGCAATCAAATAGCAGTGGCAAAACCAAGCACGCCAGCAGAAATCTTCTTGTTTCTCCATAATAGTAAGACAAAATACACTGCATATTGAGAGAGATAAAGGGGTTTGGGTAGATTAAAAGTCTTTTTCACACAATTTATATCACACCAATATATTAACCATTTTACCTGACTAGCGCGAAGCTCAAGTGCAACCTCTTCTTGTGAGTTAGGCCACTAATCAGTTCAAGCTTCATCCATCTGCTCCTGCACGAACCCAAAAGACATACAACTAAGTTACCTTCATTTGAATTTAGGCCACTAGAATAGTAAAAAATAAGTGAACTGAAAAAAAAAAGTTACCTTCATTTAGCTAACTGTTTAGCAACAATAAATTCCCTAAATGAATAGATACCAACTGAAAACAGAAGGAAAAAAAACAACTACTTTCTTGACAATGAATAAAGCTTAATTAGTTGGATAAGCGAGATAGGAAATATATTAACTCAAAAGAAAAAGGAGATTTGTCCATCAAAAGATGATGTATCAAGTACACAAGTCAAATGTAAAACATTATATTTTACTCTTAAAATGTACTTAGTCTTCTAGTTTTAAATATGAAAAATCATTAGTGCACTTACAAGGAGTCCCTTGCGGATAAAATTGGAACTTATTTTATACTTCTCTCTATTTTAATCTCCTTAATTTGTGTAAAAAGTGTACTTAAGACATCTTTTGGGGAACAGAGGTAGTAGAATATTAACCATTGCATGTAGATGGTTTCTTGTTAAGATTTAACCATCAAAAGGATCAATTATAAATCATGAAATTAATCAAAGAAACAAAAGAAAGGGAAAATATACATGCCTGTTAAGATTTAACCACCAAAAGGATTGATTATAAATCATATAATATAATTAATCAAAAATACAAAAGAAAGGGTCAAATAATGCATGCCTGATATCAATGGTAGTGTCTTTGGAACGAGGGGGAGGAGGTGGAGCAGTATAGCCATGTTGGTAAGGCTGTTATCAAAAAAAATTCTCTCAAAAGTCATTAATATGGTAAATAACTCGAAACAACATCTAGATTGAATAATGTAAGTACTTATGGGTCAAACCCCTTTTCATGAAATGAATATAAACACCCTTTGCTATATGGATTATGGTACACATGCCAGGTGTGGTTTTACTTTCCCCCTCTTATAAATTGGAACCAAAACATTAGACCCTTCCAACTAGTAACCATGCATTTAATTGATAAGACATGGACAGTCAGCATGGTGTGACATAACTTATAACTAATTACACTAACATAATATAATACATTGGAGAGAAAGAAGACATTATGGGAGAGGAAAACATGAAAAATGTGTTGCTCTCCATTGTACGGAATTGAATACTATGATACCCTCCATACACAGCTAGTGGGGTTGTCAAGCGTGGAAACAAACATGTAGAAACCCAGAAAAGTGAGAAGATTCTTTTCTTTTTTCTTTATTTTGTGTGGGGGTGGGGGGTAGAGAGAGAGAGCATGCAGAACAGAGATCTTGAGGTAGAAGGAAAAACTAAAATTTCATTCCTTATTTATTAATAAAGAAATATGATTTGTGGAAATAAAATCAGGGAACAAGCGAAACTGAAAACTTCATTCCTTATTTATTTTGTATGCAGTAGATATAGCTAAGATAATAAATGCGCTGCAAAACAAACATAAGACAATAAAAACATAAGACAATAAAAACGTAGATGAGAAAATAGTTATATATATGCATCAATATCAATTCAAGAGAATCATAAATATTAACAATTTCAGATGACTCTCCAATACTATATTTGTCTGTAACTAAGAGACCACAAAAGATTTACATCTCCTATAATCAGGATTAGCAAACCAAAGAACAGACCTACTTTATTATGATAAAGGAGATTCAATCACTCATAACAATCTATTGTAGAAGAAGGTACAGCTACCAATGTAATGGTAATACATCTCTGGATTTTTTTTGAAGATTGTTTTTAAAGGACGAAGACAGAATGTGTAGCCGGGAAGGAAAAAAACAGACACATTAATGTACTAAGAAATAATCAAATAAGTATAATAATATACAAATTGGCACAATCGGATCAAGCATGTAGAAGGCGTAAGCTATTTTAAATTTTTAAAAAATAAATAAATAAAATAAAATAATAATAACCTCATATTAGCACCCTTCCCCACATCAAAGACAGAGGAGACTGATAGAAACATTTAAAACCTACATTGTAGACATCAAACCAAGTCTACATTAAATCAAAGAACAACTATGGTCCTTATAATAAGGTGATCACTCTGAGTTTTTGACTAACTTTCTCATCGCTCAGAAGTCAAAACAAATGTAATCTGTGTATATAAAGCATCTGTGTATATAAAGCCAAAAAGTTATCATGCAACAACACTACTAAAACCGGGGTTGGGGGTCTGAAGAAGCAGTAGCATACCTGATGTCATATCTCACAAGTTATATCTCCTTTCTCATTACACCATCGCTGAACACACTTCCTATGGGCAAACTGCATAGAACAAACAATTTGCCAGCTTACATTCTAAGATATAATAAATAATAAAAGATATTAAAAATGCCAGGGAAAAACACAAGAAACATCATTTACCATTATTACCAGATACCAAGTCCTGAGCAGCTTGAGGTTATACCAAAATAACCCCCAAAAAAGCACTTACTAAATAATATCATTTTAGTAGGCCTTTTTATACTTAAAATACTGAGGACAATTAAACACAAATCCATGGAAACAAAAAAAAGAAAACTGAATACAGGCACACCTCAGGTAACTCCTGCCTCAGTCAAAGCGTGAAATTATATCAGTGTTAAACAATATGGAAAGAACACTGAATCATGCATTTCACCATTCAGATTAAACCTGCAATCAACTGTGAGTGTGATGAAAAATAAGAGCAATGAGTAATTGATTTATAGTGACTAATATTACATTTGTGCCAATTGATGTTCATTTTCAAACCACAATGCACGCTCTCAAAATTCCAACAAGTAGTAAAAGCCAAATCCAGCTAAAAAACATTTATCAAGAAATTGTATAAACCATGTATAGTTGTAAACTTAAAAACAATAATGTAACTGAGATATTAGAACAAGCAAATTCCACAAAATAGACCCAAAAGGGAACTTAACAATTCACTTATCACTTCTTCAGTATAAAATTATATTATACAATAACTAACAACAATTGTTAGTACTCTTTAAAATTGCCTCTCTTGGCATGGAAAAAGTATAGGTCATATAATAACATTCTAAAATAAAGATATTCAGTAGAAATAATAACCTGAATCGACGAGAATACAGCCTCCCTTCCCATTACTTTCTCAGACGATAGATACTATATGAGCTCTTCCGTTCAGAATTTCAAGAATGAATTTACTAGTTGTTCAGCAAACGCAGAATATCATCTTCGTCAGTAAATGGCCTTGAATCGGCAATATCTTCAGAAGGCAGAGTGAAGCCGGTGAAGGAGAAGGAGAGTCCCAAGCAGGCACTCGAAGCTCGGCTAAGGGTTGCACCGCTGCTCAAATCATCAAGATCTGAAATGAAATGAACAAGATCTGAAATGAAATTGATGGACCTGGAGGGCTTGAGAGGGCTAGGATGCGATTGAGAGGTATGATAAGGTATGAAATCACACTAGGACTTCAATTGAGAGGTATAATAAGGTTTGGCAGTTCGATTGAGAGAAGGAATAAGGTCTGAGTATAGTATTGTTGTGGATTAGAACTTAGAAGGAAGCAAGAGACGAAACCTTGTTTAAGTCTAACCCAACCGTATGCTACTTGTTTTAATTTCAAATTTTTACTTCCGTGTTTTTATTTTTTGCTCCGTGTTTTTAACATAGATAACGTTTTTTTTTTAAATATTATTTATTTAAAACCAAAAATTACCCCGGTAAATAACGTTTTCTTATATGATCTAAAACGTTTTGTTAAAAAACGTTGTAAAAAAAATACCACAATATTTTTTTATAAAAATATCATCTTTTAAGTGTTGTCTATTTATGATTTTGTACTGGTGCCATTTTGAAAAAAGTTCCATAGAACTATAAGGAAAATACAGGATCAACATCAGACTGTACCAATGTCCTATCAAAGGATAATCTGTTGTACTTACTTCAGCGCATGATAAAGCCCATTATCAAAACCCCAGGAAAAGTATCCGAGAAGAAGGTTGCAGAATTCCTTAACAAAATGGGGTATAATGAAGCCAGAGTGGTGCAACATTTAAAAGAAGCGCCCATTCAGATCTCCATAATGGATTTGATCTTGTCCTCAGAGGATCATCTTAAAATTCTGGTGCAAGTACTAAAAGAAGCTCATCTGCCAAAAACGATGGACACTAAAAAATTTCAGCACCTGATAGATCACATTCTTAACAGTAATGTGATATCCTTCTCTGATGATGACATACTAGTAGAAGGAACATGTCACTATAAGTCATTACATATAGCAGTGTGTAGACACTCAAATTTTTTTATTTCCTATTACTAACTATGCAGGAGGGCAAAAACATCTTTTTCACACCTAGAGATAACCCTGGAGGACCATAACATCAAATCTAACCACGAAGACATCCTCATAGACCATCAATTCAACCTTGGAGATCAACCCTAATGAAAAAAAAGTTGGCAGCAATCAAACCCTAGAGACAACCCCGAAGCATAGCCAAAAGCCCCTTTAATCTTAGAGACAACCCCCGAAAGGGCAAAGCGGTCATTTTGACAAGTTAACTTCAGCAACCCTAATACAGCTGCAAATAAGGTTACAAAGAGCCATTGCAGCACTTCCAAGCACAAACTACACAAAACAGTTAAACGGACTGCCTGCGAAGACCCGAAGATGCCATTTTGGTCATGGACCCATCTTCCTAGATTCGAAAAAGGGCAAGCCCTATGTCACTACATAGCTGTCAAAAAGATCTTTTTGGAAAGGTATGTCACATCTCCATCAGACTCCTGGATTGAAAGTTATGAAGGTTCGAGTAGATTGAACATTAGTCTGGGTACACGTAATTCGAAATGACTGGACCCACGGGGCCTGGGCCCACTCGAGTAGCCGTAGGTTGACCTGCGACTATTTTGGTCTATAAGTAAACCCCCCATCAGCTATAAAAGAAAAAAAGAAGAAAACAAAGGGAATTTCGTCCATTTCAGCTCTTAACCCCTCCTATAGTGTTCTAAACATTGATATTTTTCTTTGTAAACACTTATATACATATATACTACAACATATCAAATTTTAACCGGTGGAAATAGAGTTTTTAAGCTTTAAAAGAGGTTTAAAGCTTTCCTCGCTACACACTATAAGATCCTTTCAGATCTGAAACTTTTACTCGCTTATCTATATATATATATATATATATATATATATATATATATACTAGTACAGGGATGGTGATATATATTAGAAGAAGATCAATAGTGCCCTCCAGCACCGATAGGAGTCGGACCAGTCAGTCAACGAAGATGGCCCTAGTCATCAGTATAGGGATGGTGACCTATCTTAGAAGAAGATCAACAGTGCCCTCCGACACCGGTAAGAGTCGGACCAGTCAGTCAACGAAGATGGCCCTAGTCATCATCAGCTTTCAGCAAAAGTGGAAAGCAGTCAACAATAACATCATTGATGTCCCCCAGTAAATAATATAGGGATGGTGATCTATCTGAGAAAAAGAATAACAGTGCCATCCAGCACCGGTAGGAGTCGGACTAGTCAGTCAACGAAGATGGAGTATAGGGATGGTGATCTATCTGAGAAGAAGATCAACAGTGCCCTCCGGCACCTATAGGAGTCGGACAAGCTAGTCAACAAAGATGGCCCCACAAGTCATCATCAGCTTTCGGCAAAAGCAAAAAGCAGTCAACAACATCATCATTTTACTAGTTTGGCCTATATATATATATGCTGAAATCGAACATTTGAACCTGGAATGCAAATCTGTGGCTTTTTCTTTCTTTTGTATATATATCCACGACTTGCATATTTGAATTCGAATTATACTTTTTAATAGTGCTTAGATTCTAAATTCGTGGCTTTTACTACTTCAATATATATAACCATATATATATATATATATTAACTGTTTATTATGATTAAATATTTGTTTTAACTATTTATTCAATGTAAAGTTGTAATATTAATGTTTATGGACTAGATTTATCTAAATCTATCCATGTTTAACTTTTAACCAGTTCAAAAGTTTTAAAACTGGAACCGTTGAGCTAGAATGGCTAAGAATATTTATTTAAATCTATTTTTCTTTCTAGTTATGTAAATATTAAGCAACCATGCGTCCTTAGATCTGTATCTAGAGGAATCAAAAAGCTTGGCTATGTAGGCTATTCATAAATAAAAAGCAAGGATTTTACTGATGAATCCTTTATTTTGCGTCGTTTAAATTAAATGTCTGTTTTATTTTAGTATATTTGTTATGCAGGCTATTCATAAAACATTATGTGAGCCTAGGAGCCACGGGATCTAAGATCCAATTAACGGATCTATATTTGGTTCCCATGATGGACCCTTTCCAGTTGTATAGCTAGCCTGCAAATCATATGTGTGGTGCTCGGACATCCTTTGATGGCTGTCATGCCCATAAGGAGCCCGACACTTATATGTATATTATTTTGTCGAAGATGCTTCACGTCACGAGAATAAAATCAAAACAAGCTGAATACAGAATAAAATGGAAGTATCAAAATCTTGATTACTCTGTGAGCATAAGGGTTTGAAAACCCTTTTTCAAAACATCATCTTATATGCCTTGTATAAAAATTAAACTTTTATACAAGTCAAACCATTTGTATATAGGTGCAAAAGAGGCATAACACTACTTCCAAATAAAACACTTAGGCCTAATTAATTGTAACACACAAACTTCAAATAAATTAGGGAATTGAAAAGATACGGTAATTATGTTTTCACGAAAGTCGAGGGGGGGGTGCCTAACACCTTCATCCCGCTTAATCAAACCCTCGAACTTTATGAATCTCGGTTTCCAAGGCATGTTAAACAGAGTCCAATAATTGGGCCTTTTGTGAAACTTTTTAGAAAAGTCGGTTGAGTTGGTACAACCATTTCATTTCTACCAACTGGCAGCTCTGTAAATCAAAATTAAAATCTTCGACATTTCAAGTCATACTCTTTTCTGGTGTGTATGTTGGATTTGGAGCATAGTATTGGTGTTCATAATTATAGCTCCATGAAGAATCTGGGTGATATCCCCAATCTTGATGGTAATTGGCATACACATAATCGTTGAGGTAGTCACCACCATGTTGTTCCCGCTTGAAACTGACGGTGCATTGATTACTCGGATGATTGCCAGCACAATAATTACAAACTACCGCTATCCTTCTAATACATTAGGCTGCAACAACATTTAACCTCCTCAAAAGTATCTCTAGTTGTGACGCCCCCAAATCTGGGTACTTTAAACCCACAGATATGGTGTTACACAGTACTACTAACTATACATTCATTCCCTTGAAACAACATCAAAATGATTGTATTTACTACATTCTTATTACAATAATAATAATAAATCCTTTCCCAGGTTCTGTAACTATTACATTCTTCGTTCATCATAATATAATTCTTGCAAACTTACTATTCTATTATAGGATAATCTACTTATCCATCTTAGCCTTGCCTTTGTCCCTACTGGGACCCTCAGTTCGTTCGGCCTTAACTGTAATCGTATAATTCAAGCAAGAAGTGAGCATAACTAGCTCAGCTAGTCTAGCTACATATTATATAGATATTGTGACGCCCCCAAATTCAGGTACTTGAAACCCGAACTCGGTGCTTCACGATACCATTTCTTTGAGCGGAATAATAATAACATAAATATCAAACTTATTTTACATATATCAGAGTTGTCTAATCCCCAATTTCTCAACCTTTACTACATTACATTACATGATTATTATAAATATCATTGTTTTAATATAGTCTAACTATTATATAAGATACCATAAAAATTTATTCTGCTAGCTTTCCCTTTCCTTTGTTCTTGTCTGAACCTTCAGGTTGATCACGCTTACCTGAAAACATTTACATTTAAAGCAAGAATGAGTATTTGAGTGCCCAACAAGTAATAGCAGACAATAAATGTTAGCTGAAAGAAGTAAATATTTTCTTTGAAAGACACTTCTACAACGAATCAACAGTTGTGAAGTAAACTGAAACAATTCTAATCAACATATCAAATCTATTTCAAATTGTGAAACTACGTACTGACTATAATTGGTGAGCAATCGCCAGACTACGAACTTTGTTTTCAATTTTTGATATTCAATTGAATAACAAGAATTAATTATACACAATAACAAAGTGTAATATATTTCCAGAGTCTATGCTGAATAATCCCTAAGGATCTTAAACTTCTCTTCTCGAGTAACTATCAAAGATTTACTTTGATATACCAAGGTGTATCAGATAACCATAAAGATTAAATCATACCCCTTTATAAGTACTTAGAGCGGCTAACTCCTTGTACCCTATATTATGCATAATGTGACACCCCCAAATCTAGGTACTTCATTCCCACAAGACTTGGTGTTCACTTTCCATTCATTCATATCTATCTACCTAAATATAATAAAATTTAAATCAAAAAATCTCCCTTTAAAAAAATTACATCATTAATCAAAAGTCTTCCCATGTTGTCTAACCTTAAACATCAATCAAGTTTGGAAATAAAATAATTACATCACATCATTAAATTTAAAGTCTATCATCATGACAATAAATGAAATTACAAGTCTTCATCACTTGTACATTTTTCCCTTTCCTTTGCTAATCGTAGGTTCATTGACCTTCTCAACTTTAGCTGCAATGAGTGTATATATATGCAAGAGTGAGCAAAATAAATGCTCACTAGATATAGCAATAAAACAACAACAATATAATAACTGCCAATGAATAGGCTCATCAAAACTGAATGGTACTCTATCAATGGTAACCAAAAACTGGAATCAAAATATGAAATATATCTTAGGGTCATAAGACCACGAACTACGTCCACGGTTACAAGTAATCTTTCAACTATAACCTTAACAGTTATACTGTAGGGACTTCACGTACTTAGGGGGATCAACCATTTGTACCATATATTGTGCACAAACATCTAAACGCATTACGTACCCCCTATAATAGGGTTGTTCTTCTCAATTTTAGAGCACAAGTCCGCACTAAAGAAAGTTTGGTTTGGATAACTTTAAGGGTGATTTAGAGTTTAACGATCATCAACTAAAGGATTAGTTGAATCAACAAGGTTTGATAACACTATAGTTGATCACTAACAACATAGTATGAACAATGAAGAATCATAGTTGAACTATCTATTTATTAAACTTCTGCTTGGAAATAACTAATACGTAAGTTTTGAATGAAACAGTAAACCTTGCTCGAAAAATAATAAGCTATAAGGCTTTGATCTTATAAAATTCGAAATGAAATTACTGAACATACATTAACTGATAGCAAGTTGAAAACAAAACTTGCTCAACATGATAACAACTTGTGCAAAGTAATTTAAAATAAAACAGCTCAATAATAGAGACGAGAGTTCAAAAAGCTACATTCATTATAAAGGAATAGAACTTAAGAAACTTGCTTAACTATAAGTTAGAGTGAATCAACCATAATTAGAATTCCAATAAAATTAAGGTTAAAGCTTGCTCAAATGAAATTTAGGAACAAATGACTTGCTCAATAACAGTTTAAAATAGGAAACTCGCTCAATGTAAAGAAATAAGGTTTTCGAAACTTGCCTCGTGCGTAAGATATAAATTACAACTCACGTTCACCTACACATAGTATTAGAATTACAATATCTATTAGATATACTAACATCCACATTCCAAAATAACACTCACCTCTAGCTAAACTTGTTATTTTAGTACAAGTCTCACCTTACCATACACATTTCGGAATCACAAGTGTAATTTCCTAACACTTATTCATTATTCACGAAGTTTCTTAAATCATAACATATCATTTTAGAACATACTAATTTTACATTTTAGAGTTACTAACCACATGATACTATTCTATTTTAACCTTTTGATTACATGTTTCTCACATTAACAAATCACTAAACTAGGTTACATTAAGGTTTTAAAGTCTGCAGAAGTAATAGACTTCACCTGGTTCAGCAGACTCTTGGCGTAGCCACGCCTTGATTTGCCTTAGATTTCATTCTTGGCATACGAGGCAGTGATAAGCGTTCACGCTTAAGAGTAGCGCGCCCATGTATGCACACCTGGTCGAATTTTTAAGCGTGATTTTGACACCGTTCTTAAGCCAACTAACACGAATTTTACCCACAAAACAGTAAATTAAGCATATGTAATTGGTACAGAACTAACACAAACATAATTCCTTACATATTCAACCATTTAACACAATTAAACAACAACTTAAACTAATTTAAATTCTTAAATTTCATGTTTTCATATAAAAAAACACCATTTTTGACATTCTTTACAAAAATCATCACTATGATCACAATTCTTGTCCAAATTAACTCATTCAAACTACGTTATCTTATTTTTTTAACGGACTAGCATAATCAAGACTCAATTTACCGATTAACATACAAAGTAATCACCGAATTTGGTACTTTCATAAGCCATATGAAGAATATATATACTGTAAATAGTTTTCTTCCTTTTTAACCGTAATTAGCAAAATAAATTCTTATATAAACACCAGTTTTAGCATCATAAACACATACAATCACCATAATTTAGTTGTATAGCAACAATTTGTAAAGATGGAATTCACGTAATATAAAATTTTGTCGTGAAACATATATATATATATATATATATATAATATTAAAGTTATGAATAATACCTTCAATTAGCTTGAACAATCTTTGCTAAACACCAAGAATTGCTTGAACACCTCAAGAATTCTCTCTCAACTCTATCTCAAACTCTCTCTCAATTCTCTTAAATTTTTCTCTCTGGAAACTCTTTTCTTTTCTTAGGCTTAAGCCAAAAACTTTTCACGTAAAGTAAAACAGGCGCTCCCCATAATGTATGTAACTGTCGTATTATTATTATTATAATAAGTACATATCAGTTATAAAATATTATATATATTATTTTGATTTATTTTATCTATTATATTAAAATTCAAAAATTCAAAAGCCATAAGACATTGTTTGGCAAAAACTCTTTAAAAATTAAAGACTTAATATCTTTAAGCCTTGTTTGGAAAAAAATCAATTTAAAACTACTTTAATTTATTTTAATAAACAATTCAGTTTATAATTTATAATCACATATTATTTATTTGCCATACCCAAGATTAAACAAATAATTTAAACAAGTTATTAAATATCACATATTATTTATCATTATAATTTTATTTAATAATTTAACATACCATTTTAAATTATTAAATTTAAACAACAATATAACATCTCGTGTTATCTTATAACTCTCTAAATTATAAATTAAATTAATTTAGAATATTATCTAATAAATTTAATTCATACACATTTACTAACAACAACCACATCAATATCAATTACAATATTTATTAAATTTAATAAATATTTTGGAATTACAAATTATAAAATCTTGGTTTGTTACATCATTCCCTCCTTACAAGGATTATGTCCCCAGAATCACAACTCAAACAATCAAATCGTCACATTCTTCCCTCCTTATAAAGATTCTGTCCCCAGAATCAAAGACACAGATTAAACAAATAACTCAGGGTAATTTTTCATTATTTCAGCTTCGAGTTTCCACGTAGCCTCTTCAACATTGTGGTTTCTCCATATCACCTTCACAGAAGGTATCACTTTATTCATGAGCACTTGTTCTTTCTTGTTGACTATTTGGATAAGAATCTCTTCATAAGATAAATCTTTACTGAATTGCAACGGTTCATACTCGATCACATGTTTATAATCGGGTTTATACGGTCGCAATACCGAAACATGAAAAATGTTGTGAACATGTTCTAATTCTGGAGGTAAAGCTACCTCGTAAGCCACTTCTCATACTCTTCGTAGTATCTCAAATGGTCCAATAAACCTTGGGCTTAGCTTTCCTTTCTTTTCAAAATGAATTTTCCCCTTCCATGGAGAAACTTTCAGGAAAACGAAATTCCCTGCTTCAAATTTGCCATTTTGCCTGTGTTGATCAGTATACTTCTTACATCTCATCTTGGCGACTACAATCTTGCTTCTAATGAGTTTGATAACTTGACGATCTCATTGTGCAGCTTTTGGTCCTAACAGTTGAAGTTCACCAACCTCATCCCAGCATAGTGGAATTCTGCATTTTCTGTAGTATAATGCCTCGTATAGCGGCATGCCAATGCTTGCGTGGTAACTGTTGTTGTATGCAAATTCCACCAACGGTAGATGATCATCCCAGTTTCCTTTAAAATCTATGATGCAAGCTCTAAGCATATCTTCTAACGTCTGGATTGTTTGTAAGACCCCAAATTTTATGAAATGAAAGTATTCAATTTTCTTATAATTATTATTTTATTTAGTAAATGGTTAAATTGATAAAAGGCTAAAGTTAAGGGTGATATTTAAAAAAAATTCCGAGTAAGCAAGTTATCATAAAATAATCGGTGGTAAAAGTACAGTAATATGTGTGGTTGCATAGTAGCATACGGTATTGATTATTGATGCTTACGTGAGAAGTCACTCAGTTTTATTCAATTATTGTTATAATATTTTATATTATTAAATCAATAATTGAGATGACAAGTTATTCATATTATTATTTGCATAATTAACAATGTCTAGAAGTTCTGTCAAGGAGATGTTTGGTCACCTAATTGTGCGCCAATAGGGAGAAATCCTTATTGAAAAGCCCCCATCTTTCCTGGGAACGACCTAGTTATTAATATTGCGAGTAATAATAATAATGAATAAATGTTATTAAAAATCAAATTTGAGTTTGGAGTTGAATTTGGAGATGCGGATGTGATATTTGAGTCCGAAATAATGAAATTAGTAGGAATAGACTATAAACAAAGAATTTGTCGGGGTTGACTTTTTGGTCAAAAAGTCAACAGTTGACCTTTTCAGAAAAAGTCAAAATTCAAAAATAAAAATGTTGTTAAAAATATTGAGGGGATATTTATGAAGTATTTGTTGTAATTTTTGGCGTATTTTATGGACCCCCATTTATCCATTTTTCAAAATAATCAGTAGAAAATATTTTAATATAATAAAGGTGGGGGCCACATGTGGGGCCCATGTGTTGAAAACTGATTTTGGAAATGGGGGTGAGAGGGAGTTTATGTAGGGGGAGGGGAATTATATATATATATATATATATATTATAAAGTTTTGGTTTATTAGATTATAAATAGAATATATTATATTTTATTTAAAGTTTTTGTTTTATTAGAATATTTTATTGCACAATAATGAATAGTAAATCAAATTTTTTAGAAAGTTCAGCCGAAGAGTTACGCCCATGGTTTTCCTTTTGTTCGTCCGTGAATAAATTCTAAATAGTATCCTTTCCATTCTCCTATAAATAGGATGCTTAGTTAGAATTGAAAAACACACCAGAATCAGAGAATTCTTCTTCTATAATATTGAGAGTATTTCTTTCGAGTTTTAGGAAGCTTTGAGTGTAGAAAACAGTGAAAGTTTTCTTCAAGAATATATCCGCTATACCAGTTAGAATACTCTTCTTTTTGAGGTAAGCGTTATTATGTTTTTCCATATTTTGAAGAGATATTATTTTCGTTCAATATTCGTAAGGGGTATTATTTCTTTTGTATTTATGAAGAGAGTTATTTTCTTTCAATACTCGTAAGGATTATTATGTTTTTTCATATTCTGAAAAGATATTATTTTTCGTTCAATCGTTATAAGTAAGGGGTTTCTGCCAGGGGTAGTTTCCTAAATATTCCGACCCTCAAATTTTTTGAAAAAATTTGAAATGATAATTTAATGAGTTTTCTAGATTGTGTCCAAAAATGGCGATTTTTAGATGTATAGATTATGAGTTATGAATTTTATGGGAAAAAACTATTTTAAAAGTAAACCTTTATAACTCCTTGTGGTTAACTCCAAAATTGGTGAATTTTTTATTGGGAGTACATGTATATAACAACAGTATACCTTGTAAATTTCGGAATTTCTGGACAAAAGTATAGTTTATGATAAATGTCTAAATATTCGGCAGTTTTGGCCATATGAAAAATAATAAATGAATTTTAAAAATTCCGAGAAAAATATATGTTCAATATGGGACTATATTCTACTAAATCCCAGAAAGGAAAATGTTTTTGTACTGCTTTGGTATTTTTCATGAAAATTGACTAGTTATGAGTAAATAAATTAAATATGTTATGTGAAGTAAAGAAAATTGGAAAATAGGATTTTATGGCTTGAGAATCCTATATAAGCTATATGTAAATTTTTGATGAGAGTTTTGGTTATTGGTGATGAAATCTTATGAGTTTGGCATTTTAGGATGATTAAATGCATTAATTAGTAAAGTGTAAACAATTAAAATAAATTGTTTATAAGTTTAAGAAATGATTAAGATATTATTATAATATTAATAATATTAGATTATGAGATTATTAAATGCTTGATAACATTTGTATTAAGGTGTTATGAAATCATTGATTTAAAATATTATTTAATGATTAATAATATTAGTAAATAAATTTAATGTTATTATATAATGAATAATATTAAATGAGTTTATAATATAATGAATAATGTTATTATATTCGTTAAATATTCATTGAAATATTATTTTCTGTTCAAATCATTTTTGATACAATATTATTCTTGAATTTTACTCCACAAAGTAGTATCATGTTGACAGTCTGGACATTATTTAATTCTGAATATATTAAATTGTTAAAGTCTTCAATATTTATCCTTTTCTTTTATTTGATTGAATTATTATATCATTGGCATCATCCTCATGCTTATATTATGATGAAAGTCATATGTGGCCTGTAGTGCATAGATGAACTTGGTATGATTATGACCAGGAATTATTCAGTATAATCATGACTGTAATGTTACAAATGATGTGGTAAAAGTCCTCATTGGCCCGTAGTGCATTGATGGATAATTTTTAGTATGATCATGATCATGGGTTCTCTTCGGCTAAGGGTGCAAAGATGAATTGTTTTATGGCGTGGTCATGACCGTTGATGAATACACGAATATCCTTGGCCTGTAGTGCATGGATAATTTGTGGTTGTGATACTAAAGAATATCTTTAGTCGTAGTACATGGATAATTTAGTGATGTGGATTAATTATTGAGCTGAGTCTCAGCGATGAAATATTAATTTGTGGATGTGATAATAATGAATATACTTGGCCCGTAGTGCATGGATAATTCATAGATGTGATATTAATGAATATCCTTGGCCGTAGTGCATGGATAATTCGGTGATGTGGATTATTTATTGAGCTGAGTCTCAGCGATAAAATATTGATAATAAACTTTTAATTCGTAGAAGTTAGTAGATATCATGCTCTACTTGACTCTTCTAAAATATAGTTGCGTGTCTTTGGCCTGTAGGGCAAAGATGAACTGTTAATGAATATCTTTGGCCCATAGTGCAAAGATGAATTTATTAGTATGATTATGAACAGGAACTGTGATTTGGTATAACCATGATCTTTGATGTTTCAGGTAAAGACAGGTGATAAAAATTATCTTCGTCCTGGGTGCGAAGAGAAATTTAGAACCACAATTATGATTATGAGTTATTCACATGATTATGGACAGGAACTGTTAATTGGTGTTACAGGGATAAAACATTGTTGGTGGACTTTTAACATGAAGAAGATAATAAACTTTATGGTTTATTTGACTCTTTTAATGGATTGCTCGTTCCGCTGCAACTATGATTGAAAAGTTTTATCATCTACCATATGTTTTAAATCTCTGATTTATTACTGATGAAGGATATTGATAATTTAATTATCTTTAGTCATGATATTCTTTACTAGGCTAATTGTTCTCACCCTTTTGCTTCACAATTCCTTTCAGTTAATAAGAGTGTATTTGGAATTTGGCGGGGGGTGTGATTGAGGATTAGAGCGGTGGTCTATAATGTTAAGGTTCTCCCTAAACAGTATGGCAATAATTTTATTGAGAACTTTAGATAAGTGTGTTGTATTTTATACGTCATTTAATAGTTATATTTGGTGAATCAAATAGGGTGAGGCGAACCTAGCTTTGGAAGGGTGTTTTGCCACTATCATAGAAGATGTCTAATGACATATGACTTCGTGTTATCATAAGACAAGGTTGTGCACATCCACTTGCTGAGTATATCTACGAGCACTACCTATATAATCTTGGAGTTTGGTTGAAATATAATTCTCAATTGGAGACAATGGAGATAATTATATGTCAAGAGAAGACTCACCATTTGAAAGAATATGATAGCAATCTTCTCGTTTTTCTTTGGGGACTATTGGGTCAACCAAGGATAATTCTCGAGCCATATGATATCTATCATAACTTAGACGCATGGCCTCACATGTACGAAGGTTTCCTTGAGTATTTTCCAAAGATTTTAATTTCTAAAACAGTTATTGAGTGTACCTTTATGTAAGGTACCATTGTAAAGTGTTGTGGTCAAGGCACCACGAGAGTTATATATATTTGTATTAAAACTCACAGTTTAACTGTTGTCGTATTCTACACGACAATTGTATAAATGGAGTTGTCAATAGTGTTTTTTCTAGCGACTCAAGATGGGTGATGTATACCAATTTTGGGGGCATCACATTGCTCGTTCGCTTTGACCATCAGTTTGCAGATGGTATGCCATACTCATCTTCAATTTTGTTGCAATGCATTCTTGTAGTTTCTTCCAGAAGTTTGATGTGAACCTCGGATCTCTGTCTGATACAATTGATATTGGAACTCCATGTCTTGAGACGAACTCTTTGACATACAGTTTTTCCAGCTGATCAAGATTAAATTTAATCTTTATTGGCAAAAAGTGACACGATTTCGTTAATCTATCCGCTACCACCCAAATCGCATTGTATCCTTTCTGAGTCATTGGAAAACCTACCACAAAATCCATTGTGATATGCTCCCACTTCCATTATGGTATTTCCAACAGTTGAAGTAATCTGCTTGGTCTTTGATGCTCGGCCTTCACTCTTTGACATGTCAAACACTTTTCAACACATTCTGCAACGTCTCTTTTCATATATGGCCACCAAAAATGCCGACGCAAATCTTGATACATTTTTTCGTACTTCCTGGATGAATAGAATATCTTGAGCTATGAGCTTCTGTCAAGATTTCTTCTTTAATATCTGGTACTGCTAGAACCCAAATTCATCCCTCGAATCATAGCATTCCCTTAATATCAACCTTATACTTCACCTCTTTACCTTCAGCAACACTTTCCTTTATTTTCCTGCATTCTTCATCCTGTAATTGGGCATTCTTCACCTTGTCCACAAAAGTTGAACTAGCTTCTATCTCGAACAATCTTTCATTGCTTTCTTTTGGAAATTTGATTTCCAACTCTAGCCTTGCCATCGCTGAAACATGCTCCTCCTGGTTGGTTAACAACATCAACTTCTCATGACCCTTTCTACTAAATGCATCTGCAACCACGTTTGCTTTGCCCGGATGATAAAAGATCTCGCAATCATAATCTTTTATTAATTCCATCCATCTCCTTTGACTCATGTTCAGCTCCTTCTGTGTGAAAATATACTTTAGACTCTTATGGTCTGTGTAGATCTCATACTTTTCTCTTTAGAGATAGTGTCTCCATATCTTCAGAGCAAACACCACTGCAACCAACTCTAAGTCATGAGTCAGATACCCTTTCTCGTAATCTTTCAATTGCCTTGATGCATACGCAATGACTTTGTCGTTCTGCATAAAGACACAACCTAATCCTTTATGTGAAGCATCACTATACACCACATAATTTCTTGTATTATCTGGAAATGACAAGACAGGTGCCACACTAAGCCTCTTCTTCAATTCCTTAAAACTCTCTTCACACTTTTCTGTCCAAACAAATTTTATAGATTTTCTCATCAAATTTGTTAGCGGAGTGGAAATCTTGGAAAAATCTTGAATAAACCGTCTGTAATATCCTGCCAATCCCAAGGAACTTCTTACTTCTGATGGAGTTCTTGGTTGTTCCCAATTTATCACAGCTTTAACTTTTGATGGATCCACTGAAATCCCATCCTTGTCAATTACATGCCCAAGAAATTGTACACGTTCCAACTAAAATTCACATTTAGAGAATTTCGCATACAACTTTTCTTTTCTTACTGTCTCCAGCGTCAATCGTAAATGTTCCACGTGTTCTTCTTGAGATTTGGAGTACACCAGAATATCATTGATAAATACTACCACAAACTTGTCTAAAAATGGTTTAAACACCCTGTTCATCAAATCCATGAACGCTGCTGGGGCATTTGTTAAACCAAAAGACAACCAAAAATTCATAATGTCCATACCGAGTTCAGAATGTCGTCTTCGGTACATCCTCCTTCCTTACTTTCAATTGGTGATATCCACTTCTCAAATCTATTTTTGAGAAGTATCTAGCACCCTTCAACTGATCAAACAAGTCATCTATTCTTGGCAACAAATACTTATTTTTAATATTGACTTTGTTAATTCCCTATAATCAATGCAAAGACGCATTGACCCATCCTTCTTCTTCACGAATAAAACTGGCGCTCCCCACGGTGATACGCTTGGTTGAATATACTTCTTATCTAACAGTTCATGCAGTTGTACCATCAATTCCTTCATCTCTACCGGAGCCATTCTGTACCGGGCCTTCGATATTAGAGCAGTTCCTAGTGCTAAGTCGATCACGAACTCGATTTCTCTGTCAGGTGGAAGTCCTGAAAAATCTTCCAGAAACACGTCTACAAAGTCCCTAACCACTGATATCTCCTCCAGTTTCACACCCTTCTTCTTTTGAGTATTAACTATGTAGGCTAGGTACCATACACAGCCCTGACTCAATAACTTCTTGGCCTACATAATCGTTAGACAGCTTGCTTGTCTAGGCGATTTGCTACCATAGAAAACTACCTTTGACGGAGTCATAAGGTTTACACATTTCTTCTGGCAATCAATTATCGCTCCATAATTGAATAGCCAATCCATTCCCAAAATAACATCAAACTCTCCAAGTTTTATCGGGATTAAATCTACCATCATGACATTCCCCTTAATGTTCACCCTACAATTCTTGTATACGAACCTAACATGAATTACTTCCCTATTCACAATTTCTATGTTTAAAGGGAAATTCAATTCTTCACTAGGTATTTCTAACCTCTTAGCAAATTCATCAGATATAAACGAGCAAGTAGCACCCGAATCAAATAATACATAAGCATCAATATCATTGATTGGGATAATACCTGACACAACATCTTTTGATTGCACTACATCCTGCACCGTCATATTGAAAGTTCTGGTTGTAGGCTTATTTGATGATGTTGGTCCAGCAATAGTCAGTGTACCTCCACCGCCACTTCCCTTGCTTCCAATTGCCTCACCAGATTTCTTCTTTGGACACTCGCGAGCAAAATGATCCTTCGACCTACAGGTGTAGCAAGCATTCTTCTTGGGTTAATTGTAATTTGGGGCAATGTGACCCTCCTGGCCACAGTTAAAGCACACACACTTCCCTCTTAAGCACATACATGTGTGAAACTTTTCGCATGTAGCACATGCGTCAATCTTCTTCTTCTGCTGGTTACCTTGCTGATTTCCAGTTCCCACATTTGCATTCCACTTCCTTTTTAAATTATTGTTACCATTTCCACCGTTACTACCACCATTCCTTACTTTGCCCTCACTCTTCTTCTTTCTCTGCTCTTGATTGTGCTTTGTTATAGCCTCACCTCCACTCTCATCGAGAATTGCCTTCTCCAGCACTGCTGTAAATGTCTTCAGTTGAAACATGGAGACCCTACTATACAACAAGGGTTTTAGTCCCTGCTCAAACCTCCTAGTCTTGCACTCATCCGTGTTGACTTGATATGGCGCAAACCTCGCTAACTCGTTGAATTTCGTGGCATATTCTGACACCGTCATTGATCCCTGCTTTAGTTCTAGAAACTGCACCTCCATCTGATTCTTCGAACTCTCTGGGAAATAGGTCTCAAAGAATATCTCCTTAAACCTATCCCAAGTCATTACCCCTTGACTTTCTCGAGTTTTATTAGCTTGCCACCAATAATTAGCCTCTGCTTTCAACATGAATGTTGCAAAAGTAGTTTTCTGATTATCCCCTACCTTAGCAACATCGAAAACTTTCTCTATCTCCATGATCCAGGTTTGTGTCTCAACTGGATTCATGGACCTACGGAATTCTAGTGATCCAACCGCCTTGAAATCATTAAAAGTTGTAGCTTGATTCTGCGGTTGATTCTGTAATGCACCTGTCAATAACGTTATTAATTGCTGAACTAGGTTAGGCTCATCATTGTTGTCATTGGTTGATCCCTGTCGTGGTTGATGTCTTGGAGGCATTGTCTGTTAAAACATACTCATTAGATTCTATTTAATCTTTTAAGTATCATATATTCAACTTGCACGTCACAAAATTACCACATAGCACACAATATCTTGAATAAATAGTAACTTTTATTTATTCTTCAACTTAAAAAAAAAAACTCAACCATGATAGCATCCCTGCTATCTACATTACTTTTCTGAACTACAAAAGTTTCAAGATAACTTCATGATCATCATATCCCATTGGTTATATCATACCCGGGATTTACATCTTATTTACTCATTAATCATATAATAATTAGATTTATGACGACCTATTAAAATGTTGTATAGCCTTACGACGCTCCTCTTCCATAATACGAAACATTGTTCAGTGATCTAATATGTGACGCCCCCAAAACATGTATACATCACCCATCTTGGGTCGCCAGATAGATGGTACATAATCCAAATACAAACTTGATTATACAACTGTCGGGTAATATACAACAAAATATAGCTGAGAGTTTATCCGTTCCCCAACTCGTCCCAGCTATATTCTCATTTCCTGAAGAGAATAGTGAAAGAAAGGGTGAGCTCAACTAGCCCAGTAAGAAATATTATGACTAAGATAATGCAGAATAAATTATCCTTAGCCTTCAACAGTATAACAACTGATAGAATACAATAGACAACAAGTTTTAGATCAACAACCTGCGCGGAATAAGCAATCCATTAGAAGAGTCAAGTAGAGCATAAAATCTATTATC
Source organism: Panax ginseng (assembly GCA_020205605.1). Lineage (NCBI taxonomy): Eukaryota > Viridiplantae > Streptophyta > Magnoliopsida > Apiales > Araliaceae > Panax > Panax ginseng. The sequence goes on along the minus strand of CM035130.1, from coordinate 124,952,984 downwards.
TTCTATGATTTAAAAAGTTTTTCATCAACTTTATCGCTGAGACTCAGCTTAATAAATAAAATCGAATCATCCCCCCACCACGTCCAAGGATATTCATGTAATCATCAATGGTCATGATAATACCGAATAATCCCTAGTCATAATCATACCAACAACTGTCCATCAATGAACTACAGGCCAATGAGGACTTTTACCCCATTATTCGTCACATTACGGTCATGATTATACTGAATAATCCCTGGTCATAATCATACCAAGTCCATCTATGCACGTAAGCCAAAGATGACTTTAATCACAATATAAGCATGAAGATGATGACAATGACATAATAATTCAATAAAACAAGTTCAAGGATAAATTTTAAAGTTTATAATTTAATTTATCCAGAAATCAATAATGTCCAAATTGTCAACATGATACTGCTTTGTAGAGTAAAATTCAAGAATAATATTCATGTACCAAAAATAATTTGGACAGAAAAAAAATATATTTTTCGGGTGAATAGTACCCCATGAATAGTACTTCGGGAATAGTACCCCGTGGATAGTACCCCAACATGAAAAGTATCCCAAATACCCGAGTGAATAATATTCGGGTGAATAGTAATTTGGGTGAATAGTAACCTGTGAATAGTAACTCATGAATAGTACTCTGACACGAAAAGTGCCCCGAATACCCAAGTGAATAATACTAGAGTGAATAGTAATCGGGTAAATAGTAACCCGTGAATAGTAACTCGTAAAAAAAATACCAAAGAAAATGATATTCCATGGCGAGTAGTACAAAAGAAATGATATCTCATACGAAAGTATAATAGAATATATGAAAGCGCAAATGGATTTTCACCGCCATGCAGTAATCCACGTAAACATGCATCATTTCCACAATTTAATAAAGAATGAATCTGAAGGATCATTCACCATGCATGCTGATAATCCACATAGATAGGTTATTCCAGCAGAATAATAAAGAATGGAATAATGGAAGAATTCACCGGGCATGTGATAGACCGCATGAGATAGGTTATTCCAATAGAATAATAAATAATGGAACCGGTCATGTAATACGCATGCATGTGATATTCCAATGAATAATAAAGAATGGAACCGGGTCATGTGTAATCCTTACGAGATAGGATATTCCAAATGTAATAATAAAGAATGGAATAATGAAGAATTTCACCATGTATGTGGTACTTTCAGATGTATGAGTTATTCCAACATAATAATAAAGAATGGAATAATGAGAAGAATTTCATAATATATATAGATTGCCATAGATAGGTTATTCAACATAATAATAAAGAATGGAATAACAGAAGAATTTCACCATGTATGCGGTACTTCTCATAGACAGGTTATTCCAACATAATAATAAAGAATGGAATAACAGAAGCTCTCTTCATGAATACAAAAGAAATAATACCCCTTACCTTAGATGAAAACTAGATACTAGAATATTAAGGTAGCAGACTTCTCTTCTTCTTTCTCTCTATAATTTCTCTCTATAATAATTACTCTTGTGAGACTTAGTGAATTGGTGAGAAATGAAGGAAGAATGATCTTCTATTTATAGGAAAATATAGTTTCGATAATTGTACGTTTTGGGGCTCAAAATATTATAGTATAATACCTTCCTCTTTTTCTTCATTTTTATTTTAGTCCTGCAAGTATTATCAAACTTTCACCACCTCCCCTAATAGTAAATCATGTGAATCAATAGTAAATAATGCGACTCAGTAGTTCTAAACATGTGAAAAAATTAATTATAGTATATTACCTTCAACTATACCTCCATTTTTAAGTTAGTCATGCAAGTATTATCAATCTTGCACCAACTCCCCTAATAGTAAATCATGTGAATCAATAGTACACACATGTGAACACATAGTTATAAGCATGTGAATTAATAGCAATTAATTGCTCATTTATCCGGTTAATTACTCGATTGGTCAATATAACCTCCAGACATCAATTATTATCGAAATAAATGTCTATTTCCACTAACACTGATAATTCTTACACAATGGAACTATCAATTTCATCTTTAATCAACACGAATTTATTCATCATTAATATTATAACTCACAATATTTAACAACCGTGTCGTTCCCCGGAAAGAGGGGCTTTCAGATAAGGATTTCTCCTTATTGGCAAGCAATTAGTTGACCAAACCTCTCCTTGATGAACTTCTAGACATTGTCAATATTGCAAATAATAATATGAATAACTTGCGTCTCAATTATTGATTTAATAATATAACATATTATGCGATGATGATCTTTGTGATGAAGAATTGAATCAATAATATGAGAGATATGATGCAACAATTCTTTGTAGCAATAATTGAGTATAAGCGAGTGACTTCTTATGTAAGCATCAATAATCAATACCATGTCTGCTACCATGCAACCACGCAGCGTGTTCTTGTAGATTTTTACTACTGGGTAGTTCAAGCGGTTTTAGCGGTAACACTTTCGCCATTATTTTATAAAAGATAATTACATCGTTTTCTTTAACTACGACAATACTTACATTGTGGGGTCCACCAATGATTGTGCTATCGCATGCGGATATTCCTGACAAAAAGAATATTCTGCGACCAAACGAATATTTTATAACAACTTGCATACTTTGCAAAATTTTCACATATTACCCTTAACTTTAACCTTTTATCAATTTACCCATTTACGAAATAAAATAATAAGAAAATTGAATACTTTCATTTAAAATATTTTGGGGTCTTAGATAATATGTATGATGGCAGCGTCTCGAACTGAATAGGATAACACATGACCCGATCTTGAGCTCTATTGATCACAGTATTGAAAACACTATTCATCTCTTCCATCTTGATCCTCTTTACTTGTACCTCTCTCTCTTTGCTCCCCGACTCGTTGATATGCTTCATTGTACGCATCTTCGGCTCTTGGCCTCTTAGTAGACTCTTCTTTCAACTTGTTCTTCAGCTCTACGATCTCCTCTATCAGTTGCTCGTTCTCTCCTTCGGTTTGGACCAGCTTCTCTTTGACATTATTAAGACGTTTTTCTCGATCCTGGATCTCATTGTCCTTCTGCGCCATTGCGATCTGCATGCTGTTCAGCTACTATTTCTTCCAACTCCTCAACGGTATCCTGAAGTTCTGCATTGCGGTCGTATACTTCGTCGTACATACGGGCATTTATCGAGTTCAGTGGAATCTCTTCCTCCTCATCCTCCTCATCCTCATTCGACTGTGGCAGCTCAACGAGATCCTCCTCGTTCGTCTCTATCTCATCATCCTCATCAAGTAAATCCTCCTGCTCAACCATTGTGACCAACGAAGATTATTCATGTGGCAGTAGTTGTTCCCAAACCACCTAAATATCTCGAGACTCCTCCTCTCTAGGCATCTGGGATCCTTCCTCCCTAGCCTGACTGGATTCTCCTACATTAGCCATCCTGACAACAAAATTTGAAGTTTTAATTACTAATCATTACTACTCGACACTCATGAGCACATAATTTATAACCACATAAGCACATAAGTGTTTTATTACTTCTTTCTTAAAATCTCTATAAGAGTTTATCACCACTATCTTTTCAAAGGTTTCTCCCTAAGGCTTTTCCCCACCTAAGGTTCATAACCTAAGGCTTTGATACCAACTTACGACACCCCCAAATCTAGGTACTTCATTCCCACAAGACTTGGTGTTCACTTTCCATTCATTCATATCTATCTACCCAAATATAATAAAATTTAAATCAGAAATCCTCCCATTAAAAAAATTACATCATTAATCAAAAGTCTTCCCAGGTTGTCTAACCTTAAACATCAATCAAGTGCGGAAATAAAATAATTACATTACATCATTAAATTTAAGGTCTACCATCATGCTAATAAATGAAATTACAAGTCTTTATCACTTGTACATTTTCCCCTTTCCTTTGCTAGTCGTAGGATCATTGACCTTCTCAACTTTAGCTGCAATGAGTGTATATATATGCAAGAGTGAGCAAAACAAATTCTCACTAGATATAGCAATGAAACAACAACAATATAATAACTGCCGATGAATAGGCTCATCAAAACTAAATGGTACTCTATCAATGGTAACCAAAAATTGGAATCAAAATATTTAATATATCTGAGGGTCATAAGACCACGAACTACGTCCACGATTACAAGTAATCTTTCAAGTTTAACCTTAACAGTTATACTGTAGGGACTTCACGTACTTAGGGGGATCAGCGCTTTGTACCATGTATTGTGCACAAACATCTAAACGCATTGCGTACCCCCTATAATAGGGTTGTTCTTCTCAGTTTTAGAGTACAAGTCCGCACCAAAGAAAGTTTGGTTTGGATAACTTCAAGGGTAATTTAGAGTTTAAAAATCATCAACTAAAGGATTAGTCGAATCAACAAGGTTTGATAACACTACAGTTGATCACTAACAACATAATATGGAACAATGAAGAATCATAGATGAACTATCTATTTATTAAACTTATGCTTGGAAATAACTAATATATATGTATTGAATGAAACAATAAACTTTGCTCGAACAATAATAAGCTAAGGCTATGATCTTATAAAATTCGAAATGAAATTACTGAACATACATTAAATGATAGCAAGCTAAAAACAAAACTTGCTCAACATGATAACAACTTGTGCAAAGTAATTTAAAATAAAACAGCTCAATAATAGAGATGAGAGTTTAAAAAGCTACATTCATTATAAAGGAATAGAACTTAAGAAACTTGCTTAACTATAAACAAGTTAGAGTGAATCAACCCTAATTAGAATTCCAATAAAATTAAGGTTAAAGCTTGCTCAAATGAAATTTAGGAACAAATGACTTGCTCAATAACAGTTTAAGATAGAAAACTTGCTCAATGTAAAGAAATAAGGTTTTGGAAACTTGCCTCGTGTGTAAGCTATAAATTACAACTCACGTACACCTACACATAGTATTAGAATTATAATATCTATTAGATATACTAACATTCACATTCCAAAATAACACTAACCTCTAGCTAAACTTGTTATTTTAGTACAAGTCTCACCTTACCATACACATTTCAGAATCACAAGTGTAATTTCATAGCACTTATTCAATATTCACGAAGTTTCTTAAATCATAACATATCATTTTACAACATACTAATTTTACATTTTAGAGTTACTAACCACATGATACTATTCTATTTTAACCTTTTCATTACATGTTTCTCACATTAACACATCACTAAACTAGGTTACATTAAGGTTTCAAAGTCTGCAGAAATAACAGACTTCACTGGGTTTGGTAGACTACTGGTGCGGCCTCGCTAGTTTTGCCTTAGATTCTTGTGCGCCCGCGCGACGTATATGACGCCCCCAAATCTGGTCTCTTCCAACCCGACAGATGGTGCTACACGGTACTACCATTCATACATACAATTAATTGAAATGCCTCAAAAGATCGAATATATATTATATATATTAAAATAATATTCTACGGGTTCGTCTTCGTTTTGCCCTTATCCTTGCCGGAGCCTTCGGTCCGTTCGATCTTAGTTGTGTTCATATGGTTCAAGCAAGAGTGAGTATGACTAGCTCAGCAAGTATAACATTTCTAATAAACAACATGCTTGAAACATAGGAATCATATATCTTCAATAACTGAGCAATAGTTATGAAGTACTATCGATAATTCAAAATAGCACTTCTTTTCATTCCAAACGTTTTACAACAACAATATTCAGTAAATCATCAATTTCAGTCCAAGACCTTGAGCATATCATCAGTTCTTTAAAAATGACATCCCGACACTAAGTCCGTAAGTCCGGCATTTCTTACAAGCACGTCTAGGTGATCAGCCTATAGTACTCTATGTTGATCAAGACTACATTCATTAAACGTGTATATGTTTAAGTTGTGGCAACCTCACGTGCCTGTCGTTAAACGACAAAAACATTTTAGCATACTCAGTCTTCGATTGAAAACTATACCAATATAACTCGGTAAACATTAATCATGCTTGATAGATTCATAATATAAGTCTAGCTGAAAGGATTGGTTTTGACTTCATCATTCAAGACTTCATGCGAAAGAATACATAAATTACAAAGCTTGTCCAAACTGAACTGGAACAAGGGTTAGAATACTTGCCTTCAGCGTCTGCTTACTGATTATCACACATACACTTTAGGTCTCTAAGTTTCTACAATACATGATCATATAACATACCACATTAGGTCATATATAATCAAGTATGTATACTATTATATCTTACCCTGCATCTCAATCTAAATCCTGAATTAGATCTGTTAATATTGGTTCTGGCTTTTCATTACGTCATTCTTATTACGTGCACATTCAATTGATTATTAACCCTTAATCATCATACATAAGTGTCTAACAATGCCTTAACCATGTTATGTTTATACTTTAGTTCATTACTAATGAGTTCTCTTTCACTTTATATCAGAAAGCATTCATTACAGTCCACATCCTAGGATTGGTATTTACTAGGCTCACCCATTATTCTTCTTTTTGTATTTGCTGCCATGAGAGTTCTTGAAGAGAGAGATAAAGCGGGACTCATGGCTGCTGCACTGAGTCCTTACTCTTTTAGGTCGTCTTTGCTGACGTGAGTTAGTAGTGTGCTTAGACATCTTTGTCTGCATTTGCTGCTGGCTCACTCATTCATTTGGCCTTGGGTTGGCGCCACGACGCCAACTCTATGCCTTAGAAAATTTACAGCTTTTGCAAATTTGGCAAAATTCCCAGATGCATAACTTCTTCGTTATAAGTCCGAATTGGCTCTTTCAAAAGCCTACGGTTCACAAATTACATACTCTATGCATTCATGCAAGAATTTTATTTATTTGACTTCGTTTGCTAAAACTTCACCTATTAGTTCATTTTCAACAAAAACGATAAACGTTCGTGAACGTTCAACGCTCATTTCTTTGTTCCAAGTCGGAATTAGATCTTTTTCGAGTCCGTAACTCTAAAATGCCAAATATGACTTGTCTCAATCGAAAACCAACGTTTCTGACTTCAAACACAAAATACGACTTCCATTCCAAGAATTTCATGAATTCGACAATAATCGTCCAATCGTGTGAATTCCGGCAAAGCTTCATTACTAATCGTTCTAAATAGATTTTAACCAACACATGAACATTTCAAGTTACTTATTACACCAACTTATTGACAAAGTAGGTTTTGACTTATTCTCATAAGTCAATGACTTATTTAACTTATTAACTACAATTTCTCATGCTTATGACATAATATGAACTTAAGTCCATTAATTAATGTTCTCATACTATATTAAACATACTAACATCATATGACAAATATATGGCAAGTTCTTCACAAGTTTATCAACTTATTTAGGTTCAAGTTGCTTATTCGTGACTTATTCGGCTTAAGTTCATTCATTCATCAATTCTTATATGTTCTTAGCATACATGCTTATTTCATTACACTTCTCTTATCACCCTACAATGATAGAGATGAAGGTATATTAGACAAGAGTCTTACCCTTGAAGACTATTACTTCTCTTCTCTTTGGAAAATCTAGCAAAGGATGAATGACTTATTCTTGACTTATTCTCTCTAACACTTAAGCACTTTATCTTTGATAGAAGTTGGATGAAATTTAATCAAGCAACAAATGAATTGTGAGCTCTCTATTTATAGGCTTGGCCAAGTTAGGGTATTATGGTCATTTAGGCCCTCCACCTCCTTAATCTAACCTCCTTACTATTCATTGCTTTAGCCCTAAGTAAACTTGCTAGCCACATAAAGTACTTGATCATCACACATTTGGGCATTACACAAAGTTCTTGCCCATAAGGTCTACCCATGGATTGCACCATGGATCCTATTTATCCAATGGATAATAACATTGGGCTTGCTTAATTAATCTAGCTAATTCTTATTGGGCTTGTATTACATTAGTTGGACTCTTAATTAACAAACACTTGGGTGTGCATATCACTTCCCATTGGACTTCTACTAATATACTAATACTCATACAAGTCCATTCCATTTAATTAAAAGCCTTATCATTATACCATACGTATAATTCTCATATTCTAATTCGTATATTAATTCATAACATACGTTATTACATTCTTCATACATACTAGTACAATACTTCGTATCATACAATCATTACACTTTCTTCTTAACGTTTTAATATTTCTAACGTTCTCAAATTAAGTCCGCATGCGAAATATTACGTTTTCCATACTTAGATTATTATTACATAATCCATCTTACCTTGATATTATAACGTTACGTATTTCTCGGAAGTTCAAAAATAATTCCCGAGCAGAAATCGATGAATAATGTTTTTCAAAAAATTTCTCGAAAAACTTTTATTTTCATTTTAGAAATTCAAACACTTTAATTCTGCCACGTAGTTAAAATACTACGGCTTTCCGACGTTTCTAGGTTATAGAACGACATTCATCTTATTAACAGAGAATAATAATAAATAATATTATTTTATTCATTATTAAAAGTATTTACAAGGGTTCGATTTTCTGGGGCGTTACACTCTCCCCCCCTTATAAGGATTCTGTCCCCAGAATCTCGCTATATAAAAAAAATTACACAAATAATTGAGGGTAATTCTTTTTCATCATTTCTTCTAACTCCCACGTTGCTTCTTCTGCATCGTGGTTCTTCCATATCACCTTCACGGAAGGTATGACTTTATTCCGCAGAACTTGTTCTTTTCTATCGACAATTTGAATCAGTGTTTCTTCGTATGTTAATTCCTTCTCGATGTGAATAGGCTCATATTCTATCACGTGCTTATAATCTAGCTTATAAGGACGTAACACGGATACGTGAAATACATTATGTATTTGTTCTAGGTCAGGAGGTAAGGCTATCATATATGCTACATCACCCACCCGTTTTAATACTTCGAAAGGTCCTATAAACCTCGGACTTAACTTTCCTTTCTTTCCAAAACGTATATTTCCTTTCCAAGGAGATACTTTTAGAAATACGTAAGAACCTACTTCAAATTCTCTATTCTCTCTATGCGAATCTGTAAACTTCTTCTGTCTGTCTTGAGCTGCTAAGAGACGCATTTGTATCATTTTGACAATTTTCGCTATCTGTTGTACAAATTTTGGTCCCAACATTCGGCATTCTCCTATCTCATCCCAATACAGTGGTGTTCTGCATTTCCTCCCATACAAAGCTTCTTAAGGCGGCATACCTATGCTTGCCTGATAACTATTGTTATACGCAAACTCCACTAATGGTAGATGATCATCCCAACTACCCTTGAAATCCATGACGCAAGATCTTAGCAAATCTTCTAACGTCTGAATTGTCCTCTCGCTCTGTCCATCCGTTTGTGGATGACACGTCGTACTCAGCTTCAACTGCGTTCCCAACTACTCTTGTAGACTCCTCCAAAAGTTCGATGTGAATCATGGGTCACGATCTGACATAATCAAAACTGGTGCTCCATGTCTAGAAATTATTTCCTTAATATAAAGTCTAGCTAATTGGTCTAAGTTATACTTGACCCTAATTGGCAAAAAGTGAGCCGGCTTAGTCAATCGATCCACTATTACCCAAATTGCATCATACCCCTTGGTTGTAGTCGGAAGTCCTACCACAAAATCCATCGTGATATTCTCCCACTTCCACTACAGAATTTCCAATGACTGTAACAAGCCACTTGGTCGTTGATGTTTGGCCTTAACTCTCTGACAAGTCAAGCACCTACTTACATACCCAGCAATTTCTCTCTTCATGTTCGGCCACCAGAAACTCTGTTGAAGATCTTGATACATCTTAGTGCTACCAGGATGAATCAAAAACCTCGAACTATGTGCCTCATGTAGAACCTGCTCCTTTAATTCTGTCTCATTTGGAACCCAAATTCTTCCTTCAAATCTTAATAATCCCTCATTATCAAGACTATACTTACTATCTTTTTCATTGGCCAGCCGCTCCTTCATCTGGTCACACTCATCAATTTTGAGTTATACCTCATTAACTCTCTCTATGATGGTAGATTGTGTCTCCGTCGCAAACAGCATTCGTCCACCTTCACTTGGCAGCTTCACTTCCAACTCCATCCTAGCCATCTCTGTTATCAACTCAGTTTGAGCCGTTAACAAAGACAGCTTTTGCCGACCCTTCCTACTTAAGGCGTCGACAACTACATTGGCTTTTCCAGGGTGATATAGGATTTTACAGTCGTAATCCTTTATCAACTACAGTCATCTCCTCCGCCTCATATTCAACTCCTTCTGTGTGAAGATATATTTTAGACTCTTGTGGTTCGTGTATATCTCATATTTTTCTCCATAAAGATAATGTCTCCATATCTTTAGAGCAAAAACTACTGCGGCCAGCTCTAGATCAGTAGTAGGGTAAACTTTCTCATAATCCTTCAACTGCCTAGATGCATACGCAATGACCTTGCCATGTTGCATGAAACGCAACCAAGTCCTCTATATGAAGCATCGCTATAAACTACAAAATTCCCTAGGTCATCTGCAACGATGTAAGCAGCGCTTCACTCAACCTCTTCTTCAGTTCTTGAAAATTGTCCTTGCACTTGTCAGTCCAAGCATATTTCACCGTCTTCCTCGTCAAGTTAGTCAACGGAGTAGCTATCTTTAAAAAATCTTGGATGAATCTCTGATAGTAACCCGCTAACCCTAGGAAACTCCGTACCTCAGTCGGCATTTTCGGTTGTTCCCAATTCATCACGGCTTCTACCTTCGCTGGATCTACCGAAATTCCCTCATGATCAATGACATGACCTAAAAATTATACCTTCTCCAACCAAAATTCACACTTAGTGAATTTTACATATAACTTTTCCTTTCTTAGTGTCTCCAACACTAATCTTAGGTATTCAACATGATCTTCTGGCGTCTTAGAATAGACTAGAATATCATCGATAAACACCACGATGAACTTGTCCAAATATTGTTTGAACACTCGGTTCATCATATCCATAAATGCAGCTGGTGCATTTGTCAACCCAAATGACATTACCAGAAACTCGTAATGACCATAACGAGTTCTGAATGCTGTCTTTGGTACATCCTCTTTCCTAAGCTTCACTGGTGATACCCCGTTCTTAAATCTATTTTAGAAAAATACTTAGCTCCTTTCAACTAATCAAAAAGATCATCGATCCTGGGCAATGGGTATTTATTCTTTATCGTTAACTTGTTCAACTCTTGGTAGTCGATACAAAGTCTTAACTATCCATCATTCTTCTTGACAAACAGTACTGGTGCTCCCCACGGTGAAACACTCGGTTGTATGTACTTCCTGTCTAATAGTTCTTGTAACTGCACCATCAATTCCTTCATCTCCACTGGCGCCATATGATACGGTGCCCTGGAAACTGGTGCCGCTCCTGGAACAATGTCTATCACAAACTTTGTCTCCCTATCCAGTGGAAGACCCGGCAATTCACTCGGAAATACATCGGCGAATTCTCTCACTATAGGTATTTGTTCCATGGTTTCTACCACTCTCTGGGTATCAACAACACGACACAGATAACCTATACATCCCTTCCTCAGTAATTTCCTAGTTTGTGTCATGGTTAAACAACACAAACGTCCCGGTGATCTATTCCCATAAAATACTACCTGAGGTTATCTTAACGTTCTAATGTTCACACATTTCTTTTGACAATCTATAATTGCCCCATGGTTCACTAACCAATCCATTCCGAGAATTACGTCGAATTCTCCTAACTTTATCGGTATTAGATCTACTGATAATTTACAACCCCGTATATCTATGCAACAACTCCTATGAACATCTTCAACAGGAATCATTTCATCGTTTGCTACCTTAATATTTAAAGGTACAGGCAACTTTTTGGGAAGTAATCCTAATCGTCTAGAAAAATCACATGCTATAAACGAACAAGTAGTACCCGAATCAAACAGCACGTAAGCATTTATGTCGTTGATCGGAATAATACCTGCGACAATGTCCCCTGATGCAACTGCATCTAGGACTGTCATGTTAAAGGTACGACCCATAGGCCTACCCGACTGCGCTGGACCCCTAATAGCTAACTTACCTCTATTAGTGCCCCGGTTCCCATCTGTCCCCTTCTTCGGGCAGTTCTTTGCCATGTGGTCGGTTGATCCACACACAAAGCATCCACGATTCTTCTTGGTTTCTCGGGACAATCAGGTAGCAATGTGCCCCTCGTCCATTTTAGTAACAGACGGCCTTCCCCTTGAGACAGACTCCTAAATGAGTCTTCCCAAAGGTCTTGTAGGCCTCCATCCTTCTCTTCGGGTCTCCTTGCTTCACTCTGGTATTCCCAGAGCTAAATACCTTCCTCTTCTCACCACTGCCACTAGCTCCTTCTATTTTGACCCCCCCCGTCAATCTTCCCTTTATTCTTCTTTTCTTTGTAGTACTGGCTCAACGCCTCGCTACCACCCTCGGTGATTATCGCCTTCTCTAAAAGGGTTCCAAAAGTAGTGCTCGAAATGAGATACACGGTTTATAGAGCTGTGGTTTCAAGCCTCGCCGAACTCGTCCGTCGCATCTTGCTCACCTCAGTATCCACTTGATGTGGAGCGAACCTTGCCAATTCATTAAACTTGGCGGCGTATTAGGGAACTGTCATGTCCCCTTGTTTCAATTCTAGAAACCGCATCTCCATCCTTCCCTGCATGCTCGTGGGAAAGTAGTTCTCGAAGAATATCTCCTTGAACCTATCCCACGTTAGATTTGCTATCCCAACCCTAGCCTGATTGGCTTCCCACCAAAAGTTGGCCTCTCCCTTCATCATATAGGTTACAAAGGCAACCTTCTAGGCCTCGTCGACATTTGCTATCACAAATGCCTTCTTGATTTCATTTACCCACGTTTGGGCTTTAATAGGGTTCGTAGTTCCTTTGAACTCTAGCGGACCCACACTCTTGAAATCCTTAAAGGTCGTAGCTCGTTCTACTCCTGGATTTACGGGGATATTAGCCCTAGCTCTATTAAATGCGCCTGTTATTAAATTAACAAATTCCTGCATGGGGTTTACTGGACCTCCCTCTTGTTGATTCGCATTAGCACCTTGATTTCGTTGCACTCTTCTTGGCGGCATTTTTACTGATACAATAAACAACACATCGCGTTATTATTTCCTTCTTTATTAGTTAGTTATCATTCCAAATTAAATAATAACTTTAACATCCATTGCTTAATTATTTCATAAAAAGGCTTATATTCATTCATTCATTGTAGTATAATACTACATCGTTTCATTACACAGCCTAAGCTGATTACATTACTTTCCCGCTATCGCTTTCCAAAAATTGGGATTTACAAAAGACTACCCTTCACTATACAAAGAGGGCTTTACGTCACTACTAATTACAAAATATTTACATATTTAAACTACTCTAGCTACTGCTAGATTACATCTGCCTTAAGGCATTATCAAAATCTACCTTGGCAAGACCGACAATAATATCACGACTGATAGTATGCCGCGTTTGCCTCGCCTCTCTCTACCTCTGGACAAATCCGCCGTCACTGGAAATGACGTGTGAGAACTCCTATGGATATAGGACATTCTCCCTATCTTCTGTCGTTTGGTCTTTAGCTCCTCTATGAGCTCAAAGACCTTATGCTTCAATTCGTGGACTTTGTCATTGGCCAAAATCCTCTCGTCATGTTCCTTCTCCCACATGGACTCCACGTCCGTCTTATCCTCTATAACCATCTGGAGCTCCGCTTTCAGCTCCTTAACCTCCTGATAGTAATGGATATTTCTATCTAACACTGACATAAATAATGACATCATTGACTCCCTGAGCCATCTCATTCGCTATAGCTACCAAAGTTGAAGGACACTACCTCCACCTCTTCCTCTATCATACCATCAACATCGACATAAGGTCGGGGATCCTTTGAGTCTCCGGACTCAATCACAACAACAACCGGGCTCTGCCGCTATGGGGTTTCAGTATAACCTCTACTTGGTTAACCGATTCTTCACTAATGACTTGTACATCTAATCGCATTCCATTTACTCCGACATCTACACAAAATAATTAAGTTGATTAGTACACGTCAGTAGCATAATAAAAACACATAATATAATCATAATGCATTTTTATAAGGTTATTTTCTTCTTTTACTTCTTTGACTCCTCTTAAGGCTATGACTTAAGGTTTTTATTTTCCCCCTTTAAGTTTTATAACCTATTGCTTTGATACCAACCTGTGACGCCCCCAAATTCGGGTCTCTTCCAACCCGATAGATGGTGCTACACGGTACTACCATTCATACATATAATCAATTGAAATGCCTCAAAAGATCAAATATATCTTATATATATTAAAATAATATTTACATTTCCCAGGTTCTTTATAACCCTTTCACTTGTTCTTGTCATAATATCAAATATATTACAAATGTTCATCCTATACTATTACATAATTATTCTACGGGTTCGTCTTCGCTTTGCCCTTATCCTTGCCAGAGCCTTCGGTCCGTTCGATCTTAGCTGTGTTCATATGGTTCAAGCAAGAGTGAGCATGACTAGCTCAACAAGTACAACATTTCTAATAAACAACATGCTTGAAACATAGGAATCATATATCTTCAATAACTGAACAATAGTTATGAAGTACTATCGATAATTCAAAATAGCACTTCTTTTCATTCCAAACGTTTTACAACTACAATATTCAGTAAAACATCAATTCCGATCCAATACCTTGAGCATATCATAAGTTCTTTGAAAATGACATCCCGGCACTAAGTCCGTAAGTCCGGCATTTCATACGAGCACATCTAGGTGATCAACCTATAGTATTCTATGTTGATCAACACTACATTTATTAAACGTGTATACGTTTAATTTGTGGCAATCTCACATGTCTGTCGTTAAATGACAAAAACATTTTAGCATATTCAGTCTTCGATTGAAAACATTACCAATATAACTCGGTAAACATTAATCATGCTTGATAGATTCATAATATAAGTGTAGCTGAAAGGATTGGCTTTGACTTCATCATTCAAGACTTCATGCGAAAGAATACATGAATTACAAAGCTTGTCCAGACTGAACTGGAACAAGGGTTAGAATACATGCCTTCAGCATCTGCTTACTGATTATCAAATGTACACTTTAGGTCTCTAAGTTTCTACAATACATGATCATATAACATACCACATTAGGTCATATATAATCAAGTATGTATACTATTATATCTTACCCTTCATCTCAATCTAAATCCTGACTTAGATCTGTTAATATTGGTTCTGGCTTTTCATTACGTCATTCTTATTACATGCACATTCAATTGATTATTAACCCTTAATCATCATACATAAGTGTCTAACAATGCCTTAACCATGTTATGTTTATACTTTAGTTCATTACTAATGAGTTCTCTTTCACTTTATATCAGAAAGCATTCATTACTGTCCACATCCTAGGGTTGGCACTGCGGCGCCACCCATTACTCTTCAAACCACCCATTGCAAGTGCGAGTTAAGCAAGATGAGGGTACGGCATCGGACTTTGCTTTGCATGCGAGTTCTTACTCTTTAGGTCGCGCTGCGGCATGAGTTAGCAGTGTGCTCAGACACTGTACCGGCACTGCGGTGCCACTCATTTGGCCTTGGGTTGGCGCCGCGACGCCAACTCTGTGCCTTAGAAAATTTACAGCTTTTGCAAATTTGGCGAAACTCCTGGACTTATAACTTATTCGTTATAAGTCCGAATAGGCTCGTTCAAAAGCCTACGGTTCACAAATTACATACTCTATGCATTCATGCAAGAATTTTATCTATTAGACTTCGTTTGCTAAAATTTCACCTATTAGTTCATTTTTAACGAAAACGATAAACGTTCGTGAACATTCAACACTCGTTTCATTTCACCTTTTTCATGCTTATGACATAATATGACCTTAATTCCATCAATCAATGTTCTCATACTATATTAAACATACTAACATCATATGACAAACATATGACAAGTTCTTCATGAGTTTATCAACTTATTTAGGTTCAAGTTGCTTATTCGTGACTTATTCGGCTTAAGTTCATTCATTCATCAATTCTTACATGTTCTTAGCATACATGCTTATTTCATTACACTTCTCTTATCACCCTACAATGATAGAGATGAAGGTATATTAGACAAGAGTCTTACCCTTGAAGACTATTACTTCTCTTCTCTTTGGAAAATCTAGCAAAGGATGAATGACTTATTCTTGACTTATTCTCTCTAACACTTAAGCACTTTATCTTTGATAGAAGTTGGATGAAATTTAATCAAGCAACAAATGAATTGTGAGCTCTCTATTTATAGGCTTGGCCAAGTTAGGGTATTATGGTCATTTAGGCCCTCCACCTCCTTAATCTAACCTCCTTAATATTCATTGCTTTGGCCCTAAGTAAACTTGCTAGCCACATAAAGTACTTGATCATCACACATTTGGGCATTACACAAAGTTCTTGCCCATCAAGTCTACCCATGGATTGCACCATGGATCCTATTTATCCAATGGATCATGACATTGGGCTTGCTTAATTAATCTAGCTAATTCTTATTGGGCTTGTATTACATTAGTTGGACTCTTAATTAACAAACACTTGGGTGTGCATATCACTTCCCATTAGACTTCTACCAATATACTAATACTCCTACAAGTCCATTCCATTTAATTAAAAGCCTTATCATTATACCATACGTATAATTCTTATATTCTAGTTCGTATATTAATTCGTAACATACGTTATTCCATTCTTCATACATACTAGTACAATACTTCGTATCATACAATCATTACACTTTCTTCTTAACGTTTTAATATTTCTAACGTTCTCAAATTAAGTCCGCATGCGAAATATTACGTTTTCCATACTTAGATTATTATTACATAATCCATCTTACCTTGATATTATAACGTTACGTATTTCTCGAAAGTTTAAAAATAATTCCTGAGCAGAAATCGATGAATAGTGTTTTTCAAAAAATTTCTCGAAAAACTTTTATTTTTCGTTTTAGAAATTCAAACACTTTAATTATCCCACGTAGTTAAAATACTACGGCTTTCCAACGTTTCTAGGTTATAGAACGGCATTCGTCTTACTAACACAGAATAATAATAAATAATAATATTTTATTCATTATTAAAAGTATTTACAAAGATTCGATTTTCTGTGGCATTACAATGCACCAGTTCTAGTTTTGCAGAACGTGATTTCGACACTGTTCTTAAGCCAACTAACACGAATTTCATCCACAAAATAGTAAATTAAGCATATGTAATTGGTATAAAACTAACACAAACATAATTCCTTACATATTCAACCATTTAACAGAATTAAACAACAACTTCAACTAATTTAAATTCTTAAATTTCATGTTTTCATATAAAAAAACACCATTTTGACATTCTTTACAAAAATCATCATTGTGATCACAATTCTTGTCCAAATTAACTCATTCAAATTACGTTATCTTCGTTTCTTAATGGACTAGCATAATCAAGACTCAATTTACAGATTAACATACAAAGTAATCACCGAATTTGGTACTTTCATAAGCCATATGAAAAATATTTATACTGTAAATACTTTTCTTCCTTTTTAACCATAATTAGCATAACAAATTCTTATATAAACACTAGTTCTAGCATCACAAACACAAACAATCACTATAATTTAGTTGAATAGCAACAATTCGAAAAGATGGAATTCACGTAATATAAAAATTTTGTCGTGAAACATATATATGTATATAATGTAAGACCCCGAATTTTATGAAATAAAAGTATTCAATTTTTCTTTTAATTACTATTCAGTAAATGGTTAAATTGATAAAAGGTTAAAGTTAAGGGTGATATATGTAAATATTTTAAATACGTAAGTGGTTATAAAATACTCATTGTTGTCGGGGAATATTCGTTTGGTCGTGGAATATTCTTGTTGTCGGGGAATATTTGTACGACGGCACATCCATTTGTGGGTCCCATAACAGAATAACTGTCAGATGAAGAAAATGACAAGTTTGAGTTTTTATAAATAACGACATAGTTGTTATCGTTAACACTGTTGGAATACCTAGTGGTTAAAATACAATATCTGGCGTTGTTGCTGCACAAAGAGTAGCTGCGGTATTACGAGTATTTTGAATTATTGATTTTTACATAAGAAGGCACTACTCAATAATTATTGGTACAATTCTTATCGCTCAATATTTTATTTTATTTATTCAATAATTGTTGCGTTGATATTTTATATTATTGTTGTTTCAATAATTATCACTACACAGTATTTTCCATTATCAGATCAATAATTCATATTATTTGAATAATATTATTAGATAGCATTATTGGCAATGTCTAGAAAGTTCTGTCAATGAGAGGTTTGGTCACCTAATTGCGCGCCAGTAAAAAGAAATCCTTATCGGAAAGCCCCCTCTTTCCTGGGAACCACCTGGTTGTCATAATTGTGATTCTGTAATATTATTTGTGAATAATTAATTATTGATTTATATGATAAGGAAATATTTATTTGATGCGGATATAAATGACGGATTTATTTATGTGGTTATAATGAAGGAATTAATGTTGAGGTATTTTATCAGTATTTTATCGGAATGGAGGTATTAAAAGATCAAATTGGTGTTCTTAAAGCCCTATTGCGTGAGTTATAATTTTAATCCGACCGTTGGATCGTTCTGATTTTTGGATATGTTATACATATATAAGTTGAGTATATGTCCACAAGTTTTGAACCGCTAAAAGTTAACGTATGATTTGTTATGAAGTTTAAAAGGTGTTAAAAATCATCCGTTTGTGGATTTCGGATATTTTCTGTCTGGAATTTGGAAAAACTTAAAGCTAAAAAGTTGTAGAGAATTCGATTTCTTGTGGAATGGACATAAAATTAGTATTTTTCTGATAAAAGGGCTATTTATTATGAATTACTGAAGTTTTGGAAAATAAAATGATTTTTTATTAAAATTAGGGGTGAGACCCACTATTATTTTAAACATGTGGGCTGCCAAATTATTTTCAAATGAGATGGCTGGTCTTTGATGGTCGCTTGCATAGGAGAAAATTAATAATAATAATAATATTTTATTATTTAGTCTCCTTTGGCGTTCTAGCATTTTTCCTATAAATAGGCGCTTAAGTTAGAATTAAAAATCACACAAGAAATATAAGTTTTCTCTCTTTATATTATCGAGCGTATTTTTGTGAGTATTTAGATACTTTGAGAGTTGCTATTCAGTGCAAGTTTTCTTCGTCTTTACATCCGATATTCCAGTCAGAAATACTGCTCTTTTGAGGAACTATTGATTGATGTTACAGGAATAAAATATTGTTGGTGGACTTTTAACATGGAGAAGATAATAGACTTTATGGTCTATTTGACTCTTCTAATAGATTGCTCGTTCCGCTACAACTATGGTAATAAGAGTGTAGCTGGGTCGAGCGGAGATAACAGGAGAATAGAACGGTGGTCTATAGCTGTTGAGGTTCTTCCTAAATAGTATGGAAATAATTTTATTGAGAACTTAAGATAAGCGTGTCGTATTGTATACGTCATTTGATATTTAATTTTGGTGAACCGAATAGGGTGAGGTGAACCCAACTTTGGAAGGGTGTTTTGCCACTATCATACAAGATGTCTAATGACATACAACCTCGTGTTATAATAAGACAGGGTTATGCACATCCACTTGTTAAGTATATCTACGAGCACTACCTATATGATCTTAGAGTTTGGTTGAAATATAATTTTCAATTACAGACAGTGGAGATAGTTATATGTCAAGAGAAGACTCACCATTGGAAAGAACATGATAGTAATCTTCTCATTTTTCTTGGGGTCTATTGGGTCAACCAAGGATAATTCTATGGGCATATGATATCTATCATAACATAGACGCATGGCCTCCCATGTACGAAGGTTTCATTGAGCACTTCTCAAAGATTTTAATTTCTAAAATAGTTTTTGACTGTACCTTTATGTATGGTGCCATTATGACGTGCTATCAAAGTTGGTGTCAAGAGTCACAGTTGGTATATATTTGTATCAAAACTCACAACATATGTGTTGTTGTATTTTGCACGACAATTGTAGTAATAAAGTTGTAGTTGTTTTCTGTACTATGTATTTGGCGACTCAGAATAGGTTGGAAGGATTGGACCTATTTTGGGGGCGTCACATATAATATTAAAGTCATGAATAATACCTTCAATTAGCTTGGAAAATCTTTGCTAAACACCAAGAATTTGCTTGAACACCTCAAGAACTCTCTCTCAAACTCTCTCTCAATTCTCTGAAATTTTTCTCTTTGGAAACTCTTTTATTTTCTTAGGTTTAAGCCAAAAGCTTTTCACGTAAAGTAAAACAGGCGCTCCCCAAAATGTATGTAACTGTCATATTATTATTATTATTATTATAATAAATACATATCAGTTATAAAATATTATTTATATTACTTTGATTTATTTTATCTATTATATTAAAATTCAAAAATTCAAAAGCTATAAGGCTTTGTTTGGCAAAAACACTTTAAAAATTAAAGACTTAATATTTTTAAGCGTTGTTTGGAAAAAAATCAATTTAAAACCACTTTAATTTATTTTAATAAACAATTCAGTTTATAATTTATAATCACATAATATTTATTTGCCATACCCAACATTAAACAAATAAATTAATTACACATACCATATTTTAAATAAATTTTCCACTTAAACAAATATCACAACATTATAATCTCATTATAATTTTATTTAATAATTTAACATACCATTTTAAATTATTAAATTTAAATAAGAATATAACATCTCGTGTTATCATTACGACTCTCTAAATTATAAATTAAATTAAATTAAAATATTATCTAGTAAATTTAATTCATAAATATTTACTAACAACAACCACATCAACATCAATTAAAATATTTATTTAATTTAATAAATATTTTGAATTATAAATTATAAAATTTTGGATTGTTACACATAATACTTTACTTATTAAAGGTTGAAATAGAGATATGCGACCAAAAGGTTCCCTTTATATAAAAGGATGTTCTTCTCAATCTTTTAACTAGAATTTGAAGTATAACAACGAAATACTATGATTTCAATATCTAATCGCTTTCTCGATCTAGCCGAAACAATTGGCATCGACCAGTCACTAATAATTGAGTTATCTTCTCGAACCTATCATGTTTTTAACAAATATTCGTCTAGCCAGAATAATTAGCTAAGATATATCTCAACGCTATTTTTAAATCTATGTCTACCCGAGTCAAATAGCTTAGACAACTTTTAATCAATGTATACATATCGAAATTTAACAAGTATGTATCAACAGGTACAATAATTATACAAGTGAGGACACTTGTATAACAATATTTAGAAACTAACGAACAAAATATATATCTGGATTATATAACAATACTATAATGATAAACAATGACCAGATAGAATTCAAGAACTGGCATGTCTACAAAAGTATAGATACATGAACAATAACAATAACAATATAGTTCTAAAACTGGCTTACACATGTCTATTGCATAAAGTAAATGCAAAGGGTTAGATACTTGCCTGATCTGCTGCTTACACAACTTAGTTTTATCTTTTATACTGAGACCTATCAGTATTAAGATTACTCGTTCGATTAGAATAACATATCGTAACACACAGTATTGCTATTTGTAGTTAGTACATAACCTAATCACATTGTCACATATATTTAACAGTCATTGAATCACAAACAAACACGTATACATACAATTTATATAAGTCCAGATCAATTTCTAAAATAGTTCGGTGTACTGACGACTTTATCGAGTAATTATCGAGTCTAAAACTCTATTCTGGAGTTCAATATTCATTTAGACTATTTAAATATCAGTCATATTATTTTTCATAGACTTATAATATATTTTAAATAATTATTATAACTTATCATGATTTTTCAAACACTGGAATCATTATTAAATGATTTAAATATTAAATAATTCTATTATCATTAATATTTAAATAATATTAAAATATTAATGAAACCATTGTCAAAATATTAAAGTTATTTATAATAACTCGAAATATTTTTAAAACATTAATATTACCCTTAAATGATTTTTAAAACAATTAAAATTATTTTTAAATAATTATCATTTATTATTTAAATATTAATGCATTATTCATTAAAATATTAAAAATCATTTATTATAACTTAAAATTATTTTTAATTTATTTATATCCTTTTTAAATTAAAAAATTATTTTAAACTATTTATTTAATATAATTATTAAATAAACCTAATATCATTAATATTAAATTATTAATAAAATTTACCTTTAAATATAAAAAATTATATTTATAACTTAAAATACTTTTATAACACTTAAATAATTTTTTTAAATGATTTTAAATCATTAATTCTATTTTTCCACAATTTATTTAATATATTTATTAAATAAATTAATTACCATTAATATTAATTAATTAATGAACTTCATCACTAATATTAAAAGTTATTAAAAATAACTTCAAATATTTTCTAATACCATAATATATTTTTAAATGATTTTTTATACATTAAAATCATTTTAAGTAATTTATTCAATATTATAATTAAATAAATTAAATACCTTTAATATTCTAAAAATACTAAATACTTATGAAATATATTCAAAATTATTAAAAACCCATTTTTAGGCTTTAAAATAATTTTTAGTAATTTATTTTGCATTTTTAATAATTAAAAACTATTTTTTTCTATTTATTTATTAAAATAATTAATTTAGGAAAATAATTGTCACTAAAGGGTGCCTATAGCGACAGAACCGTCGCTATATGTGTTCTTCAGTGTTTTTAGCCAAACCCAGATATTCATGTCGGTGTTCAAGTTGCTAGGTTTGACTAATTCTAGATCATTAGTTATCAAGTTTCTGGGTTTGCTAATGGTTTAAGATTGTAGTATTAATGTAATACTACAATGACCAACAAGTTTTATGTCCATACATCATCATAACAGTGAGTTCTATCCCATCAAAAACCTTGTCAGGACTGTTCTTCAATTTCTGGGTTTCCCAGAAATGAAGAATAATCAAGGTACCTTCTTTTCGATCCTTATAACTTGCATCCTGATTCTACTTAGTGTGATCTAAAGGTTCATAATTGTAGTAGAGATGTCAAAGAACAACTTTAACATTAGATTATTCTAATAACAAAAAAATCACAAGATTTAAGCAAGTCAAACCTTGTCAGAAAAACAACTCTTGAAGAAATCTGGGTTTTCCAGATTTGCGACAAAACAGATGGTCAACCCTACTTTGACCAGCAATATCTTTTATTCTATGTAAGACCTAAGTGTTATAGAGGTATGATCATGTAGCCTACATGCCATTCCACAAATGGAATACAACAACAGGACAAAGTTTTTACTAGAAGCAAGATCTAAAGCCTACAAAACGTTGTCAAAAATTATGGGTTTCTGGGTTTACCCAGATTTCCAATATTCGTGCTCGGTCAACGCACTTTGACCGCTTATATCTGGAGTTTTAGACATAGTATGGAGGTGATTCCACTTTAAGTCTACTCTCCTAATGGCAAAGAACAAGTACATAACATCTAACACACATAACAATTATCAGGAAGAGATCTATTGGTCCTGACATTTGACTGTCAGACAATATTTTTCCAGTTTTCAAGATTTTTGAAATCTACAAATTCGTGCATCTAGATGTTATGGATCTAGGATGTAACAACCCAGATCACTAAATAACATCCTTATACACCACTTAAGACAACAAATCATAACATCTAACACCAATCTTAAAGATTTTTATAAAGATAGGGTTTTATACCTTTAAAGCTCAAATGCTTGAATCTGATCTTGAATTTTTGTTCTTGACTTGCTATGAAGCTAACTTGTCCTAACTTTTGGACTAAGTTCCTCCCCACCCACGAAATTTGGAGAGAGAGAGAGAGAGAGAGAGTCTTGTATAAGTGAAGAAGTAAAGTAACTTTTTCTTACTTAAATCTTTTATTTCACTTGATGCAATGCACTTGGCTGATATAGCTGTCAAATATTGGTTGATTGAAGTTGTTTTTAGTCACATGACTAGGGCTAGGGTTGGTCACCCACTACAATTAGGGCAAGATCTATACTCCATCACATTAAAAATACAAAAGGTGTACTTTAGTCTTTCAGCTAGCAAATTTAATGGCAAATTGGTCTTTTGATCCAACCCTTAGGGTTTCACCCTTAAGATTTGACCCTTAGGGTTTAAACCTAAGGTTTTAAAAATTAATTCTAGGATTTTGTAATTTGGTTTAAAATGGAAAATTAAGTTTCCTAAATTGAAAATTAGGATTTTCCTTAAATTAATTTAGGTTTCTAATTACTTAGAATTTAAAAATTAAGTTTAAGAATTTACTAATTATAATTAAGCTTGCTAATTTATCAATTAGGGTAAATAAATTGGCAATTAGGGTTTCCAATTAGCAATTAGGGTTTCTAATTACTAATTAGGGCTTCTAATAATTAGGATTTTTCCTAATTAAAAATATTATCTACAATACTGGTCATTAATCACATTAACGCACTTACATAACAGTCTTGAACTCCCATTTGAGTTCTATTTAGGGTTTATCAAAGTATTGCTAGGTTTTTCTATCGATATACCATAATTGACCAACCATGATCAAATATACAAATACAACCCATATTTATAGCACTGAAATATAATAATATTATATTATTATTCTCATTCTTTGTTTAAAATCCAAAATTAGGGTTTTGAATCCGTATTTGACTTAACATTCATATACACCAATATTAAGTTAAAATAATTAACTTATAAATTAATCTTAAATAAATTCATGTAATAAAATAGTTATTATAATAATTCCAATAATCATTTCATAAATTATTTAAATAATATAATAATCATATTTTCATGGAAAATAAATAATAAAAATTATTTTTACCCCAAAATTAATTATAAAAATATAATTTATAATGATCAATGATTTTAGAAAAAATTATTTGTAATTATTCATGTAATAAATAAATTTTATTTATCACATAATTACATATACATTACCTTGCACATATTCCCACCTTTAAAATAAAAAAAATAATTATACACAAAAGTTCTTATTTAATTATACAGAAAATATTGGGTTATTACAGATATCACGTCGAGAATTATATGATTTTTCTTCCATAACTGAACAAGTAACTATGAAGTACTATGACACATTAAATAGCACTTTTCATTTGATAAAGACAATTCTAGAGTACTTATAGTGTCTTAGGAATTTTGAGCTGGTCAAAAGACCATGAACATTCTCTTTTGATTTTCATTCATGAAAAAGGACAACCCGACACTAAGTCCGTAAGTCCAATATATCTTACGAGCACTTCTATGTGATCAGCTTATAGTACTCTATGTTGATCAACATTCATTCGTTAAACGTATTTACGTTTAAGTTTTGGCAACCTCACGTGCCCATCGAATAATCGATGTGAAATACATTTGTTTGTTTATACACAAGCTTACCTTTGAATCCGTACCAAACAATTGGCATAGGATAGCGTTAACAATATTATATCGAAAGGCTTGTAAACAAATCAATCTAACTCTTAGGATTAGTCTAGCCGAGTTAAAACTGGCATTTACTCTTTCATAAAACAATTCATACATCTCATAACATAAATCACAGAAAACTTGGCTAACACGAAGGTTAGACAAGCGTTAAGAAAACTTTCCTTCAAGCGTCTTCAAATAAAAATTCAACAATTCTTAGTCTTTACAGTCTCAACATGATACATTCACATAGAACACTGTAATTAGCTACCAAACAATCTAATAACATTATTGTTACCAACTTCTTTCTCTTCTATATCTTAATTAAAATTGTTTCAATAATAAAAGTCATTTTAACTTAACTATCTTCCATTACGGCTTATTAACGTTCTTATGTCAATAAACCAATACTCAACTATCATTGGTTAATTACCAATATTGAATACAATTTACTTCCTTATACAACGCGTTCTTCGTTTAATTTCTAAAAACGACATTCATCTCCTAAAGTTATCACTATATATACTATATAAGAATGGCCTTACCATGTATATTAACTGTATACATGCCCTGTGACGCCCACAAAATAGGTCCAATCCACCCAACCTATTTTGAGTCGCCAAATACATGGTACAGAAAACAACTACAACTTCATTATTACAATTGTCGTGCAAAATACGATAACACATATATTGTGAGTTTTAATACCAACTGTGACTCTCATCCCTTTACTTGGATAACACCTCACACTAATACATTACATAAAGGTACAGTCAATAACTATTTTAGAAATTAAAATCTTTGGAAAATGCTCAAGGAAACCTTCGTACATGGGAGACCATGCGTCTAAGTTATAATAAATATCATATGACTAAAGAATTATCCTTGGTTGACCCAATAGACCCCAAAGAAAAACGAGAAGATTGCTATCATGTTCTTTCCAATGGTGAGTCTTCTCTTGACATATAATTATCTCCATTGTCTCCAATTGAGAATTATATTTCAATCAAACTCCAAGATTATATAGGTAGTGCTCGTAGATATAATCATCAAATGGATGTGCACAACCCCGTCTTATGATAACACGAAGTCGTAGGTCATTAGACATCTTGTATGATAGTGGCAAAACACCCTTCCAAAGTTGGATTCACCTCACCCTATTCGGTTCACCAAAATCAACAGTTAAATGATGTATAAAATACGACACACTTATCTCAATTTCTTAATAAAATTATTTTCATACTGTTTAGGGAGAACCTCAATAGCTATATAGACCACCGCTCTATTCCCTGTTACATCCCCGGCCGACCCAGCCTTACACTCTTATTACCGAAAGGAATTGTGAAACAAAAGGGTGAGCACAACTAGCCCAGTAAAGAATATCATGACTAAAGAAAATTAAATTATCAATAGCCTTCATCAGTAATAAATCAGAGATTTAGAACATATGGTAGATGATAAAACTTTTCAACCATAGTTACAATGGAACGAGCAATCCATTAGAAGAGTCAAATAGACCATAAGGTCCATTATCTTCTCCATGTTAAAATTCCACCAACAATGTTTTATCCCTGTAACATCAATCAACAGTTTCTGTCCACAAGCAAGTGTATAACTCATAATAATAATTGTAGTTCTAAATTCTTCTTCTCATCTAGGACGAAGATAATTTTCATCACCCGTTTTTACCTGAAACATTAAAGATCATGGTTATACCAAATCACAGTTCCTGTTCATAATCATACTAATAAATTCATCTTTGCACTATGGGCCAAAGATATTCACCAACAGTTCATCTTTGCACTACAGGCCAAAGATATTTAACAACAAGTTATCTTTGCACTACAGGCCAAAGATATTAATATCTCAAGGAAATATATAATCATTTCAGAATTTATATAAACAATAATTATAACCATGTTGATCAATTCACCTTTGCACTTAAGCTAAAGATATTCAATCATAAATTCAATGGTCATGATCATATCAGTCAACAATTCATCTTTGCACTACTAGCCAAAGAGAACTCATAGTCACGATCATACCAATAATCTACCCATCTTTACACTCAAGTAAAAGAGAAATTTCATCACCAAGTTTATAAAAATGTTATATATGAAAATAAAAACAATATAATCAAAACATGAATTTAATTTCAAGAGTAAGATTCATAAATCAACGATAATTTAGTTAGAAAAAGAAACCAATTTTGTCGTGAATAGTACCCTATGAATAGTAACTCATAAATAGTAACTCATGAATAGTAACTCGTAAATAGTACTCCGTATTTGTACATAGTACCGTATACGTAAATAATGTCATATACGGAAATAGTGTTATATACATGAATAATGTCGTATACGTGAGTAGTGCTGTATACGTGAATAGTAACCCTGACACAAAAAGGTAAAAGTTTCACAATAAAATTCATATCAATATTTCGGTATAATGATATCAAAAGAAATAATATCATTTACGAAGAAAATAACATCCCTTACCATCCCTTACTATCCCTTAGAATCCCGTACCATCCCTTACCTCAAAATGACAGTACTTCTGACTGGAATACCGGATATCGTGCTGAAGGAAACTTTTATAGCAACACTCAAAGTATCAAAATACTCACAAGAATACGCTCAATAATATAGAGAGAGAAAACTTCAGTTTCTGGTGTGATTTTTAATTCTAATCTAAGCACCCTATTTATAGGAAAATGCTTAGAACACCAAAGCAGATAATTTAATAAAATATTATTATTAATAAAAATATCATACGCACTCTTTGAAATCATATTTCAAAATTTTACACATGCAAGTGGGGCCCTCCAACATGAAAAACATGTTTTAAACATTTTTTGTAACAAAATCTGTGATGCCCCCAAAATAGGTATACAACACCCATCCTGAGTTGCCAAATACATGATACAGAAAGCAAACTACAACTTTAATAATACAATTGTCGTGAAAAATACGACAACACATACTGTGAGTTTAAATACAAATATTTTCTTCTAGACAATATCAACACTCAAATAAGTCCTCATTATAATTATTCAAACAATATTTTACAGAAATAGTGAGGACTGCTAAAACATCTTTCTAGAACCATCACTCCATACCCCGACTAGATCCTGCTATGTTCTCACCTCCTAAGAAGAAAAATGGAACAAAAAGGAAAAGGGTGAGCTCAACTAGCCCAGTAAAGAATATTACGACTAAGATAATATACAAAAAATTATCATTAGTCTTCAACAGGAAAAAATCCGATAGAATATAATAGATAACAAGTTTTAGATCAATATTCTGCAGCGGAAACAGCAATCCATTAGAAGAGTCAAGTAGAGAATGAGTTCTACTATCTTCTAAGATTTAAAAGTTCATCATCAATATTTTATCCCTGTAACATCAATTAATATACATCTTTAATCAAATATTCATCTTTGCACTACAGGCCAAAGATATTCATTGGTATCACAAGTCGGTCATGTTCATCTCAACACCTGTTCATCTTTGCACTACGGGCCAAAGATATTCATCAGTAAATCATTCATCTTTGCATTACAAGCCAAAGATATTCAGTAACATCATCATTTAAGACTGAGGATGATGAAAAATATGTTAAAGAAAATGAATCCAGTAAGACAGAAGGACAAATATTAGGGATTCGTATAAGAGTTAATCAATGATCAATAATACTTCATAATAACCAATTGTGAAGCAGAATTCAAAAATAACAATCAAAACATGGATACAATCAAAGATAAAATAGACATCTTGGACAAAAAAAGAAAATTTTCATTTTTTGGTGAATAAGCCAGATTCGTGAATAGTCTTGTGTATCACGTGACTAATCAGAGCACGTGAATAGTAATCACGACACAAAAAGTTCCAAATTTGATTAAAAAGTTCAACCAATATTTCGGCATAATGATATTGAAGAAAATAATATCATTTAAGAAAAAAAATACATCCCTTACCTCAAAATAGCGGTACTTCTAACTGAATTTTGGATATAGTGCTGACAGAAACTTGCACTAAATAGCAACTCTCAAAGTATCAAAATACTCACAAAAATACGTTCGATAATCTAGAGAGAAAGAAAACTTGTTTCTGGTGTGATTTTCAATTTTAACCTAAGTGTCTATTTATAGAAAAATGCTAGAACGCCATAGGAGAGTAAAATAATAAAATATAATATTTTCTTTTCTTTTTTCTCCTACGCATGCTAGGTTTGAAAATCAAGATCAGCCATCTTTGAACAAAATTAGCAGCCCACCCATACATTAATAAAAATTATTTTATTTTCTGAAACTTCAGTAATTCATAGAAAATAGCCTGTTTATCAGAAAAATATGAAATTTTATGTCCATTCTACATGAAATCGAATTCTCTACAACTTTGTAGCTTTGAGTTTTTCCAAATTCCAAACCAAAAATATCCGAAATCCACAAACGGATGATTTTTAATACCTCCATTCCGACAAAATACTGATAAAACACCTCAGCAGTAATTCTTTCATTTATAAACACATAAATAAATCCATCATTAATTTCCACATCAAATAAATATTTTCTTATCATATAAATCAATAATTAATTATTCACAAATAATATTATAGAATCACAATTATGACAACCAGGCAGTTCCCAAGAAAGAAAGGGCTTTCCAATAAGGATTTCTCCTTACTGGAGAGGTGACCAAACCTCTCCTTGACAGAATTTTCTAGACATTGCCAATAATGCTATCTAATAATATTATTCAAATAATATGAATTATTGATCCGATAATGGAAAATCTTCAAAATGACAATTATTGAAATAACAATAATATAAACTATCAACGCAACAATTATTGAATCAATAAAATAAAATATTAAACAAGAATTCATCGTAATAATTATCGAGTAGTGACTTATTACGTAAGAATCAATAATTCCAAAAATATCGCGTGCAATACCGTAATTTCGCGTGCAACCATACGTATGACATCGTATTTTAACCAACGGGTATTCCAACGTTGTTAATCTGCAGTAATAATTACGCCGTTATTTATAAAACTCAAACTTTGTCGTTTTCTTCATCCGACAGTTATTCCAATACCAAACGAATATTCCCCGACAGAATGAATATTTTATAATCACTGGCTTATTTTGCAAAATTTGCACATTTCACCCATAACCAAAGCATTATATCAAATTAACACCTTATTAATTTAGAATAATGAATAGAGGAAAAATTTAATTTTATTTATAATAAGTTGGGGTCTTACAAAATCAATTCAGACCTAATATTCTAGAACTTCAATAATTCATAATAAATAGTTCTTTTATCAGAAAAATTCAAATCTTAAGTCCATTCCATAGAAAATTTAATTTTCTACAACTTTGTAGCTTTAAGTTTTTCCAAATTCTAAACAGAAATTGACCGAAATCTACATACGGACGATTTTGCAGGCTATAATCAAACTTCAGTCAAAAATAGGGTCCACCAACATGTTTAACATGTTTTTAACATTTATTATAATAAAAATACTCTTCCTCCTCATTTATTCATATATCACACATTCATTGTAAAAATATCACCATTATTATATTATTATAATATAATAATATATTTAATTGAATTATTTTATCAGAAAAGATAAAATATCAATTTTCAACAATTGTCACTTTTCTAAAAATTCCTCAATTTATATCCACATAAATAAATATTTTTCTTATCATATAAATCATTAATTAATTATTCACAAATAATATTACAGAATCACAATAATGACAACTAGGTCGTTCCCAGGAAAGAGGGGGCTTTCTAATAAAGATTTCTCCTTACTGGCGCGCAATTAGGTGACCAAACTTCTCTTTAGACAGAACTTCCTTAGACATTGCCAATAATGCTATCTAATAATATTATTCAAATAATATGAATTATTGATCTGATAATGAGAAATACTGTGTAGTGACAATTATTGAAACAACAATAATATAAAATATCAACGTAGCAATTATTGAATTAATAAAATAAAATATTGAATAAAGAATTAATTCCGTAATAATTATTGAGTAGTGCCTTCGTACGTAAGAATCAATAATTGGTGCAATACCGTGTGCTATTGTGCAACACCGCATATTACTGTGTTTTAACCACTGGGTATTCCAACAGTGTTAATGATAACCATTACGTCGTTATTTATAAAAACTCAAACTTGTCATTTTCTTCATCCAATCGCTTTCCATTATGGGGCCCACACAAGGTTGTGCAGTCGTACGAATATTCCCTGACAGTAAGAATATTCCACGACCAAACGAATATTCCCCTACAACAATGAGTATTTTATAACCACTTGCGTATTTTGTAAACATTACGTATATCACACTTAACTTTAACTTTTTATCAATTTAACCATTTACTGAATAATAATTATAAAAAAAAAATTGAATACTTTTATTTCATAAAATTTGGGGTCTTACATGCCCCGTAGTTGTTCTACCAACAATTTGGGTTCAAAAACTAACTTGGTCAACTTTTTTTCCGGTACTCATTTTTGCGTGGTGTTTTATTTTAAAATTCCGCCATACCGGGCCCTCGATCCTGTTAACAAACTAAGTACCCAGCCCCGGCGGGGATTTTGGCCTTTAAGAATGCCCGCCCCAGCGGGGGTCCATTCTGTTAGTCCCTTAAGCTCCTTTCCTTGCCAAGTTTTTATGCGTTCGTTTAACATTCGAGAGCGTTCCTAATTCTTTTTCTTCATTCTAGGTCAGAATTCAACCATTCTTGAGTCCACGACTCATAAATACATTGTTCTATATTACGCCATCGAAAACCAGAGTTTCCGAATTAAACGACGAGTTTTGACTAAAAATCCAGAAATTCTACGATTTCAACGTTTAACGCCTAATCTCGTAAATTTCACCATAACTTCGTTACTCGAGTTTTATACGTCAAATCAAATGAAACCAATCCATTGATTCATCATCTATAACCTAACCAAGCCATATGCACATAACCTATATTTGATGGTTTTTTATTTGTCCATCAACAACCAAATCAACGATTAATGGTTTCTTCGATTTAACTTCTTTAAACGCTTATGATTCATACTTATACATGACTTATCAATGTTTTAATTGACCAATAGCCATCCTTATTACTTTGGAAGAGACATGATCCACTAATTCATGATTCTCTACGAAAAATAAATAGAAAAGGATCGAAGACTAAGGTTTTACAAATTATTACCTGAATGTTCTTCACGTTCTTGATTAAAACTTGGATGTTTTGTTTCAAGCTCTCTTGATTACTTGATAACTCACTTTTTTCTCTCTCAATATATGTTGGTTAATGTTTGTAAAACAAACAAATGAACTAACATAGCTCTACTTATATAGAAAATCCAATGGATGGCAAATTGGTCAAGTGGTTCACCTCCTTACTATTCATTTCTTAGCAACTATGTAGATCCACTTTACTTGGCCACCAAGTGAAACTACTTTACTTGGCCACCAAGTGGCCTGCTCACATGCCCTTTTGGGTCCCACATGGGTTGCCCCCATGGGCTTTACCCATGTGGTGATCCATCGGGTCGATTCGTGGTTCGATTTCTTATTTTGGGCTTAGAATTAATCATATTGGGCCTATATTGGGCTTGATTTCACCTAACATTGGGCCTTGATATTATTCAAGTCCAATTAAAATTGATAAAGTCCAATTACTAATAGTCCATTAAGAACTAATCGTAATCTACTCGTATAATTCTCGTATTCTCTTCGTATAGTATTTGTACGATATTCATATTATACATCGTAATAATCTTCATACTATACTCGTATACTAACTAGTATCATACTCGTAGTATCATACTCGTATATCACATGTATAATAACCCTAATCATTATACGCATTCAAATCCTTCTCGAAACTCACTTTCCCTAACCCTTAGGTTTTAAGTCCGCAAGCGAAAACTCCATTTGCCATAACTGAAATATTATTGGATATTCCATCTCGTCTTAGAATTCTATCATTACGCATTTCTCAGAAATTCAAAATAAATTCCCGAACAGAAATAGATGAATAGTGTTTTTACAGAAATTTCTCAAAAAACTTTTATTTTCGTCTTGGAAATTCAAAAGAATTAATTCTAGCACATAACAAGAATCCTAGCCACATCTGCACATTCTAGGTCATGGAATGACATTCAAATAGCTCACTCACATAAATAATCAATTAAATTCATTTAATTCAAATAATCAAATAAGAATTTAATTCACATAAAAAAAATCCAATTTTCTCGGGCGTTAGATTCTCCCCCCTTATAAGGATTCTATCCCCAGAATCTCGCTACAAATATAAACAAATGAGGAAAATTTTCCTTCATTTTACTTTTGAGTTCCCACGTTGCTTCTTCGGCGTTGTGGCTCCTCCAAATTACCTTCACCGAAGGTATTATCTTATTTCTCAAGACTTGTTACTTCCTATCAACAATATGAATTGGAAGTTCTTCATACGTTAAGTCTTTTTCTATTTGAATAGATTCATACTCTATTACGTGTTTGTAGTCCAGTTTATAAGGACACAACACAGACACATGAAACACATTGTGTATTCATTCCATCTCTAGAGGTAAAGCTATTTCATAAGCTACCTTTCCTACCCTTTTGAAAATCTCAAAAGGTCCTATAAACCTTGGACTCAACTTCCCTTTCTTTCAAAAATGTATCTTCCCTTTCCAAGGAGATACCTTCAGAAAGATATACAATCTTACCTCAAACTCCCTTTTCTCCCGGTGAGGATCTGCATACTTATTTTGTCTATCTTAAGCTGCTACCAAGAGAGTACGTATTAACTTTTCCATGTCTGCCGTCTATTGTACCATCTCTGGTCCCAACATTCGACGTTCACCTACGTCATCCCAACACAGTAGAGTTCTACACTTCCTCCCATACAACGCTTCGTAAGGTGGCATGCCTATA
The DNA here is from genome assembly GCA_020205605.1 of Panax ginseng. Taxonomy (NCBI): domain Eukaryota; kingdom Viridiplantae; phylum Streptophyta; class Magnoliopsida; order Apiales; family Araliaceae; genus Panax; species Panax ginseng. The sequence goes on along the minus strand of CM035130.1, from coordinate 124,918,420 downwards.
CTAGCGTGAAAACTATTGTTGTACGCGAATTCCACCAAAGGCAGATGTTCGTCCCAACTCCCCTTGAAATCCATAACGCAAGATCTTAACATATCTTCTAGCGTTTGAATTGTCCATTCACTTTGTCCATCCATCTATGGATGATACGATGTACTCAACCTCAACTATGTTCCCAACTGCTCTTGCAAACTTCTCCAAAAATTTAATGTGAATCGTTGATTACGATCTGACACAATCGAAACAGGTATCCCATGTCTTAAAATAATTTCTTTGACATAAAGTTTAGCCAATTGCTCTAGGTTATACCTAACTCCTATTGGTAAAAAGTGAGCCAATTTCGTCAATCGATCCACTATTACCCAAATAACGTCGTATCCCTTCCTTGTCTTTGGAAGTCCTGATAACTAGATTTTATATCCATGAATCGGGTTCTAATTCAAGCTTATTCGTTGTTAAAACCTTGATTTCATGTCTAGTTTTACTTGTTTCTTGTTATTTTATGTGTAGGATGGTTGGTGTGGCAAGTCGTAAGATAATGAGTCATTTGGAGCATTATTGAAGCAAGCATGAAGTTAAAGCAAAGTCATAATACAGAAGGCATGCCTTACACGTAAGGCCTAATTAAGACTAATACCCCATTTGGCTGGGGTCTTCAAATCGGTTGACAAGAGTTTGTTCACGGGCAAAATGGGGTTCCGAATCTTTGTTGTCCTATTTTGATTCTAACACTGTTAGAAGTTGGTTTTGAGTGATTGCATAGATTTGGGATTCTATGGGATGGAGGATTGAACTCATATTTCATGGGAAAACATACAATAATACAAACACAAGATCAAATAGAGACACATAAGGCAATTTATATAGATTACATGCAGATTTTCATATCGAGCACTAGAGTGAAGATTTTGAAGGAACGTTCATATTGATTGCGGATTAAGGCTAACGTGAAGGGTGTTCTGCATTATTCTTCTTCTTAGTCTTATATTTGTAATTGAAAGGATGTTATCTTTAATTTATTCAGTTATTATTTATTTGATTATGAACTAATTTATTTTTTAGGCTTATGATGGATCTTTAAGTGAAACGATGATTATATAGCTTTGATTTCCAGTTTAATAAACTATTATCCAATTTATCTATATTAATTTGAGCTTGAATTTATGAATTGCCTGATCAACAGTTCTTTGTGGATTTGTTTGAATTCAAGAGAGGAAGTATGAGTCTAGACTTAGTTAATATAGCATATGTTCTTGAATTTTGTGAATGAACAGAATCTTGATGTATGTTAAGGTAGAGAGATGCTTGACATCGCATGTAATCGGATAAAGAACTTAAATGTAAACCTTCTTCAGTTATAATTCACATAGAGATATAGTGATTTAGTTGATTAAGATGTTTAACTTGTTTCTATCTAAATTGTGGATTTGAGTTAATACGGTATTAGTACATCGAGAGGTGCCTAGTGCTACATACGTGTTCTTAATTAATAAACTGGGATACTGAATTGAACTAGAATAAAGGTGTAAAAATCAGAGTGAAGCTTAGGGTGAAGTCGTAAGCCTAATTCTCCAATAATTGTTTAAATTTTAGTTTTTAAGATTTGTGATTGTTTTGTGATCATATATTTATTAATAATTTGGTTTTTATAATTTTAATCATTATTTTGGATAATTTAATAAAATTAGGATTAATAGGAAATTGATAATTGTGAGGTTAAAATTCTTACTAAATTTTCTCTGTGGGAACGATACTCTACTTACTATTATATTACTTGTTGACCACGTATACTTACGTGTTGTGCGTAACTAGATTTTACCCAACAAGTTTTTTGGTGCCGTTGCCGGGGATAAATTTAGTATAGATTTTAATATTTTACGATATCAGTTTAATTAGTCCAGTTTTACTTAAACATTTTTATTTTCCGTTTTGTTAATCTTATTTCAGGTTTTTGAAGTGGTTTATGCAAATGCGGTTCAAAAATCCAGACTTGCTTCTTTTTGAGGACGACATTGAGAAACGGTTCCAAAGGCTAAGTAAGTGGATCAAGGAAACAAGATAAGAATTCAAAAACTCTGAAAAAGAAGAGGAAACGGCTGCGGAAGATCAGAAAGCGTTGAGGGACTTTGCTACACCCAAGGTGACTGATCTGCAATCAAGTATCACCAGGCTTGCTATAGCTGCGAACACATTTGAAATCAAGCCTGGGAAGATTCAAATGATTCAAAATTTGGTTCAGTTTGGGGGTTTAGCAAATGATGATCCGAACGAACACTTAGTTTGATTTCTGGAGATTTGTGACACCTTCAGGTACAATGGGGTGTCGGATGACGCGGTAAGACTTCGTTTATTCCCATTCACTCTATGGAACAAGGTGAAGAGTTGGTTACATTCTCTACCGTTGGGATCAATAACTACTTGGGAAGACCTCGCTTAGAAATTTCTTGCAAAATTCTTCCCACCAGCGAAAACTGCAAAAATGAGGAATGAGATAACTATGTTTGAACAACAACACGGGGAGTCACTATATGAGGCATGGGAAATATACAAGGAATTGCTTAGAAAGTGCCCGCATCATGGATTTCCTAAGTGGTTGCAGATGAACACATTTTACAACGGATTGAACGGAAATCTCAGGACTAGTATTGATGCAGCTTCAGATGGAGCGTTTATGGCTAAAGGGTATGAGGAGGCCTACGAATTGAAAGAGACTATGGCAGCTAACAACTACCAGTGGCCCACGACAAGAATGACACAGGCAAAGGTAGCTGGAGTGTTAGAAGTAGATGGAGTGACGGCAATACAAGCACAGATTTCAGCACTCTCAAAGAAGTTGGATGCTATGTCAGGGGTACAGGCACAACAGGTTGCAGTTATTTATGAATTATGTGCGGGTGAACATCCTACAAATTAATGCACAATCAACCCAGCGTCAGTACAATTTATGGGTAGCTACAACATAATTCCATAGAATACATACCAAAATGCTTACAATCAAGGGAATAGGAATCATCCTAACTTTTTGTAGAGTAACAATCAACATCAACAAGCTCCACGACTATCATATCCCCCCAGCATTTCAGAATCATCAACAACTAGCTCAACATCAAGAGAGGAAATCAAATTTAGAGGAGTTATTGACAAAGTACATAACAAGCAATGAGGCAACTATGAAAAATCAAGCAATGGCAATGAAATCACAAGAGATAGCCATCAAAAATCTAGAGAATCAGATGGGACAAATTGCATTAGCATTGAATAATAGACCACAAGGGACTCTGCCAAGTGACACCGAAAGAAATCCGAAGGGAAATCATGAACAGTGTCAGGCAATCACCTTGAGAAGTGGAAAACATTTGGATAGGAAAAGTGCAAAAAGTTTAGCTAGATCAGATGACAAAGTTGATGAGAACAAAGTGGTTGAAGAAAAACAAGGTGATGATAAGCAAATTGAGAAAACAAAGTTAGATGACAAGTTAGTTTTGTATCCTCCACCATCGTTTTAGCAGAGGGTCCAAAAGAAGAAATTAGATAAGCAGTTCGTGAAATTTTTGGATGTTTTTAAGAAACTTCAGATCAACATCCTTTTCACAGAAGCCCTGGAGCAGATGCCAAGTTATGCAAAATTCATGAAAGGGAATCTGTCTAGGAAAAAGAAGTTGGAAGATTTCAAGACAGTAAGTGGTCAACCCAATCATGAAAGAAGTAGTCAAGAAAGAAATTGTGAAATGGTTGGATGCGGGAATCATCTACCCGATTTCAGACAATAAGTGGGTTAGTCCGGTGTTATGTGTGCCAAAAAAGGGAGGAATGACCGTGGTTCAGAATGATGACAATGAGCTAATTTTGACAAGGACAGTGACTGGTTGGAGGGTTTGCATGGACTACAGGAAGTTGAATAAGGCAACCCGAAAAGATCACTTTCCTTTGCCCTTTATTGATCAGATGTTGGACAGATTAGCGAAACATGAGTACTACTGCTTATTGGATGGATATTCATGTTATAATCAGATCATCATTGCCCCTGAAGATCAGGAGAAGACTACTTTCACATGTCCTTACGGCACATTAGTATTCAGAAGAATGTCGTTCGGTTTGTGTAATGCACCTGCTACCTTCCAGTGGTGTATGATGGCCATCTTCTCGGACATGGTGGAGAAAAATTTGGAAGTCTTCATGGATGACTTATCTATCTATGGGGATGATTTTGATGCGTGTTTGGAGAATTTGGTAATGGTCTTACAAAGATGCACATACACGAATTTGGTCCTGAACTGGGAAAAGTGTCACTTTATGGTTGAAGAAGGTATAATTTTAGGGCATAAAGTTTCGGCTCAAGGATTAGAGGTTGATAAAGCTAAGATGGAAACAATTGAAAAGCTTCCTCCACTGGGTTCAGTTAAGGGAATTAGAAGTTTTCTGGGACATGCTGGGTTCTACAGGAGATTCATAAAGGACTTTTTAAAAATTACAAAACCTTTGTGCAGTCTTTTAGAAAAGGATTCGGTTTTTAAGTTTGATGAGGAGTGTAAAGTGGCATTCGAGCTATTGAAGAAGAAGTTGACTACAGCTCCCGTAATCGTTGTGCCAGATTGGAATATGCCCTTCGAGTTAATGTGTGATACAAGCGACTATGCAGTTGGGGCTGTTTTGGGTCAACGCCGAGAGAAAGAATTTCATGCCATATATTATGCAAGTAAGACACTTATGGAGACCCAATTCAATTACACAACTACAGAAAAAGAATTACTTGCAGTAGTGTATGTGTTCGATAAATTCCGAGCATACTTGATCGGCACAAAGGTGGTGGTTTATATAGATCACTCGGCTATTCGGTACTTAATTTCGAAAAAAGATGCTAAGCCACGCCTCATCAGATAGATCCTCCTTCTACAAGAGAATGTGAATCAAGGAGGCAAATTTTACTAACGCATCCGCAAAATCATTCCTATTTCGAGGAATGTGTAGAAAGGAGATTTCTTCGAACTCCAAAGCCATCTGTAAAACTTGCCGATGGTAAGGTAGCAAATGTAGTTCTTTGGTTTGATAGATTCCTGTAGATTGTTTGATTACCAATTCAGAATCGCCAAAGATAGTTAACTGCCTGATACCCATTGAATGGGCAAGTTTTAGCCCCATGATACAGCCTTCATACTCAGCTATGTTGTTGGTTCTGCCAAACTGCAATTTGACGACGATGGGATACTGTTCTCCCGTACCGGATATTAGAACTGCTCCAGCTCTAGAGCCTTCCATGTTAACAGCTCCATCAAAATACATTTTCCACGTATGGCATGCATCATACTGATGGTGTTGTTGAACTGCCATTATCCCTTCATCGAGGAAGTATGTTTCCAAGGGTTTGAAATCCCCTGCAGGTGCGATGGCCAGTTGATCCGCAATTCCTGGACCTTTGATAGACTTTTACGTCACATAGACGATGTCAAATTGCTGTAGTATCAACTGCCATCTGGACAATCGATAATTCAGTATGGGCTTACTGAACACGTACTTGAGAGGATCCACGCGGGATATGAGATGGGTTGTGTGACCATGGAAGTAATGTTGTAACCTTATAGAAGCCCATGCTAAAGCATAACAAGTCTTCTCAATCAGAGTGTACTTGTGTTCACTGCTGCTGAATCTTTTGCTGAGGTAATAGATAGCTCGTTCGTGGCCTCTATCATCTTTCTGTACCAGCATGCAGCCCATAGCATTTTCATTAATGGACAGGTACATGAACAGGGGAATACCATCCTTGGGAGGTACCAATACAGGAGCATTAACCAACTGTTCTTTGATTGTAAGGAAGGCTTTTTGACACTCATCATTCCATTTAATGGAGGAGTTCTTCCTTAACAATTTGAAAATGGGCTCACAAGTTGCTGTGAGTTGAGAGACAAACCTGATAATGAAGTTGATTCTTCCCAAAAATCCCCGTATTTCCTTCTCTGTCTGAGGAATGGGCATTTCCTTGATGGCTTGGATTTTGGTGGGATCCAGCTCTATCCCTTTGTGGCTGACTAGGAAACCTAGCAACTTGCTTGATTTAATGCCAAAGGCGCACTTGGCTAGATTTAACTTCAAGTTGTACTTACGTAACCTGTTGAAAATCTTTTTGAGATGGTCTAAGTGGTCTTCCTCCCTTCGGGATTTGACAATGATGTCATCCACATAGATCTCTATCTCCTTATGCATTAAATCGTGGAAAAAAGCCATCATAGCTCGCTGATAGGTTGCCCCGGCATTGATGAGGCCGAATGACAACCGCCTGTAGCAGAAGGTTCCCCAAGGCGTGATAAAAGCAGTTTCTCATGATCCTCCTCAGCGACCATAATCTGATGATACTCCGTAAAGCAATCCGCAAATGAGTACATGCCGTACTGAGCAGTATTGTCAATGAGAATGTGGATAAAGGGAATGGGAAAGCTATCTTTAAGGAAAGCTCTATTCAGATCCCGGTAATGCACACAAACTCACACCTTTCCTCCTAGTTTAGGCACGGGAACTATGTTGAATATCCATTCCGGATATGTAGACACCATGATAATGCCAGCTTGAAAATGTTTCACAATTTCTTCTTTCACTTTTAAACTCCACTCAGGTTTCAATCGCCTGAGCTTTTGCCTGACTGGCTTGAATCCCTCTTTAATGGGAAGGCAATGAAGGACTATGTCAGTGGACAAACCCACCATGTCTTCATGAGACCATGCAAACACATCCTGGAATTGAGTTAGTAGTGCAACCATGTCATTCCGTTGGGTTGGGGTTAGGTCTGAACTAATCTGGATTAGCCTAGGGCTTTCTAAGGTTCCGAGATTGAAAGAAATGGTTTGATCAAAATTAGGTTTAGGTTTGTCTTCGACCCATTCCTTAATCTCCTGAGGTATCTCAATGTCCTCTTGGATCTCCATCAAGTCTGAGTCCAACTTTTCATCAAAGTTATAGTCCTTGTGGAGAAAAGGCACCTCATCGCAAAAAGTGTGCACATCTAAATTGAGTCCTAAAAAAAAAAATATTCTTTCACTTAATATATGAAATGTTTAATCATACAAAAGTGTTAGCATGTATCGATAAAATAAGCGCTAATATCTTGATGAGAAAAGTAAGCAATTAAAGTTATCTACAGGGCAGAGGGAATTTCTGCCCATTTTACCCTCGTCGACCAATGCATGGAGTGCTGCTCCAATTGTTGAGGGTAAAGTCCTGATGGACTGCAGTGATGGATGGGTTGTTATCGTCCTCCTTTTCCCGAATGATGACCATAACATCTGGGCAATCATCATCTGGGGTGTATCTGTGATGCCCCCAAAACAAGTATACATCACCCATTCTGAGTCGCCAGATACATGGTACATAATCCAAATATGACTTAATAATACAACTGTCGTGTAAATACGACAAAACATAATCTGAGAGTTTTAACATGAATATTGTCATCTAGACAATATCCACACTCAAATTCAATCTTATTACATTTATTATCACACTATTTCATAGAATAGTAAGGACTACTAATGCAACCATCTGGACCGTCAATCCATTCCCCGACTCGTCCTAGCTATATTTTCATTTCCTGAAGAGAACAGTGAAAGAAAGGGTGAGATCAACTAGCCCAGTAAGAAATATTATGACTAAGATAATGCAGAATAAATTATCATTAGCCTTCAACAGTATAACAACTGATAGAATACAATAGACAACAAGTTTTAGATCAACAACTGCAGCGGACTAAGCAATCCATTAGAAGAGTCAAGTAGAGCATATAATCTACTATCTTCTATGATTTAAAAAGTTTTTCATCAACTTTATCATTTGAGACTCAAATTTTAATAAATAAACCACATCATCGAATCATCCCTGCACTACGGGCCAAGGATATTCATGTAATCATCAATGGTCATGACTATACCGAATAATCCATGGTCATAATCATACCAACAACTGTCCATCAATGAACTACATGCCAATGAGGACTTTTACCACATCATTCATTACATTACGGTCATGATTATACCGAATAATCCCTGGTCATAATCATACCAAGTCCATCTATGCACGTAAGCCAAATATGACTTCAATAACAATATAAGCATGTGGATGATGACAATGACATAATAATTCAATAAAACAAGTTCAAGGATATATTTTAAAGATTTATAATTTAATTTATCCAGAAATCAATAACTTTCAAATTGTCAACATGATACTGCTTTGTAGAGTAAAATTCAAGAATAATATTCATGTACCAAAAATAATTTGGACAGAAAAGAAATATATTTTTTGGGTAAATAGTACCCCGTGAATAGTATCCTATGAATAGTACTTCAGGAATAGTACCTTGTGAATACTACCCCGACATGAAAAGTACCCTAAATACCCGAGTGAATAATATTTGGGTGAATAGTAATTTGGGTGAATAGTAATCGAGGGTTGAGATTTTCTCTCTTCATCGACTCTTGCTTCTAGAATAACGCCTTCTTGAACCTTCTTCTTCGTTTTCATCAGCTCCGGGTCTGAAGCTTGAGCGGCTTTATCTTTATCGATTAAAGGCAATTCTACTCATATATTCGTTATCTTCACGTGGGTCCCTAGAGTCTTTAACTCTATCTTCATCATTTGTAAGTTATACGAAATGGGTTTTTATGTTTACAACATCGCACTCGTTAAAGCATACGATCATCTACTCAATGCGTCAGCTACCACGTTCGCTCTTCCACGATGATATTGAATGTTTTGGTCATAATCTTCACCAGCTCGAGCCAACGTCTTTGGCACATGTTACGTTCGTTCAAGGTGAAGAAATATTTGAGGGTTTTAGAAATGTGTTTTGTACTGGGGTCAATACAAAATTTGATTTCACGCTCTAGGGGTAGGCTAAGAAGTCTTCAAGAATACGTCACGAAATTTATTAACAGTAGAAATATCATTCAAAACTGTGACTCTCATCCAAGACTTGGATAGTACATGTAATGAAGGTTTCTCCTAACGGAGTTTCAACCGATAAGTCAAAGTCTAATTTCTCCGGAGTCAAATTTAAACGTTGAGCACAAGCAATTGAGATAAAAGAATGGGTAGAACCGGTATCTAATAAGGTATAGACTTCGCAATAATTTATAATAACCTAACCCGTGCTAACTTCGATCGGGTTACTCGCTTTTTGAGAAGTCACAAAAAACGCTCTTCCTGAAACTACCGACTTTATTTTGTCTGTAGCTGCCTTTGGTGCCACCGTCCCAGGTGGACATGACTTTGGTACACGACAAATCGGCCTAGGTGACCTTCTTTTCCACAATTATAACATGCTTTGGACTGCATCACGTAGTTTGGACTGATATGTCCCTCCCCTCCACATTTGAAGTATACAATTGGTGGTCGTTCTCCTTCCTTGAAAACGATTATTGGTGCTGTTGTCTTTCCATCGTTGTTGAACCTTCTCTTCTTGAAATTTCCACTCCTATTATCTTGGCCATGATTACCACTGAAGTGGTTACCATTCTTGGCATGATAATTTCCCCACGATGGTTATCATTATTCCGATGGTGTTACACAGTGACGATTATTATCGTGTTGTTGGTCGTTACCTTTTGGTTGTGCTGACTCATTATCGCGCTCCAATAACTGAGCCCTATTCACAACATCTGAATATAAACAAAGTTTATGAAAAATGAGGTATTGACGCATATCGGGTTTCAAACCTCTTAGAAACATTCGCGTCATTCGCTCCTGATTATCAACCAAATGGGATGCAAACCGGGATAACTCTGCAAACTTAGCCCGTCATTTGCGATACAGTCATATTATTTTGTTCCAGCTTGATGAACTCCACCTCCTTCATGTGACGAATACTTTTGGGAAAGTACTTGTCATTGAACAGTTCTTGGAACTTCTCCCAAGACATCTTGAGTGCGTCAGGCTGGGTACGTTTTACAGATTCCCACCAGTAATCCGCCTCTCCTCGCAACATGAAGGTGGCAAAGGGAACCTTTTGCTCCTCAGAGCATCCCAAGACATCAAATATCTTGGTGATCTGCTTTAACCACATCTCCGCCTTAAGTGGTTCAGGCTCTCCCAAAAACTCCGGTGGTCCAAGCTCTTTGAACTTCTTAGCGGTGACCGACCGTGGGTTGCCATTATTTCCACCTACATTTTGAATAGGAGTCTCTCTCAACTGATGTTGCATGAATTGCATAAAGCCTCTGAACATCCCATCATTCATCATCTGATCGGTGTTGTTATTTACCTGAGGATTATTGTCTTCCTGTTGCACATTATCCTGGGTATTGATCGTTGGTGACTCAACGGTCTCATGTGCTTCATTGCTGATCTCAACATTTTTAGATGCCATTTTCAAACACTATCACAAAACAAGGGTTAATTGACATATCACATATTATCCCTATACTCTTACCGACCAATTAAATACCAAATAAACTTAGGTAGGTCATACTAGCGAAGGAATTCCCCGTCTCTCCCCTCCTAGTTCTTGTCTCACATCTCAGTCCAGGATTATATCCCTAAACTTTGATACCAACTGTGAGACCCCCAAAACAAGTATACATCACCCATTCTGAGTCGCCAGATACATGGTACATAATCCAAATACGACTTAATAATACAACTGTCGTGTAAATACGACAAAACATAATCTGAGAGTTTTAACACGAATATTACCATCTAGATAATATCCACACTCAAATTCAATCTTATTACATTTATTATCACACTATTTCACAAAATAGTGAGGACTACTAATGCAACCATCTGGACCGTCAATCCATTCCCCAACTCGTCCCAGCTATATTCTCATTTCCTGAAGAGAACAGTGAAAGAAAGGGTGAGATCAACTAGCCCAGTAAGAAATATTATGACTAAGATAATGCAGAATAAATTATCCTTAGCCTTCAACAGTATAACAACTGATAGAATACAATAGACAACAAGTTTTAGATCAACAACTGCAGCAAAATAAGCAATCCATTAAGTAGAGCATATAATCTACTATCTTCTATGATTTAAAAAGTTTTTCATCAACTTTATCGCTGAGACTCAGCTTAATAAATAAACCACATCATCGAATCATCCCTGCACTACGGGCCAAGGATATTCATGTAATCATCAATGGTTATGATTATACCGAATAATCCCTGGTCATAATCATACCAACAACTGTCCATCAACGAACTATAGGGCAATGAGGACTTTTACCACATCATTCATTACATTATGGTCATGATTATACCGAATAATCCCTGGTCATAATCATACCAAGTCGATCTATGCACGTAAGCCAAAGATAACTTTAATCACAATAAAAGCATGAGGATGATGACAATGACATAATAATTCAATAAAACAAGTTCAAGGATAAATTTTAAAGATTTATTATTTAATTTATCCAGAAATCAATAACATCCAAATTGACAATATGATACTGCTTTGTAGACTAAAATTCAAGAATAATATTCATGTACCAAAAATAATTTGGACAGAAAAGAAATATATTTTTTGGGTAAATAGTACCCCGTGAATACTCCCTGTGAATAGTACTTCAGGAATAGTACCTCGTGAATAGTACCCCGACATGAAAAGTACCCTAAATACCTGAGTGAATAATATTCGGGTGAATAGTAACTCATGAATAGTACTCTGACATGAAAAGTACCCCGAATACTCGAGTAAATAGTAACTGGGTGAATAGTAACCTGTAAATAGTAACTCGTAAAAAAAATAGCAAAGAAAATGATATTCCATGACGACTACAAAAGAAATGATATCTCATACGCGTATAATAGAATATACGAAACTGCAAATGGATTTTCACCCGCTATGCGGTAATCCACGTAGACAGATCATTTTCACAATTTAATAAAGAATGAATATGAAAGTTCATTCACCATACATGGTGTAATCAACATAGACAGGTTATTCTAACAGAATAATAAAGAATGGAATAATAAAAGAATTCACCAGGTATTTGATAGACCGCATAGACAGGTTATTCCAACAAAATAATAAATAATGGAACCAGGTCATGCGTAATCCGCACAGATAAGATATTCCAACAGAATAATAAAGAATGGAATAACATAAGAATTTCACCATGTATGCGGCACTGTGCAGTATGCAGTTATTCCAACATAATAATAAAGAATGGAATAACAGAAGAATTTCACCATGTATGCGGTACTTCGCATAGATAGGTTATTCCAATAATAATAAATAATGGAATAACAGAAGCTCTCTTCATGAATACGAAAGTAATAATACCCCTTACCTCAAAAGAAGACTGTATACTGGAATAGTGAGGTAACAGACTTCTCTTCTTCTTTGTCTCTATAATTTCTCTCTATAATAATTGATCTATAACTTTAGTGAATTGGTGAGAAAAGAAGGAAGAATGAGTTTCTATTTATAGGAAAATATAGTTTCGATAATTACACGTTTTGGGGCTCGAAATATTATAATATAATACCTTCCTCTTTTTCTTCATTTTTAATTTAGTCCTGCAAGTATTATCAAACTTGCACCACCTCCCCTAATAGTAAATAATGTGAATAATTAGTTCAATCATGTGAATCGATAGTTATAATCATGTGAAAATACGAATTACAGTATAGTACCTCCATCTATAACTTAGTCATGCAAGTATTATCAATCTTGCACCAACTCCCCTAATAGTAAATGAATGTGAATCAATAGTACACACATGTGAACAAATAGTTATAATCATGTGGATCAATGGCAATTAATTGCTCATTTATCCGGTTAATTACCCGATTGGTCAATATAACCTCCAGACATCAATTATTATCGAAATAAATGTCAATTTCCACTAACACTAATAATTCCCACACAATGGAATTATCAATTTCATCTTTAATTAACACAAATTTATTCGTCATTAATATTATAACTCACAATATTTAACAACCGGTGTTCTAGGAAAGATGGGGCTTTTCAGATAAGGATTTTCCTTATTGGCGCATGCAATTAGGTGACCAAACCTCTCCTTGATGTAAGAACTTAGACATTGTCAATATTGTAAATAATAATATGAATAACTTTGCCGTCTCAATTATTGATTTAATAATATAACATATTATCTGAGATGATATTGTGACAATAATTGAATCAATAATATGAGAGATATGATGCGCAAATTATCGTGTAGCAATAATTTAGTATAACCGAGTGACTTCTTACGTAAGCATCAATAATCAATACCGTTTGCTACTATTCAACCATGCGTATTACTGTACTTTTACTACCGGGTAGTTCAACAGTTTTAACGGTAACACTTTCGCTGTTATTTTTATAAAAAGATAATTCTGTCATTTTCTAACTACGACAATTCTTCTGTTGTGGGGTCCACTAATGATTGTGTCGTCTTACAAATATTCCCTGTTAAAATGAATATTCCCTGATCAATTAAATATTATATAACCACTTGCATACTTTGCAAAAATTTTCACATATCACCCTTAACTTTAACATTTTATCAATTTAACCATTTACGAAATAAAATAATAATTATAAGAAAATTGAATACTTTCATTTCATAAAATTTGGGGTCTTACAGTATCTGTTTTTATGTTTATCATGGACAATGACGTGTATGCCTGACATCATCAAGGCGATGTCATGTTTACATTTTCGTTCCCTTTCTTCCATTTTAGGATCATGAATCAGGACCTCTTTTGCTTTAAATGGTACTGGTTTGGGAAACAGCATAGCCATAACATGGACTGGCACCTTTACCGGAGACTGTATCAGCTCATGAGGTGCAGGTGGAGAAAATCGCCGTGTGGTGGAAGCTTGAGGAATCTGCTTGTACATATGAGGATTCCTATGACTGGAACTGGCAGAATAGCCTAATCCGGCTTTCCCAGTTTGACTGGACATTTGAATTGGGTGCTTAATACCCTGCTGATTTTTACCCAGCCTTTGTCCAGGCTGATAACCCAATGACATCATTTCTTGGGTAGCTTCCATCACTTCGGCAGAAATCTTGGGTACGAGAAGTGGTGCTCCAATAGGATGGTATTGTGTGTTGCTCACTTCCAAAGTATGAAAACTGGCTGACTCAACTTCTGAATTGAAGCTGATGAGTGGTAGGTTTCCTTGTTCAGAACATTCTGGCTCAGCGTTGACAGTGACTAGGCTATTGTTGACAATGTATTTAAGTTATTGATGAAGTGTATAAGGGACGACTCCAGCCATGTGGATCCATGGTCTCCCCAATAGCAGGTTGTATCCTGAATCTATCTTGAGGATGTGAAAGGATACATTGAATGTATTTGGACCAATCTCAATTGGAAGCTCAATCTCTCTAACATAATTTCGTCGGGATCTATCTAAAGCTTTGATAACCATATGGCTACTTCAGATCCGTTTGAGATTGATGTCCATCTTCACCAAAGTGGCATAAGGACATATATTTAGAGACAAACCTCCATCTATCAAAACTCCAGCTAACATATACCCTGAGGAAAAAACTACTATGTGCAATGGCTTGCAATGACCGTTCCCTTAGGGAAGTATGTTGTCATCAGTGAAAGATATCACATTGTTGTTAAAAATGTGATCAACCAGATGTTTAAAGTTTTCCACATCCACTGACTATGGTAAGTAGGCTTCTTCCAAAACCTTCAATAAGATCTTTTTGTGATCCTCAGAAGAGAAAACCAAGTCCAGTATTGAGATTTGATGTGGAGCTTCTATTAAGCTTAAAACCACCTTGGCTTCATTATGGCCCATAGTGCGGAGGAATTTCTCAATCTTCTCTATGGGAATCTTCCCCTTTGCTTCTATGGTAGGCTTCATCACCCTTTGAGCAAGATATAGTGGATTTTTCTTTGACACTATGGCAGTAGTATGAGACATGGATTCTTCAGTTTCTCCATAATTTCATGGGACTTTGTGTAGGCAGACAACTAGATACTATGGTCTGAAGGGTAAAGAAATTGGCTCTGGTGCAGCCACTTTCAAAGGTTTATATGGGAAATGGTTTGACAGTCCCTTCAGCTTCTCCATAATTTCATGGGACTTTGAGTTGAATTGCTTGTATAGGAAATGGTTTGACAGTCTCATCAGCCTCAACAGATATAACTGCTACTAGCCCCTTCCATTTAGTAGGACAGTTATTCCCACTCTCGAGTAGCACAGTGTCATCGTCTGCCAATTACAGGACACCAATGTCAATTAAATGCTGAATAAGATGGCGAAGTGCCCAGCATTCTTCTGTGCTATGACCGCGAGAATGTGAATGATATTGACATACTCCATCAGAATTGAACCGTCTTGAACGGGGATTGATTGGAGGTAAAAGGGAGGTGATTCTTCCTTTATTGATTAGGATCTGAAATATTTCCTCCATAGGTTGGCCCGGGTATGTAAATTCCCTTTTATTGGCAAAATCCTAACGGGCTTTAGCGCTTGCTCTCTTCACAACCTTGTCCTCCAGTGCTTCACTTTCTAAAGGTGGTGATGAAGCATTCATAACAAAAGGAAGGAGATAAGCATGCTCCTGACTGACTAACTAGCGTGCGACTTGATGCTGATGGATCACCAATTCTGCCAATTGTTCAACTTGCTTACAAAGAGAGTTCATCTTTCATTCCATAGCAAATTAGAACTTTGCGTAATCCCATCTGTCAACACCATCTTTGACGGTCTGGGATGATTCACCATTAAAATTGGAACTCTGTCCACTGCTCCAACTAGTCATATTGACCTATTCTTCTTTGTGTTGAAGAAGAGGGTTGTCTTACACATGAGGTTGATCTGGTTTGGTAACCATGATATCACCGTTGTCTATCAAATCTTGGATCTTATGTTTCAAGGACCAACAATCTTGAGTTTCATGTCCAGGTGCCCCGGAATGATAAGCACACTTCCGAGTAGCATTGAAACCTCTCCCATTAGGGTTGGCTGATGGAAGAAGATGCGTGATTTTTTTTTTCTGAGTATTTAAAAGAGCAAGAATATTCTCGAGTGAGTCCCCTAAGGGTGTGAATGTTCGAGGGCGTTTTGCTTCTCTACTTTTAGGAAATGGAGGGTTTGAAGACTGTGCTTGAAAAGGGGAGTAATTTTTCCTCTGTATAGGCATGTTCTGATTGCCTTTTTGACCTTGTAGTATCAAGGAAATATCCTCCTCTTTCTTTTTATGGACCATCTGGGGGTTGTTTCTATAAGTTTCAAACTGGATGTGCTCAGCAACTACCTTAAGAGCGGCTAGGTCTTGAATCTTTCCTGACTTCAATCCCATCTCAGCCATCTCTCCGTGTTTGATTATTTTAGAAAATGGTTTGCCAATACCAGCTAAGATTCTCTTATAGAAAGGAGCTTCTTGTATTTCTATGAAAGTCATGACCATTTCTGACTCTGTCATAGAAGGAATAACTTGAGCAGCAAAGCGCATCCACCTTTGAGCATACTCTCTGAAAGACTCGTTAGACTGTTTCTTGACCTTGGTAATCTAGTATCGGTCAGGAGCCATCTGAGACTGGAAGCTGTACTGAGTGAGGAATGCATGAGCTAGCTCTTCCCAGCTATGGATCTTTGAGTTGTCTAATCTAGTATTCCACGATCGGGCTTCTCCAGTCAAACTTTTTTGGAACAGCTGCATTCTGAGCTTCTCGTCCTCTGCATAAGATCCAAGTTCCCTAATGAACACCTTCAAATGTGTGTAAGGATCCCCTAATCCGTCATACTTTTCAAAGTCAGGGGTTTTGAATTTCTCTGGATAATGAACACCAGGGAATATGCAAAGGTCAAGATATGAAACACTCCCATGTGCTCCAATCCCTTTGAGAGAATAGATAGTTTCTTCCATTTGAAGGACCTTCTTACTGATACCACCAGTGTCTGGATCTCCTTTGAGATGGGTGTTTTCAGTGTCTTTGTTGGTCGTATCCAACTAAGGTTCTGGATTTGTTGTATCCAAACCTTGAGTTCTTCCTTATGCAAAGGATTTAGTATGTGTATGCATCTTTGAGCCCTGAGTAGACTGATGCAATTCTTTCAGCAGAATAGCCAAATTTGTAATTTGTTTACTTAATCCGTCAAATTCTTCTCGAGAAACGGGATTAGACTGGTCAGAAGAAGACATGATTGGCTGTAGGCTCGTGGCCTTTTTGGATTTTGAGCGGGTAACATGCCCAATCGTTTCCCTACAAAAACTTATGTAGTTTAGTCTTAGGAATAATATAAATGTTTACATGCTATCATAATGTGTCCATTTTAGGAATATATCCTGCAAAAACGAGGGTCATTTGATAGCATGTCATGTATGTGCAAATATTCTTCATATTTTCCATTACATAAAGATGAACATGGATTAAAATTACAAGTAAATGCTTTTACAAGTAATAGAAATGGAAAGCATGAAGAGACTTTCCTCCGCGTTTGGTTTATCAGAGGCTGACCTATCTTAGGGTTATTCTCGCTGCTTTTTGGCATGAAGGTTCCCAGATCATCGCAATCTACTTGACGGGAAGTTAATCCGGTCTTTCAACTGGAGCGAATCTGGGTGGTGCCTTTCCTGAGCCTCATTGGAATTAGTCTCCCTATGAGTCCAGTAATCAAACACCGACAGGATAGCCTCCTGGTCGCGGAACCACACAACATACATTCACATACAACGTGTCTCACCGTTTATGAAAATGATGACATGTGCGAAGCACTAATATCACAGATAGATATATTGCAGTGCAGTAAGTAAATGCATTCGTACACATTCATCATAAATATAAATGCACCATGCACACACAAGCATATAACAGTTTTGAAAAGCTTGTAGTAGCGGCTTAAGCCCTCTTACTGGTGTCCCTAGCAGAGTTGCCACCTGTCGACGTTAGGATTTTTATTTGTCCCTTTTCTGTTCTTGTTCTTTGGTGTTCTCATGTTATGTGAGATTTGTTTGAAAAAACAAGTAGAAAAGGTCTGACATGTATCATGTCGATGATTTGATTGTAAGAGTATCCAGTTTGTGTTTTTAGCTGGTTACACTAACGCAACTGAGAAAAGGTTTGCACATTGACCTAGTGATGTGACACTGCTAAATGGGTCTATAAAATCGAAATTCATTTGGGTTCAGGGGCTTGATTATGCGGAGGGAAGGTGTTAGGCACCCCCCGATATCCGTGTTACCACGGTGACCGCCACTTTTCAAGAAACTGTTATATGAATATGTGTGTGTGTGTGTGGATCAATGTGCAATTTATTTAGAAGTAGTGCGAGGCCTCGTTCGCACCTATATACAAAGGGTTTGATTTTATATGAAAAAATCAGTTTTAAACATGATATAATAGTGAAGTTTTGTAAAATAGGTTTTTTAAACCATGTGCTCAATAGTAATTGAGACCTTTTCATACTTCTATTTTATTATTAAATGTTTGGCTTGTTTGCTTTTATTTTTGAGATGCGAAGCATCTTCGAGAAAATAATATATAGCGGTGCCGAACTCCTCATGGGCATGACAACCATCTAAGGAAATTCAAACACCGTGAATAATTTACAAGTCACATGACTAAAATGTCCATCACGAGAACAGAATCTAGATTCGAAGGATCAATCTGTGATCACATGATTCCTAGGCTCACATGATGCCGCAGCTTTATATGAAAAGTAGTAAGTAGTTATATATATAAAAGTTGTAAATATATATATATATATATATATATATATATATATATATATATATGATCAACCACCACTAAGCACCTCTATTGGGGATCGTAAATGTAAATAAAGCAATAAATGTGATCAACCGTCACGTAAGTAAACTCTAAAGGGACTAAATGTAAAGAAAAAGAAAAGGCCATGTAAGTAAACTCCAGGGCTCGACACAAATGTATATATATATAAGCAGAAACGCTTACATGATGTTTCTCAATCCCTCGGTTTATCATTTGATTTGATTGTCATATATATATATATATATATATATATATATATATATAAGCAAAAACGCCTCGCATATAAGTCTAGGCTCAATCGAGGCATAAATCGATAATTTTAGTCCATATATATAAATATATACATATGTAAGTTTATATATACAGACATAAATGAAAACCATGGACCGAAGTCCGGGCATACACACACAATACGACTCTCAATGTGAAGAATAGTGTGTGCAAATATGAAGAGAAAGGCTTTATAATGTGTGAGAAGGCTTACAGTGGGTTGCCAAAGAAGAATTCTATGACTATAAATGGATGAACACTCAGCTCCCGCCAGTAAAAATATAGCTATATGTGAGCTAACAGGTGTTTAAAATGAGAAAGCACTCAATACAGGGTGTGTACAGAGCAAATTTAATAGGGCTTCCTCCCCTTTTCCTTTTTTAAAATGTCCACCCCAAGCTCTATATTTATAGAGCTGGTGGCCGCAGGTGTACCTACGGCAGCCGCAGATGCACCTGTGGCAGCCCGGGTGCCCCGGGCTCTATGGGTCCCGCTATCTTGAAGTGCGTGCACCCGTGCACTGTGATGTCCGCTCAAACTTGCAGAACTTCAATCCGAGCATCCGAATGAGGTGTACAAGACCTTTCTCGGATCGCTTTTGTCGAGAGTTACGCAATGACATGGGATTAGAGGTTGTACGAAGTCAGGAAGAGGGGACCACGCCCATGGTCTTGAAGCTTTAAATTATATCCAGTGTGCTGCCCTGCGTAATAGTCACTCGGGATTGGAATTCCTCGGCTCTTGTGGGACATTTCTGTGTAGGAAGGTATGTATGAGATGTTGAGACGGCGCTCTGGGGCTGAGGTGGCAAGATGATGATTTTGCCCCTCACCGGGGATATCTCCGGTTTGGGCTGATAGCAGACGTTGCTCAGGGTTATCTCTGAGATTGGACTACTTCAAGTGTTTGAATTCCGCAGGGTCATCTTTAAGTGTGCCAGTCTTCCTGGTGTTATCTTCGGGTCTTTGGAATTAGTGCCTCAGTGGGAGTTCTGAGGTTGAAGCTGATTGCATGCATTTGAAACAAGCATTTCCGGAGTTATCACCGAAACTGCAACGGCATTCCTTGGGGTTATCTCCAAGGACGAAACTCGGGGTTATCTCTGAGGTTGGAATTGATACTCCCGGTGTGTGTTCTGGTGTTGAGACTGAACTTCCGGTTGTATCCGGAATGGATGTGAGCTGTCTTCCAAGGTTATCTCTAAAAGACAAATCTGCCCTCCTGCAAAGTTAGTAACAGGTGTGCAAAAAATTTTGAGTGTCTACAATAATGAAAGCAAAAGGGTGAGCTCAACTAGCCCAGTAAGAAATATTATGACTAAGATAATGCAGAATAAATTATCGTTAGCCTTCAACAATGTTAAAATGATAAAATATAATAAACATCAAGTTTTACTGCAGCTGAACAAGCAATCCATTAGAAGAGTCAAGTAGAGCATGATATCTACTATCTTCTATGATTTAAAAAGTTTCTCATCAATTTTATTGCTGAGACTCAGCTTTAATAAATAATCCATATCACTGAATTATCCATGCACTACAGGCCAAGGATATTCATTAGTATCACAACCATGAATTATCCATGCACTACGAGCCAAGGATATTCGTGTTTTCACGAATGGTCATAAACATGCCAAACAACAATTCATCTTTACACCTTTGGCCGAAGAGAACGCATGGTCATGATCATACCAACAATTGTCCATCAATGCACTGAGACACCCCCAAATCCGGTACTTCCATTTCTACAGGATTTGGTGTTCACTGTACAAACATCATCTATCTGTCTACCCATAAATAAATGCCAACCATGCAATAGATAGAAATAAATAATAAATCTCTCCCCTTATGGGGTTACATCAACTGTATAATAAATAAATCCCAGGTTACTCTAACCTTAAATCATCTGTGCGGAAAACATAAACAAATAAGTCTTAAGTAACATCAAGTCTAACTATCATTACATAATCACATAAATAATCAGTCTTCATTACTTGCTAAGCTTGCCCTTGCCCTTACTAGTGGAAGGTTCACCTTTTAGTTTTAATCGCAATGTTATTATTATGTAAGAGTGAGCACGATTGCCCACAAGTATAACATTATAACAAATGAATAATAATAATGCGAGAGAAATAATAACTTCGATATAAAGCTCAACTTTTGAATCAAGAATGAATAACAAGAATCAAAAAAAATTCTGAGGGTCATAAGACCTTGAACTATGTCCTAGGTTGTCAAGTGTTTTTACTTGAAACCTTTAACAGTCATAAGACTATGGACTCTTCTTCTCGTACTTAGGGGGATCAGCCCTTAGTACCATACTGTGCACAATATCTTAACGCTAAAGCATAAGTAATACCCTATACAAGGTTGTTCATCTTAGTTTGACATTCAAGTCCGCACCACAGGAAGTTTGATTTGGATAATTCATCAAGGGATCTGAAATTTAGAATGCTCATCAACTACGGACTAGTCGAATCAATAAGGGTTCACTAGCCTAATAATGTTTAACAGTAAATTAATATTTAACTTGAATAACATCTCAAAAGGTATACACTAGAATAATTATTGTATAACAACATCATGCTTGAAGATTAATAAACTTTAATATCCAAGACAGGCTTGATCAATAATAATGAGAACTTGCTCAATATCGAAAGAGGAATTAATCAATTTATATAACGATAACAAGTAAGGTTAGGAAACTTGCTCAACGAAAGTTTAGGGTAAGAAACTTGCTCAACGTAAATGTAGAGTTAGAAAACTTGCTCAATGTAACAAAATAAGGTTTAGAAACTTTCCTCGTGCGTAGATTACACTTAAACAAACTCGTTCTTTGAATTAAATCATATATATCAATTACGTTCACAATACCAGTCAATAATAACGTACTAAACATCATAAGTTATTCTTTGTCTAAACTCGACTTCATGACCATACGTAGTTAAATTACCATACTTGTTTTCACATAATATAATACTACACGAACAACAAGTTAATTACATAATCAACGATTCAAATAACATGTAATTGTCTTCTTGGCTTGGTAAAAACTCATTTTAATATCTCATTATATGTCTAACAAGTTTTTATGTTCATTAGACTAGGTCACTAACTCATTTCTATACTTGAACATTAAAAATTTGCATTTTCCGGACAATTCGCTAAGTGGTATTTAAGCATTTCACTTTTTATCTTGGTATCAAGGGTATGTCAATTTGAAGACATGGCGCATTTATACCATGACTGACGATCGAGGGTTTCGCTCGAGTTGGCGCCGCGACGCGAAACTCCAGATTTTGATTCTCAGTTCGCGAAGAACACAGAGTTCAGCGAATTCATCACATCTTTAACACTAATTCCACCAAATTAAACATACCCATATGTTATAATTCGTACATAATCATTACCCAACATATATAGAGTGATTTTAATCCATAAAAACATATAATTACAGGATTAAAACATGAAAATTGGACTGTTCTTGACGTTCTTGAAGTTTTGAACATAAATTCTAAAATTCATCGCCATAGATTCGTTATAAGACCAAATCCAACCATTCAAATTTTGTTTTGTTCATTTTATCATGCATAATCATATACAAGTGGAAATTTTGCAAAACCATTTATGTTTGACATACTAAAAACACGTATAAGGCCATATGTCCATATAACATACTCTGAAATCTTTTACTGTATAATTTCATGAAACTGAAGATATGGAAACCCATATAATATATATAAAACATGCTATGATGTTATATATTAACACATAATCACATAATTGTTACCCTTTCCAACTACAGAAACTTTACAGAAAACTTAGGCCATATTCATGAAAACTTAAAAAGGCGTAAAATAGGAAATTGGGTTGGAGAGAATTACCCAAAGCGTAGAATATAACTTGCAGAAGATGAATTCCCTCTCAATTCTTTACCAATCACACACCAATTACTCAAACTCTCTCTGTCACTTTCTAGACTTAGGAAAATTAATAAAGAAAAGGAAGGAGAAAGCGTATAATAAAGAAGACGTCTAACGAGTTGTGGTCAGTTACCCAGTCATGGGTAACTGCCCTCAACTCCCTCTAAGGCCATGTTTGGCTAGTTAGAATAGGTTTTAAAAATCATTTAATTTAATAAAGCTTTATTATATAGTTGAAGTAATGTCACATCCATTATAAAATAAATCAATATCTTATTTAATTTATTTAAATAAAATATAATAATTTCTCAATAATTCACATAGTCACATAATTAAATTTCTCATTTAATAATAATATTAAATTATTAAATCTCTAACTAATAATTAAATTAAAATAACATAGGGTTATTAAATATTTCTTTTAATTCAATAAGCTCACATAATCACATACTTCGAATAATAAAAATTCTCCACATCAAATTAATAAATATAACACATATAATTAAATTAATCTACCACAATTTCATCAATTAATTATTTAATCTAATAATTAATTCATCGAAAAATATTTATTCAATCCGATAAATATTAAAATTAAATTACAAAATTACGGTTGTCACATCTTTCCCTCTTAAAAGGATTCTGTCCTCAGAATCACAACTCAATAATTCATCCCGTTACATGCACTACGTGCCAATGAGGACTTTTACCACATCATTTGTAACATTACAGGTCATGATTACACAGAATAATCCATGATCATAATCATACCAATCAACAGTTCATCTTTGCACCCTTGGCTGAATATGACTTTCATAACAATATAAGCATGAGGATGATGACAATGATATAAGAATTCAATGAAATGAAATCAAGGATAAATATTAAAGACTTTAAATTTATCCAGAGTTTAAAAATGTCCAAATTGTCAACATGATACTGCTTTGTGGAGTAAAATTCAAGAATAATATTGTATCAAAAATGATTTGGACCGAAAAGAATCAATTTTTGTCATGAATAGTACCCGGGTGAATAGTACCTGAATAAATAGTACCTCACGAATAGTACTTCGGGAATAGTACCCCGTGAATAGTACTCCAACATGAAAAGGTTAAAACTCATCAAGAATGCTCAAAATAATATTTTCATGAAAAGATACTGGATGAAGCGCAAATATCAAGGATATTCTACTAATTTCATGGAGTATAGAAGCCAAAACTTAACAAAATGAGTGTAGAATTCGAAATCTGAAACGAAATAATATTACTTATATACTACAGAGTATGGAAGAAAATATTATTTTATACGAATATTGAACAAAAATAATATCCTTTACGAGTGTTGAACAAAATTAATATTCCTTACGAATATTAAATGAAGACAATATCCCTACAAATATTAAACGAAAATAATATTCATTACGAATATTGAACGAAAATAAAATTTCTTACGAATACGAAAAATATTATCGTAAGCGAATATGAAATAAATAATATCCCTTACCTCAAAAAGAAGAGTATTTCAACTAGTATAGCGGGGATATTCCTGAAAAAAACTTTAACTATTTTCTACACTCAAAGCTTCCTAAAACTCGAAAGAAATACGCTCAATATTATAGAAAAAGAATTCTCTGATTCTAACTAAGCATCCTGTTTATAGGAGAATGGAAATGATACTATTTGAATTTAGAAATCACTTGATTTATACAGTAATTTTTATTCAAGTGCTAAACCCAAGGTAAGATTTTTCGAAATTTGATTTTACTGTTCATTACTGTGCAATAAAATATTCTAATCAAACAAAAACTTTAAATAAAATATAATATATTCTATTTATAGTCAAATAAAATAAAACTTTATAATATATATATATATATATATATATATATATATATATATATATATATATATATATACTCCTTCCACCATACCTACTAACACAACACACACATTTCATATTATATATATACACCTTATATATCTTCCACCATACCACACACATCACCAAAATTTTCTCCCACCACCACTACTACTTTTTTCTCCACTCACATATATACACACACCCCACACACATTATATATATATATATATATATATATATATATATATATATATATATATATATCATAATTCCTCTCCACACGCACACACCCCCACCTACATTTCCCACCATCACTTAACTTATATATATATATATATATATATATATATATATAAGTAATAAAATAAAATTGAGATAACTTTCTCTGATTATTTTGAAAAATGGGTAAGTGGGGTGTTCAAATAATACGCCAAATTTATAACAAATAAAAAAAAATCCCCTCTATATTTTTAACAACATTTATTCATCATTATTATAACTCGCAATATTAACAACCAGATCGTTCCCAGGAAACAAGGGGCTTTCGATAAGGATTTCTCCCTATTGGCGAGCAATTAGGTGACCAAACCCCTTCCTCGACATAACTTTTTAGATATTGTTAATTATGCAAATAATAATATGAATAACTTGTCATCTCAATTATTGATTTAATAATATAAATTATTGACAATAATTGAATCAAATAATCATGAGACATTATGCATCAATTATTGTAGCAATAATTGAGTATAACTGAGTGACTTCTTACGTAAGCATCGATAATCAATACCATTTGCTACTATGCAACCACGCGCATTACTGTACTTTTACCACCGTGTATTTCAACAGTTTAACGGTAAAACTTTCACCGTTATTTTTATAAAATTTTTTTTTTGTCGTTTTCTCATTCTGACAATAATTCTATGTTGGGGTCCACCAATGATTGTGTCGTCGTACGAATATTCCCCGACCAATTGAATATTTTATAACAACTTACTTATTTTACAAAATTTAAAAAATAACCCACAACTATAACATTATATATCAAATCCACACCATAATATTCAAAAAAATATTTTGAGAAAAATTAATCTTTATTCATAAAATTTGGGGTCTTACATGATGCATACACAATAACTTTGACATATTGCATGAGCATACAACCCAGTCCTCTATGCGAAGCATCGCTATAAACTACGAAATTTTCTGTATCACCTAGTAAAGACAATGCAGGTGCCTCACTTAACCTCTTTTTTAGTTCTTGAAAACTATTCTCACACTTCTCAGTCCACACATGTTTCACTGACTTCCTCGATAAATTTGTTAACGGAGTATCTATTTTAGAAAAGTCCTGAATGAACCTTCTATAGTATCCCGCTAACCCCGGAAAACTTCGAACATCAGTTGGTGTTTTCGGTTGTTCTCAATCATTAACTGCTTCCACCTTCGCTGGATCCACGGAAATGCCATCTTTATTAATAACATGTCCTAAAAACTGCACTCTTTCAAGGCAAAATTCACACTTAGTGAATTTTGCATACAACTTCTCACTCTGTAGTGTTTCCAACACTATCCTTAAATGTTCAGCATGATCTTTTGGCATCTTAGAATAGACTAGAATGTCATCAATGAACACTACGATAAACTTGTCCAAATACTATTTGAACACTCTGTTCATCATATCCATGAATGCGGCTGGCGCATTAGTCAACCCAAACGACATAACCAAAACCTCGTAATGACCATAACGAGTCCTGAACACCGTTGTAAGACCCCAACTTTTATGAATAAAGATTAATTTTTCTCAAAATAAAATTTTGAATATTATGGTGTGGATTTGCTATAATGTTATAGTTGTGGGTAATATTTATAAATTTTTCAAAGTAAGCAAGTTGTTATAAAATATTTGATTGGTCGAGGAATATTCGTTTTAATAGGAAATATTCGTACGACGACACAATCATTGGTGGACCCCACAACGAAAGTATTGTCGTAGTTAGAAAATGACATAAATATCTTTTTATAAAAATAACGGCGAAAGTTTTACCATTAAACTGTTGAACTACCCGATAGTAAAAGTACAGTAATATGTGTGGTTACATAGTAGCACACGGTATTGATTATTGATGCTTACGTGAGAAGTCACTCAGTTATACTCAATTATTGCTACAGTAATTGTTGCATAATATCTCTCATATTATTGATTCAATTATTGTCACAGTATCATCTGCATAATATTTTTTATTATTAAATTAATAATTGAGACGACAAAGTTATTCATATTATTATTTACAATATTGACGATGTCTAGAAAGTTCTGTCGAGGAAAGGAGTTTGGTCACCTAATTGCGCGCCAATAGAGAGAAATCCTTATCGGAAACCCCCTCTTTCCTGGGAATGATCTGGTTGTTAAATATTATGAGTTATAATATTAATGATGAATAAGTTCATGTTGATTAAAGATGAATTTGATATTTTCATTGTGTTGGGTTTATTAGTATTGGTGGAAATCGACAATTATTTCGATAATAATTGAATTATGGAGGTTAAATTGACTAATCGGGTAATTAATCAGATAAATGAGTAATTAATCGTTATTAGTTCACATGCATATAACTATTTGTTCACATGTATGTACTATTGATTCACATGCATGTACTATTAGGGGAGGTGGTGCATGATTGATAATACTTGCATGACTAAATTAAAAATGGAGGTATAGATGAAGGTACTATACTGTAACTATTTTTTCCACATGTATAGAACTAATGATTCACATGACTGAACTATTGATTCACATGATGTACTATTAGGGGAGATGGTACAAGTTTGATAATACTTATAGGACTAAACTAAAAATGAAAGAAAAGATTAAGGTATTATACTGTAATACTTCGAGCCCCAAAACGTTCAATTATCGAAACTATATTTTCCTATAAATAGAAGCTCATTCTTCTTTCATTCTCCCCAATTAACTAAGACTCACAAGAGCAATTATAGAGAGAGAAGCTATAGAGAGAAAGAAGAAGAGAAGTCTGCTACTTCACTATTCTAGTATCCAGTCTTCTTCTGAGGTAAGGGGTGTTATTTATTTCTTATTCGTAAAGGGTATTATTTATTTCATATTCTGAAGAGATATTATTTTTCTTACTCGTATGAATATTATTTTCGTTTAATATTCGTAAGGAATATCATTTTCGTTCAATATTCATTGTTTTCGTTTAATATTCGTAAGGAATATTATTTTCGTTCAATATTCGTAAGGGATATTATTTTTTTCAGTATTCATAAGGAATAATATTTTCTTCCATACTCTGTAGTATATGAGTAATATTATTTCGTCTTATATTTCTGATTATACCCTCATTCTGTTAAAGTATTGCTTCTATACTCCGTGAAATTAGTAAAATATTCTTTATATTTGCGCTTCATCTAGTATCTTTGCATGGAAATATTATTCTGAGCTTTCTTGATAATTATTGATCTTTTCATGCCAAAATACTATTCATGAGTTACTATTCACTCGAATATTATTTACTCGAATATTATTCACTCTGGTATTCGGGGCACTTTTCATGCCAGAGTACTATTCACGAGTTACTATTCATGGGTTCCTTTTCATCCAGTTACTATTAACTCGAATATTATTCACTCGGGTATTTGGGGCACTTTTCATTCCGGGATACCATTCACGAGGGTCTATTCTCAAAGTACTATTCACAGGGTATTATTCACGGGATACTATTCACCCGAAAAATATATTTCTTTTCTGTCCAAATTATTTTTGATACATGAATATTATTCTTGAATTTTACTCCATAAAGAAATATCATGTTGATAATTTGGATATTTTTAAACTCTCGATAAATTTAAAATCTTTAATATTTATCCTTGATTTCATTTGATTAATGCTTATATCATTGTCAGCATCCTCATACTTATATTGTGATGAAAGTCATCTTTGGCTTACGTGCATAGATGGACTGTTGATTGGTATGATTATTACCAGGGATCATTTGGTATAATCATGACCCGTAATATTACAAATGATGTGGTAAAAGTTCTCATTGGCCCATAGTGCATTGATGGACAGTTGTTGGTATGATTATGACCAGGGATTATTCGGTATATTCATGACCTTTGATGATTACATGAATATCCTTGGCCCGTAGTGCAGGGATAATTCGATGATGTGGTTTATTTATTAAGCTGAGTCTCAGCGATAAAGTGGATGAAAAACTTTTAAATCATGAGCGATAGTAGATATCATGCTCTACTTGACTCTTCTAATGGATTGCTTGTTCCGCTGCAGTTAAACTTGATGTTTATTGTATTTTATCAGTTTAACACTGTTTAAGGCTAATGATAATTTATTCTGCATTATCTTAGTCATAATATTTTTTACTGGGCTAGTTAAGCTCATCCTTTTGCTTTCATTGTTCTCTTCAGGAAATGAGAACGTAGCCGGGACTATTCGGGGAATGGAGTGACGGTCCGAGATGGTTTTTTTAGTAGTCCTGACTACTTAGCGTGATAATAAATGTAATGAGGATTGAAATTGAGTTTGGATATTGTCTATGAGACAATATTCATGTAAAAACTCAGCTATGTTTTCTCGTATTTTTACACGACAGATGTGTTAAAGAAGTTTGTATTTGATTTATGTACCATGTATTTGGCGACTCAAGATGGGTGATGTAAGACCCCAACTTTTATGAAATAAAAGTCTAATTTAATTTATGATTATTATTCTAAAACTGTAAAATGTTAAATTGATAAATTATCAAACGAACATTAATCGGATAAATGAGCAAATAAAGAGAGGAATTAAATCTTCTAGAAGGGGGGAGGCGGCTAAGAAATTGATTAGAGAAATTGGGATATCACGAGGTGGGAGAAATGCTGATATTAATTTTCTGTATGCTTCCAAATTCTTCATAAATCATGCACCATACTCTTTCACGATTGTTTGTCACATGTTAAGGCAAGAGTGGGACAAAGAGGTAGGCTAACTTATTAGCCTACGAAGGCAAAATTTTCAACATACTCTCATTCCCTCCTGTTGCAAAAATAATTAGAAGAGAGAAAGAGAAAAAGAAAGAAAGAAAGTGGGAAAGAAAAGAAAGAGGAGAGAGAGAAGGAAATGATTATTTCCTTCATTCCCATATTTCTTCTCTTAGCCCAATTTTCAGCAAAAAAGAAGATAGAGAAAGAGAGGAAGAAGAAGAAGGAAATGAAGAAATTAAAAGAAATCAAGGAAGGTATTTTTAAAATTTTGATTATTTTAGTTTTATAGATTTTATGTAAAGAGTACATACTTAGGTATGTATTGGATAATTTAAACTTGCATAAACATGAATCAAATGAGGAAAATCTAGAAATCAAATGAAAAACGAAATCTGGATATTTTCAGAAAAATTAGTTTACTACTTGATTTTATAAAATCCATAACTCTTTGTGTATAATAAGTTAAGAGATGAGCCATATATCAAAAGAAAGCCCTGGAAGTAAGATAAACGAAAAAATTTGAATTACCCAAAAAATCTTTGTGAATTTTTCGTGGTGACTATTTGAGTGAAACTGGTACGAAGGACTCATAGTCTGAAAAATCAGTGTTCTTAATCTCTATTGCGTGAGTTATAATTTTTAATCCGACCGTTGGATTGTAGTGATTTTTGGATATGTTATACATATATAAGTTGAGTATATGTCCACAAATTTTGAACCGTTAAAAATTAACATATAATTTGTCATGATATTAAAGAGGTTACTAATTCAGAAATTTTGGTAGGCCTTTCTCTCTATGCTAGAGTCAGAGTTTGGAAAAACTTTCTTATGCAAAGTTGTAGAGAATTAAATTTTACATGGAAAGGAAATAAGATTCATAATTTTCTGATAAAATGTTTAATTATTATGAATTATTGAAGTTCTGAATATTGGAATTTATAATTAAATTATCAGAAAAATTATTTGGGTTGAAATATTTTTACAGAAATCTTATACTATCAGTTTAGAAGTTCTGTAAATTTTTGATGAATTATTGAAAAGCATAAGTAATTATTGTATTTTAAAACTATTTATAGTTAGTTTGAAAATAGAAGAAATTCATATAATATTCTATGAATGATGAAAAATTATGAAAGTTAATGGTGAAAAATCTTATATTATTACTTTATAATTTCTGGACAGTTGTGGAAAATTATTGAATAACAAAAACATTTATTGTATTTTTAAGCTACTTATGGTTAGTTTAAAAATAGAGGAAATTCATAGAAAATTCTATGAATGGTGGAAAATTATGAATTCTGCTGAAAAATATTATAATAATGTAAGATTAATATTGATGATGTTTTAAGGATATAAAAGTATGTGAAGTTAG
Organism: Panax ginseng; assembly: GCA_020205605.1. NCBI lineage: Eukaryota > Viridiplantae > Streptophyta > Magnoliopsida > Apiales > Araliaceae > Panax > Panax ginseng. Next base: position 124,887,291 of record CM035130.1, on the reverse strand, counting down.
TATTTCTATTTTGAAGCTATTAAATGATAGTTTTTATAAATAGAAATAATTATCGAAAATTATTGGATAATCTGAAAATTGTGAAAATTATTTAGAGAGTTCAGAATACTATTTTTAAATATTTTAGAAGTGTTAGTAAGCTTATGAGATGTCGGGATGTAAACGCACAAGTAACGAAGGAGTTTTGATAAAAACAGAAATAATATTTTTATTAAAGTAAAAATGGTGATAAGACCAGAATAGTGGATTGTCATATATGAGGTTTTAGATTTCTTAAGTTTTATTATTCATTTCTAAAGTTTTGAAATATGAATAATGATTTTATGCGATAAATAAAGATAACTTGAATGAATAATGAATTATTAGTTAGTTTATAAGTTATTCGAGATAAATATGATTTGGTGTTAATCCCTACTTTTAATAGAATTTAAATTGTTTATAGTAAGGTATATATTTGATTCTTACGTAAGAAGTCACCATGTATTTCATTCAATAATTGTCACAGTAATTATTGCAAAGTGATTCATATTATTGATTCTTAATTACGTAAAAAGTCACTCAGTCTTTTATTCAATAATTGTCACAGTAGTTATTGTACAATGACTCATATTATTTGATATGATATAATTAAACTAGTTGGCAGTATTGTGAGTCTATGTTAATAATTGTGAATAATGGTGCAAAGATTGAAAATGGTGTCGATTAAAGATAAGTATGATATACAGATATTTGTTCAACTATTTTCTTTCTACAAAAGTAAGTTTGGCAGGACTTGCCGACACTCTTCTTTTTCTAAAGTAGTCTGAACCACAACTCAATTATTTTTAAAACGTGTACACATACCTACACATAGGTTTAGAACCACAATACCTTTATTAGATATGCTAACATACCATAACATGTACATTTCTAACTAAACTTATCATTTTAGCACAAATCTTATCCTACTATACAAATATCATAAATTTCAAGTGTGTTAACCTTTACAACACCTGTTTACCACTCATTATGCTTAATAAATCACAACATGTCATTTTCATAGTTTACTAATCATTTAAAACTTTGAATTTACTAACCACATAATACAACTCTGTTTTAACCTTGTTGTTACGTGTTTGACATGCTAACACATCATTAGTACAATGTATAGGGGTATATCAAAATTTGTAGCAAGCTAGAGACTTGATTTGTTCGAGATTGTAGGTATGGCAGCATTGCGCCATTTTTTGCCTCAGCATCGGGCAAAATGCTTGTACGGCACGTGAAGAGGTAAAGACGGTTGATGAACAGTAGTCGACTTTAGCCCAACAAACACACATTTCACCCACTAAATAGTAATATCAACACAAACAATTGATATAGAACTATTACAAACATGTTTGCCAACATATTTAACCAATTAGAACAATTTAACATCAACTAAAACTAGTTTAATTTCTCAAATTTCATATTTTCATACATAAACACCATTTTTGATATCTCTTCCCAAAATTCACACTGTAATCTCTATACTTGGCCAAATTGCTTCGCTCAAACTACGTTATGCTCGTTTCTTAATGAACTAACATATACAAGACTCAATCTACAGTTTCACATACAGTTTGACCACTAAAATTTGTACTTTTCATGAACCATATGAAAATTACATATACTATCAAAATTTCTACTGTTGTCCAAAATTAACATGCGATTTTCTTATTTGATATAAACTGTGACGCCCTCAAATCTGGGTATCTTCTAACCCGACAGATGGTGCTACACAGTACTACCATTCATTCATTCATTCAATGGAACAGTCTCAAAAGGACTAATATAACTTCTATATATTCAAAATAATATTACATTCCCCAGGTTCTTTATAACCCATTCATTTATTCTTGTCATAATATTCAATATATTACAAGCATTCACCTACAATATTACATAAGTAATCTAAGGGTTCGTCTTCGCCTTGCTTACTTATCTTTTCTAGGAGCCTTCTTGATTCATTTCAATCTTGGTTGTGTTCATATGGTTCAAGCAAGAGTGAGCATGACTAGCTCAGCAAGTACTACAATTCTAATAAATAACATGCTTTAAACATAGAACTCATATATCTTCATTAACTGAACAATAGTAACGAAGTACTATTGATAATTTAAAATAGTACTTTTTTCATTCAAAATGTTTTACAACAACAATATTCAGTAAAACATCAATTTCGGTCCAAGACCTTGAGCATTTCATAAGTTCTTTTGAAAAGGACATCCCGGCACTAAGTCCGTAAGTCCAACATTACTTATGAGCATGTTTAGGTGATCAGCCTATAGTACTCTATGTAGATTCATTAAACGTGTATACATTTAAGTTGTGGCAACCTCACGTGCCTGTCATTTAAACGACAAAAACATTTTTAGCATACTTAGTCTTCGATTGAAAACCACACCAATATAACTCGGTAAACATTAATCATGCTTGACAGAATCATAATATAAGTCTAGCCGAAAGAATTGGCTTTGACTTCATCATTCAAGACTTCATGCGAAAGAATACATAAATTACACAGCTTGTCCAGACTGAACTGGAACAAGGGTTAGAATACTTGCCTCAAATATTCTGCCATCGATTATTACACGTACACTTTAGGTCTCTAAGTTTCTACAATATATGATCATATAACATACCACATTAGGTCATATATAATCAAGTATGTATACTATTATATCTTACCCTTCATCTCAATCTAAATCCTGACTTAGATCTGTTAATATTGGTTTTGGCTTTTCATTACGTCTTAATCATCATACATAAGTGTCTAACAATGCCTTAACCATGTTATGTTTATACCTTAGTTCATTACTAATGAGTTCTCTTTCACTTTATATCAGAAATCATTCATTACTGTCCACATCCTAGGGTTGGCGCTGCGGCGCCACCCATTACTCTTCAAGTCGTATTTGCGCATGAAGTTAATGAGAGAGGGTATAGACCGGGACTCGGCACTGCTGCTTTGAAGTCTTTACTCTTTAGGACTTGCACATGTACATGAAAGTTAGCAATGTGCTCACACACTGTACTAGCGTTGCGGCGCCACTCATTTGGTCTTGAGTTGGCGCCGCTGCGCCAACTATGTGCCTTAGAAAATTTACAGCTTTTGCAAATTTGGCGAAACTTTCAGACACATAACTTCTTCGTTATAAGTCCGAATTGGCTCATTCAAAACCTACGGTTCACAAATTACATACTCTATGCGTTCATGCAAGAATTTTATCTATTTGACTTCGTTTGCTAAAATTTCACCTATTAGTTCATTTTCAACGAAAACGATAAACGTTCGTGAATGTTCAACGCTCGTTTCTTTGTTCTAAGTCAGAATTCGGTCATTTTTGAGTCCGCAACTCTATAATGCCAAATATGAATTGTCTCCATCAAAAACCAACATTTCCGACTTCAAACAAAAATACGACTTTCATTCCGAGAATTTCACGAATTCGACGATAATCGTCCAATCGTGTGAATTCCGGCAAAGCTTCATTACTAATCATTCTAAATGGATTTTAGCCAACACATGAACATTTCAAGTTACTTATTACACCAACTTATTGACAAAGTAGGTTTTGACTTATTCTCATAAGTCAATGACTTATTTAACTTATTAACTACAATTTCTCATGCTTATGACATAATATGAACTTAAGTCCATCAATCAATGTTCTCATACTATATTAAACATACTAACATCATATGACAAACATATGACAAGTTCTTCATGAGTTTATCAACTTATTTAGGTTCAAGTTGCTTATTCAACTTATTCAGTTTAAGTTCATTCATTAATGACTTCTTATATGTTCTTAGCATACAATCATACTTCTCTTATCACCCTATAATGATAGAGATGAATATATATTAGAGAAGAGTCTTACCCTAGAAGCACTTGTATTTCTCTTCTCTTTGGAAACTAGCAATGAACTTTTGACTTATGTGGTTTATCCTCTCTAACCAATAAGTTACTTAACTTGAGAGGAGTTGAGAGGAATTTTTAATCAAGAAATCAAATGAATTGATAGCTCTCTATTTATAGGCAACCCAAAGTTAGGGTAGAATGGTCAATTAGGCATTGCACCTCCTCAACTAACCTCGTTAATCCCACCTCCTTACTATTCATTACTTTACAACTAAGTTAACTTGTCTAGCACTCACTTTTCTTGCTCATCACAACAATTGATCACTACACAAAATGCTTGCCCATCAAGACTACCCACATTAACATGGTTTGCTCCATGGATCATGGCTAATTTATTGGGCTTGCTAATTAATCTAGCTAATTCCTTGTTGGGCTTATACTACAATAGTTTGGACTCATGACATATCAAACACTTGGGCTTGAGTATCACTTTTTATTGGACTTCTACCATTATGCTAATAATCCTACAAGTCCATTCCCTTTAATTAAGAACCTTGACATAAATATACCACGTATAATTCTCGTATGCTAGCTCGTATACTAATTCATAATATACGTTATTCCATTCTTCATACATACTCGTATAATACATCGTATCATACTTACGTTCAATACCTCGCATAATGCGTACGCATCATACGATTAATACTTTCTTTTCTTAACGCTTAATATTTCTAACGTTCTCAAATTAAGTTCGCATGCGAAATATTACGCTTTCCATACTTAGATTGTTATTACATAATCAATATCACCTCGATATTATAACGTTACGTATTTCTTGGAAATTTTAAAAAATAATTCCCGAGCGGAAATCGATGAATAGTGTTTTTTAGAAAATTTCTCGAAAAGCTTTTATTTTCGTCTTAGAATTTCAAACACTTTAATTCATCCACATAGTTAAAATACTACGACGTTCCGACATTTTTAGGTTATAGAACGACATTCATCTTATCAACACACAATAATAATAAATAATATTATTTTATTCATTATTAAAAGTATTTACAAAGGTCCGATTTTCTGGGACGTTATACTCTCTCCCCCTTATAAGGATTCTGTCCCCAGAATCTCGCTAAAAATAATTACACAAATAATTGAGGGTAATTCTTTTTCATCATTTCTTCTAACTCCCACGTTGCTTCTTCTGCATCGTGGTTCTTCCATATCACCTTCACGGAAGGTATGACTTTATTCCGCAGAACTTGTTCTTTTCTATCTATAATTTGAATCGGTGTTTCCTCGTACGTTAAGTCCTTCTCGATATGAATAGGTTCATATTCTATCACGTGCTTATAATCTGGCTTATAAGGACGCAATACCGATACGTGAAATATATTATGTATTCGTTCTAGGTCTGGAGGTAATGCTATCATATATGCTACCTCACCCACCCGTTTTAATACCTCAAAAGGTCCTATAAACCTCGGACTTAACTTTCCCTTCTTTCCAAAATGTATCTTTCCTTTCCAGGGAGATACTTTTAGAAATACGTATGAACTTACTTCAAATTCTCTATTCTCTCTATGCGAATCCGTAAACTTCTTTTGTTTGTCTTGAGCTGCTACCAAACGCATCTATATCAGTTTAACAATGTCCGCTATTTGCTGCACCAATTTTGGTCCCAACATTTGGCGTTCTCCTACCTCATCCCAATACAGTGGCGATCTGAATTTCCTCCCATACAAAGCTTCGTAAGGCGGTATACCTATGCTTGCATGATAGCTATTGTTATACGAAAACTCTATTAATGGTAGATGATCATCCCAACTACCCTTGAAATCCATAACGCAAGATCTTAACATATCTTCTAACGTCTGAATTGTTCTCTCACTTTGTCCATCGGTCTGTGGATGATATGTCATACTCAGCTTCAACTACATTCCCAACTGCTCTTGTAGAATCCTCCAAAAGTTCGATGTGAATCGTGGGTCACGATCTGACACAATCGATACTGGTACTCCATGTCTGGAAATTATTTCGTTAATATAGAGTCTAGCTAATTGGTCTAAGTTATACTTGACCCTAATTGGCAAAAAGTGAGCCAACTTTGTCAATCGGTCTACCATTACCCAAATCGCATCATACCCTTTGGTTGTAGTCGGAAGTCCTACCACAAAATCCATCGTGATATTCTCCCACTTCCACTTCAGAATTTCCAATAACTGTAACAAGCCACTTGGTCATTGATGTTCGGCCTTAACTTTCTGGCAATTCAAGCACCTACTGACATACTCGGCTATCTCTCTCTTCATGTTCGGCCACCAGAAACTTTGTCAAAGATCTTGATACATCTTAGTGCTACTAGGATGAATCAAAAACCTTGAACTATGAGCCTCTTGTAGAACCTGCTCTTTTAATTTTGTCTCATTCGGAACCCAAATTCTTCCTTCAAATCTCAATAACCCCTCGTTATCAAGACTGTACTTAGTCTCTTTTCCATTGATTAGCCGTTCCTTTACTCGGTCATACTCATCAGTTCTGAGCTGCACCTCCTTGATTCTCTCTACGATAGTAGATTGCATCTCTGTCGTAAAAAGTATCTGCCCCGATTCACTTGGCAACTTCACTTCTATCTCCATCCTAGCCATCTCTATTTTTAACTCAGTTTGAGCCGTTAACATAGACAACTTTTCCTGACCCTTTCTACTTAAGGCGTCGGCAACTACATTAGCTTTTCCAGGGTGATACAGGATTTCATAGTCATAATCTTTTATCAACTCCAACCATCTCCTCTACCTCATATTCAACTCCTTTTATGTGAAGATATATTTTAGACTCTTGTGGTCCGTGTATATCTCACATTTTTCTCCATAAAGATAATGTCTCCATATCTTTAGAGCAAAAACTACTTCGGCCAGTTCCAGATCATGAGTAGGGTAAACTTTCTCATAATCCTTCAACTGCCTAGATGCATACGCAATGACCTTGCCAAGCTATATGAGCACGTAACCAAGTCCTCTATGCGAAGCATCGCTATAAACTACAAAATTTCCTGTGTCATCGGGCAATGATAAAACAAGCGCTTCACTCAACCTCTTCCTCAGTTCTTGAAAACTGTCCTCACACTTGTCATTCCAAGCGTATTTCACCGTCTTCCTTGTCAAATTAGTCAACTGAGTAGCTATCTTCAAAAAATCTTGGATGAATCTCCGATAGTAACCCGCTAACCCTAGGAAACTCCGCACCTTAGTGGGCGTTTTCGGTTGTTCCCAATTCATCACGGCTTCTACCTTCGCTGGATCTATTGAGATTCCCTCATGGTCAATGACATGACCTTTAAATTGTACCTTCTCTAACCAAAATTCACACTTAGTGAATTTCGCATACAACTTCTCCTTTCTTAGTGTCTCCAACACTAATCTTAGGTGTTCAGCATGATCTTCTGGCATCTTAGAATAGACTAGAATATCATCTATAAACACCACAACGAACTTGTCCAAATATTGCTTGAACACTCTGTTCATCATATCCATAAATGTAGTTGGTGCATTTGTCAATCCAAATGACATCACCAGAAACTCGTAATGACCATAACGAGTCCTGAATGCTGTCTTTGGTATATCCTCCTTCCTAACCTTCAACTGGTGATACCCCGTCCTTAAATCTATTTTTGAAAAATACTTAGCCCTTTTCAATTGATCAAAGAGAACATCGATCCTGGGCAATGGGTATTTATTCTTTATCATTAACTTGTTCAACTCCCGGTAGTTGATACAAAGTCTTAACGATCCATCCTTCTTCTTGACAAACAGTACCGGTGCTCCCCACGGCGAAACACTCGGCTGAATGTACTTCATGTCCAACAGTTCTTACAACTGCACCATCAACTCCTTCATCTCCATTGGCGCCATACGATACGATACGGTGCCCTCTAGAAACCTGCCAGCCACCGGCACGATGTTCTATCACAAACTCGTCTCCCTATCCGGCGGAAGACCCGACAATTCACTCGAAAATACATCGGCGAATTCTCTCACTATAGGTATTTGTTCCATGGTTGCTACCACTCTCCGGGTATCAACAACATGACACAAATAACCTACACATCCATTCCTTAGTAATTTTCTAGTTTGTGTCATGCTTAGACAACACGAACGTCCCGGCGATCTATTCCCGTAAAATACTACCGTCAACTTGTTGCCTATTTTTTAGTTTTAAAAAAGAGCTCTAACTCATGCAAGTATACATGCGTCAACAAGTAATACAGAGTAAGTCGAGTATCGATCCACATGGAATTAACTAATAAAATTCACCAAGCATTAACCCATAACCATTTCAGTCTTATTTAAACGAATGAAATTATATTTTATATTTAAACTATAAAATTAAATAAATCTAAATATTCCTAGAGTGAGACTAGATTATGAAGACCTGAGATTACAATTTCATCTATTTACTCATTCAAATCCGTACACTTCATGTTAAGCCAAACTAATTATTATCGAATTGTTAGCCGAGAACACAAAAGTAAAGTATAGCCATCTCTCAATGTACCATACCCATATCACATATAATCCACAATTTGATAGAATACACATGAACACCCACATTATCTAAACCACTATATGTCTATGTGATTTACAAATAATTAGGGTTTAAGCTCAAGTTCTCAATTGACTACGAATGGTGCTTTGGTATATGTCTATCCTAAGCACAAATCATACATCCCATCACAATGTAGAATATACAATCACAAGCTAAAAAGATCAGATCTAAACCCATACTTCGCTTTCAAGTCCATATGGATTATCACGGTAATTGATGGCCAATCAACTAAGCAAATAAGCATGAATCTTAATAGACAATCCCATAGAAATCAATAAAGCTAACAAAAATATATATAGATTAAACTAATCCATAGAATCCATTGCAATCTCAGAATAGAATTTAAATCATAATTGAATTAATGCTATCATCCACATATTGAATAAACATCATAAGATACAATTAGGAATCAAAGAGAGAGTAAGAATAGAGAATGGTAGTGCAAATCTGTTCTCTTGAGCCAAGGTTGAATCTCTAATGATTTCCAATCGCTTCAAGTCTCCAATCCAATCAACTCTAGAAAATACCTACACTAATCTACTCTATTCTACTTATTGAAATTGAAGAAGAGAAGATGATAATAGCTAGTTCTTCCCCCAAAGGGTGGAATATCTCTTTCATAATGAAAATACGTCTAATATATAAGCCCTAATTGAACCCCTCTCTCGATTATGCTTCAATTGCTCTGTTTAATGAAAAGTCAGTTGTGGTCATCGCCCGAAGTTGCGTGGCCGCGCAAGAATTGGCCTGAAGGGTCGTGCGGGCGCGCAACTTGTAGAAAATCGCTTTTTTGCTCCAAGGTGTATTGTGATGTACGCGCACAAATTGGCGCGCCTGCGGTCCATTTTCTCTCTGCAAAGTGTCCTCACGGTAAAATGGCCATAAAGTTTGATCCGGAAAGAGTTACGGGGCCTGCTACCTATCAAATCGAAGATATCGACGAGATCTACAACTTTCATTCTTTGAGGATTGAGAAATTCTGGACGAATCAAGGCTGAAATTGGGCTGGAAGGGACTGCTATGAAAATGGCTAACCAAAACAGCGAAGTTTGACGTCCGTTGGTACAAAGATCATAACTCTTGCATCCGAACTTCGATTAGAACGATTCAAGATGTTTCGGAAAGCTACGAAGACGCTCTACAATGTAAGCTAAGTTCCAAACCAAGAACATGAAGTAAACATGAAAGCCCAAATAATATCCGGATTGTTTTTCTTTGCATTTTCCTTGCTTTTCCTTGCGTTTTCATACCAATAATCGCTCACATCGTTTCCAAACATAAGATCTACAAAATAAACACAAAATGCATGAAAAGTAACTAAGACACATGAATATAAGCAACTAATTCAAGTAAAAGATACCGAATAAGTGGACATAAAATCCACTTATCAAATACCCCCAAACTTAAACCGTTGCTTGTCCTCAAGCAACACAACATAATGCAATCTACATGCTATGCAAGCTACGCTACTATGATAATGAATCCCAAGGATATCCAGCCATGTTAAAAATTCCAATAAGATATGTCTCAAAGAAATGTCAAGATCCAAGAACAAAGTATCAAACTAAGCTAAAGGCATAATGACATACAATCAGATAATCCTAACCTGCTATAAAGATGATGTGTGTGTGTGATGTGTTCACAGATAAGCTTGACAAAGGTAAAGATACCACATGCTTTATTGCTTAAGACAAAAAATTGAAGTTTAAATCAAGAACTGCATATACTAATGAGACATCAACTACTCCAACACATCAATACAAATTAAGGTTCAACAATGGGTTTATTCTCGCTTTGTTTTTTACTCACGAGGCGATTTTTTTGCACTTTCCGTGGTGTTTATTGATTTTTTTTTAATATATTTCCCATGATGTGCAATGTCTCATTCCATTAGGCTAATGATGTTACCCCTTAGCGAGCTTTCAACCAATCGACTCCCAGACCATTAAGACCTTAGGGCGCTAGGTGTAGAGACAATCCCCTCGGGCGTACTTACTCAAGTAACAAAGGCCCCGAAACAAGACTAGCCACGGTGTTTATTCAATTTTTTCTATTTTTTTTATCTTTTTCTTTTCCTTTTTTTTTTATATATAGCAAGCATACCCATGCGTTCCCAAAACTTGAGAGTTTCAGGTGTCTTCATAGTCATTACTCACTTCCTACATAATTCTATCATTAAAAACAACATTTTCCTCTCTCAGCAGACAAGCATGTTAATCTTAACTAACAAGCAAAAAGGAACACTGTCGTGCTACCAGGTAACATCTAAACAGCAGGCATGAATTATATCATGTATAAAATTATAACTAAGCTCAAGATATCAACCAAGTTCAAAAATCTATCAAATTTCTATGTCATCATTGGCCAAATTAGAATTCAACTAACTAAAAACCTGGGATTATGCAATGTTATGCAACTAAACACATACTAAGTAAACAAGACAAAAGAAAACTAAAAAAATAAAAATAAATAAATAAATAAATAAATAAATAAAAAATCATACTAAAATACCCCTACTATGCAACTTAAACATGCAATCAAACTATATGCAACTAACTATATGCAACAACTACTCACTACAACCCAATACCCCAAACTTAAAATAAACAATGCCCTCATTGTAATTAAAAGTGAAAGAATACTCCCCTAAGTGGCAATGTCATATCTCCATTCGCCTCCTCATGATCCGATGGTATATCAAAGTGATGGCTAAGTTTGAGATATTCTATAGTTGGAGACCGAGTGTGGGCTTCTAATCGTCAATGCTTGAGTCGAAATTCTAAAAATTTAGCAATTTTTTTTTTGCGATCGAGCTATAGCTGTGGCCATGCAAGTGTTTGGTTTAGTTAGTTAGGCGTGCACCATGACCACAATACATCTGGCAAATTTTCAAATTTATGACTTCTGTTTGATCTTGAATGCTTATAGCAATTGGACTGAACCTGAGAGGAGAAACAATAAAACTATTATTAAGACTTACCACTATCTAACATCTACTAAATATGGAAATGTAAATAAGAATTAAACAAGGAGGGAGAAAGATTGGATGGGGTGCCTCCCATCGAGCGCTCGGTTTATAGTCCGTTAGCTGGACTCTTTTCTTGACACCGCTATCCAATTCCTCTACGATAAGCTAGGAACCCTCCATCCATTAGAACTGCAATGTGTGTCGGTAGGTTCCCCATCAAGAGAGTCTGTGAATTGAAGCCACCTAGCATATTTCCTGTACATGATGTCCCTAGTTCCATTGCAATGTTAGGTGCTCCTCCCGTTGTATCTGTGAATAGATTTTTGCATTGAGGCATGAAAGATACAACATGCTTTTCTTCTTCTATTATCTCTTCCTCAGCCCACCATGGTTTGTAAGAGGCCTCATAATCGCAAAAATTCTTGCTTTGGATGTGACTACCAAGGGGACATGGGTGTGCAAAATTCACTGAATTTTTCAACTCTAACTGAGAAGGCACTTGGGGTATTATACAAGTCAGCTCATGTTCTTCATTTTCCATGCCCCCAGTTGTCTCCTCAATATCCACTCCTTTCAGTTCATTCAGTGGCATGTACACTTCTGGCTCTCCATCAGTTTCATCGTCCATGTCATAGCACCAATTGTTTGGAGGGCGATTGTTCAAGGCTTCGAACATTAGATCCAGCTGATTCTGAAGATTTTGAATTGACCTCTCTTGCTCAATCATCTTCTTCTCAGTTGATGCTACAAATTTGAACCACAAATCCTCCAATCTTGAATTATCTTTCTCAGTTTTGAAATCCATGTATTGAGGACCATTCATTGAGGAGTTAATGATTTGTTCCATCTGTCTGTTAAGATTTTGGCTTGATAACTCCTGACTCATCATCATCTCTTCATGGTCTGCTATGCTTTTTGACATGAATTCCTTCAACTCTGAATTTTCTTCATGTTGCACTGGAGGTGGATATGAGAAATCTGATGGATATGTTGGACTTTTGATGCAGTATTGATCTTGATAGTTATAACCCCATTCATAATCTGGGTGATACCCCCAACCATCGTTGTTGAAGAAATCACCCCCAAACTGCACTTGTCCAACCTTGATGTCAGATCGATAACTCGGATGCTCGCCAAAGACAAAGACTCACATGTAACTACTATCTCTCGAGTGTGTTGGGCTGCAAGAATATCCAACCTCTCCGAAAGTGTTGCAATTTGGCCTGACAATGTAGAGAATACATTGAGTCCCTCAGTGTTTATGTCCCTTGGTTGAGTCCTATTTGCATAAGGCCATTGAAAAGAAAAGTCACCCATGGTACTTAAAAGAGAGAAATAGAGAAATATAAGAAATAATTAAAATAAAAAAAATGTTTAAATTAAGACCAATTTGATTGAAATTAATGTTGGCAAAAATTTATTAAGCTAATTCCCCAGCAACGGCGCCAAAAACTTGTTGCCTCTTTTTTAGTTTTAACAAAAGAGCTCTAACTCATGCAAGTATACATGCGTCAACAAGTAATACAGAGTAAGTCGAGTATCGATCCACATGGAATTAACTAATAAAATTCACCAAGCATTAACCCATAACCATTTCAGTCTTATTTAAACGAATGATATTATATTTTATATTTAAACTATAAAATTAAATAAATCTAAATATTCCTAGAGTGAGACTAGATTATGAAGACCTGAGATTACAATTTCATCTATTTACTCATTCAAATCCATACACTTCATGTTAAGCCAAACTAATTGTACCGGTTTGTTAGTCGAGAACATTAAAGTAAAGTATAGCCATCTTTCAATGTACCATACCCATATCACATATAATCCACAATTTATAGAATACACATGAACGCCCACATTATCTAAATCACTATATGTCTATGTGATTTACAAATAATTAGGGTTTAAGCCCAAGTTCTCAATTGACTACGAATGGTGCTTGATATATGTCTATCCTAAGCACAAATCATACATCCCAACACAATGTAGAATATACAATCACAAGCTAAAAAGATCAGATCTAAACCCATACTTCATTTTTCAAGTCCATATGGATTATCACAAAGAATTGATGGCCAATCAACTAAACAAATAAGCATGAATCTTAATAGACAATCCCATAGAAATCAATAAAAGCTAACAATGAAATATATCGATTAAACTAATCCATAGAATCCATTGCAATCTCGTAATAGAATTTAAATCATAATTGAATTAATGCTATCATCCACATATTGAATAAACATCATGAGATACAATAAGCAATCAAAGAGAGAATAAGGGTAGAGAATGGTAGTGCAAATCTGTTCTCTTGAGCCAAGGTTGAATCTCTAATGATTTCCAATTGCTTCAAGTCTCCAATCCAATCAACTCTAGAAAATCACTACACTAATCTACTCTAATTCTATTATTGAAATTAAAGAGAGAAGATGACAATAGCTATCTCTTCCCCAAAGGGTGGAATATCTCTTACATAATGAAAATACGTCTAATATAAGCCCTAATTGAACCCCCCCCTCTCGATTACGCTTCAATTGCTCTGTTTAATGAAAAGTCAGTTGTGGTCATCGCTCGAAGTCGCGCGGCCATGTAGGAATTGGTTTGAAGGGTCACGCGGGCGCGCAACTTGCAGAAAATTTCATTTTTTGCTCTTAAGGTCGCCATGGTCACAAGACAAAATCGCCCACGCCCCCAGCGGTCCATTTTCTGTTGCGGTGTCCTCGGTAAAATGGCCATAACGTTTGATCCGGGAAGAGTTACGGGGTCTGCTACCTATCAAATCGAAGATATCGATGAGATCTACAACTTTTATTCTTTGAGGATTGAGAAATTCTGGGACGAATCAAGGCTGAAATTGGGCTGGAAGGACTGCTATGAAAATGGCTAACCAAAAGCAAATAAGTTTGACGTCCGTTGGTACAAAGATCATAACTCTTGCATCCGAACTCCGATTAGAACGATTCAAGATGTTAGGAAAGCTACGAAGACGCTCTACAATGTAAGCTAAGTTCCAAACCAAGAACATGAAGTAAACATGAAAGCCCAAATGATGTCCGGATTGCTTTTCATTTTTTCATTTTCCTTGCTTTTCCTTGCGTTTTCATACCAATAATCGCTCACATCGTTCCCAAGCATAAGATCTACAAAATAAACACAAAATGCATGAAAAGTAACTAAGACACATGAATATAAGCAACTAATTCAAGTAAAAGATATGCGAATAAGTGGACATAAAATCCACTTAGCCTTGTTTGTTACATTCTTCCCTCCTTACAAGGATTCTCATCCCCGTAATCACAATTCAAACAATCAAATCGTCAGATTCTTCCCTCCTTATAAAGATTATATCCCCAAAATCAAAGACAGACTAAACAAATAACTCAGGGTAATTCTTCATCATATCCTCTTCGAGTTCCCACGTAGCCTCTTCGACGTTGTGGTTCCTCCATATCACCTTCATAGAAGGTATCACTTTATTCCTGAGCACTTGTTCTTTCCTGTCAACTATCTGGATAGGAATCTCTTCGTAAAATAAATCTTTACTGAATTGTAATGGTTCATACTCGATTACATGCTTGTAATCGAGTTCATACGGTCGCAACACCGACACATGAAAAACATTGTGCACATGCTCTAATTCTAGAGGTAAAGCTACCTCATAAGCTACCTCTCCCACTCTTCGTAGAATTTTGAAAGGTCCAATAAACCTTGGGCTGAGCTTTCATTTCTTACCAAAACGAATTTTCTCCTTCCATGGAGAAACTTTCAGGAACACAAAATTTCCTGCTTGAAATTCACGATTCCGCCTGTGTTGATCATCATACTTTTTCTGTCGATCTTGAGAAGCTACCAATCTTGCTCTGATGAGTTTGATAACTTCAGTGGTCTGCTGTACAAGTTCTGGTCCTAGTAGTTGACGTTCACCAACTTCATCCCAGCATAGTGGAGTTTTGCACTTTCTGTCGTAAAACGCCTCGTATGGAGGCATACCAATGCTTGCGTGGTAACTGTTGTTGTATGAAAATTCCACCAACGGTAGATGATCATCTCAGTTTCCTTTGAAATCCATTATGCACACTCTAAGCATATCTTCTAACGTTTGGATAGTTCGTTCGCTTTGCCCATCGGTTTGCGGATGATATGTTGTACTCATCTTCAGTTGTATTCCCATGCATTCTTGTAGTCTCTTCCAGAAATTAGATGTCAACCTCAGATCTCTGTCTGATACAATTGACACTGGAACTCCATGTCTTGAGACGATCTCTTTAACGCATAGTTTCGCCAGCTGATTAAGATTAAATCTAATCTTTATTGGCAAAAAGTGTGCAGATTATGTCAATCTGTCCACTATCTGTGACACCCCCAAATCCGGGTACTTCAATTTCCGCAGGATTTGGTGTTCACTGAACAAATATCATCTATCTATCTACCCATAAATAGAAGCAAACCATGTAATAGATAGAATTAAATAAATAAATCTCCCCTTATGGGATTACATCATCTGCATAAAATACAATCCCAGGTCACTCTAACCTTAAACATCTGTGCGGAATCATAAACAATAACAAGTCTTCAATAACATCAAGTCTATAAATAAATACACATCAAGTCTTAAATAACAACAAGTCTTCCTCATTTGTTAACCTTGCCCTTGCCTTTACTAGTGGAAGGCTCGTCTGATCTTTCGTTCTTAATTGCGATGTTATTATTACGCAAGAGTGAGCACGATTGCCCACAAGTATAACAATATAACAAAGAAATAATAACATGCGAATAAATCAAAGGCTTCTGAAACATGAAAACTCAACTTTTGAATCAAGAATGAATAACAAGAAACAAAAGAACTTCTGAGGGTCATAAGACCTTGAACTCATTCTAGGTTGTCAAGTGTTTATACTTGAAACCTTTAATGATCATAAGACTATGGACTCTTCTTCTCGCGTGCTTAGGGGATCGGCCCTTAGTACCATATCATGCAAAATATCTTAACGCTAACGATAAGTAATCCCCTATCTGTGGTTGTTCATCTCGATTTGACATTAGAGTCCGCACTAAAGGAAGTTTGGTTTGGATAATTCATCAAGGGTTCAAATTTAGAACGCTTATCAACTATGGACTAGTCGAATCATGAAGGGTTCGCTAGTCTAACAAAGTTCAACAAAGATATGATAATTTAAAATTGAATAACAATCTCAAAAGGTATACAATAGAATAATTATTGTATAATGTAATCATACTTTGAAAGATTAATACACTTTAATATAATAAAATGGACTTGATCAATAATAACGAGAATTTGCTCAAGTAAAGAGACAACTTATAAGCTCATATTAAGATAACTTAGTAGGTTAGGAAACTTGCCTGCAAGTGCGTAGATTACACGTTAATTATACTCGCTGCCTTGATTTAAATCCTATATATCATTTACGTTCACAATACCGCTTAATTATAATGTAATTAATCATCATATCGCTCATTCTCTTTGTCTAACTTTGATTATGACCGAGACTTAATCAAATTACTACATTCATTGACACATAATTTACACTTTATGAACAATAAGCTAACTATGTGTTTAGAATTCAATTTTGCACGTAATTGTGTTATTAACATGTTAAGAATTTATCTTAATGTCTCATTGTACGTCTAACATAATTTTATGTTCCTTAGATTTGGTTACTATCACATTTCTATACTTAAACACTTAAAAATGCATTTCGGACATTCTCGCTAGTAGTACTGTGGCGCCATCGTTATACTTTGTTCTTCAAGGTCATGGCTTGAGACTTATGTCATGGTATGGGACTTAGCTTTGAGTTGAAAGCCATGCATGAAACTCCGATTTCAATTTCCGATTCGCGAAGAACATGTAATCAAAGTAAATTATCATTACATGGTCATTAAATTCATCAAATTAAACATACCCACATACTAGAATTCGTACATAATCATTACCTAACCTTTATAGAGTATTTTAACCAATTAAAACACATAATTACATAATTAAAACATGCAATTTCACTGTTCTTGATGTTCTTAAAGGTTTTGAACACAAAACATTAAAATTAACACTACGGATTCATTATAACACCAAATCCATCCATTAAAGTTTTGTTTTCTTTATTTTAGCATGCATAATCATATACAAGTGTGAATTTTACAAAACAATTTATGTTTGACATATTAATTTTACGTATAAGGGCCATATGGCCATATTCTATACTCTGTAATTTTTGAAACAACATCATACGTTATAATATTATGAAATTAATGATATGGAACCATCTAATACATAGGAAAACACATTAAAACAACGTCTTAACTCATATATGCACATAATCTTTACTCTTTCCAATTTACAGAGACTTTACAGAAAACTTAAAAGTCATATTTATAAAAACTTTAATAATGTAAATAAACTGGGTTGAATATCAGCCCTCTTCTTCAGCTCCTGAACAGTGTCTTGCAACTCTATGTTACAATCATAAAGTGCATCACACATCTCAGCATCAATGGAGTTCGGTGGGAACTCCTCTTCCTCCTCTTCTTCATCAGAATCTTCCTCTGGATCAGTCTCAGGCTCATGCTCCCGACCAACAACAGTGATCAATGGAGATGGCTCTCTCTGTACCAACTATTCCCTGACGACATAAATGTCTCGGGGCTCCTCCTCCGTAGGTACTCAGGGTTCCTCCTCCCCAGCTCGACTAGCTCCTCTAACATCCGACATCCTGACAACAAAACTTTAAGTTTTAGTTACTAATCTGTTCTAGTGAACACATAATTTAACACATAAGCACATAATGTTTTTATTATCTTCAATGAATTAAGAAATTCATTTCTTAGAACTCGATAAGAGTTTACCACAACTATGTTCTCGATCTCCTACAAGGCTACTACCTAAGATTATTTCCCCCACCTAAGGTTCATAACCTACAGCTTTGATACCAACCTGTGACACCCCCAAATCCGGGTACTTCCATTTCTGCAGGATTTGGTGTTCACTGAACAAATATTATCTATCTATCTACCCATAAATAAAATCAAACCATGCAATAGATAGAATTAAATAAATAAATCTCCCCTTATGGGATTACATCATCTGCATAAAATACAATCCCAGGTCACTCTAACCTTAAACATCTGTGCGGAATCATAAACAATAACAAGTCTTCAATAACATCAAGTCTATAAATAAATACACATCAAGTCTTAAATAACAACAAGTCTTCCTCATTTGTTAACCTTGCCCTTGCCTTTACTAGTGAAAGGCTCATCTGATCTTTCGTTCTTAACTGCGATGTTATTATTACGCAAGAGTGAGCACGATTGCCCATAAGTATAACAATATAACAAAGAAATAATAACATATGAATAAATCAAAGGCTTCTGAAACATAAAAACTCAGCTTTTAAATCAAGAATGAATAACAAGAAACAAAAGAACTTCTGAGGGTCATAAGACCTTGAACTATGTCCTAGGTTGTTAAGTGTTTATACTTGAAACCTTTAACAGTCATAAGACTATGGACTCTTCTTCTCGTACTTAGGGGGATTAGCCCTTAGTACCATGCTGTGCACAATATCTTAACGCTAACGCATAAGTAATCTCCTATACAGGGTTGTTCATCTCAGTTTGACATTAGAGTCCGCACCAAAAGAAGTTTGGTTTGGATAATTCATCAAGGGTTCTAAAATTTAGAACGCTCATCAACTATGGACTAGTCGAATCATGAAGGGTTCGCTAGTCTAACAAAGTTCAACAGTATCTTATAATTTAAAATTGAATAGCAATCTCAAAAGGTATACAATAGAATAATTATTGTATAACAGAATCATACTTTGAAAGATTAATACACTTTAATATAATAAAATGGACTTGATCAATAATAACGAGAATTTGCTCGAAGTAAAGAGACAACTTATAAGCTAATATTAAGATAACGAGTAGGGTTAGGAAATTTGCCTCGTGCGTAGATTACACGTTAATTATACTCTTTCCTTGATTTAAATCCTACATATCATTTACGTTCACAATACCGGTTAATTATAATGTAATTAATCATCATACATTCATTCTCTTTGTCTAACTTTGATTATGACCAGACTTAATCAAATTACTACATTCATTGACACATAATTTACACTTTATGAACAATAAGCTAACTATGTGTTCGATAATTCAATTTGCATGTAATTATGTTAATAACATGTTAAGAATTCATCTTAACGTCTCATTATACGTCTAACATAAATTTATGTTCCTTAGATTTGGTTACTATCACATTTCTATACTTGAACACTTAAAAAAATGCATTTCGGACATTACATTAAGGCGTGTTGCACATCATGTTATATTTGTTCTTAGTCATGGCGCTGGTGGCATCCTATGATGTCGTATACCTTATGGCTTGAGACTTGGCATCATGGCATGTGTGCATGCAAAGCTGAGGACTTAGGCTTGGAGTTAGGCCATCACTGCGGAACTCCAGTTTCTGAATTTCCAGTTCGCGAAGAACACAGGATCAGGCGAAATTATCATTACATGGTCATTAAATTCATCAAATTAAACATATCCACATACTAGAATTCGTACATAATCATTACCCAACCTTTATAGAGTGATTTTAACCAGTTAAAACACATAATTACATAATTAAAACGTGCAATTTCAACGTTTGATGTTCTTGAAGGTTTTGAACACAAAACATTAAAATTAACACTACTTGATTCATTATAACACTAAATCCATTCATTCAAGTTTTTTTTCTTCGTTTTAGCGTGAATAATCATATACAAATGTGAATTTTACAAAACAATTTATGTTTAACATATTAATTTTATTATAAGGTATTATATGGCCATATTCTATACTCGTAATTTTTGAAACAACATCATACGTTATAATATTATGAAATTGATGATATGGAACCATCTAATACATAGGAAAACACATTAAAACAACATCTTAACACATATATGCACATAATCTTTACTATTTCCAATTTACAGAGACTTTACAGAAAACTTGAAAGCCATATTTATAAAAACTTTAATAACGTAAATAAACTGGGTTGAAGAAATTACCCAAAGCGTAGATGAGTAGAATTGAAACCCTTCTCAATTAATTCTTCAATCACACAACTCACAATCTCCCTCAACAATTTCTCAAACTCTCTCTGTGATACTTTGCCAGACTTAGAAAATAAAAGACATAAGACGTATATAATGAAAGTGAACTGACGCGTTGTGGAGGTCAGTTACCCATCATGGGTTAACTGCTCCCAACCTCCATTAATGCCATGTTTGGCTAGCCTTAAAGGCTTATACCCAATTAATTTAATTAAACTTTTATCATATAGTTTAAATAATGTCACACCCCTTTATAAAATAACTCCAATATCTTATTTAATTTATTTTAAATAACATATAATAATTTCTCATTAATTAACATAGTCACATAATTAAATTTCTCATTTATTAATTATGTCAAATTATTAAATCTCTAATTAATTATTAAATTAATTAAAATAATATTAGGCTTATTAAATATTTCTTTTAATTCAATAAGCTCACATAATTACACTTATTAAATATTTTTTTTAATTCAATAAGCTCACATAATTACATACTTCGAATAATAAAAATTCTCCACATTAATTTAATAAATATAACACATATAATTAAATTAATCTACCACAACTTCATCAATTAATTATTTAATCTAATAATTAATTCATCAAAAAAAATATTTATTTAATCGAATAAATATTAAAATTAAATTACAAAATCTTGGTTGTCACATCTTTCTCCCCTTAAAAGGATTCTGTCCTCAGAATCACAACTCAACAATTCGTCCCGTTACATTCTCCCCCCTTACAAAGATTGTGTCCCCATAATCGCTTATAATAATCTAAGTAAATAAATGAGGATAATTCTTTATCATATTCTCTTCGAGTTCCCACGTTGCTTCTTCAGCGTTGTGGCTCCTCCAAATTATCTTAATAGAAGGTATTACTTTATTTCTTAGAACTTGCTCTTTTCGGTCGACAATCTGAATAGGAATTTCTTCATAAGATAAGTCTTTGTCAAAATATAGGGGTTCATATTCAATCACGTGCTTGTAATCGGGTTTGTAGGGTCATAGAACTGAGACATGGAAAACGTTGTGGACATTCTCTAGAGCTGGAGGTAAGGCTACCTCATAAGCAACTCCTCCGACCCTTCGCAGAACTTCAAAAGGTCCAATGAATCTTGGGCTTAATTTCCCTTTCTTTCCGAACCTAATCTTTCCCTTCTAGGGAGAGACCTTTAAAAACACATAACTACCCGGTTCGAACTCAACATTTTTACGATGTGGATCGACGTATTTCTTCTATCTATGCTGAGTTGTTGTAAATCTTGTTCGGATCACTTTGACTATTTCTGCTGTTTGTTGTACCAATTCTGGGCCTAGTAATTGTCTTTCGCCAACTTCATCCCAGTATAGTGGTGTTCTGCACTTTCTGCCGTATAACGCTTCATAAGGCGGCATGCCAATACTAGCGTGGTAACTGTTGTTGTAGCCGAACTGTACGAGCGGTAGATGATCATCCCAATTTCCTTTAAAGTCCATTATATAAGCTCTTAACATGTCTTAACATGTCTGAATTGTTCTTTCACTCTGTCCATCTGTCTGAGGGTGATATGCCGTGCTCATTCGTAACTGTGTACCCATGCATTCCTGTAGACGTTTCCAGAAGTTCGACGTAAAGTGTGGATCTCTATCTAAGATAATTGACACCGGGACTCCGTGCCTCGAAACAATCTCTTTCACATATAACCTTGCCAACTAATCTAAGTTGAATCTGATTTTGATCGGAAGAAAGTGTCCGGATTTCGTTAATTGGTCAACAATAACTCATACTACGTCATAGCCTTTCTGAGTTGTTGGTAGGCCAACCACGAAATCCATCGTAATATGTTCCCATTTCCATTCTAGAATCTCTAAAGGTTGTAGTAACCCACTCAGTCTCTGATGTTTTGCTTTCACTTTCTAACATGTCAGACACTTGGCAACACATTATGCAACCTCTCGTTTCAAATTTGGCCACCAGAAATGTTGTCGAAGATCTTGCTACATCTTGGTACTACCAGGGTGAATCGAATATCTTAAGTTATGAGCCTCGCTTAAAATTTCTTCCTTAATCTCTGGTACTGGTAGGTACCCAAATTCTACTCTCAAATCTTAGTATTCCTTCCCTATCCATCTTGAATCTTGATTCGGTTCCTTCGGATATCTTCTTTTTCATCGTTTTACATTCGTCATCCTGAAGTTGAGTCTCCTTAACCTTGTCTAGTAGAGTTTTACCAGATTACATCTGAAACAGCTTCTCATCAATCTCCATAGGACACTTCACTTCCAATTCCAGCTTTTCCATTGCTAAAATTAACTCCTCCTGATTGGTCAAGATCATTAGTTTCTCCCGACCCTTTCTACTTAAGGCGTCGGCAACCACGTTTGCCTTACCCGGATGGTATAAAATCTCATAATCGTAGTCCTTAATTAACTCCAACCACCTTCTTTGCCGCATGTTTAAGTCTTTTCTTCGTAAAATATATTTGGACTCTTGTGGTCTCAGATATATTCCACACTTCTCCCCATAGAGATAGCGCCCCATTTTCAAAGCAAAAACCACTACAAATTTAACTCCAAGTCATGGGTCGATGCCCTTCTTATAATCTTTCGGTTTGTCGTGGACGCCAGACAAGAATGACTCTGCTGATTCGCATAAGCACACAAAGTAAGTCCTTTATGCGATGCATCACTATAAACCACAAAATTTCTTGTATCATCCAGGAAGAGATAACACAAAATGAACTCAACCTCTTCTTTAATTCTTGAAAGCTTTCCTCACACTTCTCTGTCCAAACAAATTTCACCGATTTCCTAGTCAAATTCATCAACGGAGTCGCAATCTTGGAAAAGTCCTGAATGAATCTTCTGTAATAACATGCCAATCCAAGAAAACTTCTTACTTCTGACGGCATCTTCGGCTGATCCCAATTAATCACTGCTTTGACTTTGGAAGGATCCACTGAAATTTTGTCCCTATCGATCACATATCCAAGAAATTGTACTCTTTCAATCCATAATTCACAAATCAAAAACTTAGCATATAACTTCTATCTTCTCAATGTCTCTAACGTCACCCTCAAATGTTCTTCATGTTCTTCCTTGGTTTTTGAATATACCAAAATATCATCTATGAATACCACTACGAATTTGTCCAAAAATAGCTTGAACACTCCATTCATTAAGCCCATAAATGCTGCAGGAGCATTCGTTAGACCAAATGACATTACCAAAAATTCGTAGTGACCATATCGTGTTCTGAACGTTGTCTTTGGTACATCCTCTGGTCTCACCTTCAGTTGATGATAACCACTCCTCAAGTCTATCTTTGAAAAGTATCTTGCTCCCTTTAACTGATCGAACAAATCATCGATTCGCGGTAATGGATATCTATTCTTAATCGTAACCTTATTCAGTTCTCTATAGTCGATGCAGAGCCGCATTGTCCCATCCTTTTTCTTCACGAATAAAATCGGCGCTCCCCACGGTGATACGCTTGGTTGGATATACTTATTGTCCAGCAATTCTTGTAGTTGGACCATTAGTTCTTTCATCTCTACTGGTGCCATTCGGTATAGTGCCTTCGATATTGGAGTCGTTCCTGGAGCCAAATCGATAACGAATTCAACTGCTCTATCTGGAGGAAGTCCTGGAAAATCATCCAGAAATACGTCTGCAAAATCTCTCACTACTGGTATCTCATCTATTTTTGAATTCTCTTTACGACTATTGACTATGTAAGCTAGATATCATACACAGCCTTGCCTTAACAACCTCCTGACCTGCATCATCGTCAGATAACTCGCTTGTCTAGGTGACTTGGTACCATAAAACACAACATTTGACGGAGTTATAAAGTTAATACGCTTCTTCTAGCAGTCAATTACTGCCCCATAATTAGATAACTCGTCCATACCCAAAATAACATCAAATTTTCAAAGTTGAATAGGGATAAGATCTACGTTCATGATATTACCCTTAATATCCACTCTACAATTCTTATGCACGTACTTAACAGAGATTATTTCTCTATTCGCAATTTCTATGTTCATGGGGTATTCTAACTCGTCCTTAAGCAATTCTAAGTTCTTAGCAAAGTCATCAGATATAAATGAACAAGTAGCACCCGAATCAAATAATACATAAGCATTAACTTTATTGATCGAAATGATACCTGACACCACATCGCGAGACTACACTGCATCCTGCACTGTCATGTTGAATGTTCTGATGGTCGGTCGGTTGGTTGCAGTTGGTCCTGTGATAGTCAGAGTGCTTCCACCGCTGTTTCCTCTAATCCCTCCTGATCTTGTCCCTCCAGATCCCTTCTTAGGACAATCCCTTCCAAGATGATCCTTTGAGCCATAAGTGAAGCAGGCACCCTTCTTTGGGTTAGGACAGTTAGGTGTTATATGGTCTTCCTGACCATAATTGTAGCATACTCGTTTTCCCTTGATGCAAACTCCTAGATAAGCTTTTCCGCAGGTTTGGCACTCTTCGATCTTCTTCTTCTGCCCTCCTTGTTGACTTCCAGCTAACGAGTTATCAGACCACTTTCTCTTCTGATTATTACTACTTCCCGTGCTACCTCCATCAGTCTTGTTAGTTCCTTCATTTTCACTCTTTTTCTTCTTCTGATCCTGATTATATTTAGTTACCACATCGCTTCCACCTTCAGCGAGTATGGCATTCTTTAACACTCCAGCAAAAGTGTTCAATTGGAACAATGACACCTTGTTATACAACAGGCTTCAAAGTCCACCGTCAAACGCTCTTGCCTTCCTCTCATCAGTATGCACTTGGTATGTGGCGAACCTAGCCAACTTGTTGAACCTTGCCGCATAATCTGCTACGGACATACTCCCCTGCTTCAACTCTAGAAACTGAACTTCCATTTGATTCTGTGAGCTGGTCGGAAAGTACATCTCGAAAAACATCTCTTTGAATCTCTCCCAGGTTATTAAACCTTCACCTCCCCATACTTTGTTTGCCTGCCACCAATAACTGGCTTCAGACTTCAGTATGAATGTTGCATACGCAGCTTTCTGGTCTTCTCTTACTCTGACGACGTCAAACACCTTCTCCATCTCCATAACCCAGGTTTGAGCTTCGATTGGGTTT
This sequence comes from Panax ginseng, assembly GCA_020205605.1. Taxonomy (NCBI): domain Eukaryota; kingdom Viridiplantae; phylum Streptophyta; class Magnoliopsida; order Apiales; family Araliaceae; genus Panax; species Panax ginseng. Next base: position 124,861,588 of record CM035130.1, on the reverse strand, counting down.
ATGGAACCCTTAAACTCTGGTGGTCCCACTGCCTTGAAATCCTTAAACGATGTGTTTAGTGGAGCTTGTGGTTGATTGTTAATTACTCCAACTAATAGGTTCACTAACTGCTGAACAGGGTTAGCATTGGCGTTAGTGTTGTTATTCATTGGTTCTTCTTGAGCTTGCTGATGGTTTTGTCTTCTTCTAGGTGGCATATTTCTGTTAAGAATATACGTTTATTAGGTCTTTATTTAATTCCTTAAACATTTAAGGCTTAAATAAAACATTTAATCATAATTCACTTAACACATCAATTCAAATAAACTCTGTCATTTTATTTAAATCAAAAGTTTTAACATCATACGATAGCATCACTGCTATTTACATCAATTATCCCGAGATAAAGAATCTACAGGATTTAAAACATTAAAATATTCCTTTGTTTATAAACACATCGGAATTTACATCTTTAACTACTGGATAGGTTTCACATAAATAAACTAATCCTATCACTGCCTATTAAGGCACTGAATAGCCTTGCCACGTTCCTCTTCCATGATGCGGGACATCGTCTTGCGATCTAGCATATATGATGGTAGACCTTCAAACTGGATTGGATACCTCATAACTCGATCCTGGGCCGCATCTATTGCATTTGGAAGTATAGAGTACGTCCCCCAAGCTTAGCCTTCTTCGCACGACAATCATCTTCTACAAGATCAGCACGACGTGACTCTCTTACCCAGCCCTCCTCTACTATGGCCAACATTTCTGAGCTCTTTTTCAGATCTTTCTTCAACTTTTTTATTTCTTCGGTCTTCTCCTCAGTTTGACCCTTTCTCGTGAACCAAATCCCACTCCACGTTTCCTAAACATGTGTGAAGAGTCACAACTCTATGTTACAATTATAAAGTGCATCATACATCTCAGCATCGATGGAGTTCGGTGGGAACTCCTCTTCCTCCTCTTCTTCATCAGAATCCTCCTCTGGATCAGTCTCAGGCTAATGCTCCCAACCAACAACAATGATCAACGGAGATGGCTCTTTCTGTACCAACTATTCCCTGACGACATAAATGTCTCGGGGCTCCTCCTCCGTATGTACTCAGGGTTCCTCCTCCCCAGCTCGACTAGCTCCTCTAACATCCGACATCCTGATAACAAAACTTTAAGTTTTAGTTACTAATCTGTTCTAGTGAACACATAATTTAACACATAAGCACATAAAGTCTTTTATTATCTTCAATGAATTAAGAAATTCATTTCTTAGAACTCGATAAGAGTTTACCACCACTATGTTCTCGATCTCCTACAAGGCTACTACCTAAGATTGTTTCCCCCACCTAAGGTTCATAACCTACAGCTTTGATACCAACCTGTGACACCCCCAAATCCGGGTACTTCCATTTCTGTAGGATTTGGTGTTCACTGAACAAATATCATCTATCTATTTACCCATAAATAAAAGCGAACCATGCAAAAGATAGAATTAAATAAATAAATCTCCCCTTATGGGATTACATCATCTGCATAAAATACAATCCCAGGTAACTCTAACCTTAAACATCTGTGCGGATTCATAAATAATAACAAGTCTTCAATAACATCAAGTCTGTAAATAAATAAACATCAAGTCTTAAATAACAACAAGCCTTCCTCATTTGTTAACCTTGCCCTTGCCTTTACTAGTGGAAGGCTCGTCTGATCTTTCGTTCTTAACTACAATGCTATTATTACGCAAGAATAAACACGATTTCCCATAAGTATAACAATATAACAAAGAAATAATAACATATGAATAAATCAAAGGCTTCTGAAACATAAAAACTCAGCTTTTGAATCAAGAATGAATAACAAGAAACAAAAGAACTTCTGAGGGTCATAAGACCTTGAACTATGTCCTAGGTTGTCAAGTGTTTATACTTGAAACCTTTAACAGTCATAAGACTATGGACTCTTCTTCTCGCACTTAGGGGATCAAATTTTAGTACCATAACGCTGCAAAATATCATAACGCTAACGCATAAGTAATCTTCTATACAGGGTTGTTCATCTCAGTTTGACATTAGAGTCCGCACCAAAAGAAGTTTGGTTTGGATAATTTATCAAGGGTTCTAAAATTTAGAACGCTCATCAACTATGGACTAGTCGAATCATGAAGGGTTCGCTAGTCTAACAAAGTTCAACAGTATCTTATAATTTAAAATTGAATAGCAATCTCAAAAGGTATACAATAGAATAATTATTGTATAACAGAATCATACTTTGAAAGATTAATACACTTTCATATATTAAAATGGACTTGATCAATAATAACGAGAATTTGATCGAAGTAAAGAGACAACTTATAAGCTCATATTAAGATAACGAGTAGGGTTAGGAAACTTGCCTCGTCAAGTGAGATTACACGTTAATTATACTCGTTCCTTGGTTTAAATCCTATATATCATTTACGTTCACAATACCAGTTAATTATAATGTAATTAATCATTATACGTTCATTCTCTTTGTCTAACTTTGATTATGACCAGACTTAATCAAATTACTACATTCATTGACACATAATTTACACTTAATGAACAATAAGCTAACTATGTGTTCGATAATTTAATTTGCATGTAATTATGTTAATAACATGTTAAGAATTTATCTTAACGTCTCATTGTACGTCTAACATAATTTTATGTTCCTTAGATTTGGTTACTATCACATTTCTATACTTGAACACTTAAAAAAATGCATTTACGGACATTACATTAAGTGGTATTGCCACACCGCACATTTATTATACTTGTTCTTGGCGCGTCATGGCTCATGACTTTGAGACTTGGCATCATGGCGGTGGCACTCATGTACATGGGACTTAGGCTTGGAGTTGGCGTCATTGCAAGCATGAACTCCAGTTCAATTTCGATTCACAAGAACACAGTAATCAAAGTAAATTATCATTACATGGTCATTAAATTCATCAAATTAAACATATCCACATACTAGAATTCGTACATAATCATTACCCAACCTTTATAGAGTGATTTTAACCAATTAAAACACATAATTACATAATTAAAACATGCAATTTCACTGTTCTTGATGTTCTTGAAGGTTTTGAACACAAAACATTAAAATTAACACTACGGATTCATTATAACACTAAATCCATCCATTCAAGTTTTTTTTTCTTCGTTTTAGCGTGAATAATCATATACAAATGTGAATTTTACAAAACAATTTATGTTTGACATATTAATTTTACGTATAAGGGCCATATGGCCATATTCTATACTCTGTAATTTTTGAAACAACATCATACATTATAATATTATGAAATTGATGATATGGAACCATCTAATACATAGGAAAACACATTAAAACAACATCTTAACACATATATGCACATAATCTTTACTATTTCCAATTTACAAAGACTTTACAGAAAACTTGAAAGCCATATTTATAAAAACTTTAATAACGTAAATAAACTGGGTTGAAGAAATTACCCAAAGCGTAGATGAGTAGAATTGAAACCCTTCTCAATTAATTCTTCAATCACACAACTCACAATCTCCCTCAACAATTTCTCAAACTCTCTCTGTGATACTTTGTCAGACTTAGAAAATAAAAGACATAAGACGTATATAATGAAAGTGAACTGACGCGTTGTGGAGGTCAGTTACCCATCATGGGTTAACTGCTCCCAACCTCCATTAATGTCATGTTTGGCTAGCCTTAAAGGCTTATACCCAATTAATTTAATTAAACTTTTATCATATAGTTTAAATAATGTCACACCCCTTTATAAAATAACTCCAATATCTTATTTAATTTATTTTAAATAACATATAATAATTTCTCATTAATTAACATAGTCACATAATTAAATTTCTCATTTATTAATTATGTCAAATTATTTAATCTACAATTAATTATTAAATTAATTAAAATAATATTAGCTTATTAAATATTTCTTTTAATTCAATAAGCTCACATAATTACACTTATTAAATATTTCTTTTAATTCAATAAGCTCACATAATTACATACTTCGAATAATAAAAATTCTCCACATTAATTTAATAAATATAACACATATAATTAAACTAATCTACCACAACTTCATCAATTAATTATTTAATCTAATAATTAATTCATCAAAAAAAATATTTATTTAATCGAATAAATATTAAAATTAAATTACAAAATCTCGGTTGTCACACTTTCACCCATATCGCATCATATCCTTTCTGAGTCGTTGGAAGACCTACCACAAAATCCATTGTGATATGCTCCAACTTCCATTCCGATATTTCTAACGGTTGAAGTAATCTGCTTGGTCGTTGATGCTCGGCCTTCACTTTTTGACATGTCAAGCACTTTGCAACGCATTCTGCAATGTCTCTTTTTATATTTGGCCACCAAAAAATGTCGCCACAAATCTTGATACATCTTTGTACTTCTCGGATGAATCAAATATCTTGAGTTATGCGCTTCCGTCAAGATTTCTTCTTTAATTTCCTGAACTGCTGGAACCCAAATTCGTCCCTCAAATCTTAGCATTCCCGCAATATCAACCTGGTACTTCACTTCTTTACCCTTGACCACGCTTTCCTTTATTTTCTGCATTCTTCATCTTGTAGTTGTGCGTTCTTCACTTTGTCCACCAATGTTGGACTAGCTTCTATCTGGTACAAATTTTCATCGGATTCTTTTGGAAATTTTGATTTCCAACTCTAGCCTTGCCATTACTGAAATGAGTTCCTCTTTATCGGTTAACAACATCAACTTCTCTCGGCCTTTCCTACTTAAGGCATCCGTAACCACATTAGCTTTTCTCGGATGATAAAAGATCTCGCAATCATAATCTTTTATCAGTTCCATCCATCTTCTTTGTCGCATGTTCAGGTCCTTCTGAGTGAAATAATACTTTAGACTCTTATGGTCTGTGTAGATCTCACATTTTTCTCCATAGAGATAATGCCTCCATATCTTCAAAGCAAACACCACCGCCGCCAACTCTAAATCATGAGTTGGATACCCTTTTTCGTAGTCTTTCATTTGCCTTGATGTATACACAATGATCTTGCCATTCTGCATAAGAACACAACCCAATACTTTGTGTGAAGCATCACTATACACCACAAAATTTCCTGTATTATCTTGTAACGACAACATAGGTGCCACACTTAACGTCTTTTTCAGTTCTTAAAAACATTCCTCACACTTTTCTGTCCAAACAAATTTTACAGATTTTTTCATCAAATTTGTTAACGGAGTAGCAATCTTGGAAAAATCTTGAATAAATCGTCTGTAATATCCTGCCAATCCCAAGAAACTTCTTACTTCTGATGGAGTTCTTGGTTGTTCCCAATGTATCACAGCTTTAACTTTTGATGGATCCACCGAAATTCCATCCTTATCAATTACATGCCCAAGAAATTGTACACGTTCCAGCCAAAACTCACATTTAGAAAATTTCGCCTACAACTTTTCTTTTCTTAGCATCTCCAACATCAGACATAAGTATTCCACGTGTTCTCCTTGATTTTTAGAGTACACCAGAATATCATCGATGAACACCACCACAAACTTATCCAAAAATGGTTTAAATACCCAGTTCATCAAATCTATGAACGCTGCAAGGGCGTTTGTTAAACCAAAAGACATTACTAAAAATTTGTAATATCCATACCGAGTTCGGAATGCCGTCTTCGGTACATCATCCTTCCTTACTTTCAGTTGGTGATACCCACTTCTCAAATCTATTTTTGAGAAATATCTAGCACCCTTCAATTGATCAAACAAGTCATTTATTCTTGGCAATGGATACTTGTTCTTAATAGTGACTTTGTGTAATTCTCTATAATCAATGCAAAGATGCATTGACCCATCCTTCTTCTTCAAAAATAACACCAGTACTCCCCATGGTGATACACTTGGCTGAATGTACTTTTTATCTAACAGTTCTTGTAGTTGCACCATTAGTTCTTTCATCTCTACCTGAGTCATTCTGTACAGGGCCTTCGATATAGGAGTGGTTCCTGGCGCTAAGTCAATCATGAACTCGATTTCTCTGTCAGGCGAAAGTCCTGGCAAATCCTCTGGAAACACATCTATAAATTCCCTAACCACTGGTATTTCCTCCAGTTTCACACCCTTCTCCTTTTGAGTATCGACTATGTAGGCTAAGTATCCTACATAGCCCTGACTCAATAATTTCTTGGCCTGCATAATCGTTAGACATCTCATTTTTCTAGGCGATTTGCTACCATGAAAAACTACCTTTGACGAAATTATAAGGTTTACACACTTCTTTTGGCAATCAATTATCGGTCCATAATTGAATAGCCAATCCATTCCCAATATAACGTCAAACTCTCCAAGTTTTATCGGGATTAAATCTACTTTCATAACATTCCCCTTAATGTTCACCCTACAATTCTTGTATACGAACCTAACAAGAATTACTTCCCTATTCGCAATTTCTATGTTCAAAGGGAAATTCAACTCTTCATTAGGTATTTCTAACCATTTAGCAAATTCATAAGATATAAATGAGCAGGTAGCACCCGAATCAAATAATACAAATGCATTTATATCATTGATTGGGATAATACCTGGCACGACATCTTTTGATTGCACCGCGTCTTGCACCGTCATTTTGAAGGTTCTTGTTGTGGGCTTATTTTTTGACGTCGGTCCAACAATAGTCAATGTACCTCCATTAGCATTCCCCTTGCTTCTATTTGCCTCACAAGATCTCATCTTAGGGCATTCACGAGCAAAGTGATCCTTGGACCCACACGTGAAGCAAATGTTCTTCTTAGGTTGATTGCAATTTGGGGCAATGTGACCCTCTTGGCCACAGTTGAAGCATATTCATTTCCCCATCAAGCACATACCCTTGTGAAACTTCCCGTATGTAGCACATGCTTCGAACTTCTTCTTTTGTTGGTTTCCTTGTTGATTTTTAGCTCCCACATTTGCATTCCACTTCCTCTTTAAATTGTTATTGCCATTTCCACCGTTACCACCACCACCATTCTTAACTTCACCTTCACTATTCTTCTTTCTCTGCTCTTGGTTGTGTTTTGTTACAGCCTTGCCTCCACTCTCAGCGAGAATTGCCTTCTCCATTACCGCTATAAACATTTTCAGCTGGAACAGGGAGACCCTACTGTACAACCAGGGCTTCAGTCCCTATTCAAACCTCTTCGCCTTGTGGTCATCTGTGCTAACTTGATATGGCACAAACCTCGCCAACTCGTTCAATCTTGCGGCATACTCGACATAATCGACATCGCTCCTCGCCTGGGCCCAAAAATTTCACTTCTAGCTGACTCTTCGAACTTTCTGGAAAATAGGTCTCAAAGAATATTTCCTTGAACCTTTCCCAAGACATTACCCCTTGACCTCCTCGGGTTTTATTGGCTTGCCACCAATAACTAGCCTCTGCTTTTAACATGAATGTTGCAAAAGCAGTCTTCTGGTTATCCTCTACCCTAGTAACCTCGAAAACTTTCGTTATCTCCATGATCCAGGTCTGTGCTTCAACCAGATTCATGGACCCACGAAATTCTGGTGGTCCAACCGCCTTGAAATCCTTAAACGTTGTACCTTGGTTCTGAGGTTTATTCTGCAAAGCACCCGTCAGTAACGTAACTAGCTGCTGAACTGGGTTATCTTCCACATTGTTATTGTTGGTTTCCTCAGTGGTTCTCTGTCGTGGTGGTCGACGTCTTGGAGGCATTTTCTGTTAAAATACACCCATTAGATTCTATTCAACCTTTTAAGTATTATATACTTAAGTTGCACATCATAAAAGTTTATCACATAACACTTTGAATAAAATAATAACTCTTATTCATTCATAATCTTTTAAAAAAATCAAAACAATAGCATCACTGCTATTTACATTACTTTTCTGAACTATAACAGTTACAGGATAACATCATCATCATCTATCCCATTGGTTATATCATACCCGGGATTTACAATTTATTTACTCCCTAACCACATATCAGATACATTCCCTACAATGTCCTACTAAGATACTGCCTAGCCTTACGATGCTCTTCCTCCATAATTCGAGTCATTGTTCGGCGATCTAAAATGTACGATGACAGTGTCTCGAACTGAATTGGAACCCATGGCCCGATCTTGAGCACGATTGATCATGGTGTTGAATACATTATTCATCTCCTCTATCTTCATCCTCTTTGCCTGTGCGTCTCTCTCAGCCATCCTGGCTCGTTGAAAAGTTTCCTCATATGCATCATCGGCTCTTGCCCTCTTCGTAGATTCTTCTTTCAACTTATTCTTTAACTCTACAATCTCTGCTATCATTCGCTCGTTCTCTCCTTCAGTGCAACTCAGCTTCTCTTCAACATTGTTCAGTCATTCCTCTCGATCCTGGATCTTGTCGTCCTACTGTGCCATCGAGGTCTGTTGTTCAGCTACTATCTCCTGTAACTCCTTGACTGTGTCCTGAAGTTCCACGCTGCGGTCGTGTACTTCGTTGTACACACGAGCAGCAATCGAGTTAAGTGTAATCTCTTCCTCCTCGTCCTCCTCCTCATCCGACTGTGGCAGCTCAACAGGGTCCTCCTCGTCCGTCTTTATCTCATCATCCTCATCAGGTACTCTCTCCGCTTCAACCACTGTGGACCATGTAATTATTTCCCGTAAAGTAGTTGTTCCCTAAATCACCAATATATCTCGAGGCTCCTCCTTTCAAATTGATCCTTGGATCCTCCTATATTAGCCATCCTGTCAACCAAATTTTATGTTTTAATTACTAGTCATTACTTCTCGACACTCACGAGCACATAAGTTATAATCACATAAGCACATAAGTATTTTATTACTTCTTCCTTAACAACTCGATAAGAGATTATCATCACTATCTTTTCAAAGGTTATTTCCTAAGGCTTTTCCCCACCTAGGGTTCATTACCTAAAGCTTTGATACCAACCTGTGACACCCCCAAATCTAGGTACTTCATTCCCACAAGATTTGGTGCTCACTATCCATACATTCATACTATCTACCCAAATAAAATAATATTTAAACCATAAATCCTCCCTTTAAATAGGGTTACATCATTAAATCCAAAAACATCCCAGGTTGTCTAACCTTAAACATCATTCAAGTGCGGAAATAAATTATTACATCACATCCTTATATAAAAGTCTATCATTATAACAATAAAATAAAATTACAAGTCTTCATCACTTGTATATTTTTCCCTTTCCTTTGCTAGTTGAAGGTTCTTCTACCTTCTCAACTTTAGCTGCAATAGTAATATTTATGCAAGAGTGAGCAAAACAATTGCTCACTAGATATAACAATGAATCAATAGGAGAATAATATTAATAACTGCCAATGAATAGGCTCATCAAAACTGAATAGTACTCTAACAATGATAACCAAAAACTAGAATCCAAAATATGGAATATAAATATCTGAGGGTCATAAGACCATGAACTATGTCCACAGTTGCGAGTAATCTTTCAACTCCAACTTTAACATTCATAAGACTATAAGGACTCCTCGTACTTAAGGGGATCAGCCCTTCGTACAATGTATTATGCACAAATATTTCAACGCTAAGCGTAAATTATCCCTTAATAATAATAGGGTTGTTCATCTCAGTATTTAGAGTACAAGTCCGCACCAAAGAAAGTTTGGTTTTAATAAGCTTTCAAGGGTAATTTGAATTTTAACGAACATCAACTAGAGGACTAGTTGAAAAAATAGTGTTTGATAACACAACAGTTGATTAATAATAACATAATATGGAACAATGAATAAGTGTAAGCGAACTAACTATATCTTGAACTCATGCTTAGAAACAACTACAAAGCATAAGTATTGAATGACAATAAACCTTGCTTGAATAAAATTAAGCTAGGACTATGAATTATTGGATATACATTAAGTAATAGCAAGCTGAAAATAAAGCTTGCTCATTATGAGAATAGCTTGTGTTAAGTAAATGAACTAAGATAATTCAACATTAGAAATTAGAATTCAAGAAAATTGCATTCATAGTACATGAAGGACAATAAAAAAACTTGTCTAACAATAAACAAGTTTGAATACATCAATAAATATTAGAATTCAAAACTTGTTCGATTAAAGCTTAACTTATAGCTGGCTTGTTCAAATAATGATTAGGAATACAAGAATTCGCTTAATAAAAAGTTAAAGTAAGAAACTTTCTCAACGTAAATGTAGAGTTAGAAAACTTGCTCAATGTAAAAAGAGAAGTTTAGAAACTTGCTATAATATTACACTCACGTTCACCTACACATAGGTTTAGAACCACAATACCTATTAGATATGCTAACATACCATAATATGTACATTTCTAACTAAACTTATCATTTTAGCATAAATCTTATGCTACTATACAAATATCAGAAATTTCAAGTGTGTTAACCTTCACAACAACTGTTTACTATTCATTATGCTTAATAAATCACAACATGTCATTTTCATAGTTTACTAATCATTTAAAACTTTGAATTTACTAACCACATAATACAACTCTGTTTTAATATTGTTGTTACGTGTTTGACATGCTAACACATCATTAGTACAATGTATAGGGGTATATCAAAATGTCATAAAGAAGAAGACTTCAAAGTGTTCTGAGATTGAAGGTATGGCGAGTGCGCCCATACTAAGTTCTCGAACCTGGCAAGGCTGCCATTGTTATTTTTCGCACTGCACAAGCTAAATTGCATGATTAAAGACAGGAGAGAGGAGATTACCGATGAACGAAGAGTCAACTTTAGCCAAACAAACACAAATTTCACCCACTATAGAACTATTACAAACATGTTTTCCAACATATTTAACCAATTAGAACAATTTAACATCAACTAAAACTAGTTTAATTTCTCAAATTTCATATTTTCATACAAAAACACCATTTTTGATATCTCTTCCCAAATTTCACACTGTAATCTCTATACTTGGCCAAATTGCTTCGCTCAAACTACGTTATGCTCGTTTCTTAATGAACTACCATATACAAGACTCAATCTACAGTTTCACATATAGTTTGACCACTAAAATTGGTACTTTTCATGAACCATATGAAAATTACATATACCATCAAAATTTCTACAGTTGTCCAAAATTCACATGCGATTTCCTTGTTTGATATAAACTCTAGCATTATAAACATGTATCATCACAATTACCAAGTATATATCCACAATTCACCAATTTTGATTTCACAGAACACAAACAAAGCTATGCCGTAATTTCATATATGTATATACATATATATATATATATAATACAAAGGTTAGATAAAATACCTTCAAATAGCTTGGTAATCCTTGCTAACTCTTGTAATCCTTGCTAAAATTACCGAAAATTGCTTAAGTTCTCTCACAATTCTCCCAACTCTCTGTAATCTCTAAGCTAGCAAACTAGAATGCGAAAAAAAACAAACTGATAGCTTTAAGGCGTAAAACCAAAACTACTAAACCATAATACGCCAAACTTAAAAAAAATATCAGTTATAACGCTTAAGTTATAAATATATATTATATTTATTATTTTATTTATTTTATTTAAATTCAAAAATTAGAAATCTCAAAAGCCATAAAATTTAAAGAATTAATATATTTAAGCCTTGTTTGGCAAAAAAAAACTAAATTAAACTCATTTAATTTATTTTAATAAACAATTTAGTTTATAATTTATAATTACATCTTATTTATTTGGATTTCCATATCCAACATTAACCAATTAAATTAATCACATACCATATTTTAATTAAATATACCATTTTAACAAATATCACCAAAATTATAATTTTCATTATAACTTTATTTAATAATTTAATATACCATTTAACTTATTAATTAACAATATAACACTTCATGTCATATTACAACTCTCTAAATTATATATTAATTTAATTTAGAATATTATCTAATAAATTTAGATTCAACAACCATTATATCAATAAAATATTTATTTTATTTCATCAATTTCAACAATAGACACATCAAATAAATATTTATATTATTCAATAAATATTTAATATTACAATTTGAAATTCTGGATCGTTACATTTACCATTCAAGAAGAATTGGTGAAAGATTTTGAATGACTATACTTGGAGATTAAGTATCTGATGGAGACCAACGAATAATTATTTACAGTGACAGCGAGTCCAACTTTATTGGATAAGGTTAAAGAGACACAAGAAAAAGACAAAGATTGCAATAACATCAAGAGGCGATTGACTGATGGGGATGAATTGAAATTTAAGATTGATGCTACTGGACTGCTAAGATTTGAAGGACGAATTTGGGTACCGCTAGTACTAGAACTGTGAGAGAAGATTTTGCAAGAAGCGCACAGTACGAGATACTCGATACACCTATGAAGCACGAAGATGTACCAAGATTTGCGTCACCACTTCTGGGTGCTAAACATGAAGAGAGAGGTTGCGGAATGCGTAAGTAGATGTCTAACTTGTTAGAGAGTTAAGGCAGAGCACGAACGACCAAGCGGGTTATTACAACCATTAATTCCAGAATGGAAATGGGAACACATCACAATGGACTTTGTGGTGGGACTTCCGGCAATGTTAAAAGGGCACGACGCCATATGGGTGATTGTAGATCGTCTTACTAAGTCATCTCATTTTTTGCCGATTAAGATTAAGTATAGTTTGGACCAATTAGCCAAATTGTATGTTAAGGGAATTATCTCGAGGCATGGGGTGCCGGTATCTATTGTATCAGATAGAGATCCACAATTCACGTCAAACTTCTGGAACAGTCTTCAAGAAAGAATGGGGACACAACTACGAATGAGTACTGTGTATCATCCGCAAACCTATGGGCAGAGCGAGAGAACAATTCAAACACGTGAAGACATGCTCCGAGCTTGTGTGATGGACTTCAAGGGTAGTTGGGAGGATCACCTTCCATTAGTAGAGTTCGCGTATAACAATAGTTATCATGTCAGTATTGGAATGTCGACGTACGAAGCACTATATGAAAGGAAATGTAGAACGCTCTTATGTTGGGACAAAGTTGGAGAACATCGACTTTTGGGACCAAAGTTGGTACAACAGATGGTGGAGATCATCAGGGTGATAAGAGCTCGCCTAGTAGCAGCTCAAGATCGCCAGAAGAAGTATGCAGACTTGCATCACAAGAAGAAACATTTTGAATTAGGAAGTTATGCTTTTCTGAAAGTATCTCCCTAGAAAAGGAAGATTCATTTTGGGAAGAAGGGAAAGTTGAGCCCTAGGTTTGTAGGACCGTTTGAGATTCTGAGGTGAGTCGGTGAAGTGGCGTACGAGGTAGCATTACCTCCTAAACTTGAGCACATTCATACCGTGTTTTATGTGTCAGTATTGCGGCCATATAAACTGGACTATAAGCACATTATCTCATATGAACCAATTCAAGTCGAGAAAGACTTATCGTACGAGGAAGTTCCTATCCAGATACTGGATAGGAAGGAGCAGAAGCTAAGGAATAAGTTTATCCATTCCGTTAAGATTCTCTGGAGGAATCACGCAGTTGAAGAAGCTATGTGGGAACTAGAAGAGAAAATGAGAGGGAATTATCTGTTTTTATTTGAGTAACCTTATTTCTACAATTCTGAGGACGGAATTTTTATAAGGGGGGAGGGATGTAATGACCGTGAATTTTAAACTCCTTATTTATTAAATATGTGAGTTAATTTTAATGAGTTAGTTTTGTGAGTTTATTTAAACCTTATGTGGTTATGTGAATTTATGAACTGATTAAAGGGAGTCACTAATAGTTACATAAATTAGTTACTTAGGATTCTTAATGATTAAATATTCAATCTATTTGAATATAGTGGCAGGATTTGAACATATTGATTCATTTCAATTAGGGGTATATCATCACTATAGAAGTTAAATTATCTCATATAAAACTTATATGGTGATAGAAATTTGAACTGGATGAAGCTAACCCATTTTGCCTTTGTCGAGGGACCCGGCACAATCGCGCCTCCTAGTAGTACAAAATACGCAATTACTTAGCCAAAGTGTTCAATCTGAGAAATATTAGTTCGTTTATTGTAGAAAATGAAATGGAACACTTTGTTGTATGTGTGGCATTAATAAATCATATGGATAAAGGTACATTTTGTTGATATGAAATATCAAGTAGTACAAGAAATCCCATGTGATCCTTTATAAAGAAATAATTAAATATCTGTGTATTCCAGAAATTGGAAAAGACATTATGTGTGTACACTGGATATATAATATTAAATAATGTGATAATGTGGAGAGTAGTAAAATATAATTATGGAGATACCCGGACAATAATACCTAACTGTGTTATTTTAATTACGTGTATTTAATGTACATGGATTTTATGAATATCTAATTAATCCCTAAATTCCCAATATAATAACACTTGGACATTAAAACCCATTTTTTGTTAGTAAAGTAACTGAACTTGGAATTTGCTAAGCTTGTTGCTTATATTTCTCTTGTCCCAAAATGAGTGTCACAAGGTACATGAACAGTAGTATGAAGCTAAAACACGTAACTTCTATTTGGCTAAGCTTAGGTAATGATTTCAAAGCCAATGGCGGGTGGTGGGTTGTTCAACCACTCTTTAGTAACCATTGTTTTTCTCTATTACACCATGAACTCTACCTTAATGCAATATGATTATCCAGTTCAAGTTCCGTTTATAAATAGAAGCTTTAGTTTTAGTTTTTATTGTTTGTTAAGTCTGATTTTGAAAGTTCTAAGTTGTTGAGGAATTTTAGAAGCATACTCAGTGTGTAAGGAATCCATTCCAAGCTTAAGGAGGTATAAACTTTACTTGTGTTCTTGAGTTAGGTTTTGTCAAATTCTTGGAATTCTATGTTAATCAAAGTGAATTAGCATGCTATAATGTGTTTAGGAAGTAGGCTTACATGTTTGAACTCTCAAGTGATGGATTGGAACATGTTTGAATCAAGTGAAATCGAAGTTGTTTGATGCTCTGCGGAAGCAGGAAGCGGAGTTATTGCCTTTAGTGCGAAAAATGGGTATTAAATTGCCGCCTTAATTTATACTAAGGTGAGGTAAATAGCAATTATTGCACTCAAAAATCGATTTCGATTTTATGCGTGATATGTGTTATTAACTTGATGTTATAACTTAGATACATACCTATAAAGGAGTATAACATGATATGTAAAGCTTTCGTATGTGGTATGAAGTAATCAACTTGGATTAGTAAAGAAGTTGTAGCAAAACTTAAAGTTTTCAAAACTAACCTTGTGGAAAACTTGTGTTCACGAGTTCTGAACTTAGTGACTCATGTACATGACTGATTTGGAACCTAATTACACATGATATATGATGTATAGTGTCTTTATCATGATTAAACTTGATAAGCTTGGTATTAAAAAGAAAAGCTTAGGATAATAAGCTAATGGACATAAATGATTACAAGATATAGTTTCTGAATTTGAAAAGAGATTATCATAACTTATTTACTTATGATAAAGGTTTTAGATTTTTCTTATTAATGTTGGATTGCACCATTCATGCTAATATGATTTCAAAGACAACCTTGAATGTGTTTTCAAACTTAAGTTGCATATTATATGAGTACATAGATACCAAAGGGTTGAGGTGTCATGTTATGGCTATAATATCCCTAGACATGACACATATGTATTGAGCATGATGGTTACATGATTTTTATGTTTTAATGACATATAAATTGTAAGTTAAACTTGTGGTAATGAACTCAAGAATGATCATGTGTTATGTGTGAAACTCTAGCATGTACGTATGTTAAAATATATGTGTAATTGGTCTGTTAGAGTTGGACTGACGTCGTGGAGAGTTAAAGTTTAACCTCAGTTCAGCTGGGGGGACAACGCAATTGCTACCGTACTCCCCTAAGTTTAGACTCAAAGCGCAGCTCTGGCTACCAATCCGCAATCTTACCAAGATTCTATTTTTGGTTTGACGTTTCAAGGCATGCTTATATGATTACTTTACCTTCTAATATGTGACCAATATGCCATATAATGTGTTGAGAAGCATGTTATGTGATGACTTGATTGTTGTAAGTGTAGACTCATATTAGTTCACATACTAATTGAAAGACCGAATTGTTAATGTTAGGTCGTTTCAACGCAAGTTAGTTAAAGCTAGTATTATATTGTAGCTGAACAAACAAGCAAGTTTCTTAATTCTTACTCTTTTACTTGAGCAGGTATCTGAACCCTACTTTTATTGAGCAAGTTCCCTAATCTCACTCAAATTATTATTGAGCAAGTTTCCTTGAACTTCACTCTTTGGTTGTGCAAGTTCCTTGAACCATACTTTTAATGTGAAAGTTTCCTATCCTTCTCATATTGTATTGAGCAGTCTATTATTGAATTGAAAGTTATTCAATTAAGCTTGAACTTTATTTCCAAGCATGCTATTAAGTGGTTTAATTACTTTACAATTATTCCACATCGATATTATTGATATTCGCATTTAGTACACTTGAGTTTGTACAGTCTTGGACTTGTACATCATTTAAAGTTCAATAATTCTTGAACTGTGTTAGATGGAGTCTGAACCTTTGTTTGGTCAGACAAGAGTATGTAGTTTTATAGAAGCTATCCAAACCAATTGATGGTAAGGATTCTTAGACTGAAAGAACACCCCTTTTTAATAGGGGAGTACCCCAGGTATCTAATATAAGATACAAAGAGCAGATTTAAATGTTATACATATACATAGTGTACGTGAGGCTGATTCCCTCAAGTACTTATTCTGTAGCCAATATCCAAAGGGTCAAATAGCTATTGATTCCATTGAAGTGTTATAGTTCAAAGTCTACTTGACTAATAGTTATTCTAATAGCAATCATTATCTTTGCTTCCAATATTCATATTATTGAATCCTTCAGATATTCATATTGTTGAATTCATTGACAGATATTTTCCATTCATCATGATATATCATTATTGTTGTAATTAAATTTGTTGGGCAAACTTGTTACTCATCCTTGCTATATCATGAATTATATTGCAGCTAAGCCCGAGACCTCAGGGAAGGACAAGGGTAAAGGAAAGATGTAGAATAGTGGCAAGGAGCAGACTTTACCTTACGCTTAGTTTAAATTACTAGTATGTAATATGAACCCTAATGTTTATTTTAAGGTATATTTGTAAGATGATATTAAGGTTATCATATCTTGGGACTAGTAACACCTTTTGAATGAACGACGTACGTTTATATTTTTTCGCATTTTAGTCATCGTATGTTATTTAGAGGTGGATGTTTGTACTTTATCGAGATGACCGGACCGGGGTCAGAGGACCCGAATTCGGGGGGTGTCACAAATGCACCGGATGTAAAATCCAGGCTCATCGGACAAAGTCCGACAACAGTTCATATATATATATATAAGTAAATAAACGCTCCGGATGTAAAATCCAGGCTCATCGGATAGAGTCCGATAACAGTTCTATATATATATATATATATATATATATATATATATATATATATATATATATATAAAAGCAAGTAAACGCTCCGCACATAAGTCTAGGCTCAATCGAGGCATAACTCGATAATGTTAGTCCATATATATATATATATATATATAAGTGTATATATATACAGACATAAATGAAAACCACAGACCAAATTCTGAGAACACACACACAACATGACTCTCAATGTGAAGAAGAGTGTGTACAAAGATGAAGAGAAAGGCTTTATAATGTGTAAGAAGGCTTACAGTGGGCTGCCAAAGAAGACTTCTATGACTTTAAGTGGATGAACACTCGGCTCCCGCCGGTATAAATATAGCTACATGTGAGCTAACAAGTGTTTAAAATGAGAAAGCACTCAATATGGGGTGTGTACAGAGCAAATTTGACAGGGCTTTCTCGCCTTTTTCTCTTATCAAATGGCCACCCCAAACTCTATATTTATAGAGATGGGAGCCGCAGGTGTACATGCGGCCGCCACAGATGCACCTGTGGCTGCCCGGGGTGCCCCGGGCTCTGCGGGTCCCACCATCTAGAAGTACGTGCATGCGTGCACTGTGATGTCCGCTCGAGCTTCCGAAACATAAATTCGAGCATCCAATTGAGGTGTATAAGACTTGTTTCGGCATACTGTTGTCGAGAGCTATGTAATGACATGGGATTAGAGGTTGTACAAAGTCAGGAAGATGGAACCATGTCCTATCTCTTCAAGCTTCAAATTATATCCGGTGTGCTGCCTCGCGTAGTAGTCACTCGGGATTGCAACTCCTTGGTTCTTGTGGGACATTGTTGTGTATGTATGTATGTATAAAATGTTGAGATGGCGCAATGTGGGGTCGAGGTGGAAAAACTATGATTTTACCCCTCACTAGGGTTATCTCCAGTTTGGGCTGATAAAGCAAACGTTGCTCAAGGTTATCTCTGAGATTGGACTGCTGCAAGTGTTGAAGGTCCTCAAGGTCATCTCTGAGGTGTGCCTGTCTTCCCGGAGTTATCTTTGGGTCTTGGAAATTGAGTGCCTCGGTGGGAGTTCCGAGGTTGAAACTGCATGCATTTGAAAAAACCATTTCCGGGATTATCGTCGGAACTGCAACCGCACTCCTTGGGGTTATCTCCAAGGTTGACATTTTCTTTCACGGTGTTGTTTCCAGGACTGAGACTTAATATCTCGGGGTTATCTCCGAGATGGATAGGCCTTCTCCGGTGAAATTTTCGGTATTTGAACTGCATGCCTCAGGGTTATCTCCGAGGTTTGAAATGCTACTCCCGGTGTGTTTTTCGAGATGGACTGAACCTCCGGTGGTATTTTCGGGATGAACATGGGCTGTCTTTTAGGGTTATCTCTAAAGGACGATTCTGCCTTCCTGAAATGTTAGTAACAGGTGTATAGAAAATTTTGAGTGTCTACAGATGCCCCTCTTTATCATATTCATGCAATACAATGGCATGGATAGGATAAAGAATCCTAAACACTTGAAATGCAATAAGATAAACACGATGCCATGTACAGCAACATGATGCAAATGTATGATGCATGTGTTTTGTTGGATTATTCTCCAATATGATGGGAAGATTTTTGGCTCCCTGTTGCTTCTACCGAAGACGGCAATAAATAACCAGCCTGATGAACTGTCATGGACGCGTGATCCACAGCTACAAAGAATCTCTAGGATTGTTGACATTGGGG
This sequence comes from Panax ginseng, assembly GCA_020205605.1. Taxonomy (NCBI): domain Eukaryota; kingdom Viridiplantae; phylum Streptophyta; class Magnoliopsida; order Apiales; family Araliaceae; genus Panax; species Panax ginseng. The sequence continues at coordinate 124,842,396 of CM035130.1, read as the reverse complement.
TTATCACCAAAATCTTGAATCCTTGATACAGACTTTCCACTAAAGATATATCTCTCATGTGCAAGTGACTCCGTATGGATGTGTGTTGTCTATTTGAGGATGTGTATAACATATTCCATCATCGATCCTCCTTGATGAGGATGGTCTTCCCTGGTTTGTATCGCCAAGACATACCACTGTTCTGTCAGAGTTACTGCCAACAGTATGTATCGTCAAGGTTGCCTGACCTTCGCTGACATGTACATCACCGAATAATATCCTTGTTAGGAAAACTGTCAAGGTTGCTTGACCTTCATTGACGTGTGCATCAACGAATGAGTTGCGTTGTAACCCCCGCAGGGGATTGGGCAAATTTTCAAGGTTGCTTGACCTTCATTGATGTGTGCATCAACGGATGAGTTAGATATTGGTGTTATCATGGCAGTGAGAGCTCTTAGGGAGGGTCACACCATTATACCGATGATCATTGCAGAGATGCTGAGGTCAGCCACGTATTGTAGAACTTACCCTGCATGGGTATTTACAGGTAGTTTAGTCATGTTGTACGTGTGGTTAATGTCACACTTGAGACCGATTGGCACTTTCAGATGGCACGGGTATTATTTCACCCATGATATAGCCATGTCATACTCCTTTCAGCTTGCGGAGTGTACAGATCCTGCATCTTGGTTCGTTTTCCTAGCAAAGATTGGAGATCCTTTTGATATATTGCCATGTACAGGGCTCAGCTCACCCTACAGCTTCATCACTCATGCTCTGGGCATGGATTATCTCCCTCTAGGTGGTTTGAGGGGCATGATTACTTACCACCCACTGGCCGTGATGTGTCAGTTTGACCAGTTCCAAGATTTCCATCCTTTTGAGGGGGCATTGACTCAGCCCTTAGCTTCTCGCCACTTATCAGCAGAGGATAGATCCATATTGTATGCCTGTTGGGATCAACGTGAGCTAGTTGAGTTTTCCGTCAGCCATCCGCGTTGTTCTACAGAGTATTCCGCATGGATAGAGACAGAGACGACATTAACTATGGCAGTATCCACAGTACAGGGGATTGATTCCGACGATGGGGAGCCTATGGAGGAGACTTATATTCCCATCAAGGAGGATTTGTCTACTAGGTTGCCAAAGAATTGTGATGGATTCTCCGCCACGAAAGTGCATCATGTGATTTAGAATCCAAAGACAACGATCCGAGTAGTAGTCTACATCTGATGACCTTTGAGAGAGATCAGGCTAGGGCCTTGATGTTGACAGCTCTTGATGGGAGAGATGCAACTCTTTTAGAGAGAGACGAGGCCATATCATCCAGAGATGCATTGATTGTAGAGCGGGATGCTGCTTTATCTTCCTGTGATGTGGTCGTCGCAAATAGTACTTCAGTGAGATCCCTTACAACTGGCATCCTTGCCAATATGATTGCATACATTGATGAGCATTATGCCACCATGCAATTAGCCTCGGATCTTCTAGCTCGTATAGATACCATTGGGCAGGAGCTTGCAGCATTACCTCCTTCTTCGGAGAGGGATGCTATGTTAGATCTGATAGTCCCCATACACACAAATCCATAGATAGACTTGTATTTTCCTGCATAGACTAGCTTAGTCATTTTGTCATGTACAACACATATTGTATATATCAAACATTATTATATATGGCAGAGAAATATATTTTGATTCACTTCCCTTTCAGTTGTGCCTTGATACTGGCTTGATATTTGCCTGTTTTTTCAGGGCTTGTGCTCTTGATGCATTCTGAATTCATCCTTGATGTGTGGACATTGAGACGTCATAGGATCTTTCAGAATGGATCATTGATCTGTGTATATCCCTACCATCTTTGGTGTCTTAGGACTGGTTTCTCTATGGAAATGTGGAGAGGAGTGTGCCTTTCCTTCTCTGAGATTGACCGCACCACAGATGGTCGCCAGTACTCCTATTGAAGAGGAGCCTAGTTAATTCCATCTCTTATGGATTGGTGTTGCTCTTTTAGGCACAACCGCAGCTTAGATGGTCACTGGATCTCCCATTTAGGGGGAGGTTACGTAGTTCCATCCCTTTGGTCTGAAGCCGATGAAAAGTGGTGGATTGAAATTTGATCCCAGTACCGTGTGACAAGTATTTGTGTTCTAGTAGGGGGTTAGACCGAACCATAAATGGCTGCCTACGTACTCCTATTGAAGAGGAGATCAGGTCTGCATAGTTTGAACCTGGTGTAAGAGGTTCAACGCTGAATGATGTAGAAGGGTGTAGAAGCTTTATTGATGAAGAAGGGTGTAGAAGTGTTTTTGTTGTTTTTGTTTTTGTAAAGAAAGTTCAGAAATGTTTTTGTTTTTTTTATTATTGTGACCGGGCCATATAGAATATGGTTGCCTACGCATTCCGGGTATCGGGAGAGATCAGTCGATGATATTTCACCCCGTGTTCGTGACAATTTGTAATGTAAAAAGTTTGATCCCATGTTCAGGACAAACTGTAGGGAAGAAAGTTTAATCTCATATACAGGATAAACTGCGGGCGTAGAAAAGTTTGATCCCATGTTCAGGACAAACTGCAGGGGTAGAAAAGTTTGATCACATGTTCAGGACAAACTGCGAGTGTGAAAGGTTCAATTCCTGGTGGGATAACAAAAATTGTATGAAAGGTTTGAAATGAGGTGAAACTAGGCTACTGGCTTGAAGAGTATGCTTCCCTGATGGGTCAGATGGGTAAAAGGAAAGGTTGTGTGTAGTAAGGATTAAAGAACCTGAAATTACTGGTGGTCTGATGATCCAACGCCAGGATGTTTGCTTGTTGGTAACCTCAGACATAGTACCATTTCACGGTGTCTGAGTTGATAAGCTGCGGAAATTCATCGCCATCCATTTCCTATAGTCTGAGAGCGCCTCCTGTCAATACCTCCTTGCCAACAAACGGGCCTTCCCAGTTTAGAACAAATTTTCCCATAGATTGATCTTGGTTGTCAATGATCTTTTTCAAAACAAAGTCATGTTGTTTAAAATACCGTAGTTGGACTTTTCTGTTGTAGGATCTAGCGATCCTTTGTTGATATAACTGACCATGGAAGATATCCGCGATTCGCCTTTCATCTAATTGATATAATTGGTGATATCTGTCTTGTACCCATTAGTCTTCATCCAGCTGAGCGTCCATCAACACTATGAGGGATTCTATTTCCTCCTCTATGGGGAGTACTGCTTCCATCCCATAGGCTAATAAGTAGGGGGTTGCCCCATTGGAAGTACGCATTGAAGTTTTGTAGGCTAATAAAGTCAGAAGTAAGAGGTCAAGCCATCCTTTGTGATTGGTGGACATCTTTTGAATGATCTTCTTAATGTTTTTATTATCCGCTTCAACAGTACCATTCATCTTTGGACAGTAGATAACGGAGTTAAGGTGTTTGATGTGGAATTTACTTCATAACTCCTCCTTCATTTTGTTGTTGAGATTCTTAGCATTGTCTGATACAATGACCTCTAGTTGTCCATATCGATACATGACATTATTTCTAATGAAAGCAATGATGACTTCTTTGGTAACCCTGGGGAAGGATGTCGTTTCTACCCATTTGGTGAAGTAGTTGATCACGGTGAAAATAAACTAATGCCCATTACTGGCTTTGGGCTCGATGGGCCCGATCATGTCCATTCCCTACATTGAGAAGGGCCAGGGCGAACTCATATTGTGGAGTTCCTTTGGAGGGGCATGGATAGCATTCCCATGAATTTTGCATTAATAACACATCTTGATGTGATCATCACAGTCAGCTTTGAGCGTAAGCCAGTAATGCCATGTTCTGAGGATTTTCTTAACAAGTAGGGGTCCGCTCATGTGTTGGCCACATACTCCACCATGGATCTCATCCATGAACCTCTGAGCTTGGTCCTTGTCCAGACATCTAAGGAGACCTAATCCCGCATCTCTTTTGTAGAGTGCATCTCTGCTCAGGTAGAATTTTATAGCAAGTCGATGGATCTACCTTCTTTCAGTTGGGCACGCCTCAGCGGGTGTAGATCCATCCCGTAAGTACTCCTTGATGCATTGATACCAAGGGTGTTGGATGAGAGGTAGCTCATCCGATACTTCTCTAACATATTCCCATAAGCTAGTGTCTTTTGCAGGGCCAATGTGATTCTTGACATGTTTTCCTTGTCAGGTATGTGAATTAAGGAGGCCAAAGTTGCTAGCGCATCCGCAAAGTCATTCTTGTTACGAGGAATGTGTATAAAGGACATCTCTTCGAACTCTGAAGCCATCTATAGAACTTGCAGATGGTAAGGCAACAAATATAGCTCTTTGGTTTGATAGATTCCAATGGATTGTCTAACTACCAACTTCGAATCCCCAAAGACAGTTAACTGCCTGATGCCCATTGAACGGGCAAGTTTTAGCCCCATGATACAACCTTCATACTCAGCTATGTTATTGGTGCTGACAAACTGCAATTTGATGGTGACGGGATACTGCTTCCCCGTACTGGATATCAGAACTACTCTAGATCCAAAACCTTCCATGATAACAGCTCCATCGAAATACATTCTCCACGTATGGCTTGTATCGTATTGATGGTATTGCTAAACTATCATTATCCCTTCATCGGGGAAGTATGTTTCCAAGGGTTTATAATCCCCTGCTGATGCGGCGGCCAGTTGATCTGCAATTCATTGACCTTTGATAGACTTTTGTGTCACATAGACGATGTCAAATTGCTGTAGGATCAACTGTAATCTGGACAGTGGACAATTCAGTATGGGTTTACTAAACACGTACTTAAGAGGATCTATGCGGGATATGAGATGGGTTGTGTGACCATGAAGGTAATGTTGTAACCTCATAGAAGCCCATGCTAAAGCACAACAAGTCTTCTCAATAAGAGTGTACTTGTGTTCACTGATGCTGAATCTTTTGCTTAGGTAATAGATAGTTTGCTCTTAGCCTCTATCATCTTTCTGTCCCAGTATGCAGCCCATGGCATTGTCATTAATGGACAGGTACAAAAATAGGGGAACGTCATCCCTAGGAGGTACCAAAATAAAAGCATTAACTAACTGCTCTTTGATTGTAAGGAAGGCTTTCTGACACTCATCATTACATTTCATGGAGGAGTTCTTCCTTAACAGCTTGAAGATAGGCTCACAAGTTACTGTGAGTTGAGAAATAAACCTGCTAATGAAGTTAATTCTTCACAGGTACCAAACCTGCTTGAAGATAGGCTCACAGGTTGTGGATGGGAGGTAGCTCATCCGATATTTCTCTAACATAGTTCCCATAAGCTGGGGCCTTTTGTAGGGCAAATGTGATGCTTGGCATGTGTGTCCTTGTCAGGTATGTGAATCAAGGAGGTCAACGTTGCTAGTGCATCCGCAAAATTATTCCTATTATGAGGAATGTGTAGAAAGGAGATTTCTTCGAACTCCAAAGCCATCTATAAAACTTGTCGATGGTAAGGTAGTAAATGTAGTTCTTTGGTTTGATAGATTCCTATAGATTGTTTGATTACCAACTCTGAATCCCCAAAGACAGTTAACCGCCTGATGCCCATTAAACGGGCAAGTTTTAGCCCTATGACATGACCTTCATAATCCCATTTTATGTTGTTGGTGGCCGATAAACCGCAATTTGATGACGATGGGATATCGCTCCCAGCATCGGGATACTAGAACTGCTCCAGCTCTAGAACCTTCTGCGTTAACAGCTCCATCAAAATATATTTTCCATGTGTGGCAAGCATCGTACTGATGGTGTTGTTGAACTGCCATTACCCCTTCATCAGGGAAATATGTTTCTAAGGGTTTGTAATCCCCTGCAGGTACGGCGGCTAGTTGATTCGCAATTCCTTGACCTTTGACAGACTTTTGTGTCATGTAGACGATGTCAAATTGCTGTAGGATCAACTTCCATCTGGACAGCCAACAATTTAGTATGGGCTTGCTTAACACATACTTGAGAGGATCCATGCGGGATATAGCCCATAACATTGTCATTAATGGACAGGTACATAAACAGGGGAACATCATCCCTGGGATGTACCAAAACAGGAGCATTAACCAGCTGTTCTTTGATTGTAAGGAAGCCTTTCTAACACTCATCATTCCATTTCATGGAGGAGTTCTTCCTTAACAGCTTGAAGATGGGCTCACAGGTTACTGTGAGTTGAGAAATAAACCTGCTAATGAAGTTGATTCTTCCCAAAAATCCTCGTATTTCCTTCTCTGTCTAAGGAATGGGCGTTTCCTTGATGGCCTAGATTTTGGTGGGATCCAGCTCAATCCCTTTGTGGCTGACTAAGATACCTAGCAACTTGCCTGATTTAACGCCAAAGGAGCACTTGGCTGGATTCAACTTCAAGTTGTACTTACGCAACCTGTTGAAGAGCTTTTTGAGATGGTTTAAGTGGTCTTCTTCCCTTCAGGATGTGACAATGATGTCATCTACATAGATCTTTATCTCTTTATGCATTAAGTTGTGGAAAAGAGCCATTATAGCTCGCTGATAGGTTGCCCTGACATTGATGAGGCCGAATGATAACGGTCTATAGAAGAAGGTTCCCCAAGGCATGATGAAAGTAGTTTTCTCACAATCCTCTTCAGCGACCATAATCTGATGATACCCTGCAAAGCAATCAGCAAAGGAGTACATGCCGTATTGAGCAGTATTGTCAATAAGAATGTGGATAAAGGGCACGAGAAAGCTATCTTTAAGGCAAGCTTTGTTCAGATCTTGGTAATCCACGCAAACTCGAACCTTTCCTCCTGGTTTAGGCACGGGAACAATGTTGGATATCCATTCCGGATATGTGGACACCATGATGATGCCAGCTTGAAATTGTTTCACAATTTCTTCTTTCACCTTTAAACTCCACTCAGGTTTCAATCGCCTGAGCTTCTGTCTGACTGGCTTAAACCCTTCCTTAATGGGAAGGTGATGAAGGACAATGTCAGTGGACAAACCCACCATGTCTTCATGAGACCATGCAAACACATCCTTGAATTGAGTTAATAATGCAACCATATCATTCCGTTGGTTTGGGGTTAGGTCTGAACCAATCTGGATTAGCTTAGGGCTTTCTAAGGTTCCAAGATTGAAAGAAATGGTTTGATCAAGGTTGGGTTTAGGTTTATCCTTGACCCATTCTTTGATCTCATGGGGTATCTCAATGTCCTCTTGTATTTCCATCAAGTCTGAGTTCAACTTTTCATCAAAGTTACCGTCCTTGTGGAGAAAAGGCACTATATGAGCAAGTACAGGCACATCTAAGTTCAGAGTCCTGAAACAAAATATGTTTTCACTTACTATATGAAACTATTTAATCATATAAAATTTAGCATGTACTGATAAAACAACTGCTAATACTTTACAAAAGCAACCAGTTAACGATATCTACAAGGCAGAGGGATTTTCTTCCCGTTTTACCCTTGTCGACCAATGCATGGAGTGCAGTTCCAATTGTCAAGGGTAAAGTCATGATGGACTATAGTGACGGAGGGGCTGTCATCGTCCTCCTTCTCCCAAATTATGACCATAACATCTGGGCAATCATCGTCTGGGTATATTTTTTTGTATGCTCATCATGGACAATGATACGTATGCCTGACATCATCAAGGCGATGTCTTGTTTACATTTTTGTTCCCTCTCTTCCACTTCGGGATTAGGAATCAGGACCTCTTTTGCTTTAACCTGTATCGGTTTGGTAAATAACATAGCCATAACATGGGCTGGATATCGAGGTGAGATAGAATATCCAATAATATTTCAGTTATGGAAAACACAGTTTTTCGCCTGCGGACTTAAAACCTAACGGTTAGGGAAAGTGAGTTGTGAGAAGGAATTTAAATGCGTATAATGAATTAAAGAAATGATCGTATAATATGTAGGTATTGTATGAAGTAATGAATATGAGTATGATCTTAGTAGGTTTGAATAATGGTATTTTGTATATGAATAAGTATACGAGGTGGAATACGAGAATTATACTTATATTATATCGTTATAAGACTTTAAGCTAAATGTATTGAATTTGTAGGAATGTGTAGGAGATTGTAATGTCCAATTGGGATAATAATAAAGCCCAATACGAATTAATGTTAAAGCCTAAATATTTGTAATGTTAAGTCCAATGTAAATTATTGAACACGCCCAAGTGTTTATTTAATTGAAAGCACAATGTATAAGTTAGGATTAATTAAACCTTAAGCCCAAAGTAAGAATCCAATGGATTAGGAGGATCCATGGGGCAACCCATGATCATATGGGTGATCTTGGTGGCCAAGAATTAAGTGTGATGAGCAAGTAGACTTAAGGGTTAAGCAAAGGATAAGCTAGGTAACTTACAGGCTAAGTAAAGTGCTTATGTGTGATGAACAAGCAAAGTGCTTATATGTGATGACTAAGTAAACTTAATGGCTAAGTGTTGTGATGGAAAAGTAATTAATTTGATGAGAAAGTAAAGGATAAGTTGTGTGCTAAGCAAGTATACATAAGAGCTAAGTAAGTGTGGTGGCCAAGTTTACTTAATAGCTAGGTAATGAATAGTAAGGAGGTGGAGTGGCTTTATGACCATTATACCCTCACTTTGAGCTTTCTATAAATAAGAAGCTTGCTAGTTCATTTGTTAGTTGTTAGATTTTCATCCAATAACTTATAGCTTATTGGTTAGAGAGAATAAGTGAGAATAAGCTAGAAAAGCTAGAAAGCTAGTCTTTTATAGTTCAAGAAGCAAGAAGAAGATTAGAGATTAACCAAGTTATATTCAAGGGTAAGCAATTTTAAACCATGATTCTCTTTCTCTTCTATTGTTAGAGAAGTGGGTGGTGGTAGAACATATATGCTAAGGCATGAAAAGAATGATTAAATCAATAGACTTGAGCCGTATAAGTCATGAATAAGTAATTCGAACTTAATTAAGTTATGAAATCATGAGAAGCTTATATGAACTACCCATATGTTTATCTTAATAAGATGGTATGATAAGGAGATGTGAGAATGATGGTTAGAAAACATAAATTATTATAAGTAAAATTATAACTAGTTTATACTTTTATAAGTTATAAACTCACAAAGAACAAGTAATAACTTATTTTGTTTATAAGTTAATAAAGTATGTATGTCAAGATGTTAGTATGATGGATTGAATCCATTTGAAACGATGAACAAATCATAAGAAATGAAGTTAAGGAAAAATTTACGAGTTTGGACGATAATCGTCGAATTCGTGAAATTCTCGGAAACATTGAGCTTGGAAACATTAGTTTTCAATAGAGACAAGTTTCATTTGGAATTATAGAGTTACGGTCTCGAGAATGACCGAATTCCGACTTAGAACGAAGAAACGAGCGTTGAACGTTCACGAACGTTTATCGTTTTCGTTAAAATGAACTAATAGGTGAATTTTTAGTTAACGAAATCAAATAGATAAAATTCTTGCATGAACACGTAGAGTATATAATTTTTGAACCATAGGCTCTTGAACGAGCCGATTCGGACTTATAACGAAGAAGTTATGTGGCCGGGAATCTCACATAAAAATTTGTCTATCAAATTTTTCTAGGATTAAGATCTCAGCCGCAGCTGACATATAGCTATATAGGTCGTCTTCGCGTTGCCGGTGTGAAGGAGTGATCATCGCAGAAGTCAGTCGTTTATGACATCACTCAAAGAGTATAATACTCGCATGCAGCAATACGATGAATAGTTGGGCGGGTAGTGAAAAAGTGGGCGCATAACGCCACTAGTACAAAAGGTTGTCATGGCGCAGCGCCCAAGAAAGGGATTTTGTTGACCAAGTTGACTATAAACCTAATGGTTTACAGAACAAGTATGGGACATGTAATTACTTAATGAACATGATAAGACCTTTCCTAAATAACTTTTATAGTGATGACTTTAGGAATGAAATGTTGTTTAATGAATAGTTAAACGACGAATGTAAATTATAAGAACGTAAACATGAACGGTATACAATAAGTGTACTTAACCAATGACGATCAAGTCTCGGATAATAACGTAAGAACATTAGTAAGCCGTGAGGATGGATGATTAACTCAAAATTAGTTGTATTAATGAAGTAAATCCTCGTAAGACGTAGAAGAGAAAGAAGTTGGTAAGAACGATGTAAAATATAATGGCAAGCCGAAACCAATAATAATAAATCTAATACATGATTAGATTGAGAAGAAGGGTAAGATTCATTAGGAACAATGTATGTTCATTCATGACCTAATGTGGTATGTTATGTGGTTATGTGTTGTAGAGACTGTAAAGACTTAAAGGGAAAGTAATTTTTCTTGTAGCAGTATCAAGGAAGGTTTTTTTCTTAAGCGCTTGTCTAACCTTCGTGTTAGCCAAGTTTTTCGTGATTTCGTGTTATGAGATGCATGAATTGTTTTACTAAAGGGTCGATTCCAGTTTTACCTCGGCTAGGCTAATCTTGAAGAGTTGATTGATTTATTTACAAGTCTTTCAATATAGAATTGTTAACGCTATCCTACGCCAATTGTTGGGTACGGATTCAAGGTAAGCCTGAGAATGAATAAACAAATATATTTTTCATCGATTATTCGATGGGTACGTGAGGTTGCCAAAACTTAAACGTATATACGTTTAACAAGATGTAGTGTTGATCAACATACAGTACTATGGGCTGATCACCCAGAAGTGCTCGTAAGATATGCTGGACTTACGGAATTAGTGCCGGGTTGTCCTTTTCAAAGAAATTATGAAATGCTCATGGTCTTGGACCAGAATTGACGTTTTGCTAAATATTGTCATTGTAAAATGTTTTGAAGAAAAAGAAGTGTTATTTTAAATTATTGATAGTACTTCATAACTATTATCCAGTTATTGAAGATATACGATTCCGATGTTTCAAGCATATCGTTTAAAAGAAATTATTGTACTTGTTGAGCTTGTTATGCTCACACTTGCTTGAACCATATGAATGCAGCTAAAACTGAATGAATCGAGGGATCCGACAAGGATAAAGGCAAGACGAAGATGAACGATTAGTTTACCTTGTAATAAACTAGTAAGTTGTATATATTATAGTATGATGAACAAAGAATGTAATGGTTTTAGAACCTGGGAACGAGATGTAATATTATTAATGTAATAAGAATGTCATTGATTCACACATTTTGATGTCGTTTCAATAGAATGAATGTATAGTTATGAGTACCGTGTAGCACCATCTGTCGGGTTGGAAGATACCCAGATTTGGGGGCATCACAGGTTGGTATCAAAGCATTAGGTTATAAAACTTAAGGGGGGAAGAACCTTAGGCTAATAACCTCGTTAAGGAAGAAAAGTCAAGAAGGAAGTAAACTCGAGCTTTACTTAAGTTGAATGAGCCAATAAGGTATTGAGTAAACTCAATTACCTTAAGATTTAAAAGATGGAAATTACCCTAAATAAAATAAATGTGATTGGTGCTTATACTATTTTAAGTTATGTACTAATCAACATGTTATGTGTTATTGTAGGATGTCGATCAATAGCTTGATGTATAGAGATATACACGCGGTGAGCGTAAAAAAAGCGTGAACAGTAGAGCTGCACCCATGCCGCGGTGGCAGGAGGTACCATTGGTGATTCTAGAGAGTCGAGACAATTGGAGTACTTTTTCTCGAGGAGGACTACTCAGGGAGATATGGATATAGCATCATATCTTAATATGATGGTCTATGAGGAAGAGAAAATGGAGGTAACATCGGTTAATACGGTGATACCTACACTAGAGTCAATACCTCTAGATGCAATGAGAGAATTATACATAGATTATACGTTATAAGGCTTTAAGCCAAATGTAATGGACTTGTAGGATTGAGTAAGAAATTGTAAAGTCCAATGAGAGATTGATAAGGCCCAAGTGTAGAAATGTGTAAGCCCAATGTAAGCTAATGATAAAGCCCAAAGAATTGTTAATACAAGCCCAATGTATAAGTTAGGTTAATTAAACCTTAAGCCCAAAGTAAGAATCCAATTGATTAGGAGGATCCATGGGGCAACCCATGATCATCCCATGATCATATAGGTGAATTGGTGATCAAGAACTTTGTGTGATGAGCAAGTAAACTTAAGAGTTAAGCAAAGGATAAGTTATGTAACTTAAAGGCTAAGTAAAGTGCTTATGTGTGATAAGAAAGCAAAGTGCTTTTATGTGATTAACAAGTTAACCTAATGGATAAGTAAGTGTGGTGGCTAAGTATATGTGGTGAGCAAGTTAACTTAATAATTAAGTAAATGAATATTAAAGAGGTGATTAAGGAGGTGGATTGGCTTTATGACCATTATACCCTAACTTAGGAAGTCCTATAAATAGGAACCTTGCTAACTCATTTGTTAGTTGTTAGATTTTCATCCAATAACTTATAGCTTATTGGTTAGAGAGAAAAAGCTAGAAAAGCTAGAACAAGTTAGCCTTTGATAATTCAAGAAGTAAGAAGTTGATCAAAGATTAACCAAGTGATTATCAAGGGTAACAACTTAAACCATTAATCTCTTTCTCTTCCATTGTTAGAGAAGTGGGTAGTGGTAGAACATGTATGTTAAGGAATGATAAGAATGATTAATCAATGGACTTAAGCTGTATAACTCATGAATAAGTAATTCAAACTTAATTAAGTTATGAATTTATTAAGAGCTTATATGAACTACTCATATGTTTACTTTAATAAGATTGTATGATAATAAGAAGCAAGAATGGTGGTTAAAAGACTTAATCTATAATAAGTCATGAGAAAGGAAGTTATAAGTAGTTTATACTTTTATAAGTTATAAACTCACAAAGAACAAGTAATAACTTATCATGGTTATAAGTTAATGAAGTATGTATGTCAAGATGTTAGTATGATGGATTTAATCCATTTGAAATGAAGAACAAATCATAAGAAATGAAGTTAAAGCGAAATTTACGAGTTTGGACGAAAATCGTCGAATTCGTGAAAATCTCGGAATGGAAGTCCAATTTTGATATTGAGCTTGGAAACATTGGTTTTCAATGGAGACAAGTCTTATTTGGCATTATAGAGTTGCGAACTCGAGAATGACCGAATTCCGACTTAGAACGAAGAACGAAGCGTTGAACGCTCACTTAACGCCATCGCTTTTCGTTAAAATGGACTAATTGGTGAATTTTTAGCAAACGAAGTCAATTAGATAAAATTCTTGCATGAACGCAGCGTAGAGTATGTAATTTGTGAACCATAGGCTTTTGAACGAGTCAATTCGGACTTATAATGAAGAAGTTATGAGCTCGGGAATCTCACCAAGAAATTCTCATCAAAATTTTTCGGTGTTGAGGATCGGAACCGCTGCACCGGCACCAAGGCAAAATATGTGGCGCCGCAGCCCAAGAATGGTTATGAGCTCTCATTGGAATTTCACGCCATGCAAAGATCACGATATATCGAAGGGGACTCATGACTGCAGTCACGAAGTCCCGGTCTTTAGTTTTCAGAAGTGTTATGCCACAGTGTGCACGATCAAGTAAAGGAGTTAAGTACAGCAAATACCATCCTTTAAGTGTTGAAATTGAAGAATGTTTGTAAGGAGAGAATGAACGGTAACTCATTAGTAATGAACTAAAGTTTAATTATAAAATTGTTAAGACATGTTTAAACCTTAATTATGATCATTTAGGGTTGAAATAAATCTATTAAATGTGAACATGAACGTTATGCAATACGCGTACTTAACCAAATGACGATTGAGTAATGATTTAATAACGTAAGGACGGTAGTAATCCGTGAAGAAGGGTGATTAACTTAAAATGAGTTGTATTAATGAAATAATTTCAGTTAAGTTATAGAAGAGAACGAAGTTGGTAAGAACGATGTAAATTATAACGGCAAGCTGGAACCAATAATAACAAATCTAATATATAATTAGATTGAGAAGAAGGGTAAGATTCATTAGCAACCATTTATGTTCATTCATAACCTAATGTGGTATGTTATGTGGTTATATGTTGTAGAGACTGTAAAGACTCAAAGGAAAAGTAATTTTATTGTAGCAGTATCAAGGCAAGTTTTCTTATAAACATCTAACCTTCGTGTTAGCCAAATTTTACGTGATTCATGTTATGAGATGCATGAATGATTTTAAAGAAAGGTTTGATGCCGATTTTAACTCGGCTAGACTAATCTTCTAGATTGATTGATTTATTTACAAGTCTTTCAATATAGAATTGCTAACGCTATCTTATACCAATTTTTGGTACGGATTCAAGGTAAGCCTAAGTATAAATAAACAAATGTATTTTTCATCGATTATTCGATGGGGACACACGAGTTGGTAAAACTTAAACGTATACACGTTTAATGAATGTAGTGTTGATCAACATAGAGTACTATGGGTCGATCACCCGTAAGTTCTCGTAAGATATATCTGGGACTTACGGACTTAGTGTCGAGTTGTCTTTTTCAAAGAAATTATGAAACATTCATGGTCTTGAGCCAGAATTGATGTTTTACTGAATATTGTTATTGTAAAACGTTTTGAAGGAAAAATAGTGCTATTTTGAATTATCGATAGTACTTCATAACTATTGTTCGCTTATTATTGAAGATATATGATTCCTGTGTTTCAAGCATGTTGTTTAAAAGAAATTATTGTACTTGCTGAGCTTGTTATGCTCACTCTTGCTTGAACCATATGAATGCAGCTAGGACCAAATGAACCGAAGGATCCGACAAGGATAAAGGAAAGACGAAGATGAACGTTTAGTTTACCTTGTAATAAACTAGTAAGTTAAGTATATCATAGTATGATGAACAAAGAATGTAATGGTTTTAGAACCTGAGAAGCGGGATGTAATATTATTAATGTAAAAAGAATGCCATTAATACACACATTTTGATGTCATTTCAATAGAATGAATGTACGAGTTATGAGTACCTGGTGTAACACCACACCATCGGGTTGGTTGGAAGATATCCGGATTTGGGGGCGCACAAGGTTGGTATCAAAGCATTAGGTTATAAATTTTAAGGGGGAAGAACCTTAGGCTAATAACCTCATTAAGGAAGAAAAGTCTAAAGGAAGTAAACTCGAGCTTTACTTAAGTTGAATGAGTTAATAAGGTATTGAGGAAATTCAGTATCGAAAGATTTAAAAGATGGAAAGTTACCCTAAATAAATTAAATGTGATTTGTGCTTATACTATTGTGTGTTATGTACTAATCAACATATGTGTTATTGTAGGATGTCGATTAATAGCTTGATGTATAGAGATATACATGCGATGAGCGAAGAAATTATGAACAGAGTAGAGCCTGTACCTATACCGGTGGCGGAGGTACCATTAGTGATTCTAGAGGAGTCGGAGATAGAGGAGTACTTTTCTGAGGAAGACTACTCCGAGGGAGATATGGATATAGTGTCATACCTTAGTATGATGAACGATGTGGATGAAGGGATGGAGGTAACATCGGTTGATATGGTGGTAACTACACTAGAGTCATCACCTCCATATGCAATAAGATCATTGTATCTAGCGATTGCTTTGACAGAATGTGCAATCGTGAAATGCGCCAGCGTAATCGTAATGAATAGATTAGTGCTCTTTATGTAGCGAAGGAGTCTGCAGAAGAAGATTTTGAGTCAGAGCATGATGAGAAGGTGCTCATGATAAATAAGGTTAGGGATTATATGAACGAGGTGGTTGAGCTTCAGTAGAAACCGGAGGAGAAGGACCAGAAGATAGTACGGATGTCTTACATCCATAAGAGTACTCATAAGGATTTCAAGCTTAAAGTTGCTTGTTATTCCATAGAGCTCAAAAGCACTCGATATACTATTAGCCGGGATACTGTAGCGAAGATTGTGAATGAGAAACACGAGGACGCTGTTATGCAGTATTAGAAAGCTAGAGATATAAATATGTGTGTAGTGACGTAAAACCCTCTTTTGTATAAAAAGGGTAGTCTCTTTATAAATCCCAACTTTTGAGAAGTTCAATTACGAGATAAAAATGTAATAGCCTTGGTCTATGTAAGCAAATTGTAAATAGTTTTGACTATGAAGAAGCATATGAATATAATGAAGTTTTCATTTAATATGCTTTGTTATGGTATGCGTTGTTATGTGGCGAATAATAACAAAGTAAGTAAATAAATAATAATGAAATTCTATTTAAATGCCGTCAAGAAGAAGACAACGTAATCAGGAAGCGGAATCATGTAATGAAAATCAAGGGGGTCAAAACAACCCTATGCAAGAGTTCTTTAATTTATTAATGGCTGTATTTAACTAAACCAGGGGTAGAGTACACGCCGAACCTAGGTTAGCCAGAATGACTACCTTTAAAGAATTTAAAAGCGTAGGTCCACCGGAGTTCAAAGGAACGATGGACCCATTAGCAGCCCAGACATTGGTAAAGGAAATAGAGAAGGCATTTGTTATTACAAAACGCAGGTGAGGCACAAAAGACTTCTTTTACAACTTACATGATGAAAGTGGAAGCCAACTTTTGGTGGGAGGCTCACCAGGGTGGGGCTAGAACAAATGCGGTATGTAGCGGAGGAATGAGATTAATTTCTTAGAACTTAAGCAAAGGGACATGACGGTTCCCCAGTACGTGGCAAGATTCAATGAATTGGCAAAGTTTGCTCCACATCAAGTGGACACTAAGGAGAGGAAGGCTTGTAGGTTTTAGCAGGGCCTGAAACCCTGGCTCTATAGTAGGATTTCTATGTTCCAGAGTGTTTCCTTGGGGACCATTCTAGAGAAAGCGATTATAGCAGAGAGGGTGATAGTAAGGCGTTAACCCAATACCACAAAAGAGAGAAAACATAAGAGCAAGGAAGAGGGAGGAATTAAGGCAGAGAATAATACGGTGATAGTGGCAAAGATGCCAAAAAGAAAGAATTTTAATTCCAGGAATACTGGAGTGGGACAAGAGATCCTAAGCGTAGGATTGAAGCATGTACGATATGTGGAAAGACTCATTTAGAGTCTCATCTCAAGGGAATCGATTTGTTATAATCGGGGACATGAGGGTCATATATTACCCAATTGTCCTAATCCTAAGAAAAACCATGGTTGTTTTGTATGTGGGTCATTGGACCACATGGCAAGAAATTGCCCAAAGAAGGGCCGAGGAAAGTAAAGGTGTTTGTAGTGGTAAGTTAGCCATGAATAAAGCAGGTTGCATCAATTGGATTTAGTAGCAGATATCATTCCGGTTACAATGAATGCTTATGTGATGTTTGATTAGAGTGCTACTTTTCTTTTATAGCATGAGAGTTTGCTAAGTGATTAAGTTCATTCTCGGAAGGGATTATAAATACCTTTATACATTAAGGTAGAGAATGGTGAAATAATTTTCTTTAATTATATTCGTGGAAATGGATTCATGAATAAGGAATGTAAGGAAGTATTGGTAGATATAATCTTGATAAAGTTGAGAGAATTTGAATTAATTCTCAAAGATGAATGAGTTGATTAACTATAGAACTTTAATAAATTGTTAGAATAAAAGTATAAATCTTTGGTTTTCTAAGTAACCCAAGGTAGTATTTTACGGTAATAAAACACCGAGATGCTCTTATTGTCTAATTATGACGTAGGTTAGGAGGATGTTAAGGAAGAGGATGAGTCGTTACGGTTGCGTATCGACTATCGTAATAGGAGTAAGTTAGCGGTTAAGAATGAATACCCATAGCCCAGGATCGACGATCTATTTAATCAGTTGAAGAGGGAAAAGAATTTTTCTAAGATAGATTCGTGTACATGGTATAGTCTGTTGAAAGTAAGGAAGAAGGAGGAGGAACCTAAGATGATATTCAGACCTCATTATAGTTATGACAAGTTTCTGGTTATGTCGTTTGGGTTAACTAATGTGCGGAAGTTAGACTTTCCATAATGGGTGCCGAGCAAGTCGGTGGCAAATTGATAGGTACTCTGGTGAGGTGCTATTGTTGAAAGTACCATTAGCGTCACAGAGTGTTCAAATAATATTGGGATGAGGGTGTCGTAATGATCCTTGGTGATATTCTAGTCTAATTTAAGACGTCAGAAGATCACGTTGAACAATGGAAGATAGTGTGAGAAACACTACGGAGGGAGAAGTTGTATACGAAATTCACTTCATGTGAATTGTAGCTTAAAGAGATAGACAAAATTTGTTATTGAGAAGTATGTTGGGAATGAGAAGGGAGAAAATAGTTTTCAAAAACTAAAAGGAAGGTTAAGTGAGGCATCTGTATTGTCTTTATCAGGTGATACGAGGGATTTTATAGTGTATCTCGATGTTTCACATGGAAGACGGAGTTGCGTACTCATGTAGCATGTCAATGTTATTACGTATGCATCATGCCGGTTAAAGGATTATAAGGAGGTTTATCCTACTTATGATCTATAATTAGCGACTATAGTTTTAGAATAAAAAATCTGGGAGATAGTATTTATACGGGGAGAAGTGTGAGATATATACACGGACTCTAAGAGTTTGAAATATATCTCCATATAGAAGAAGTTGAATATGAAGTAGAGAAGGTGATTAAAATGGATAAGAGGTTATGGTTGTGATATGTTATATCATACATGGAAGTTAAACGTAGAAGCCGACGCATTAAGTAGGAAGGGTAGGGAAAAACTATCGATGTTAACGACTCAGAATGAGTTACTAACGGAGATGGCAAGAACGAAGCTAGAAGTTAAATTACGGAATGAAGTGGTAGAAATGTTATTCACGATGTAGACTCAATCCACAATAATGGAACGAGTTAATTAAATACAACTAGGTAACGAGGAGTGCAAGCGAGTGAAGAAGAGGACGCAGGATAAAGAGAAGATCATGTATAATCTTGTTTTGAAGGAGGAATTTGAGTTTCAAATAATTTTGAAGTTAAAGGAAGAATTAATCAGAGGAACATAGCGTAATATGTTAATAAGTATTTAAACTTCCAACTCAAATTATTGATAGGAAGTGACAAGTCATGAAAAATAAGATAATACCTTCGTTGAAGGTGAAGTGAAAGAACCACAATGTCGAAGAAGCATTGTGGGAACTTGAGATGAAAACAAAAGAAAAATTTTCCGCAATGGTGTATGTATTATTAGCGAGATTCTGGGGACAAAATCCTTATAAGGGGGGAAGAATGTAACGCCCCAGAAAAATCAGATTTTTGAGAATTAATTTTTTTATTTAATTATGTGGATTAAATGAATTTAATTAATTATTTATAGGACTAAGCTGATTGAAGGTCGTTTGATGACCTAAACATATCACAATGTCATAGTATTTTGGCTACATGGTAGAATTAATGTGTTTGAATTTCCAAGACGAAAATAAAAACTTTCCGTGAAATTTTCCGAAAAACACTATTCACGCATTTCTGCTCGGGAATTATTTTTGAACATCCAAGAAATACGTAATGATAGAATATCGAGGTGAGATGGAATATCCAATAATATTTCAGTTATGGAAAACGTAATTTTTTTTCGCTTACGGACTTAAAAAACCTAACTGTTAGGAAAGTGAGTTCGAGAAGGAATTTAAATGCGTATAATGAATTAAAGCAATGATTGTATAATACATAAGTATTGTACGAGGTAATGAATACAAGTATAATATGAGGTATTATATGAGTATGTATGAATGATGAAATATCGTATATTAAATACGTATACGAGTTAGAATACAAGAATAATCATAGGTTATACATTATAAGGCTTTAAGCCAAATGTAATGGACTTGTAGGATTGAGTAAGAAATTGTAAAGTCCAATGAGATATTGATAAGGCCCAAGTGTAGAAATGTGTAAGCCCAATGCAAGCTAATGATAAAGCCCAAAGAATTGTTAATGCAAGCCCAATATATAAGTTAGGTTAATTAAACCTTAAGCCCAAAGTAAGAATCCAATGGATTAGTAGGATCCATGGGGGCAACGCATAATCATATGGGTGAATTGGTGATCAAGAACTTTGTGTGATGAGCAAGTAGACTTAAGAGTTAAGCAAAGGATAAGTTATGTAACTTAAAGGCTAAGTAAAGTGCTTATGAGTGATGAGCAAGAAAAGTGCTTTTATGTGATGAACAAGCAAAGGATAAGCTATGTGATTAACAAGTTAACCTAATGGATAAGTAAGTGTGGTGGCCAAGTATATGTGGTGAGCAAGTTAACTTAATAATTAAGTAAATGAATGGTAAGGAGGTGATTAAAGAGGTGGAGTGACTTTATGACCATTATACCCTAACTTAGGAAGTCCTATAAATAGGAAACTTGCTAGCTCATTTGTTAGTTGTTAGATTTTCATCCAATAACTTATAGCTTATTGGTTAGAGAGAAAAAGCTAGAAAAGCAAGAACAAGTTAACCTTTGATAATTCAAGAAGCAAGAAGGAGATCAAAGATTAACCAAGTGATTATCAAGGGTAAGAACTTAAACCATTAATCTCTTTCTCTTCCATTGTTAGAGAAGTGGGTAGTGGTAGAACATGTATGCTAAGGAATGATAAGAATGATTAATCATTGAACTTAAGCCGTATAAGTCATGAATAAGTAATTCAAACTTAATTAAGTTATGAATTATGAAGAGCTTATATGAACTACTCATATGTTTACTTTAATAAGATTGTATGATAATAAGAAGCAAGAATGGTGGTTAAAACACTTAATCTATAATAAGTCATGAGAAAGGAAGTCATAAGTAGTTTATAATTTTATAAGTTATAAACTCACAAAGAACAAGTAATTACTTATAATGGTTATAAGTTAATGAAGTATGTATGTCAAGAGGTTAGTATGATGGATTGAATCCATTTGAAATGATGAACAAATCATAAGAAATGACATTAAGGCGAAATTTACGAGTTTGGACGATAATTGTCGAATTCGTGAAAATCTCATAATGGAAGTTAAATTTTGATATTGAGCTTGGAAACATTAGTTTTAAATGGAGACAAGTCTTATTTGGCATTATAGAGTTGTGGACTCAAGAATGATGAATTCGACTTAGAACTAAGAACGAACGGCGTTGAACGTTCACTTAACGTTTATCGCTTTTTTGTTAAAATGGACTAATAGGTGAATTTTTAGCAAACGAAGTCAATTAGATAAAATTCTTGCATGAGCAGCAGAGAGTATGTAATTTGTGAATCATAAGCTTTTGAACGAGCCAATTCGGACTTATAACGGAGAAGTTATGAGCCTGGGAATCTCACTCAAGAAATTGTCTGTCAAAAATTTTTCGGTTGTTAGATCGAAGCATGGCTGGCATGATCAATAAAAAAAATATGTGGAGCCGCAGTGCCAAGAATGGTTATAAGCTACTGGAATTTGGCGCAATGAAAGACGGTCAGAACTAAGGGGACTCGTGCATGATCGTAGAGTAAGGGTCTTTAGTTTACAGTAGTGTTCTTGTGCAACTGGTTGAAGTAAAGGAAAGGGCACGCAAATGGCCAAACCTTAAGGTGTTGAGAGTGAAGAATGTTTGTAAGGAGAGCATGAATCGTAACTCATTAGTAATGAACTAAAGTTTAATTATAACATTGTTAAGACATGTTTAAACCTTAATTATGATCATTTAGGGTTGAAGTAAATCTATTAAATGTGAACATGAACGGTATGCAATATGGGTACTTAACCAAATGACGATCAAGTAATGATTTAATAACATAAGGACGGTAGTAATCCGTGAAGAAGGGTGATTAACTTGAAACGAGTTGTAATAATGAAATAATTTTAGTTAAGTTATAGAAGAGAACGAAGTTGGTAAGAACGATGTAAATTATAACGGCAAGCAGGAACCAATAATAACAAATTTAATATATAATTAGATTGAGAAGAAGGGTAAGATTCATTAGGAACCATGTATGTTCATTCATGACCTAATGTGGTATGTTATTTTGTTATGTGTTGTAGAGACTATAAAGACTCAAAGGAAAAGTAATTTTATTATAGCAGATGTCAAGGCAAGTTTTCTTATAAACATCTAACCTTCGTGTTAGCTGTGTTTTTCGTGATTCATGTTATGAGATGCATGAATGATTTTAAAGAAAGGGTCGATGCCGCTTTTAACTCATTTAGACTAATCTTGAAGATTGATTGATTTATTTACAAGTCTTTCAATATAGAATTGTTAACGCTATCCTACGCCAATTGTTTGGTATGGATTCAAGGTAAGCCTGAGTATGAATAAACAAATGTATTTTTCATCGATTATTCGATGGGCACACGAGGTCGCCAAAACTAAAATGTATACAACGTTTAATGAATGTAGTGTTGATCAACATAGAGTACTATGGGCTGATCACCTAGAAGTGCTCGTAAGATATACCGGACTTACGAACTTAGTGCCGGGTTGTCCTTTTCAAAGAAATTATGAAACACTCATGGTCTTGAGCCAGAATTGATGTTTTACTGAATATTGTTATTGTAAAATGTTTTGAAGGAAAAGCAGTGCTATTTTTGAATTATCGATAGTACTTCATAACTATTGTTCAGTTATTGAAGATATACGATTCCTGTGTTTCAAGCATGTTATTTAAAAGAAATCGTTGCACTTGTTATGCTCACTCTTGCTTGAACCATATGAATGCAGCTAGGACCGAATGAACCGAGGGATCCGACAGGGATAAAGGCAAGACAAAGATGAACGATTAGTTTACTTTGTAATAAACTAGTAAGTTAAGTATATTATATGATGACGAACAAAGAATGTAATGGTTTTAGAACCTAGGAACGTGATGTAATATTATTAATTTAATAAGAATGTCGTTGATACACACATTTTGATGTCGTTTCAATAGAATGAATGTACAGTTATGAGTACCGTGTATCACCATCTGTCGGGTTGGAAGATACCTAGATTTGGGGGCGTCACACCAACTTTTGGTGGGAGGCTCACCAGGGTGGGGCTAGAATAGATGGGGTAACATGGGAACAGTTTAAGAAGTTTTCTTCTAGAATTATTTCCCTACAAGCATGTAAGGGAGGATGGAGATTACGTTCTAAGAACTTAAACTAGGGGACATGACGGTTCCCTAGTACGTGACCAGATTCAATGAATTGGCATAGTTTGCTCCATATCAAGTGGACACTGAGGAGAGAAAGGCTTGTAGGTTTGAGAAGGACCTGAAACCCTGGCTCTATAGTAGTATTTCGGTGTTCCAGAGTGTTTCCTACGGGACCATTCTGGAGAAGGTGATTATGTAACGCCCGAGAAAATCGGATTTTTATGACAATTAAATTTTTATTTGATTATGTGAATTAAATGAATTTAATTGATTTCTTTGTGAGTAAGCTATGTGAAGGTCGTTCTATGACCTAGAATGTGCTAACGTGGTTAGTATTCGGGCTACGTGTTAGAAATAATTGTTTGGAATTTCCAGAACGAAAATAATTATTTTCCGAGAAATTTCCATAAAAACACTATTCATCCGTTTCTGTTCGGGGAATTATTTTGAAATTTCGAGAAACGCGTGATGATAGAATATCGAGATTAGATGGAATATCGATAATATTTCATTTATGCAAAAACGATTTTCACCTCTTGGACTTAAAACCTAAGGGTTGAGTATATTGATTTCCGAGAAGGAAATAATATGCGTAGAAGGAATTGCGTTAAGGTTAATGCGAGTATTATACATTAATGATATTTTTTAGTGTCTATGTATAATACATTGAGTAAATACGAAGTACAATATGATAATTGTACGTATGGTATACGAAGGGAATACGTGAATTGTACGTCTAGAATACGATGCATATTATAGAATTAACCTAAGTCTCAATGATTAATTCATTTGTATTGGATTATGATTAGCCCAATCAATTGAATGACTAAGCCCAAAGAGATTAATGGATTAAGCCCAAGTCAAGGCCCAATGTTTATTTAGTTAAGCCCAATTCATTAAAACCGAATCGTGGGGCGATCCGATGGGTCACTTAATAGGTAAAACCCATGGGGCAACCCATGGGATGTCTTAAAGCAGGGGTGGGCCGACCACCTTGTTGTGTACTCCAAGCATAAGGCTTGGTCACCAAGTATTTTACTTGGTGACCAAGAGTGAATAGTAAGGAGGTGATGTGTGCAATGACAATTATACCCTCCATTCTTGTTTTCTATAAATAGAAGGCTAGATTGTGGCATTTGAGAGTTTTGAAACTTGCCAACCTAGATTATTTTGAGAGAGAAAGAGAGTTATTCATATAAGTCCTTCACTTTGGAAGCTTTAACCATTATTCTTCCAAGAGATTTCTTAAGAAGCTTGAGGTAATACTTCTTGCTCTTCATTTTCCATCTCTTTTTGATTTTTCTATTATTGGAGAATCATATATGGGTAGTATATGTCTTGTATAGGAAATTATTGATGGATTTTTATAGATTCGATATCTATAAGTCATGAGATTATAAGAATCATAAGGTTTGAAATAGTTTTGAACCATTGAAATATTGATAGTTGAGATCGATCATTGATAAACGATTGAGCTCCATCAATACGTTAGTATATGCATCTTGTTTGGTTAGGATGTAGATATGAAGTCTATGGAGAATTCCATGTGATTTGGCTTAGAGAACCCTAGTGCTTGAAGTTATGGTGAATTTTACAAAAATAGACGTTAAAAGCGTCAAAAACGTTGAATTTGGATTAAGGGTCAAAAGTTGCCGTGAGACATGAAAACGTTGGTTTTCAATGTAAACACGTGAGATAGGGTGATTAAGAGTTGTGGGTTCGAGAATCGTTGGATTCGACTTAAAAACGAAGAAAACGAGCATTGAACGCTCATTAACGTTTTCGAACATTTAGAAAATGAACTCAATGGTCAATTTTAAGTTAGCAGATTCAAAAGTGTCAATTCTTATATGAACGCCAGAGATTACGTTATTTGTGACGTGTAACCTTTTGAACAGACCAAATCGGGCTTAAAACGAAGAAGTAACGGCCCTGGGAATTTAGCAAAACTTTTAAAAATTTCGAGATTTCGGTATCGAGGTGCAGCCATGCTTGAGACATAAATACAAATCGTGTCCGTGTTGTAAAGAAAAGTGCCATTAAATTCCGCATCGCCATTGTTCATGATCTTGAAGTCGAGGGCCTTGCCATCGCTAACTAAGTGGCAGCCATGACTCCATCTAATACTATGAGGGTCGGTGTGCATGAGTGAGTGATGAAACTTAGACAATGACTTAGGTTTTGAACTTCATTTGTTCGGGGACCTAAAGGGATGATGTTTGTACACTTCATAAGTGTATTAAAGTTATTCCTATACTACCTATACTAAGGTATATAGTATGAAACTTAGGAATATTATGCAGGTTAGTAAGTTAACATCAATGAACAAAGTTGATACTTTATCAACAATGTTCGAGTCCGGTTAATAAAAGATAGTTGAGTAATAAACCAAGACGAAGGGTAATAAGTCTTGTTGACTTTAGTAAATGATATTAAGTTAACAAAGATATAGAAGAGAAAGAAGCTTGTAGGAACAATTTGAATAGTTGTTTGATAGCTAATTACAGTGTGCTATGTGAATATATCATGTAGATTCAGTAAAGGCGTGGTCGATTGAGTAAATTATTTGAAGATATTTGAAAGGCAAGTTTTCTTAACAACATCTAACTTTCATGTTAGCCAAGTTGTATGTGATTCGTTGAACTGAATTGCATGACGGGTTTTAAAGAAAGGATCAATGCCAGATTTTAACTCGGCTAGACTATTCGTAATATATAGATTTATTTTGATTCATATCTTTCTATATAGAAATATTAACGCTATCCTTTGCCAAGTAATTGGTACGGACGTGAAGGTAAGGTTTGGCTATGAACAAAAAAATGTATTTTTCATCGATATTTCGATGGGCACGTGAGTTTGCCAAAAATATTAAACGTAAATACTTTTAATGAATGAGTGTTGATCAACATAGAGTACTATAGGCTGATCACCTAGAAGTGCTCGTAAGTTATCGGATGAACGGCCTTAGTGCTGTGGACTCCTTTTCAAGTAAAAGTGAAAGTTATTGTTCATGGTCTATCGACCGGTTCAGAATTCCTAATCTATTCTATACTTTGGGAATTGATGTTATGAACCGTTAAAGTATTATTGATTCATAATACTTCATAACTATTATTCAGTTATGTCGGAATTGTTATATAATTCACGAATGTGGTATTCCTGTTATCCTTGATTAAACTTACTGAGCTATCGTGCTCACTTCTTGCGTGAATTATATAGCTGCAGTTAAAGATGAACGTACTGTGAATGCCAAGAGAGATAAGGGCAAAGCTAAGATGGATGCTTAGGCATTGTGTAATAGTTTAGTAAGTTTATATGTATTATACATTATGAACAATGAACGATGTAACCGGTTTATGAACCTGGGAAGGATTTATACTTTGATTGTAATAAAAAGATAGTAATTACCTTCATTTTGTTGTATTTCAATGGAATGGATATGGATTGTACGGTGGGATCTGTCGGGTTGTTAGTATCAAAGCTATAAGCTCAATGCATGAAGAACCGAGCCTTTTTTTGGTGGCGTCCCTAAATGGGTTGAAAGATACCGGTGGAAAATTGATAGGTACCCCTGTGAGGTGCTATGGTTGAAAGTACCATTAACGTTACAGGTTGGTATCAAAGCCTTAGGTTATAAAACTTAAGGGGGGAAAACCTTAGGCTAATAACCTCGTAAGGAAGGTAAAGTCCGAGGAATTAAATTCAAGTCCATTGAATTAATAAGGTATTGAGATAACTCAGTATCAAAAGGATTAAAAGATGAAAATTAATCTTAAAGATATTAAATGTGATTTGTGCTTATACTATTGTGTATTATGTACTAATCAACTGGTTATGTGCTATTGAAGATGTCGATCGATAGCGTGATGTATAGAGACATTCACGTCGTGAATGAAGAGTCGATGAACCATGTTGAGGTTGTACCAATGCGGTGGCGAGGTACCGAAATATTTGTACTAGACGACTCGACATTGAGGAGTACATCTCTGAGGAGGAATACTCTGAGGAGACTATGGGTTTAGCATCACACCTTAATGAGATGCTAGATGTAGAGGAGGAAATGGAGGTGACATCGATTAACACGGTGTTACCTACCCATGAACCAACACCTCCGGATGCAACTCGAGCATTGTATGAGGCCGTGTTGGATAGAAATATGCAACTACGCACAGTAGTGGAGAATCAGATTGAGGAGATAACTGCCTTATATGAGGCTAAGGAATCCGTAGAGGCAGACTTTGAGTCTGAGCACGATGAAAAAGTGCTTATGACTGATAAAGCTCGTGATTATAAGGACGAGGTCCTTGAGCTACAAAAGAAACTGGTTGAGAAAGACCAGAAAATAGCTAGGATGTCATACATCCATGAATGTGCTCATGAGGATTTCAAGCTGAAAATTGCTTGTTATTCTATTGAGTCCGGGCAGACTCGACATACCATAAGTCGAGATATAGTGTCGATTATGGAAAATCAAAAATATGAGAATGCCGTTCGATAGTGTTAGTAGATCATTAGATCTTTTTGTATATGAGTAGTGACGTAAAACCCTCTTTTGTATAACTAAGGGTAGTCTTTTTATAAATCCCAATTTTTGTAGAAGGCAATCGCGGGATAGTATGTAATAGCTTTTTGGCTAAAGAAACATGATGTAAATAGTTTTGACTATGAAAGCATATTAATATAATGAAGTTCTTATTTAATGTGCTTGTTGTGGTATGAATGGTTGTTATTGATTTAAAATGATAACCGAGTAGTTAAATAGATAATAACTAAGCTTTATTTATTTAATCAGAATTATGTCGCCGAGAAGGAGACAACGTAACCAAGAGGCCGAGTCTCATAATGAGAACCAGGGGGGTCCTAATAACCCTATGCAAGAGTTCGTTAATTTATTAACGGCTGTATTTAACCAAGGGGTGGGATTCTGCTCTCTGGGGTAGCAAGAACAACTACCTTTAAAGACTTTAAAAGTGTGGGTCCTCCCGAGTTCGAGAGGCAGCGGACCCGTGCTAAGCCCGAACATGGGTTAGAGAGATTGAAAAGGCGTTTGTGATAACAAACGTAGGTGAGGCGCAAAAGACTTCTTTTGCGACTTACATGATGAAGGGAGAAGCCAACTACTGGTGGGAGGCTCACCAGGGTGGGGCTAGGACAGAGGCTGTTACGTGGGAACAGTTTAAGAAAGTCTTCTTCGAGAACTATTTCCCTACTAGCATGCAGGGTAGAATGGAAATTAAGTTCTTAGAACTTAAGCAGGGGGATATGACAGTTCCCCAGTATGCCGCCAAGTTTAACGAATTGGCGAGATTTGCTCCACATCAGGTGGACACAAAAGCGAAGAAGGGCGTAGGTTTGAGCAGGGCTTAAAACCACAGCTCTACTGAAGAGATATCGGTTTTCCAGAGTGCTTCTTTACGGAACCATTTACGGATAAAGGCGATAATAAGTGAAAAGGTGGTGGTGAGGCTTTGTCTCAAAGCACCACAAAAAAAGCGGAAGATTAAGAGTAAGTTAGAAGGAGGTAATAAGGTTGAAGTTGCCGGTGAAGCGGCAACTTACCAAAGAGAAAGAGTTTTAACCCTGGGAACACTGGGGTAAAGCAAGGAGATCCCAAGCGGAGGACGGAAGCATGTAAGACATGTGGAAAGTCTCACATGGGAGTTTGTTTAAAGGGGAAAGCAGTATGCTATAACTATGGGCAGGAGGGGCATTTGTCACCCAACTGTCCTAACCCCAAGAAGAACCAGGGATGTTTTGTCTGTGGGTCAATGGACCACATGGCAAGAAATTGCCCAAAGAAGGGTTTAGAGGGGAATAAGAGTTCTGGTAGTGGTAAATTAGCCATTACTGGACCAGCACCATCAGTGGGTAGACCCTCAGCTCGTACGTTTAATATGACTGTCCAAGATGCGGTTGCATCAACGGATGTGGTAGCAGGTATCATTCCGGTCAATGAGATAAATGCTTATGTGTTATTTGACTCGGGTGCTACATGTTCTTTTATAGCATGTGAATTTGCTAAGCGATTAGGTTTAATCCCTGAGAAGTTATCTATACCTTTAGACATTAAGGTAGCAAACGAAGAAATAATGCCCATTGAACATATTCATAAGGATTGTTGCGTAGAAATTAGAGGGAATAAATTATCAGTAGATTTGGTACCGATAAGGTTAAAAGAATTTGATGTAATTCTTGGTATGGATTGGTTGGTTAACCATAAGGCGATTATAGATTGCCATAGGAAAAGTGTAAACCTTGACTTTCTAAGAAAACCAAGGTAGTGTTCTTGATAGTAAATCAAAGAGACGCTCTTGTTGTCATGCATCATGACATAAGCTAGGAAGATGTTGAGAAAAGGGTGTGTAGGATATTTGTCCCATGTTGTGGATACCCAAAGTGTGGGAACATCCTTGGACCGATATACCTATAGTGAAAGAGTTCGCGGATGTATTTCCGGAGGAGTTACCGGGTATTCCACCGGACAGGGAGGTAGAGTTTGTAATTGATCTGTTACCGGGAACGGCACCAGTTTCAAGGGCACCATATCGGATGGCGCCAATTGAGATGAAGGAGTTAATGGTTCAATTAAAAGAACTGTTAGATAGGAAGTATATTCAACCGAGTGTGTCTCCTTGGGGAGCACCAGTGTTGTTTGTCAAGAAGAAGGACGGGTCGTTAAGACTTTGTATCGACTATCGAGAGTTGAACAAGTTGACGATTAAGAATAAATACCCGTTGCCCAGGATCGATGATCTATTTGATCAGTTGAAAGGGGCAAAGTATTTTCCTAAGATAGATTTACACGGGTATCATCAGTTAAAGGTGAGGAAGGAGGATGTACCTAAGACGGTGTTCAGAACTCGTTATGGTCATTACTAGTTTTTGGTAATGTCGTTTGGGTTGATGAATGCACCAGCTGTATTTATGGATATGATGAACAGAGTGTTCAAACAATATTTGGACAAGTTCGTAGTAGTGTTCATTGATGACATTCTAGTTTATTCAAAGATGCCAGAAGATCATGTAGAATATTTAAGAATAGTGTTGGAAACACTAAGAAAGGAGAAGTTGTATGCGAAATTCATAAAGTGAGAATTTTGGTTTGAGAGAGTGCAGTTTCTAGGGCATGTTATTGATAAGGATGGCATTTCCGTGGATCTGGCAAAAGTAGAAGCAGTTAATGAATAGGAACAATTGAAAACGCCAACCGAGGTTCAGAGTTTTCTGGGGTTAGCGGGATATTATAGAAGGTTCATTCCGGACTTTTCTAAAATAGCTACTCCGTTAACAAATCTGAGAAGAAAGTCGGTGAAGTATGTGTGGACGGAAAAATGTGAGAACAGTTTTCAGGAGTTGAAAAAGAGGTTAAGTGAGGCACCTGTATTGTCCTTACCAGACGATATAAGAAATTTTGTAGTGTATAGCGATGCTTCGTATAAAGGACTGGGTTGCGTTCTCATGCAGCATGTCAAGGTCATTGCGTATGCGTCACGTCAATTGAAGGATTATGAGAAGGTCTATCCTACTCATGACCTGGAATTGGCAGCTGTAGTTTTTGCCCTAAAGATATGGAGGCATTATCTTTATGGTGAGAAGTCTTAGATATGCACGGACCACAAAAATCTGAAATATATCTTCACACAGAAGGAGTTGAACATGAGACAGAGAAGGTGGTTAGAGTTAATAAAAGATTATGACTATGATATTTATATCATCCGGGGAAAGCATGTAGTAGCCGATGCGCTAAGTAGGAAGGGTAGAGAGAAACTGTCAATGTTAACAACTCAGAATGAGTTGGTAACAGTAATGACAAGAATGGAGTTAGAAGTTAAGTTACCGGAAGAAGCATTGGGGATGTTATTTTCCATGGAAACCCAACCGACCATAGTGGAACGGGTTAGGGGAGTACAATCGAGCAATGAGGAGTGCAAGCACATACAGAAGAGGATAGAAGATGAAGAGAAGACTAAGTATAACCTCGATAAAGAGGGATTACTTCGTTTTGAAGGAAGAATTTGGGTTCTGAATGATCCCGAATTAAAAAAGAAATTATGATGGAGGCCCATAGTTCGAGGTACTTGATACATCCCGGTAGTACTAAGATGTATCAAGACCTTCGTCATAACTTTTGGTGGCCGAACATGAAGAAGGAGATAGCAGAATATGTTAGTAGGTGCCTAACTTGTCAAAAAGTTAAGGCTGAACACTAACGACCTAGCGGGTTATTACAACCGTTAGAAATTCCAGAATGGAAGTGGGAGCATATCACGATGGACTTTGTGGTGGGACTTCCGACAACCAGAAAAGGATACAATGCTATTTGGGTGATAGTGGATCGATTGACAAAATCGGCTCATTTTCTACCAATAGGAGTTAGGTATAACCTAGATCAGTTAGCTCAGTTGTATGTCAAGGAAATTATTTCCATACATGGAGTACCTGTTTCAATCGTGTCAGATCGTGATCCACGATTCACATCAAACTTTTGGAGGAGTTTACAAGAGAAAATGGGAACGCAGTTAAGATTGAGTACGGCGTATCATCCTCAGACGGATGGTCAGAGTGAGCGGACAATTAAAATGCTTAAAGATATGTTAAGATCTTGCGTTATGTATTTCAAAGGGAGTTCGGACGAATATCTACCGTTGGTGGAATTTTGTACAATAATAGTTTTCACGCTAGTATAGGCATGCCGCCTTACGAAGCGTTGTATGGAAGGAAATGTCGAACTCCATTATGTTGGGATGAGGTGGGTGAACATCGAATGTTGGGACCTAAGATGGTATAGCAGACGGCGGACATGGTGAAGTTAATACGTACTCGATTAGTTGCGGCTTAAGACCGGCAGAGAAAATATGCAGATCCTCACAGAGAGAATAGAGAATTCGATGTAGGATCTTTTGTTTTTCTGAAAGTATCACCTTGGAAGGGGAAGATACGTTTTGGAAAGAAAGGGAAGTTAAGTCCAAGGTTTGTAGGACCTTTTGAGATTTTAAGAAGAGTAGGAGAGGTGGCTTATGAAGTAGCCTTACCTCCGGAGATGGAGGAACATTCATAATGTGTTTCACGTGTCAGTGTTGCGTCCTTATAAACCGGACTATAAACACGTAATAGAGTATGAATCTATTCAAATAGAAAAAGACTTGTCCTATGAGGAACTTCCAGTTCAAATTATTGATAGGAAGGAACAAGTTTTAAGAAATAAGGTAATACCTTCAGTGAAGGTGTTATGGAGAAACCACAATGCTAAAGAAGCAATGTGGGAGCTCGAAAGTAAAATGAAGGAAGACTTTCCTCATTTGTTTATGTAGTTATAAGCTAAGATTCTGGGGACAAAATCCTTATAAGGGGGAGAGAATGTAACGCCCGAGAAAATTGGATTTTTATGACAATTAAATTTTTATTTGATTATGTGAATTAAATGAATTTAATTGATTTCTTTGTGAGTAAGCTATGTGAAGGTCGTTCTATGACCTAGAATGTGCTAACGTGGTTAGTATTCGGGCTACGTGTTAGAAATAATTGTTTGGAATTTCCAGAACGAAAATAATTGTTTTCCGAGAAATTTCCATAAAAACACTATTCATCCATTTCTGCTCGGGGAATTATTTTGAAATTTTGAGAAACGCGTGATGATAGAATATCGAGATTAGATAGAAAATCTGATAATATTTCATTTATGGCAAACTTGTTTTTTTTGCTTTCATGGACTTAAAACCTAAGGGTTGAGTATATTGATTTCCGAGAAGGAAATAATATGCGTAGAAGGAATTGCGTTAGGGTTAATGCGAGTATTATACATTAATGATACTTTTTAGTGTCTATGTATAATACGTTGAGTAAATATGAAGTACAATACGATAATTGTACGTATGGTATATGAAGGGAATACGTGAATTGTACGTGTAGAATACGATGCGTATTATAGAATTAACATAAGTCTCAGTGATTAATTCATTTGTATTGGATTATGATTAGCCCAATCAATTGAATGACTAAGCCCAAAGAGATTAATGGGTTAAGCCCAAGTCAAGGCCCAATGTTTATTTAGTTAAGCCCAATTCATTAAAACAGAACCGTGGGGCGATCCGGTGGGTCACCTAATGGGTAAAACCCCATGGGGAAACCCATGGGATGTCTTAAATCATGGGTGGCCCGGCCACCTTGTTGTGTACTCCAAGCATAAGGCTTGGTCACCAAGTATTTTACTTGGTGACCAAGAGGGAATAGTAAGGAGGTGATGTGTGCAATTACAATTATACCCTCCATTCTTGTTTTCTATAAATAGAAGGCTAGATTGTGGCATTTGAGAGTTTTGAAACTTGCCAACCTAGATTATTTTGAGAGAGAAAGAGAGTTATTCATATAAGTCCTTCACTTTGGAAGCTTTAACCTTTATTCTTCCAAGAGATTTCTTAAGAAGCTTGAGGTAATACTTCTTGCTCTTCATTTTCCATCTCTTTTTGATTTTTCTTTTATTGGAGAATCATAGATGAGTAGTATATGTCTTGTATAGGAAATTATTGATGGCTTTTTATAAATTCGATATCTATAAGTCATGAGATTATAAGAATTATAAGGTTTGAAATAGTTTTGAACCATTAAAATATTGATAGTTGAGATCGATCATTGATAAACGATTGAGCTCCATCAATACGTTAGTATATGCATCTTGTTTGGTTAGGATGTAGATATGAAGTCTATGGAGAATTCCATGTGATTTGGCTTAGAGAACCCTAGTAACGAAGTTATGGCGAATTTTACGAAAATAGACGTTAAAACATCGAAAACGTTGAATTCTGGATTAAGGGTCAAAAGTTGTCATGAGACTTGAAAGCGTTGGTTTTCAATGGTCAATAGGGTGATTAAGAGTTGTGTGAGAAGCGGATTTGACTTAAAACGAAGACGAGCAAATAGGGCTTAACGCGAAGAATTTTAGAAAATGAACTCAATGGAATTTGAGTTAACAGAAAATTTTAAAAATTTTTGAGATTATGTTATTTGTGGCGTGTAAGCTTTTGAGCGGACCAAATCGGGCTTAAAAGGAAGAAGACACCAGAATTTCACAAATTTTTTAAATTTATTTACGAGATTCAATATGCGAGGTGCAATGCAATGGCCGAACATAATAAAATTAAGCATGGCGCTAAATGGCGTTGAAAGCATCGCCAAATTCATTGTTCAGTATACATCATTCCTGCCCAGTGTATTGGAAGTCGAGGGCCTTGCCATCGCTAAGCTGGCACCGCAGAAATACCAGTCTAGTATTATGAGGGTTATGGCCATGCCATGTGAAGTAGTGAACCTTAGACAATGACTTAGGTTTTGAACTTCATTTGTTCGGGGACCTAAAGGGATGATGTTTGTACACTTCATAAGTGTATTAAAGTTATTCCTATACTACCTATACTAAGGTATATGGTATGAAACTTAGGAATATTATGCATGTTAGTAAGTTAACATCGATGAACAAAGTTGATACTTTATCAACAATGTTCGAGTCCGGTTAATAAAAGACAGTTGAGTAATAAACCGGGATGAAGGGTAATAAGTCTTGTTGACTTTAGTAAATGATATTAAGTTACCAAAGACATAAAAGAGAAAGAAGCTTGTAGGAACAATTTGAATAGTTGTTTGATAGCTAATTACAGTGTGCTATGTGAATATATCATGTAGATTCTGTAAAGGCTGTGTTCAGTTGAGTAAATTATTTGAAGACGCTGAAAGGCATATTTTCTTAACGCTTGTCTAACTTTCATGTTAGCCAAGTTGTATGTGATTCGTTGAACTGAATTGCATGACGGGTTTTAAAGAAAGGGTCAATGCCAGATTTTAACTCGGCTATAATATATAGATTGATTTTGATTCATATCTTTCTATATAGAAATGTTAATGCTATCCTATGCCAAGTAATTGGTACGGACGTGAAGGTAAGGTTTGTCTATGAACAAACAAAAGTATTTTTCATCGGTATTTCGATGGGCACGCGAGTTTGACAAAAATATTAAACGTAAATACGTTTAATGAATGAGTGTTGATCAACATAGAGTACTATAGGCTGATCACCTAGAAGTGCTCGTAAGTTATCGAATGAACGACCTTAGTGCTGTGGACTCCTTTTCAAGTATGAAAACCGAAAGTTATTGTTCATGGTCTATCGAATAGGTTCGTAATTCCTAATCTATTCTATACTTTGGGAATTGATGTTATGAGCAGATTAAAGTATTATTGATTCATAATACTTCATAACTATTGTTCAGTTATGTCGGAATTGTTATATAATTCACGAATGTGGTATTCCTGTTATCCTTGATTAAACTTTCTGAGCTGTCATGCTCACTTCTTGCGTGAATTATATAACTGCAGTTAAAGATGAACATACTGTGAATGCCAAGAGAGATAAGGGCAAAGCTAAGATGGATGCTTAGGCATTGTGTAATAGTTTAGTAAGTTTATATGTATTATACATTATGAACAATGAACGATGTAACCAGTTTATGAACCTGGGAAGGATTTATACTTTGATTGTAATAAAAAGATAGTAATTACCTTCATTTTGTTGTATTTCAATGGAATGATTATATTGATGTTAGTACAGTGGAGCACCATCTGTCGGGTTGAAAGATACCCGAATTTAGGGGCGTCATAGATTATAGCAGAGGGTGGTAGTGAGGCGTTGACTCAATACCACAAAGAGAGGAAGAATAAGAACAAGGGAGAAAGAGGAACCAAGGTAGAGAATGCTAGTGGTAGTGGTTGTATGTCAAAAAGAAAGAGTTTTTAACTCTAGGAATACTGGAGTGGGACAAAAGGAACCTAAGCGTAGGATGGAAGCATGTAAGGCATGTAGAAAGACTCATCTAGAAGTCTGTCTGAAAAAGAAATCATTTTGTTATAACTGTGGACAGGAGGGTCATATATTACCCAATTTTCTAATCCTAAGAAAAACCATAGCTGTTTTGTATGTGGGTCGTTGGACCACATGGCCAGAAATTGTACAAAGAAGGGGTCGGAGGAAAGTAAAGGTGTTAGTAGTGGTAAGTTAGCCATGATGCGGTTGCATCAGTGGATTTTAGTGAGTATCATTAAATTCAATATAATGAATGCTTATGTGCTGTTTGATTGGAGTGCTACTTTTCTTTTATAGCATGAGAGTTTACTAAGTGATTAAGTTCATTCTCGGAAGGGATTATAAATCCCTTTATATGTTAAGGTAGAGAATGTGGAAATAACTTTCGTTAATTATATTAGTGGAAATGGCTTCATGAATAAGGAATGTAAGTAAGTATCGGTAGATAAGTATCGATAAAGTTGACCGAATTTGAAATAATTCTCGGTATGAAGGAGTTGATTAACCATAGAACTTTAATAAATTGTTAGAATAAAAGTATGAATCTTCAGTTTTCTAAGTAACCCAAGGTAGTATTTTACGGTAATAAAACACTGAGATGCTCTTGTTGTCTAACTATGACGCAACTTAGGAGGATGTTAAGAAAGGGAACGAGTCATTACGTTTATGTATCGACTACCGTTAGTGGAGTAAATTAGTGGTTGAGAGTAAATACCCAGTGCCCAGGATCGATGATCTATTTGGTCAGTTGAAAGGGGGTAAAGTATTTTTCTAAGATAGATTTGTGTACGGGGTATTATCGGTAAAACGAAAGGAAGGACGTGGTACCTAAGACGATGTTCAGAAATTGTTATAGTTATGATGAGTTTCTGCTTATGTCGTTTGGGTTAACTAATGTGCAGAAGTTAGACTTTTCAGTAATGGGTGTTGTGACACCCCAAACCTAGGTACTTCATTCCCACAGGATTTGGTGCTCACTTAATCAAACATTCATATCTAACTACCCAATCACAATCAAATTGAATAATAAAAACCTTCCCCATTAAAGGGTTACATAATAAAAATCTCCCAGGTTGTCTAACCTTTAAATACAATCATTCAAATGCAGAATTAAAATTATTACATAACACCATTATTAAGAAGTCTAAGATCATCACAATAATAAAAGTACAAATCAGCATCACTTGTACAATTTTCCCTTTCCTTTGCTAGTTGAAAGTTCATCTACCTTCTCCACTTTAGCTGCAATGAGTTTATAAATATGCAAGAGTGAGCAAAACAATTGCTCACTGGATAAAATAATGAATCAACAGAAGAATAACAATAATAACTGCCAATGAATAGGCTCATCAAAACTAGATAGTACTCTAACAATGATAATCAGGATTTGAAATCCAAAGTATGGAATAAACATAACTGAGGGTCATAAGACCAAGAAATATGTCCACAGTTGCAAGTAATTTTTCAACTCTAACTTTAAAAGTCATAAGACTATAAGGACTCCTCGTACTTAGGCGGATTAACCCTTCGTACCATGTGTTGTGCACAAACATTTAACGCTACGCGTAAGTTACCCCTAATAATAGGGTTGTTCATCTCAGTATTTAGAGTACAAGTCCGCACCAATGTGAGTTTGGTTTGGAAACATTTTAGGGTAATTTGGAATTCAACGAACATCAACTAAGGATTAGTTGAATAAAACCAATAACGTCATACTATAGAATAATTGTAATCGAATAAACATGGTAAATTAAAGTCATGCTTTAGGAATAATCTAATAGCATACAACTTGAGTAACTATATCACACCTTGCTTGGACAATATTAAGTCAAGGTTATTTAGAATTGAATACTAAGCATGCATTGTAATATGAACGATAAAACTATTCAAATATATCTGGGCATGCTAAATAACAAGTTAAATACAAGAATAACTTGTTCAATATCAAAAACCAAAGTTTAGAAACCTTGCATTATTATATTGGAAACAATAATTGATTCAACAAGATAATGGATTAGAAAAATTGCATCATTTATAAGGTAATCAAATTGGAAACAATAATTGCTTCAATAAGAAAATAGATTAGAGAACTTGCAAACATAACTAAGTACGTTCATCATGTAAAAATTGGATTTTTAATCACATAATCAAGTTACAAAACAATTTAATTATTAATAACAGGTTCATTCATAGTATAGAAATACTGAAATCAATATTTTACAGTCCTACTATTATCACATAACAATTCCTTCAAATTTCGAGTACAAAAAGTACTTTATAAAAGCCATTACTTTAACTTTTTCATACTGTATTTCCACGATTTATCTTGTGATGCGGTATGTTGATGATGATGATAGTGATGATACTGAATTGGTGATATGGCTGCAATAATAAGCTTGTATTCTTGTACAATGACAATTGAATTCTTTGGCGTATGGCTTATGTACTAAAGCTATGATCTTTGTTGACGACTTGACAACAATGATATGAACAAAAGCCAATTTTGGCCTACAAGTTCCTTTCTAACGGCCTAATTAGCATGTAATTCCTATAGAGACTTCACATAAACATAGTTCAAAGATTGTAAACATGTTTCTACTCATAAAACAACATAAACAACAAATTTACAACATATAATTCCATTGATTTTTGATAAAAACTCACTTTTTGATGTTTTTAATGAAAATAAACATTGTGCTTTTGTTTTTCAACCAAAACAGTTAATTCAAAGCATTTTATCAATGTTTATACATACTCTATCAAATTCAATAGCCAATTTATCAACTAAACAACTAATTAACCCTTAATTTCTACCTTAAACCGAACAATATATATTCACAAAAACTCTTTGTAAAAAAATAGTTTTTCTTCACAACCATATACATAATATAAATTCATGGACTATTCTTAATTATAGCTTAAGAAAATAGTTTACTACACTAGTTTATCATATAAAACCACATACATAACAACAATTCAACTTCTACAAAGCTTTTATGGAGAAAATTGGGAAAAAGAATACAACTATAGCTTTGAAAAGAAAAATAATAACAGAGTTTAGATGATACCTTGTTTGAAGAAGATGATCGCCAACCCTTTTTGATTCTCAAGCCTCTTCTTCTCTCCAATTCCCTAGCCTTTCTTCCTCTCTTCTTTTCTCTCTGAAAACTCTCTTCTTCTCTTTATTCTAATTCTACGTCTTAGAATATAACATATAAGATATAATATATATATTAATTATATAATATAAATATAAATATAACTGATATTAGTTATCCAAGTTTTGAAAACCAAAAGCCATAAGGCTTGTTTGGCTAATCACTAAAAAAATAATTAATTAATCCTTATGACTTATTTGGTAAAACTCAATTAGAATAAAGACTTAATAGGCATTAGGCCTTGTTTGACAAAATTGAATTAAACTTCTTTAAGTTATTTTAATAACTCCTTTATAAAAGGTTATTTGTCACACTTTTATTTAATTAAATTAATCTTAATAACAATTTATTAAATTACTTTAACACATAAATCAATACCGGAAAATTATAATTTTATATAATTATAATTTAACATTTAATCAACTAACACATCCTTTTAATTACAAATTTAAATAAAAAGAATAATAATTCAATTAATCAAACTCTCTAACTTAATAATTAAATTAAATTAGCATATAATAATTAATTTCCTTAATTATTTATTTAACAAATAATTAACAACTATTCAACAATGAACACATTCATTAAATACTTAAATAATTCAATAAATATTTAATATAACAGTAAAAAAAAATTCTGGAATGTTACAGGTGCCAAGCAAGTCGGTGGCAAATTGATAGGTACTCTTGTGAGGTGCTATTGTTGAAAGTACCATTAGAGTCACAGAGTGTTCAAATATTATTTGGACGAGGGTGTCGTAATGATCCTTGGTGATATTCTAGTCTAATTTAAGACGTCAGAAGATCACGTTGAACATTTAGAGATAGTGTGAAAAACATTACGGAGGGAGAAGTTGGATACGGAATTCGCTACGTGTGAATTATAGATTAAAGAGATAGAAAAAATTTGTTATTGAGAAGTTTGTTGGGAATGAGAAGGGAGAAAATAGTTTTCAGGAGCTAAAAAGAAGGTTAAGTGAGACATCTGTATTGTCTTTATCAGATGATACGGGGGGGTTTTATAGTGTATCTCCATGTTTCACATAGATGACGGGGTTGCGTGCTCATGTAGCATGGCAAGGTCATTACGTATGCATCACGCCAGTTAAAAAATTATGAGGAGGCATATCCTACTTATGATCTAGAATTGGCAGCTGTAGTTTTAGAATTAAAAATCTGAAGATAGTATTTATACGGGGAGAAGTGTGAGATATACATGAACTCTAAGAGTTTGAAATATATCTCCACACAGAAGAAGTTGAATATGAAGTAGAGAAGATAATTGAATGGATAAAGGATCACGACTGTGATATCTTATATCATACATGGAATGTAAAAGTAGTAAATGCGCGTTAAGTAGGAATGGTAGGGAAAAGCTATCGATGTTAACAACTCGAGAATAAGTTAATAACGGAATGACAAAAAAGCGAAGGTAGAAGTTAAATTACGGAATGAAGAGGTAGAAATGTTATTCATGAATGTAGACTCAATCCACGATAATGGAGCGAGATAATTAAATACAACTAAGTAATGAGGAGTGCAAACGAATGAAGAAGAGGATGCGAGGATAAAGAGAAGATCATATATCATCTCGTTTTGAAGGAGAAATTTAAGTTCCAAATAAAACCGAAAGTTAAAAGAAGAACTAATAAAGGAAAGATAGCGTAATATGTTAGTAAGTGCTTAACTTCTATCTCAAATTATTGATAGGAAGTGACAAGTCATGAAAAATAAGATAATACCTTCGTTGAAGGTGAAATGAAATAACCACAATGTCGAAGAAGCATTGTGGGAACTTGAGATGAAAACAAAAGAAAAATTTTCCTCAATGGTGGATGTATTATTAGCGAGATTTCGGGGACGAGAATCCTTATAAGGGGGAGAAGAGTGTAATGCCCCGAAAAAAAAAAAGCGATTTTTGATAATTAAATTTTATTTGATTTTGTGGATTTAATGAATTTAATTAATTAATTATGGGAGTAGGCTATTTGAAGGTCGTTCTATGACCTAGACATATCAGAATATCGTAGTATTTTGGCTACGTGGTAGAATTAAAGTGTTTGAATTTCCAAGACAAAAATAAAAGCTTTCCGAGAAATTTTTGGAAAAACACTATTCACGCATTTCTTCTCGGGAATTATTTTTGAACTTCCGAGAAATACGTAATGATAGAATATCGAGGTGAGATAGAATATCCAATAATATTTCAGTTATGGCAAACACAATTTTTTGCCTGCAGACTTAAAACGTAACGGTTAGGGAAAGTGAGTTCCGAGAAGGAATTTAAATGCGTATAATGAATTAAAGCAATGATCTTATAATACGTAGGTATTGTACGAAGTAATGAATATGACTATAATACGAAGTATGATACGAGTAGGTATGAATAATGGTATGTTGCATATGAATAAGTATATGAGGTGGAATACAAGAATTATACATAGATTATACGTTATAAGACTTTAAGACAAATGTATTGAATTTGTAGGAATGTGTAGGAGATTGTAATGTCCAATTGGGATAATAATAAAGCCCAATACGAATTAATGTTAAAGCCCAAATATTTGTAATGTTAAGTCCAATGTAAATTATTGAACAAGCCCAAGTGTTTATTTAATTGCAAGCACAATGTATAAGTTAGGATTAATTAAACCTTAAGCCAAAGGTAAGAATCCAATGGATTAGGAGGATCAATGGGGCAACCCATGCTCACATGGGTGATCTTGGTGGCCAAGAATTAAGTCTGATGAGCAAGTATACTTAAGGGTTAAGCAAAGGATAAGCTAGGTAACTTAAAGGCTAAGTAAAGTGCTTATGTGTGATGAACAAGCAAAGTGCTTATATGTGATGACTAAGTAAACTTAATGGCTAAGTGTTGTGATGGCCAAGTAATTAATTTGATAAGCAAGTAAAGGATAAGTTATGTGCTAAGCAAGTATACTTAAGAGCTAAGTAAGTGTGGTGGCCAAGTTTACTTAATAGCTAAGTAATGAATAGTAAGGAGGTGAAGTGCTTTTTATGACCATTATACCCTCGCTTTGAGATTTCTATAAGTAGGAAGCTTGCTAGTTCATTTGTTAGTTGTTAGATTTTCATCCAATAACTTATAGCTTATTGGTTAGAGAGAATAAGTGAGAATAAGCTAGAAAAGCTAGAAAGCTAGTCTTTCATAGTTCAAGAAGCAAGAAGAAGATTAAAGATTAACTAAGTGATATTCAAGGGTAAGCAATCTTAAACCATGATTCTCTTTCTCTTCCATTATTAGAAGTGGGTGGTGGTAGAACATATATGCTAAGGTATGATAAGAATGATTAAATCAATAGACTTGAGATGTATAAGTCATGAATAAGTAATTCAAACTTAATTAAGTTATGAACTCATGAGAAGCTTATATGAACTACTCATATGTTTATCTTAATAAGATGGTTTGATAAGGAGATGTGAGAATGATGGTTAGAAAACATAAATTATTATAAGTAAAAGTGTAAGTAGTTTATACTTGTATAAGTTATAAACTCACAAAGAACAAGTAATAACTTATCATGTTTATAAGTTAATGAAGTATGTATGTCAAGATGTTAGTATGATGGATTTAATCTATTTAAAACGATGAACAAATCATAAGAAATGAAGTTAAGGCGAAATTTACGAGTTTGGACGATAATCGTCGAATTCGTGAAATTCTCGGAATGGAAGTCGAATTTTGATATTGAGCTTGGAAACATTAGTTTTCAATAGAGAAAAGTTTCATTGGCATTATAGAGTTACGGACTCAAGAATGGCCGAATTCTGACTTAGAACGAAGAAACAAGCGTTGAACATTCATGAACGTTTATCGTTTTCGTTAAAATGAACTAATAGGTGAATTTTTAGTTAAAGAAATCAAATAGATAAAATTCTTGCATGAACACGTAGAGTATGTAATTTTTTGAACCGTAGGCTCTTGAAGCGAGACAATTAGGACTTATAACGAAGAAGAAGTTATGAGGTAAGAATCTCACATAAAAATTTATCTATTAATTTTTTTGGGACTAAGTTCAGTCAGCGCATGACGCTGAGACATAGCTATATATAGGTCGTCACAAATGCGGTGTGAAGGAGTGATCACCGCTTGAGTCACGTTGATTGCCACTCAAAGGTATAATACTCATGTACAAAAGATAATGAAACAGTTGGGTAGATGCTTAGAAAGTGGCGGCCAGCAGCTACTACTAAGTATAAAGTTGAAGTTGCATGCCGCCCCAAAGATGGGGATTTTGTCGACCAAGTTGACTATAAACCTAATGGTTTACAGAACAAGTATGGGACATGTAATTACTTAATGAACATGATAAGACCTTTCCTAAATCACTTTTATAGTGATGACTTTAGGAATGAAATGTTGTTTAATGAATAGTTAAACGACGATTGTAAAGTATAAAAACGTAAACATGAACGATATACAATAAGTGTACTTAAACAATGATGATCAAGTCTCGGATAATAACGTAAGAACATTAGTAAGTAAAGTGAGGAAGGATGATTAACTCAAAATTAGTTGTATTAATGAAGTAAATCCACGTAAGGCGTAGAAGATAAAGAAGTTGGAAAGAACGATGAATATAATGGCAAGTCGATAATACAATAATAATAAATCTAATACATGATTAGATTGAGAAGAAGGGTAAGATTCATTAGGAAACATGTATGTTCATTCATGACCTAATGTGGTATATTATGTGGTTATGTGTTGT
Source organism: Panax ginseng (assembly GCA_020205605.1). Classification (NCBI taxonomy): domain Eukaryota; kingdom Viridiplantae; phylum Streptophyta; class Magnoliopsida; order Apiales; family Araliaceae; genus Panax; species Panax ginseng. The sequence goes on along the minus strand of CM035130.1, from coordinate 124,798,700 downwards.
AGAGACTGTAAAGACTCAAAGGGAAAGTAATTTTTACTATAGCAGACGTTGAAGGCGTGTTTTTCTTAAACGCTTGTCTAACCTTAGTGTTAGCCAAGTTTTCTGTGATTCATGTTATGAGATGCATGAACTATTTTACTAAAGGGTTGATGCCAGTTTTACCTCGGCTAGACTAATCTTGAAGAGTTGATTGATTTATTTACAAGTCTTTCAATATAGAATTGTTAACGCTATCCTACGCCAATTGTTGGGTACGGATTCAAGGTAAGCATGAGTATGAATAAACAAATGTATTTTTCATCGATTATTCGATGGGCACGCGAGGTTGCCAAAACTTAAACGTACATACGTTTAACAGGATGTAGTGTTAATCAACATAGAGTACTATAGTCTGATCACCCAGAAGTGCTCATAAGATATGCCCGACTTATAGACTTAGTGTTGGGTTGTCCTTTTCAAAGATATTATGAAATGCTCATGGTCTTGGACCATACTTGACGTTTTTCTGAATATTGTCATTGTAAAATGTTTTGAAGAAAAAGAAGTGTTATTTTAAATTATTGATAGTACTTCATAACTATTATCCAGTTATTGAAGATATACGATTCCTATGTTTCAAACATATCGTTTAAAAGAAATTATTGTACTTGTTGAGCTTGTTATGCTCACTCTTGCTTGAACCATATGAATGCGATTAAATTTTTGAACGAACCGAAGGGATCCGAGCAAGGATAAAGGCAAGACGAAGATGAACGATTAGTTTACCTTGTAATAAACTAGTAAGTTGTATATATTATAATATAATGAACAAAGAATGTAATGGTTTTAGAACTCGGGAACAGGATGTAATATTATTAATGTAATAAGAATGTCGTTGATTCACATATTTTGATGTCGTTTCAATAGAATGAATGTACAATTATGAGTACCGTGTAGCACCATCTGTTGGGTTTGAAGATACCTGGATTTGGGGGCGTCACGTAGGGTATAATAAAGCTGATCACTTTATATACTTGCAGAGGGGTATGATTTAATCTTTATGGTTATATGATACACCTGGGTATATCAAAGTCAATTCTTTGATTGTTTCTCGAGAAGAGAAGTTTAGGATCTAATGGATTTCTCAGTATAAATCTGGAAAACATTCCACTTTGTTATTTCGTAGAATTAATTCTTGATTATTCATTTGAATATCGTAGAAAACCTTGAAAGCGTTGTACTCTTTCATTATCAGATTATTGTTGCGTAGAATGTGAGAAGAATTGATATTGATTTCTATATCTTTATCGTATGTCTTAAATTTGGGCAGGGCAAACTTTATTTGCTCACCCTTGTTAAATAAAACTTTCCGACTATTAGGGACAAAGTTGCGAGGTTGAAGGTGATGCGAAGAAGAACAAAGGAATATGCATCGTTATAAATTAGTTATGATGAACAATATTATTATTATTTTGTTTTGCTTTTGTCCAGAAATATCTATTATGGATACTAGCTTTGATTGTATCCATGTTTCGATCATTCTTGAATTTTACACCACACTTATGATTATTTTTGAGGTATTTTGGATGTGGATAAAACAAAGTACTGAATCCTTAATCCTTAATCCTTGTCATTTTGTTTCACTTTGGATTACGCTTTCTTTAAAAATATTTTTTCATCATCCTCGGCCTTAAATGATGATATTATGGAATATATGTTGGCACATAGTGCAAAGATGAATGATTTATGATGAATATCTTTGGCTTTCAGTAAAGATGAATGATTACGATGAATATCTTTGGCCCGTGAGTGCAAAGATGAATGATTTCGATGAATATCTTTGGCCGTGAGTCGCAGAAAAGATGAGCAGGTGTTTAGATGAACACCACCAACGGTGGATATCCTTGCTTTTTGAAAGTCACGAGGATGAATATTTGATCGGATATATATCGATTGATGTTACAGGATAAAAATAGAAGATGAACTTTAAATTCATACATAGAAGATAGTAGTTTGCATTCTCTACTTAACTCTTCTAATGAATTATTATTTCAATGCTAATATTGATTTAAAACTTGTTGTCTATCAGTATTCATTATATTTTTCCACTGTTGAAGACTAACGATAATTTGTTGTATATTATCTTAGTCATAATATTCTTTCTTGGGCTGGTCGAGCTCACCCTTTTCCTTTTGTTTCCATTTTTCTTCTCGGGAGGCTTAGAATATATGGCAAAGTATGAGTCGGGATGGTATGGAATGAAAGTTCTAGGGAGAGTTGTTTAGTAGTCCTCACCATTGTTGTAAAATAATGTATCAATAATTATGATGGGGATTTATTTGCGTGTGGATATTGTTCAGATGGCAATATACAGTTTATATGTTGTAACAATAAAGTTAGTATGGTATTTGCATGCCATGTATTTGGCGACCCGAGAATGGGTTGGATGGAATGGACCTATTTTGGGCGATCACATTGGTATCGTGAGCTTAGGGATATGATCTAAAAGGCAAGGGAGATCGGGAAATGAAACTAGGAAGGGAGAGACGAGTAAATCCTTAGCTAGTGTGTCCTACCTAAGCTTATTTGTTAGTTGGTTAGTATATAGGATATGAATGTGATATATTAATTTCCTTAATTAACCCTTTGTTTTATGGATGATGTTGAGAATGTCCGTGAGAATATTAACGATTAGGAGTGAATGAGACCGTGGAGATGCGCTGTACTTACCAACGTGGAGAACGTGCAGCAGTCAAGTAAATGTACCCTCCCATAAACAATACCACTTTGAAAGAGCGATCGATAACCCAGGATGTTTGAAGCTTTTTGCGGTTCACGTGAAAATCGAGAGCGAGAGACTACGTGTTCAAAACATAAAGGAGGAAATGATAGCAATTACACCGGGTTGTCACAACAAGCGATTTCAAAGAAGTTGGGACCACGAGAATTTAAGGGAAAGCGAGATCCGATCATGGCGAAACATGGGTCAAGCAAATTACCAAGATATTCGATGTCTTGGGGATGCGAACGAAGAGAGAGTTCCATTCGCCACCTTTTATGTTACGTGTAACAAGCGGCGGGACTATCGGTGGGGAGTATGAAGGCGTACCTATCCGGTGCAAGGGCTCAAAGTGTCTTGGGAGACATTTCAGAACTATTTAATGACAAATACTTTTCCGAAAGTGTTCAGTCATATGAAGGAAGTGGAGTTTATTAGGAATCGAGAATAACATAGCCGGTGTCTCAAAGATGAGGCTAAGTTCTTGAGTTGTCCAAGTTGCACCTCATTTTGGTTGAAAATGAGAAACTTAATGACCGCGTATGTTTTGCGAAAAACCCGTAGATTCGGTAATCATCTTATCTCTCATAAATTTTCTTTATATTCGTGCATGTTGTAAAAGGGCTCAATTATTAGGCGTGATACTTGAGTATAGTTCAAGCGAGGACCACAACCGTGGTATATCGGTGACAACGATCATCAAAACGATGATAACCGGTGGGAGGAAAGAATACGGACAAAGAGGCGGAAACCCTCGGTGGTAATCGTGGCCATGATAATAGGAGAGGTGACTCAAGTGGACATTTCCAAGAAAGGTTCAACAATAACCATGTGAAGACGCGATTAGCGCCCGGCAGTAAGCTCGGGTTCCAAGGAGGAGAAAGACCACCGGTGCGCATGTTATGCAATGCGGAAAGAGGATGATATCGTACCCCAAACCGCCCAGTCAATGGGGTTTAAGGTATGCTATAATTGTGAAAGGGACATATCGCTCGAGAGTTGTCAGATCGAAACCTTGACCCAACGGAATGGTGACTTCAAAAGGATGTCCGTAAAAGTCAAAGTCAACGGTTCTTGAAGAGCGCGTTTGTCGTGGCTTCTAATAAAATGCGAGGAACTCCGAACGGGTTATCACAGGTTAGTTAATTATAAATTCTTGCGAAGTTTATACCTTACTTGAATCTGGGGTTCTACCCATTCTTTATCTCTCTCTTGCTACCAAGCGTTTGAACTTGACTACGGAGAAATTAGACTTTGACCTATTTATGGAGACTCCGATTAGGAGAAACTTTCATTACATCTAGCTGTTTAAAAATCTTGTTTTGATTAGGTTGGTACTATCACATTACCTGTTAACCTTATTTCTATAGAGATATTTGTTTTTGATGTGATTTTAAGGTTAACTACTCATCATGCCAAAATTGATTGCTTTCGTAAGGTTGTTAGTTTTCATATTCTTAAGCAACTTTGTTATTCGAATTCAAGTAAACCAAACCATTGAAGTCAAATTCTTTAATATTAAATTATACTAAAGCCATTTGTTTATTGAAAAATGAATGTCAAGCTTTCTTAGTCCATGTTATGGATTTGAATAAAGACACGCCAGGTTCGAGTAATATTCACTGTTGTTATTGATTTTCTGGACGCATTTTTCCCTCAAGAATTTCTTAGCCTACTCCCAGGCGTGATATTGAATTTGTATCGACTTTAAATCCGGCACAAAACCCATTTTCTAAAATCTCATATCGAATGGCTCCTATTGAACTTGGGAGTTAAAAACCCAAGCCATAGAAGTTTATACCTTGAGCCTCTATGACTTCGCTTTGTGGAATGCACCGAAACCTGCATTCCTCAGTAGGGACACCATAGTATTCGCGATAATAAATCGATAGGTGTCATTGTGACATGCTATCCAAGGTTGGATATGGGACGCGAGTTGAGAACAACCTAAGTCATGAAAATCGAAATCTATGAAGCTTTGCTAAGCAGTTGGTTATTATCGGAGAGATTCATTGAAGGATATTCTCGAGAATCGCTATTCCATTAACGGTGACGACTCGTAGAGATACAAAAATTCGAATGGAGCAAAGAATGTGGGAAGAGCTAAAGAACTCAAGAGGAGACTCATTTCGACAAGACATGTTCATACCTATCATCCAGAGAAGCGTACGTAGAATGACGTGTTGAGTAAAAGATCGTATCATAAGCACGAAATGACGATATTGTCAAAAACTAATTTCAGATAATTTACAAATAATAGAGATGGAGATGAAAACTTTAGGTACCTGCATGATGATATACGTAGTATAATCAACTTTAATCGATAAAGTTAAAGCTGCTTATTACACAATCGTGAGTCAAGATGAATTTGAAGAATGAGGTACAAGAAGTTGTTATTTCAAAAGCGAGAAATCATGAAGTGAGAAAGCTCAAACCTTCGATTTATTAATCAATTTGAAATTTCGATCGAATAGGAAGCGCTTGACCTATACATTCGCTTCTCGCCAAGTATTGACAGCGTGTTCATAACGCTTTTTCACGCATCGACAACATTACGTAAATATGTGGACGACCCGAACCACGTCATTGAGAGTTAGGAACCGGGCGAGATAGTAGAAGACTCTACGTCACGAGGAGGTACTTGTCCAAGATCTTGGATAGAAAGGTCATATATGTACCGAGGTTATACCCTGAAGTTAAAGTTTTTGTGGAGAAACCATGCTTATTATTGAGAAATGACACAGGAGTTGGAAAGCGAAATGAAAGCGAGGTATTCACATCTTTTAGAAACACCCGAATCGTCACGTCAATTCCCAAGGAGACTTAAATTTCATAAGGAGGGGAGTTCAGACCTCAAATTATTAATAAATGAAATTTATTTTCCTCTATTTATTATTTTGAAATAGTAAGGTTGATTTGATTAATGTGGATAGTTATGGGTAAAATACGCAAAATATTTTGAATTGTAAACCCTTTTATTTATCCGAAGGGTAAGGTTGTAAGGTTAAGGTTAGAAAACCTGGGTCTTATATGTTAACAATATATGTTAATGAGTTATGTATTCCTATTTATAATTTGAATGGGTAGTTAGATGGTATTATATTGTGAATCGTGAACACCAAACTTGGGGGTCAAGTAACCCGGATTTTGGTGTGTCACACATTCAATGTATCCTTTCACGTGCCCAGAATAGCTATAGGATACAATCTGTTATTGAGAAGACCATGGATTCATATGGCTAGAGTCGTCCCTTCCCACCCTTCATCAGTAACTCAAATACATTATAAAAAATTACCTAATAACTGTTATTGCTAAGCCAGAATGTCCTGAACAAGGTGACATACATACCACTCATCAGCTTCAATTCAGAAGTTGAGTCGGTCAGTTTCCATGCCCTGGAGGTGAGCAAAACTCATTACCATCCCATTGGGCCACCATCTCTCACACACAAGATTTCTGCCGAAGTAATGTCGGCCACCCAAGAGATGATGTCATTGGGTCATCAACCTGGACAAGGGTTGGGCAAAGATCATTAGGGTATTAAGCTCCCAATTCAAGTTTCCAGTCAAACAGGGACAGCTAGGTTAGGATATTTTGCTAGCTCCAGTCACAAGAATCCTCACAAGCACAAACAGATTACTTCATCTTCAGCCATACGACGAGTATCTCCACCTACCGATCCTGAGCTTATACAGTCTCCGGTAAAGGTACCAGCCCATGTTATGGCTATGCTATTTCCCAAACCGATACCGGTTAAAGAAAAAGAGGTCCTGATCCCTAAGGGAAGAAAGTGAATGGAGACGTAAACAAGACATCGCCAGGAGTTTGTCTCATCTACACATCCTTTTTCATGATGAGCACACAAATAGATACACTCAGCACGATGATTGTCTCGACATTATGGTCATCATTTGGGGGAAGAAGGACGATGATCGTCACTTCATTACTGCTATCCACCAGGACTTCACCCTTGACAATTGGATCAACACTCCTCGCATTTGTTGTTAAAGGGTAAAAAAGGGCGAAACCCTACGCCCTATAGATAGCTTTAACTACTTACTTTTCTATACAGTATTAGCAGTTGTTTTATCAGTACATGCTAACACTTTGTATGATTGAACAGATTCGTATATTAAGTGAAAGCATATTTTTTTTAGGACTCTGAATTAAGATATGCCTGTACTTGCTGATGAGGTACCTTTTCTCCACAAGGACTATAACTTTGATGAAAAGTTGGACTCAGACTTGATGGAAATATAAGAGGACATTAAGATACCTTAGGAGATCAAAGAATGGGTCGAAGACAAACCCAAACCAAATCTTGATCAAACCACCTCATTCAATCTCGGAACCTTAGAAAGCCCTAGGTTGATCCAGATTGGCATAGACCTCACTCCAAACCAAAGGAATGATATGGTTTCATTATTAACCCAATTCCAGGATGTGTTTGCATGTTCTCATGAAGACATGGTGGGTTTGTCCACAGACATCGTCATCCATCGCCTTCCCATTAAAGAGGGATTCAAGCCAATTAGGCAAAAGCTCAGGCGATTAAAACCTGAGTGGAGTTTAATGGTTAAAGAAGAAATTGTGAAACAATTTCAAGCTGGCATCATCATGGTGTCCACATATCCTGAATGGCTATCAAATATAGTCTCCGTTCCTAAACTGGGAGAAAGGTGCGAGTTTGCATGGATTACCGAGATCGAAATAAAGCTTGCCTTAAGGATAGCTTTCCCGTGCCATTTATCCACATTCTCATTGACAATACTGCTTAATACGATATGTACTCATTTACTGATTGCTTTGAGGGGTATCATCAAATCATGGTTGCAGAGGAAGATCATGAAAAACCTGCATTCATCATGCCTTGGGGAACCTTTTGATATAGACGGTTGTCATTCGGCCTCATTAATGCCGGAGTAACCTACCAGCGAGCTATGATGGCTCTTTTCCATGACTTAATGCATAAAGAGATAGAGATCTATGTGGATGACATCATTGTCAAATACCAAAGGGAAGAAGACCACCTAGACAATCTTAGAAAGCTTTTCAATAGGTTGTGTAAGTACAACTTGAAGTTGAATCCAGCCAAATGAGTCTTCGGCGTTAAATTAGGCAAGTTTCTAGGTTTCCTAGTCAGCCACAAAGGGATGAGCTGGATCCCACCAAAATCCAGGCCATTACAAAAATGCCCATTCCTCAGATAGAGAAGGAAATACGGGGATTTTTGGGAAGAATCAACTTCATTAGCCGGTTCATTTCTCAACTCACAGCAACCTGTGAGCCTATCTTCAAGTTGTTAAGGAAGAACTCCTCCATGAAATGAAACGATGAGTGTCAAAAATCCTTCCTTACAATAAAAGAACAGCTGGTCAACGCTCCTGTTTTGGTACATCCCAAGGGTGATGTTCCCCTGTTCATGTACCTATCCATTAATGACAATGACATGGACTGCATGTTGGGACAAAAAGACAATAGAGGCCAAGAGCGAGCTATCTACTACCTCAGCAAAAGATTCAGCAGTAGTGAACATAATTACACTCTGATTGAGAAGACTTGTTGTGCTTTAACATGGGCTTCCATGAGGTTACAACATTACCTTCATGGTCACACAACCCATCTCATATCCCGCATGGATCCTCTTAAGTACGTGTTCAGTAGACCCATATTGAATTGTCTGCTGTCCAGATGTCAGTTGATCCTACAATAATTTGACATCGTCTACGTGACGCAAAAGTCTATCAAAGGACAAGGAATTGCGGATCAACTGGCCGCCACACCCACAGGAGATTTCAAACCCTTGGAAACATATTTCCCTGATGAAGGTGTAACGACAGTGCAGCAACACCATCAGTACAATGCATGCCGTATGTGGAAAATGTATTTTGATGGAGTTGTAAATATGGAAGGTTCTGGAGCTGGAGTAGTTCTAGTATCCAGTACAGGGGAGCAGTATCCCGTTTCTATCAAATTACAGTTTATCAGCACCAACAACACAGTTGAGTATGAAGGCTGTATTATGGGACTCAACCTTACCCAAACAATGGGTATCAGGTGGTTAACTGTCTTTGGAGATTCAGAATTAGTAATCAAATAAACCATAAGAATCTATCACACTAAAGAGCTACATTTGTTGCCTTAACATCGGCAAGTTCTATAGATGGCTTCGGAGTTTGAAGAAATCTCCTTCCTCCACATTCCTTGGAATAGGAATGATTTTGCGGATGCATTAGCAACTTTGGCCTGCTTGATCACCATACATGACAAGGAAAACATGCCAAGCATCCCATTTACCCTACAAAAGGATCCAACCTATGGGAATTATATTGGAGAATATCAGATGAGCTACCTCCCATCCAACACCCTTGGTATCAGCACATCAAGGAGTACTTACGAGATGGATCTACACCTGCTGAGGCGAGCCCAACTAAAAGAAGGTGGATCCATCGACTGACTATAAAGTTTTACCTGAGCAGAGATGCACTCTACAAAAGAGATGCAGGACTAGGTCTCCTCAGATGTCTGGGAAAGGACAAAGCTCAGAGGCTCATGGATGAAATTCATGGTGGAGTATATGGCGACCCTCACATCACGCTTTTCGCTTAAAATTTGTGATGATCACGTTAGGTGTTATCAATACCAAATTAATGGGAATGCTATCACGCCCCTCGAGGGAACTCCACAATATGAGTTCACCTCGGCCCTTCTAAATGTATGGAATGGACGTGATCGGGCCCATCGAGCCCAAAGCCAGTAATGGGATTCGATTTATCTTCACCGTGATCGACTACTTCACCAAGTGGGTAGAAGCAGCCTCCTTCCCCAGGGTTACCAAAGAAGTTATCATTTATTTCATCATAAACAGTATCATTTGTCGATATGGACAACCAGAGGTAATTGTGTCAGACAATGCTAAGAACCTCAACAACAAAATGATGGAGAATTTGTGCAGTAAATTCCACATCAAACACCTTAACTCCGTCATCTACTATCCAAAGATGAATGGTGCTGTTGAAGTGGCTAATAAGAACATTAAGAATATCATGCAAAAGATATCCTCCAATCATAAATGATGGCCTGACCTCTTGCCTCTGACTCTATTAGCCTATAAAACTTCAATGTGTACTTCCACTGGGGCAACCTCCTACTCATTGACCTATGGGATGGAAGTAGTGCTCCCCATAGAAGTGGAAATGGAATCCCTCAGAGTGTTGATTGACGCTCAGCTGGATGAAGACCAATGGTTATAAGATAGATATCACCAATTGTCTCTAATAGATGAAAGGCAAAGTGATGCTATCTTGCATGGTCAATTATACCAACAAAGGATCACCACATCCTACAATAAGAAAGTCCGGCTACGGAAGTTTAAATAACATGACTTGGTTTTGAAGAAGATCATTGACAACCAAGATCAAGCAAAGGGACGATTTGCTCCAAACTGAGAAGGCCCATTTATTGTCAAAGAGGTATTGATAGGATGTGCTCTTAGATTACAGGAAATGGATGGCGATAAATTTCCACAACTCATCAACTCAGACACCATGAAATGGTAATATGTCTGAAGTTCCCATCAAGGAAACATCCTGGTTTTGGATCACGGAAACATCCTCATTTTTGGATAACCCTTAGATCACCTTTTGGATCACGGATCATTTCGTGTTTTCTAACCCTTATTACACACAACCATTTCTTTATACCCATTTGCCCCTTCAAGGAAACACACTCTTCAAGCCAGCAGCCTGGTTTTCAGATCATCAGATCTTTTATTTCACACTTCATACAATTTCAGTTATCCCACCAGGGATTGAACCCTTCCCTTGCAGTTTATCGTGAACATGAGATCAAACTTTTTCACACCCGCATGATTTGTCCCGAACATGGAATCAAACTTTTTGGGTCGCAAATCGTCACGAACATGGGGGCTTAACTACGTCGACCGATCTCCCGACACACAGGAGTATGTAGGCAACCATTTTATATGTCCTGGTCGCAATAAAACAAAAACAACAAAAACATTTCTACACCCTTCTCTACAAACAAAAACAACAAAAACATTTCTACACCTTTCTACCCTTACACCATACAGCGTTGAACCTCTTACACCAGGTTCGAACTACGCAGGCCTAATATCCTCTTCAATAGGAGTACGTAGGCAGCCATTTATTGTTCGGTCTAACCACCTACCAAAATACAAATACTTGTCAACGATACTGGGATCAAACTTTAATCCACTACATTTCATCGGCTTCAAACCAAAGGCATAGAACTACCTGGCCTCCCCATAAATGGGAGAGTTGGCGACCATCTAAGCTGCGGTTGATTCCTTGAAGAGCAACACCAATCCATAAGAGATGGAACTAACTGGGCTTCTCTTGAATAGAAGCACTAGCGACCATCTGTGGTGCGGTTAATCTCAATGAGGAAAAGCCACACTCTTCTCCACATCTACATACAAAAACCAGTACCAAGACACCAAAGAGAGTAGGGATACATACATATCAATGATTCATTCTGAAAGATCTTGAGACGTCTCAATGTCCACCTATAAAGGATGAGTTCAGAATAGATCAAGATCACAAGCCCTGAAGAAGCAGGCAAATATCAAGCAAGTATCAAGGCATAACTAAATCAGAAGTGCATCAAAATATATTTCCCTGCCATATATAATGATGTTTGATATATATAATATGTGATATACATTACAAAATGGCTAAGCAAGTTTATGCAGGAAAATACAAGTCTATCTACAATCCCGTGGATATATGAACTATCAAGTCCAACATGGCATCTCTCTCCAAAGAAGGAATCAACGCTGCAAGCTCCTGCCCAAGGGTATCTACACGAGCTAACAGATCCACGGCCAATTGTATGGTGGCATGATGCTCATCAATATATGCACTCATATCAGTAATCATGCCAGTAGTAAGGGATCTCACTGAAGTATTATCTGTAACGGCTACATCCCGGGCAGATAGGGCAGCATCCCGCTTAATAATCAATGCATCTTTGGCTGATCTGGCCTCATCTCTCTCCAATAGAGTGGTGTCTCTCCCATCAAGAGCTGTCAACATCAAGGCTCTAACCTGATCTCTCTTAAAGGTCATCATATGAAGACTCTACTCTAAACATCATTTCTAAATCTTTGAATCATCATGTAGCACTCATACTAGGAGAATCGCAGAAATTCTTTGCAACCCAAAGTGAATGGCTCCTCCTCGGTGGGAATATCAATGTCCTATGTGGGCTCCCCATCATCAGAATTACTCCTCGGTATTGTGGATACTACCGCAACCGATGTAGTCTCATTCTCCATTCATGTGGAATACTATGCAGAACAACCCGGATGGCTAATAGAAAATACAGCTAGCTTACACTAATCCTAACAGGCATACACCCTAGATCTTTCCTCTACTGACAAGTGGAAAGAAGCCAAGCGCTGACTCAATGCCCCCTCAAAAGGATGGAAGTCCTTGAACTGGTCAAACTGACACATCACAGCCAGTGGTTGGTAAGTAGTCATGCCCCTCAAACCAGCTAGAGGGAGATAATACATGCCCATAGCATGAGTGATGAAGCTGTAAGGTGAACAAATCCCTGTACAAGGTAATATATCAAATGGATCTCAAATCTGTGCTAGGAAAACGGACCAAGATGCAGGATCTGCACACTCCGCAGGCTGAAAGGAGTACGACATGGCTATCTCATGGGTAAAACAATACCCATACCGTCGGAATGTGCCAATCAATCTCAAGTGTGACATGAACCACACGTACAACATGACCGAACTACCTGTGAATACCCTTGGAGGGTAGGTGCTGCAATATGTAGCCGATCTTAACGTCTCTACTATAATCATCCGTACAATGGTGTGACCCTCCCTGAGAGCTCTCACTGCCATAATGACGCCAATGTCTAACTCATCCATGTACAATGGCATGTATACATATGATATCACATATGTAGTAGTATATGTCTATTCCGCCAAATGCCAAGGCATGGTAAAATCCCTAGAATGTCGTGTATAACTATCCTCCGAGCCGAATCTATCCATTAGAAAATGCTAGGATACCACATGGCTAGATGTGATCTCATCTGAACAAACTCTACGCCAAATTAGGGTGAGGGTCATAAGCTATCGACTTATATTGTTGATAGCCATCTGCGCACAAGGTCTGTTTAGTGGCAGCACCATCAACCATGCATACTCCTCCAAGATAGGAGTCAACGCATGGATACCAAACCAGAAAACCTGCCTCTCCGGTATCCTATGCTCCCGCATACCCTCTACAAAGCCTGCGGGAACCTAAAACATCAGGAGAGTCATAGTATGCTGCAATAACTGATCTACGGTCACCCTGTCTAAAGGTGACATACTATCATACCACGATCTCAGATGGGATGCCACCAATACTGGTGGGGTATGATCAATACAGCTAACTATCGAAGAAGACATCTATGTGGGCCGTGTCATAAGACCATCTAGGGGTCAATGCTGAATATCTCTGGACATACATATATATGCATAACATAATACATACATGATAAACAATAGATGGCAATATGATGTAGGAAATAATAGTATATACATTCCTAAGTACATCATCATCTAATACATCTCTATATAGCTAAGAATATAGGGAAATAGGGCACAGACGCCCAACTACTAACAGAGGCCTATCAAAAGATATAGTGAGAATGGGGCCCACAAGCTGTAAATGCCAAATCAGGAATAAAAATGCTACGTAATTGAGTAGAATAGCCTAAAATCCTAGTTTTCATGGGTCAAGTTGTGGCTTTACATATCACTCATTGGAATTCACCCAAACATAGGGTACACTATACCAATGATCTCAGCCATTGAAAACTACATTCGATAATACCTCACGAAGGTCCGATGCCATCAATTTAGGGACGAAGCCCTGAAACCTTTTCCCTAACGGGTTTTCATATAATTCACCCATTGATGCACACATCGACGAAGGTTAAGCAACCTTGACATTATCCCTAACAGGGATCTCATCCATGGATGCACATGTCAATGAAGGTCAGGCAACCCTGACAACATCTATTGTTGGCAGTAACTCCAATAGAACAGCGAAAAGACCTGGCGGTACGAATCAGGAACGAACATCTTCATTGGGGAGGACCGATGATGGAATATGTTATACACATCCTCAATAGACAAAGCTCTATCCCCATAGAGTCTCTTGTACATTTGAGATGAATCTTCAGTGTGAAGTCTGTATCAAGGATTAAGGACTTTGGTGATAACCCCAATGTCAACATTCTAGAAGCTCCTGAGAGAATTGGATTACACATCCAAGACAGTTTATCAGGGTTATCAGTAATAATTATCAATCCCAGTAGAAGTCAAAGGGAGCCAGTAATCATCCCACCATGATGGAGAACAATCCAACAAACCACATACATTTACATCATGTTGTTGTACATTGCATCATGATCATCTTATTGCATTTCAAGTGTCTAGTATTCTTTATCCTATCTATGCCATTACATTGCATGAATATGATAAAGAGGGGCATCTGTAGACACTCGAAATTTTCTGCATACCTATTACTAACATTGCTGGAGGGAAGAATCGTCTTTCAGAGATAACCCTGGAGGACAGCCCAGCTTAATCCCGAAAATAATATCGAGAGTTTCAGTACCATCTCAGAGATAACCCCGAGACATCCATTTCAGTCCCTGAAATAACACCAGGAGTGTCAGTTTCAACTTCGGAGATAACCCTAAGGAATGCAGTTCAATACCGAAAATCACACCGGAGAAGGCCGTTTTATCTCGGAGATAACCCCGAGATACTCAGTCTCAGTCCCAAAAATAACACCGGGACAGACAGCGTCAACCTCAGAGATAACCCTGAGAAGTGCATTTACAGTTCCAGAGATGCTCGTTTCAACCTATGCAGTCAGCTTCAACCTCGAAAATCACACCGAGGCACTCAACTCCAAGCCCGGAGATAACCCCGGGAGGTTAGGTACACCTCAGAGACAACCCTGAGGACATCCAGTACTTATAGTAGCCCAATCTCAGAGATAACCCTGAGCAACGACTACTTTATCCGCCCAAACCGGAGATAACCCCGGTGAGGGGAAAAATTGTCATTTTGCCATGTCGATTCCATATTACATCATCTCAACAATAGTTTAACATACATTCTACATAGCAATGTCCCACAAGAACCAAGGAGTTCCAATCTCGAGTGACTACTACATAAAAGGCAAGACACCGGATAAAATTTGAAGCTTGAAGACCAAGGGCATGGTCCCATCTTCCGATTTTTGACAACCTCTAATCCCATGTCACGACGTAGCTCTAGACAACAAAGACTCGTAGTAAAGGTCTTATACACCTTAATCGAAGGCTTGAATTAAAGTTACACGTAAGTTCGAGCGGAAATCACATTTCACGCGTGCACGCGTGCTTGAGGCGGTGGGACCCATAGAGGGTCGGGGCACCGGCAAACCAGTGAGTGAATTTAATTTGCCGCCGCAGTACACTCATGCGGCTCACCCTCTATAAATAGAGGGCTTGGGGTGGCCCATTTGTAAGAGAGAAAGCGGCGAGGAAGCCCTGCCTCTAATTTTCTCTGTACACACCCTAAACTCGGTGATTTCTCATTTTAAACACTTATGAGCTTATATTTAGTCATATTTTTTTTGCTATGGAGCCGAAAGTGTTCATCCATTTAAAGCTATAGAAATCTTCTTTGGCGATCCTTTATAAGCCTTTTACACCTTTTAAAGCCTTTCTCTTCTACTTGCACACACCATTCTTCACATTGAGAGTCGTGTTACGTGTGTATGCTCGAACTTGATTCTGTGGATTTTATTTCCTTATATATATATATATATATATATATATATATATATATATATATATATATATTCATATTTATATATCGATTGACTAACATTATTATGTTCTGAGCTCGATTGCTTTTTTATGTGTGTTTTATTTGTGTGTATATGTGTATATATATATATATATATATATATATATATATATGAACTGTTGTCAAAATCTATTCGATGAGCCTGAATTTTACATCTGGAGCATTTATTGCTTATATATATAGCGACAAATCGCTGAAATGATAAACCGAGCCGGGATCAATATATATCCTATGCGTTTACCGCTTTATATATATATATATATAATTACATTTCCGTCAGGCCTGGAGTTTACTTCGTGGCTTTTTACTGCTTTATTTACATTTCGTCCCGCCTGGAGTTTACTTCATGGTGGTTAATCGTTTTTACTGCTTTATTTACATTTATTCCAGCCTGGAGTTTATTTCATGGCGGTTGATCGTATTTACTACTTTATTTACATTTCTGATCCCCCATGGAGGTGCTTCGTGGTGGTTGATCATGTCACTATATATATATTTACCGCTTTTATATTTTTACATTTTTGATCCCTCATGGAGGTGCTTCGTGGTGGTTGATCACGTATGTATATATATATTTATAGCTTCTATATATATAATTGCTTACTACTTTCATATAAATTGCAGCATCATGTGAGCCTAGGAATCATGTGATCATAGATTCAGTCTAGTGAATCTAGATTCTGTTCCCGTGATAGACATTTTAAGCTGTAAGCAGCTTGTAAATTATTCACGATGTTTGAATTTCCTTAGATGACTTTCATGCCCATAAGGAGTTCGGCACTGCTATATATTATATTTTCTCGAAGATGCTTCGCATCTCAAAAATAAAAACAATCAAGCCGAACATTTAATAAAATAGAAGTATCAAAGGCCTCAATTACTATTGAGCATAGGGTTTGAAAAACCTCTTTTATAATACATCAGTGTTATATCTTGTTAAAATTAAATTTTTACATAAATTCAAACCCTTTGTATATAGGTGTGAATGAGGCATAACACTACTTCCAAATAAATTACACACTGATCCACACACACACACACACACACACATTAATATAACAATTTAATTAAAAAATGGCGGTCACCGTGGTAACATAGATGTCGGGGGTTGCCTAACACCTTCCCTCCACATAAGCAAGTCCCAGACCTTAATGAATCTCGGTTTCACAGACTCGTTTAGCAGTGTCACATCAATTAATAAAGATTTCATTAAGTTATTATGATTATAATAATAATTATTATTGTAATAAATAATGAGCAATGCACAATTGTATTTGGTGTTAATAGAAAATGTACATGGGTTATATGTATGTACATTACTTGATACCTTGTAATTAGGAAATACATTGTATGCCCTTTAAATCATTATAACCTATGTTATATGAAATGAATTATATATACATATTATATAACCAAAGTATATAATATGTGTGTATATATTGTATCAACCAAGTGTTGCATTATATTTTTGCAAAGTGTTGTGAACTCTTTTCCCAAATTGAGTGACACAATAGTACATGAACAGTGATCCACACTCTAAGTTACGTAACTTCCAAATGGCTAAGCATAGGTGATGATTGCAAAGCCAATGGCTGGTGCTGGGTTGTTAAACCACTCTCTAGAAACCATTGTTTTCTTCCATTGCACCATGAACTCCAACCCTAGTGTAATTCAAATGTCCGGTCCAAGTTTCCTTTATAAATACAAGGTCCAATTTTAGTTCTTGTGTTGCTAGAAATTGTTTGTTAAGTTTGAATTTGAGAGTTCTAAGTTGCTGAGCAATTGTAGAAGCATACTCAGTGTGTGGGGAGTCCAATTCAAGATGAATGAGGTATAAACTCTGATTGTGTTCTTGAATTGGGTCTTGTTTAGTTTTGAAATTTTTTGAATTTCTATGTCAATTGATATGAATTAACATGCTAATATGTGTTTATGAAGTATGGTTACATGAATGGAACTTTTAAGGATGAATTGAGCATGTTTAAATTAATAAGAATGAAGGGTAGTTGATACTACAGAAAAAGCAGTCGACATCGCTTATACGTTTAGGGCATAGTGCAATCGCGCTCTATTTATCTTTATGTCGAGGATAGAGTCTGAACCTTTGTTCGGTCAGACAAGTGTATGAAGTTTTATAAAAGCTATGCAAACCAATTGATGGTAAGGATTTTAGGTGAAAGAACACCTTTTATGATAAGGAGTACCCCAAGTATCTAA
This sequence comes from Panax ginseng, assembly GCA_020205605.1. Lineage (NCBI taxonomy): Eukaryota > Viridiplantae > Streptophyta > Magnoliopsida > Apiales > Araliaceae > Panax > Panax ginseng. The sequence continues at coordinate 124,780,803 of CM035130.1, read as the reverse complement.
TATAAGATATAAAGAGTAGATTTAAATGTTATGCATATACATGGTGTCTGTGAGACTAATCCCTCAAGTACTTATTATGTAGCTAGTAACCAAAGGGTCAATCAACTATTGATTACATTGGAGTTTTATAGTTCAAAGTCTACTTGATTATCAGTTATTCTAAAAGAAATCATTATCTTTGCTTCTAATATTCATATTGTTGAATCCTTCAGATATTCATATTGTTAAATTCATTGTAAGACCCCAACTTTTATGAATAAAGATGAATTTTCTATAAATATCATTTTTGAATATTATGGAGTGAATTTGATATAATGTTATAGTTGTGGATAATATTTATAAATTTTACAAAGTACGCATGTTGTATATAATATTCGATTGGTCAGGGAATATTCGTTTTAACAGGGAATATTCGTACGACGACACAATCATTAGTGGACCCCACAACGGAATTATTGTCGGATTGAGAAAACGACAAAAATATCTTTTTATAAAAATAAAGGCCAAAGTTTTACCGTTAACTGTTGAAACGCCCGGTGTTAAAAGTACAGTAATACGCGTGGTTGCATAGTAGCACACAGTATTGATTATTGATGCTTACGTTAGAAGTCACTCAGTTTTGTTCAATTATTTCTACAGTAATTATTGCATAGTATCTCACGTTATTTGATTCAATTATTGTCTATATTTTATATATTATTAAATCAATAATTGAGATGACAAAGTTATTAATATTATTACTTGCAATATTGACGATGTCTAAAAGTTCTTTCAAGAGAGAGGTTTGTCACCTAATTGCGAGCATGATAGGGAGAAATCCTTATTGGAAAGCCCCATCTTTTTCAGGAACGACACATTGTTAAATATGCTAATTATAATAATGATGATAAAGGTTGTTGAAAATATTGAGGGAATTTTTTTATGAAGTATTTGTTTTAATTTCTGCTTATTATATGAACCCCCATTTACCTATTTTTAAATAATCGGTAGAAAGTTATTCAGTATATATATATATATATATATATATATATCCATTCTATTCTTCTATAAATAGGATGCTTAGTTAGAATTGAAAATCACACCAGAATCATAGAATTCTTCTTCTATAATATTGAGCGTATTTCTTTTCGCATTTTTTAGAAATCTTTGAGCGTAGAAAATAGTGAAAGTTTTCTTCAAGAATATCCCCGCAATACCAGTAGGAATACTCTTCTTTTCAAGGTAAGGGATGTTATTTTTTGTTCAATATTCGTTTGAAATAATATTTTCTTCCATACTCTGTAGTATGTAAGTAATATTATTTCGTTTCAGATTTCAAATTCTATATTCATTTGGTTAAAGTTTTGGCTTCTATACTCCATGAAATTAGTAGAATATCCTTCATATTTGCACTTCATCCAGTATCTTTTTTATGGAAATATTATTCTGAGCATTCTTGATAAGTTTTAACTTTTTCATGCCAGAGTACTATTCACAGAGTTACTATTCCCGAAGTACTATTCACGGGATACTATTCACTCGAGTACTATTCACCCGGGGTACTATTCATGATAAAAATTGATTCGTTTTCGGTCCAAATTATTTTTGGTACAATATTATTCTTGAATTTTACTCCACAAAGTAGTATCATGTTGACAATTTGGACGTTATTGATTTCTGGATAAATTAAATTATAAATCTTTAAAAATTTATCCTTGAACTTGTTTTATTGAATTCTTATATCATTGTCATCATCCATATGTTTATATTATGTTGAAAGTCATTTGTGGCCTGTAGTGCATAGATGGACTTGGTATGATTATTACTAGGGATTATTCGGTATAATCATGACCGTAATGTTACAAATGATGTGGTAAAAGTCCTCATTGGCCCGTAGTGCATTGATGGACAGTTCTTGGCATGATCATGACCATTGATGAAAACACGAATATCCTTGGCCTATGGATAATTGTGGTCGTGATACTAATGAAATATCCTTGGTCGTAGTGCAGGGATGATGTGGATTATTTATTAAACTGAGTCTCAGCGATAAAAGTGATGAAAAACCTTTTCAATCATAGAAGATAGTATATTTTATTCTCTACTAGACTCTTCTAATGGATTTCTTATTTCGTTGCAGTTAAACTTGATGTTTGTTATATTTTATCACTTTAACACTGTTAAAGGCTAACGATAATTTATTATGTATTATCTTAGTCATAATATTTCTTACTGGGCTAGTTGAGCTCACCCTATTGCTTTCATTGTTCTCCTCTGGAAATGAGAACGTAGCAGGGACTAGTCGGGGAGCGGAGTGACGGTCCGGATGTTTGCATTAGTAGTCCTCACTATTCTATGAAATAGTGTGATAATAAATGTATTGAGGACTCCTTTGAATTTGAATACTATCTAGAAGACAATATTCAGTATTAAAACTCTCGATTTATGTTTTGTGATATTTTACACGACAGTTGTATTATTTAGTTATATTTGAATTTTGTACCATGTATTTGGTGACTCAAGATGGGTGATGTATACCTATTTTGGGGGTGTCACAGTTGGTATCAAAGCTTAGGGATATGATCCCCGGGTGAGATCTTGAGACAAGAACTAGGAGGGAGAGACAGGAATTCCTTCGCTATTATGACCTACCTAAGTTTAATTGGTATTTAATTGGTCGGTTAGAGTATAGGGACAATATGTGGCATGTCAATTAACCCTTGTTTTATGGCAGTATTTGAAAATGACATCCAAGAATGTTTAGAATAACAATGGAGCACAGGAGACCGTTAAGTCTCCACAGATCAATAATAAGGATAATGTGCATCAGGAAGGCGACAATCCTCATGCAAACAACAACACTGACCAAATGATGAACGATGGAATGTTCAGAGGCTTTATGCAATTCATGCAACATCAAAGCAGAGCAGCCCTATCCAAAATGCGGGAGGAAACACTGCAACTCTCTGACCGGTCACCGCTAAGTAGTTCAAGGAGTGGACCACCGAGTTTTTGGAGAGCAAAAACCTCTTAAGGTGGAGACGTGGATAAAGCGATCGACAAGATATTTGATGTCTTGGGATGCTCACGATGAGCAAAGGTTCCTTTGCCACCTTCATGTTGCGAGAAGAGGCGATTCTTTGGTGGGAATCAAAGTGTACTCAAACCGCCAGACTTGAAGATGACTTGGGAGAAGTTCCAAGAACTGTTCAACGACAAGTACTTTCCCGAAAGTATTCGTCACATAAAAGAGGTAGAGTTCATCAAGCTGGAGCAAAATAATATGACCGTATCGCAGTACGAAGCCAAGTTTGTCGAGATGTCCTAGTTTTCGTCCCACTTAGTTGATAATGAGGAGAGAATGACGCGGATGTTTCTAAGAGGTTTGAAACCCGAGATACATTAATACCTTATCTCTCACAAATTTTGCTTGTATTCAAATGTTGTTAATAGGGCTCAGTTATTGGAGCGCGATAATGAGTCAACTCAACTAAGAGAGAACAACCGACAAAATAATAATACCAATGGTAGCAGTCATCGAAGAGGTGACAACAAGCGTGGAGGAAATCTTGGTAGGAAATGGTAACCACTTCGGTGGTAATCATGGTCAAGACAATAAGAGTGGGCATTTCAAGAAGAGGAGATTCAACAATGATGGAAAGACGTCAGCACCAGCACCTTTTGTTAAGGAAGGAGAAAGACCACCTATCATATGCTTCAAATGCGGAGGGGAGGGGCACATCAGTCCAAACTACGCGATACAGTCCAAAGTGTGTTATAATTGTGGAAGAGAAGGTCACCTAGCCCAATTTTGTCGTGCACCGAAGACAAGTCCAGCTGGGATGCACTACACCAAAAATGGCCTCTAGCGAAGGAAATTTTGTGAAAGAATTTATTCCTTCACATGAGGAGTTATTTAGCGAAGGAACAGTGAAGGAAAAAAGTATAGTGACAATATAGTTATTAGTGAAAGAAACGTCCTTCATAATTTATATTTTTTTCCTCGCAAAATTGGGGCGATAGAAAGATTTTTGGAGCCAATTTATGATGAAAATTTGCGAGGAAAAAATCTATTTAGTGAAGGAATTATTACTCACTATATATCATTATTCAAAAGTTTTTTGCGAGGGATAAAATTGGTCGCTATCTTGTTCTAAATAATTTTTTGTGAATTAATTGTGGTGAATATAAATTATAATATAAATATATTAAATTTTTGTAGTGAATATAAATTAATCGTAGCAAGGCTCTTCTGTGGAATAGACCACAAATGTTAAAAAATTACTCATCTATTCTGCAAAGAGAGTTAAGTTTGAGTTTATTCTTAGTTAATTTATGGTATCCTACAACTTCAATTGTAATGCAATTAATTTTTTAAAAAATAATTTTAAGCTTAATAATTATTTACAATATTAAATGTTTTATTAATTAAGATATTAAGCTATAATAATTTAAATTTTAAAATATTGTAAATTGACAATAAAAAAATTATAATAGTTAGGGCTCTTTTGTGGAACAGATCATAAATGTGTAAAATTTAACTTTTTTATTCCATTAAAGAGTTATATATGGGAATGATTCATAGCATCTATTTGCTATGGATCAAAAAGTGACATATAGCATCTATACCATCCGTCTAATTAATGAAGGGTTGTGATAGAAAAATCGTCCGTTAGACTTACTAGCGGACGTATTAAGTAATTTTTCCACACAATCCGCTAGTCATACTAGCAGACGGGCAAATTAACTTGGGCAAATTAACTCGAAGGGGAAGGGAAAGGTAACAATCTGTATATAGTGTTCGCGAATTGGGCGAAGGAAAGGTAACAAAGGTACCGTGTTTTCATGAATTGGGTGAACCGGAAGAACCCTAGAAGCAAGTATCTGCAAATCGAAAAGGTAACAAAGGTATAGATATTAAGTACCAAAATGCATCCCTAGTATGTCTAGCGGATTGGGCGGAACGGAATAACCCTAGAAGCAATCATCTGCAATTCGGCAAAAAGTTATCGAAATTAAACCTTGTTCTTCTAAATTCGTAGACCATGTAGATACGTCTACAGTGGAATATCTAAAATCTAAATTTAAACATGCCATACATTCTTTTTCTACAAATCGATTGTATTTTTTTTATTTTTTATTTTATATTTTCTTGGAAGTTTCAAAGTTATATAATCTTGAAACCTAGATTTGTGGGAAAATTGCAATTTTTTGGTTCACATTTAGGTCTGTTATAGTCATGAGATGCATAATGTTTTTTATTTTGAAACAATATCAAATATAGCTCTGTTATAATTGAATATATTGAATATGATCAAATAAAAATGTTGGACTGATTATGCTAAATTACTACAATTTGCTAATATTTAGTTCCATAGATGTTAATAATATGGTGCTTTTTTTTCATTCTCATTTTATCAATGCTACTTGTCTTGTTGAAAATTTTGTATTTTAGATTAGTTTAATGCATTTAGTTTTCTTTGGTTTTTAACTTCATGCTGAGGTACAAGTTATACTCCCTCCATCCTAAAAAATCATTCTATTAATAAGGTTTGCATACCACATACATAGTTTATTTCAATAATAAGTTTGAGTATATAAAGCTTAATATTGAAAAATATCATCTAAAAAAGAATACTCTTTTCTTAGGACGCTGGAGTGATCAAGTGTTCTATGCTATGTACGGTGGGAGCGCCTTAAGTGTTCTATGCTATTTTGAATTTGTTTGACCAAGTGTCATACTTCAATGGATAATTTGAGATTGATCTTCTATGCTCCATAGTTTCTGTAGTTCATGTTATGTCTTTTTATGATTTTTTTTCTAATATTAACATTAAATACATTCCTGCAAATATACTATTGCATTTACAATCTGCAAATGCATTGAGCTTTACAGTAAGTTACCTTTGCATTGCATAAGCCTTGCGATATTTGATCTCGATATGGACTCAGTTGTTATTAGTTGTGCTCTAGCTAGGTGATGAATTAATGTTGGGTGTAATATTAGATAAACTACATCATACTCTTCTACATGTTTAGTTAATGTGAGATTATTTATTTTCTTATAATTCCTTTTTACAGAAGGCTGATTTTGACCACGATATTGGTGGAGAACCAATGAATTTTTATGATGTTTTCCTTCACAGTCAAGCTCTTGAAGGCATGAAATTATCCATGGTAAGTTGATTTTTTTAGTTTTCTTTACACTAATTTTTTTTGTAGCTTGACCCAATAACTGACTACAAGATGTAAAAGATGGAAAAGGAGAGTAATTTTTTCTATTGGTCTGTTAGCTGAAGACACAATGAAACACCTCAAATGAACATTTTTCTGTGATTTCATTTCTTCAGTAGTGACATGCCTTTATGCGTTGTCCATCTTGTATGTTGGTTTGTCCAAAATGGAAGAGGGGCAAATACTGGATGGAGGAATAATATATCACAGTTATAATGTTCACTACAAGAAAAAGGTCCAACAACGACCAAAACTATCAGTGACCGCATATGCGGTCGCTAATACTACCATTTGCGACTGGTATCTACAACCGTTATTTAATCCGATTCATTATTATATATAATGACGATGCGGTCATTTGATCGGTCATTAAGCATAATTTTGCCTCCCAAAATTTGGCAGGAAATGTTGGCGCCAAGGTTTTGGGCGACCACTTAAAAAATCACGACGCATGCGGTCATTTGAAAAGTCCAAGTCATTAAAACTAAGCGATCGCGATGCGGTCATAGATGCTTGGTCACGATCAAACTAAATGTAATCAGTTCCAGGTATTCGCACGACACTACAGACGGGAGGAAAAGAAAAGAGGGAGCTCAGAGAATAGAGAGAAGAGGGAGAAAGGGGGAGAAGAGGGAGAAAAGGGGAGGAGCTCGCTCGTCACCACTGCCCACTTCCATCGCCGCCGCCACAGGTAACCCTAACTTCTCTTTATTTCTAAATTGAATATTGATTGGGTGTTACCAAGCACAAGTGTTCTATTTCTTCTCCCTCTTAATAACTAAATTTCTGCACCACAAATTTCTAATGATTTATAATGTGTAGAATATAATGAGAGGGTGTTAGTATTAGAAAAGAAGAAAATTGGGTGTTAGTGTTAGAAAAGAAGAAAATTGGGTTTTTTAGTAATGGGAAGAAACTGGGAATAATAGCCTTAGTAAAACCAAATACTAGTTCTGGCACTGGCACCAGCACTGGGACTGACTCCACCGGCATAATAGCCTCAGTAAAACATAATTTGTTATTTTGTGTTTGTAATCGTGTAATCAACTTTAATAATTAATTAATTTATATATATATATATATATATATACACTACTATTATTTTTAAATTTTGACTCTAACAAGCTTCATTTATGTATCATTCGTTTTGTTTAATTTATTATTCCAGTATGGATCGAATCTCTACTAAAATTGAGCAAGGAATGGAGCAAGATAGTTTAAATATAAACTGACCCATGTTAAATTTGGATAGCAGGGCAGCAAAAAGAAAGGGTTCTAACTGAATTATAAGTGTCAATTTCAGCTTATTAACTGTTAACGCAAGGTAAGTTTTTAATCTTGATTTTTGAAGCAAAAATTAACTATTTTATATAATATTTAGAGTATTATAATTGTGCAAATTGGGTTTTATGTTAGATGGAGTTTAGTTGTTATTAGGAGAAATAAGGGAGGAGAATGTGGTTTAAAACATGTGCAAAGGTTTATGAAGTCTGTCCATAAAGTTTGTGCCTATATATGACATGTTTGATTGTATGCTTCATAGAACTGTTAAGACCAAAATGAGCAATTGAGGTACTATAGTGAGTAATAAGGTATCCTTCATATATGTTATAGAGTATACATGGAATGTTTTTCATAAGCTACCTATCACATTAATCATATTAGTGCATGGTACTGTAGTGAGTATACTCTATATGTTATATATAGAGTATACATGGTACTATAGTGAGTAAGGTATCCTTCATATTGTAAGTGTGGCTGGAAGTCTATTTTAAAGTAAAAATCATATTGGTGCATAGCTTCAAACCTGTTTTGGCAGAGAGCATTTACTTTGCTCGCTACCTATCACTTTAATTTTGCTTCCTTGTTGACCGTCGTCTTCAGTTCCTTCAAGTAGTAGTTGATCCTCAGGAATAGTGATATTCTCGAGGTAATTCGTGCGCAAGACAAACAATAAGCTACTTATAATTTCTTCAATTAATTTCTATGAATAATCTTGAAAGTATTGCTATGCCATGCCTATTATATCCTGTTAAAGGTTTGATCTTCTTGAGCACTACCATATCAAATTTGATCTTCTTGAGCACTACCATATCAAATTTGATCTTCTTGAGCACTACCATATCAAATACTACGCCGTGCCTATTATAACCTGTTAAAGGTTTGGTTGCATTTAATGATGTGAGTTGTAAGATAGAAATTAGCAAAGGAGAGCTGTTGAGGCTCAGTTGATATGAATGAATCTCCAAGATACTCAAAAGTTGTATAAATGAGTTAGCAAACTCTGATATAAAGCTAGCATGAATGAAATACCTTACGTATTCACTTACGATTGTTTTGCATTCATTCATTATTGTTTTGGTCTTATTATATTGGAAATTTGTATACTTCTCTTGGTTTGTGTCTTGGGTGCCTAAAAATGACCATATATGCATGTAAATGCGTGCATGTGGCTAGTTTATATTATAGGGGAGACTCTGGCAAAAAAAAATTTGGTCGGATAGTTGCGAACATGGTACTGTATTAACGAGCTAATCATATGCTTACAAATATGCTCAAGTCATATGGTTACAAGTATGCTCTTAAGTTATATGCTTACAAGTATGCTTAAATGTTAATCATATGCTTACAAGTATGCTCAAGTCGATCATATGGTCAAGTATGCTTAAGTCATATGCTTAGAAGTATGCTTAAATGTTAATCATATGCATGCTTACAAGTATGCTCAAGTCATATGGTTACAAGTATGCTCAAGTCATATGTTAACATTTATAATGTTGTCTGTAGCAGGTACCGTGGAATCATGGACCTCTATTCAGACCGTAGTTGGATGGCATGACGAAAGTCAAGTGCCCAGATAGGTGCTACAGCTGAATTTAGAGCTGGTTGCCAAGTGTTTTTGAAGTATACGTATAGTCACCCGGAATGTATGAATGGTAAGTCGCAGATATGATGTCCATATTTGATGTATAAGAATGTAAATTATATGGACAGAGACATGGTAAACTATCATTTACTTGTTTCTGGGTTTATGAGAAATTATGAAGAATGCTAGTGGGCACATGGGCAGAAAAGAGATGGTGGCATCACACAGGTACACAATTCGGGCAGTAGTACTCATCGTATGAATGAAATGGTTCATGATATTGCAGGGCCAGATTTTGATTGGGAACAAGGCAGAGAGCAACTTATGAATTTTGATGCCAAAGACTTCTTTAAGTTGTTACACAAGGGTAGCGAGCCATTGTGGCATGGTTGCACCAAACACACTACATTATCTGCAGTGGCGACATTACTTAACATCAAGGCTGATCACAACATGAGCCATGAGTGTTTTGAGTCGCTCTTGAAGGCCATTAAGAGTATGTTGCCTGATGGTGAGAAATTACCTGGAAACTATTACTTTTGTAAGAAAATGGTGAAGAAGTTGGGTCTTGGATACCAAAAGATCGATGCATGTCCCAACGATTGCATGTTATTTTATAAGGAAAATGAACAGATGACAAGGTGCACATTTTGCAGTCATGATCGGTTTAGGCCTAATAAAGAGGGTGTGACTACAAAAAAATCAAGTATACCGTTTAAGATTCTAAGGTATTTTCCAATAACACATCGGCTAAAAAGATTGTACATGTCTTCAAGAACAGCTGAACATATGAGTTGGCATGCGAAATCTCCAGCTAAAGATGGAGAACTAAATCATCCCGCAGATGGGCAGGCTTGGAAAGATTTCAACATAGCACATCCTGGATTTGTACTGGAACCTAGAAATGTGAGGCTTGGATTGTCCACCGATGGTTTCAATCCATTTGGTCACTCACCTATTCAGACTCATGTGTTGGCTCGTGATTGTTATTCCGCATAACTTGCCTCCTTGGATGTGTGTATGAATTAGCCATACTTGTTTTTTTCACTCGTGGTTCCTGGTCCTAAGAGTCCTGGAAAGAACGTAGATGTTTACTTGAGACATCTTATAGACGAGTTGAAGGTATTGTGGGAGGATGGAGTATAGACTTGGGATGTTAGAATGAAAACAAATTTCAACCTTAGGACAATGCAAGTTATGTGGACTATAAGTGACTTCCCAACTTATGGTATGTTAGCTAGATGGAGTACACACGGGAAGTTGGGTTTTGTCCGTATTGTATGGAGCATACAAAGTCGTTTAATCTATCAAAAGGTCGAAAGCCTTGTTGGTTTGATTCATCATCTTGGTTCTTAGGTAGATCACCCATTTCAAGAAATAGAGAACACTTCAGAAAGGGAAAGTAGACAATGATATGCCTGCATCGCGATTGTCGGGAACGGAGATGCGAGATCGTGTGATGAGATTGCCGATTATCCCATTTGGTAAGGTTGATGCCACAAACATAATCAATGGGTTTGGCGAATCTCATAACTGGGTTCGGAGAAGCATCTTTTGGGAACCGCCTTTATCGGGTCTACAAATTTGATTCATTATAATCTAGGTGTGATGCATATTGAGAAGAATGTGTTTGACAATGTGTTTAACACTGTGATGAATGTTACGGGGAAGACAAAAGATAACGATAAGGCATGTTTGGACATGAAAGATATTTGTAAGCGTCTTGGATTAGAAATTTATGAATCTCCTAATGGTAAGATTGTCAAACCGCATGCAAGGTACACATTATCCAAAAAACAAGTTGAAGATGTGTGCATATGGGTTAAGTCTCTAAAACTACCAGATGGATATGCGTCAAACATTGCAAGGTGTGTTACGGGTGGGAAATTACAAGGGATGAAGAGTCATGATTCTCATGTGTTCATGGAGAGACTCATGCCTATAAGATCGGGATCCGCTTGATAAACCAATATGGGATGCTTTGACGGATCTTAGTCGTTTCTTCAAAGACTTATGTTCAAAATCATCAAATGAGAAGGACATGTCTGTACTTAAGAAGAACATCATAGAGATCACGTGTAAACTGGAAAAAATATTCCCACCTGGTATTTTTGACTCCATGGAGCATTTGCAAATCCATCTTCCCTATGAAGCTCATGTTGGGGTCCGATTCAATATAGATGGATGTACCCTTTTGAGAGGGTGATGGGAAACCTTAAGAGGAAGGTGAAGAATAGAGCTTATGTCGAGGGGTCGATATGTGAGGCAAACAGTTTCAATGAGATATCTACGTTTGTCTCATACTATTTTTCGGACGAAGTCTTGACAAAGGCCAATCGAGTATCGAGACATAATGATGGGGGAAATGTTGAACTAAATGGTCGGCTCTCTATATTTGGTCTATCGGGCCGCGCTTATGGAAAAGGGAAGCACATATTCTCTCTCGAGCAAGAATTACGTCGTTTTTACATACTTACATTCTTCTCAATCATGAGGAGATTGATGAATTTGTGAGGTACACATGTAAACTTGATAATTTATCTTTTAATTTAAAAATTTATTCCAATATGTTAATGTTTATAACATGGTATAGATTGTACGATGACGAAAGTTAAAAGTGAAGCATCCCAAAGATAATCGATAAAGATATTCAAATCAATCGGGATAAAAAATTTACACTTTGGCTAAAGGACAAAGTAAGTTCAATTTTTAAGCACGTAGTAAGTTCAATTTTTAACTATGACTTCATTTAATAAGATGGAGTTTTTGTAGGCTTTGACTGAGGGATCAACGATTTCGGCTAATGTACAAGTCCTAGCTATGGGACCAGACAGGGACCAAGTCAGCCGCAATGGTTACAAAATAAATGGTTATGAATTTCACACAAAGGCATATGGGCGCGGTAAAAGAACAACGAACTCTGGAGTGTGTGTCCAAGGAGATTGTTACAATGAGCTTGGTCGTGCCTTTTATGGGGAGTTGGAGGAAATCGTAGAGTTGTCGTATACAGGCAACACGACGGGGTCATATTCACTTGTTCAAGTACCGTTGGTTTGATTCAAAAAAAAGGGATACGTGTTGATGGACATGGAATCATTGATATTAACCTCCATAGGTCTCTGCTGCGTACTCCAATGAACCATTTGTTTTACCAACTCAAACAAAGACAAGTATACTACACTCCTAGTCCCGTTAGAAAAGGGATAGATCGCTTTATAGATTGGCAAGTTGTAATTCATACTCCCGCGTGTAGTCGTGTAGAATTAGTTGATGGGGAGATTTACCAAGAGCAGATGCTTCATAGTCAAACTATAATAAATGTGGAGGACGACAATGAAGTAATCCAGTTAGATGGTGGAGATGAACCACATGAATTAGATCCTGAGTCAATACTTGTGTCAGATGACATTGATACTGAGAAAGGAAGAGTTATTGACTAAATTTAACACTGAATCTGAAGCAGATGATGGTTATGAATCTGCAACACGTATACAAGATGATTCTGAATCAGACATTGACACTTGAACAAATGAAATGTATGTTTAGCATTACATGTTTTTTATATCATTGTCATGTTTATGTACTAAACTATTTAAATGCAATTTTTGTTTATATTCATTTTATATTCATATATATACATGTTTATATCACTGTCATGTTTATGTACTAAACTATTTAAATGCAACTTTTGTTTATTGTCATTTTATATTCATATATATACATGTTTATATCACTATCATGTTTATTGTCATATATACATGTAATCAAACATGACTCATAATAACATCTTGAAATTTGTAATATACAGATGGCTTCTGAAGCAGCGCAGAAAAAGCGCGGCTTGGGTAGGGGGCCTAATCATGTGCCCAAGGCCCCTACTAATCCGGATGATCGGATTCTTATTTAGATTCGCCCTCCTCCTAATAAAGACGACGTCGTCCGCATATATCATTTATATATAAGCATTTAAGATTCTATTTATTGTATATTGGTAATGTTTTGATTGATATTATATTGGTAATGTATATGGGTCTGAATTTTTTACTGCTTTAATTTGCATTTAATCGGTATTGGTTTGGTCGTATTGTATTGAAAATTTGTATATTTCTCTTGGTTTGTGTCTTGGGTGCCTAGAAATGTCCATATATGCATGCCATCATCGCATGTGGCTAGTTTATATTGTAGGGAGACTAGGGAGACTCTGCTAATTTTTTTAAGTATTATAAGTATAAGTTTGAAAAATGTTCATAAGAATTATAACTTAGATGTAAATTGCTTTAATATATGCTAATTTATATTGTATATTATAGTGATTTTTCAGATAATAATATCGTCAAGTGCATATCACAGCTGTGTTTACAGAATTGGCCTACACCTGTGATTACGCGGGCGAAAGCACACCTATCGCCCACAAAGGATCTTTGTTTAGCGTAATTTTGTGTATGTTTTTTTAATTATGACAGATAATATTAATATAATTATTATTCAAAGGATAATTATTTAGTAATGTTATTATTGTTATTTTATTTGCAGAAACGGTATAGATGGGAGGACGCTTTGCAGCTTCAAAGTGATACGTATATTATTCTCGAAGTATGCGGGTCCGTACTCAAAGACAATTTGAATAAAGAAAGACAAAAAGCCCTTCACAATGCCAAGATCGACCATCCGTGCTGTGGAGAAGATTTACATGCACGTGCAGCCAGCCCCCGGTGGTGCACCCAATGGAGAGTCGAGAGTTGGGTGAAAAGACGAAAAGACCGCCGCCACCAACAGATCCCTGGGTGTACCCAATGGTGAAAAGACTAAAGGGACATACAAGGGCTAGTAGTATTTCACGATTCAAAAGATATCAACGCTAAGGCATGCGATTTACAAGTTTTAATATGTTTACAATCATGAATTGTGAAAATATCAAATTTTACTTAGTAATATTATGCTATTTTTGTAGGAGTCTAGGAGTCTCGGCCTCAAGGTCAGTGGTAATAAATCCATCTTGGGCTTACGGATGTTAACATGATGACGGGCTTACCCGTGATGGTTCTGAAGGCACTCGAGGCTATCAAGATAGTAGTAATAAATTTTAACAACTTGATCTTGTTTATCAATGCTTACTGTGTGAGAATTAATTTATTTTTAACTATTTAATTGTTAACATGATGACATGACACTTATCAAGTTGTTTATTATCGAATGAGTATATATTTGTAACAAGGCACTCAAGGAGGCGGATGTCTGGCTCATTGATCAAGAGTTGTGGGGAGGGCATTCTTTGGATGTTATTAAGAAGAACTATATTAAAGGTCAAGGACAATGTTTATATTGTTGTGTATGCCCATCCTTGGTATGTGTGTTGGGGCTCAGTCGTTTTTCTTAAAAACAAAGAAAAATCTATTTTTACATATATGCGTCATCGAGCCATCTAAATATTTTGTATCATTCGGCCGAATACTGGACCACCCAACCGACCATGTTGAGAGCTATATGTCGTCGCAGATTTTGCCTGCTAATTGTGGTCGCCGATCCCCAAACTTGAAACCGAACCTGGTTCTCCACGATACCATTTCTTTAAGTTTAATAATACTAAATAATAATACATTCGAACTTAATTTACATACATCAAAGTTTACTTCCCTGTGCACGTGACCTTCAAATACATTCCTTACAATACTTGAATAGATACCAATACAACTATAACCATTAACTCATAATACACACTTATTCGATCGCCTTTCCTTTTCCTTTGTTCGTGCTCGAACCTTCAAAGTTGCTCATACATAATCGAAAATATTTAATTTAAGCAAGGATGAGCATTTAATGCCCAAAGAAGTAATAGCAATTATATATAAGTTTAAAGAATATAAGTATTCTCTTTACATAACACTTCTACAACGAATTGAAAGTTGTGAAGTAATCAGATCGATAAAAAATTCACATAACAACTCTCTTTCAAATTCTTTAAATTTGGCTCGCTCTACCCTTGAATAGGGTTTAAGAAACATACTATGAACATTCTTTTCATTTTTCAAAAGGTTTAGCGGAATTCTATCCTCAAACCGTTATAACTTACTTTAGCACGGAGGGTGATCAAATTTCATTGTACTCTATTGATCAATACTACATAACTTGAACGTAAATTCATCGCTTTCACTCTATCCGCTTTCATGCAAAAATCTTCCCATATAGGGATGTTCATACATGCTCGGTTCCAAACCCAAGGTTTTAATCTTGCTCAACAATAATATGTAATTCAACATATATATATACGGGTAATTGACAAAGGTGTATCAACATGTGAATAAATGCTATGATTATCCAAGTGGGGACACTTGTATAACCATTTAGAAATCAACTTAATGTAATATATATCCGAGCTAACATGTTGATAATCAAAGCGCATATAACTGCAGACAGAATAGAATAATTTCAAACTTACTCATGTCCATTGATAAAGAAAATGCAAAGGTAAGATATTCACCGATTCAACGATTACAAATCTCAACTTAGGTTTTATCTCTTTATCACAACCTATCAATAATCGATCATTCGCTCGATTAGAACAATATATCTTAACACATAGTAATCGTTTATTACAACAAAGACATAGTCCAATCACATAATCACAAAGTGATCATACTTTTAGTTCCTATTCTATACTTGAAATATTTTTATACATTTTTCAAATATCTCATCCATGCTCTTACAAAGAGTAGTTTTTTCTTTCTTGTATAAGGTCTAACATTTGTCGTCGCATCGATAGCCTTTTTATCAGTAAATACCGAGTCTAAGACTCTTATTCTATACCTCAACATCTCAGAATATCGTACATCTTATTTTTAATCATTTTCGCAATTTTAAATTGAAAAATTTAAAATAATTCAAATCATTACTAAAGGGCCTATAGTGATATAATCTGTTATTATAGGTGTTCTTCTTCAAATTCGTAACTTCATAATCTGGTTCTCAAGTCACCTAGTTCGGGCTTTATTATAACTTTCAAATATCTAATCATAATTAAATGATTTAAACATTAAACAATTCCATCATCATTAATAGTTTAATTAATACTAAACTATTAATGAAACCATCACTAAAATATAAAAGTTATTTATAATAACTCAAACTATTTTTAAAACGCATTTATATTACCTAAATAATTACCATTAATATTTAAATATTAATGTACTATTTATCCAAATATTAAAAGTCATTAATTATAACTTAAAATATTTTTAAATCCTTAATATCCTCTTTAAATGGTTTTAAATAAGTAAAACCATTTTTAAACTATTTATTTAATATTAATCATTAAATAAACTAAATATCATTAATATTATCTTAATATCATTAATATTTAATTATTAATGAAATTATCATTTAAATATTAAAAGTTATATTTTATAACTTAAAATATTTTTAAATACCTTATTTTCATTTAAAATGATTTTTATAATATTAAAATCATTTTTAAACTAAATTATTTAATATAATCATTAAATAACTTTAATATCATTAATAATTATTAATTAATGAAATTCATCACAAAATATTAAAAGTCATCACAAATAACTCATTTACATAATCAATTCCAAGCCAAAATAAACATAGTAAACTAACTAGTTTATTAACAACACTAACTAAACTTCAAAAATTCAAACTTTAACTAACAATTAAAAATAATAACATTACAAAAATTAAATAAGAAACATACCCTAAATACTTAATTCCACAGATCGAATACGACTTCCACGCCTAAAATTTAACTAAGGAGATCTTTATAAAAGTTCTCCCACAACAAAGCCTTTCTCAAAAATTGGAGGCCTTATTGTTGGTGAATGAAACAAAGGCCAAGCCCTTCTATTTATAGGTTTAGAAAATGGTGAAGTTCTCAATTTAGTCGATGTGGGACTTGGTTTATACTAATTTTTCAATAGCTCACTTTATGATTTTCTAACGCATTGCTCATAACTCCGATTAATCTGATTTTTGGATATGTTATACATGGTATGTAAGACTATTTTTAAAAAATAATTAATTACCCAATTCGGGGTTCATTAGGTAGCCCAAAAACAAGGCCAAAAGTGGACGCTCATAACAGCTTTTCAATCTCATTTCAGCTTTTACCTCTTTCGCTAAAACAAATCATAACTCTTTTCATTTTAAAACATTTTTGAGCGATTCTTGAGCCCACGCCAAGCTAACTTCTGGGGCTACAACTTTTATTCTTTGACCATTTCCAAATTCAAACACATCAGCCCAGTAAAATTCCGTTCAAATGGACTGCACCGCACTTGTTGGGAAGTTTTGACACTACTACTTTGAAATGTCATAACTCTCTCCTCCGATATCGGATTTAGTCCGCTTTTGGAGTCTATAGAAAGCTTATTCGTGTACTATAACATACCAAAAGCCCAGAAGGTTTTGGAAACATTAACTGATCAAACAGTGTCCCGAATAGCACATCCCGCTGCTGACTTTCAGCTTTTGAGAAATTTGACACATTTCCTTCCAATCACCGTAATTCCTCATCCGAGGTCGGAATGAGGTCATTCCAAAGCCTATGGCTTCCTAACTCAGTGCACTACAACATATCAAAAGCCCAGACCTTTTAAAGCACAAAAGTGGACGAGAATGCCCCATTACATGCATCGCCCAAAAATAGTTTATCATGATCTCCACAACCATATTTGACCATCTATAACTTCTAATCTATACATGATATGGACTTGATTCTTTTTGCAGATTAAAGGCCACATATCAAAGGCTACACATAACAACTTTTGAAGAACAAAACTCATGATCGAGCAAAGAGTTATGGCCTCTCGACATTTGGTGAAAAATAATGTAATCTTGCTTTTTCCAACTTGCTTAAATCTTCAAATTCAGGCACTTTGATGTTATGGGTCTTTGATTTATCAACCCATATCATCAATTAACATTCTATTACACAACTTTAAACAATCAATTGCATCAAATAACATCGAATCAAAGGATTTCTAGGTTTAGTGTTCTTATACCCTTTTTGCCAAAAATTTTCGATTTCTCCTTTCGATTTGTTATGGGTGATGGTTGGGCTTTGTTTAAGAGTGTATGGGCAATCTTGTACAAGGCAATTAAATGTAATATTTAATCACTAGATTTAATTTTTATAATTTTACCAATTAACTTCTATCCTTTGGTAAATTAAAACACTTATACAATAACATCAAAATTAAACCCCAGAATTAAAAATTAGGTTTCTCAACGCCATCAATTAGGGTTTCTAATTGACCATTAGTGGTTCTTTAATTATCTGTGTATGTTACTAACACAACAATGTTATTGCTTTCTAATTTCAACCAATTAGGTTATAATAATTGTGGTTTGTCCTAATTATCGACATACAAAAAGAATTAGGTTTCTTCTAATTACCGATATTCTTATTCACAAGAATTTTCATACACATAATACTACTCGTAGATATCCCATAACCGAAGTTTAATAATTAGGGTTTCACAAAGACGGTAATATGCTATGACCTAATTGACCGTCATTGCTCAATATTATCTCGTTCAAGACATACCCAAAGACATAATTATGGTAATCAGAAAATCATTATATAAATAATATAATATTATTATTCTCATCTCTTGATCACAATCCCAATCCAGGATTTGGATCTCATGTCCGACTTATTCTTCGTACACAAAGATCAATAATCAAGTTAAAATAATTAACTTAAATATTATGAACAATTCATATAATAAAATATTTATTATATAAATCTAATTATCACTTCATATATTATTTTCAATCATGTTTTCATGGAAAATAATTAATAAAAACATTTTTATTATGTAAATTTATTACCATATAATTTGTGGTAATTAATAATTCCAAAATTATTTCTAATTTTTCAAGTAATAAATGTATTCGCATTTATCGCTCACTTTACTTGACACTTAGTCTCGCTATTAAATAAAAAAAAATTTATACGCAAAATTTCTTATTTATTTTATATAGAAAATCTCGAAGTTATTACATTCACCTCCTTATAAGGATTCCGCCCCTAATCACCGCTTTAAAAACTCATATGCGTAAGGGTACATAACATATAATCATCAGACGTAGATCTCGATCGTATTTGATCGAATCGATCTTTAATTATTCATCATAACACTTGTCTCATCCGATTAAGGTAAATATAAGATATATAAGTTATTCAAATAAGACTGGAGTTCTCGCTTTCAACCGCCACCGTGATCCTCGGACTGTCATGTTGTAAAACCCTGAGTTGCTTTTCATTGGTTATCGTTGAGTTTGGTCCTCAAATTGCTAACGCCCCACCGCTTCTTCCCGTGGTTATGTTCCCCGCCTCCATTCCCCCTCTCAGGATGGACAGCTCTCACCTTATGCTCACCGATCCACATATGAAGCATCCATCGATCATCCTTGAGTTAAAGCAATTGGGAGAGATATGACCTCTTGCCGCACTCAGTAGCATACAAACTTGCCCTTCTGACACTCGCCAGAGTGATTCTTCCCGCAGCTTGCAGACCGCACACCGCTTTCTTTATACCTTCCTCGCTTTACTTGCATTTTCTCGTAAAAATTCCTCATTCTTTTCTCACCCCTATTCCCACTACTACTTTCTATCTTTTACCGCTCCTCCCGACTTGCTTTTTGTTCTTCTTCTCCTTATGGTAGAGGCTCATGGCCTCACTTCCCTGCTCAAAGAATGATAGCTTTTCTCCATGAGTGTCGTAAAAGTATTGATTTGCAAAGATCGACACCTTATTATAGAGCTGTGGTTTTAAGCCCAAATTTCAAATCTCCTTGCCTTCCTAGCCTCTCAGATCCACTTGATGTGGAGCAAACCTAGCTAACTCATTAAATTTTACAAGATACTCCAGAATACCATGTTATCCTCGCTTTAACTCTGTGAATCTCACCTCCATTCTAGATCAGATACTAACAGAGAGATAGTTTTCAAAAATAAATCCTTAAACCTATCCCAAGTAATTTCTTCTTCTCCTACGCCGAGTCTTATTTGCCTCCCACCAAAAGTTAGCTTCCCTTTCATCATATAAGTGGCAAAAGCATCTTTTGCCCCTCATCTACTTTAGCGATTATTAACGCCTTTCTCTATCTCGCTCACCCAAGTCTGGGCTTCTATAGGTCACCGATCCTCTCAATTCGTGGTCCTACGGCTTTGAAGTCTTTGAATTTTGCCAAGCGATTGTCGGTTGGTTTCAAGAATCGGTGTTCCTCGCCACAGATAGCTCGAGCTACCATGTTTGCAAAGTTTTGCATCGCTTCCGTTGTTGCTCCTCAAAGATTAGTAGATTCTTCTATCCTTTGGTTTCGAAGTTTGACGCTCATGCATTATCCGTTAAATAAAACCATAAATTATACCTTACATTTTAAACCTTATTGCATAAGATTAATGTATTAAACTCGTTTCATTTCTCAAACTTAGATTCATATTCATTTATCGAATATTTACACAAAGACATCCTCGCTTTAATCAACAGCCTATCCCTTTTGTGACTACGTAAAGTCTGGATTTAAAATCTTAACCAATATAAAAGTTAAAAATAGTTCATTACTTATCACACATATTACATACATAACCCATACTACTTATTTACCAAGCCTTTTTCTCTGACATTCATTCGCCGATGTCCTTCCATCCCACAATTAAAACATCCACCTTTCTTATATCGGGGCAACGAGGAGAGGTGTGTCCTTCACGGATGTGTCGCTTGAGGCTCCATCCGTCAATTTGGATTTTGAGCTTATCCTCGCTTCTTCCATTATTTCCATTAACGCTCGACGATCAACTTTTCTATCTCCCACAACCTTTCCAATGAAGAAACCTTGTTCTCCAAATCTCGCAGACCTCCGCTGATGCTTTGAGCAGCCTTCAACTTTAGTGTCTCGAATCACTATCTCACAAATCCAACATTTCGGATCTCGATGCTACGCTTTTTCCACGATAGCCACCTCGTCCGATTTGGGTTCCTAGTGAGCTTTTATTTCATCCGTGGCCTCGATATTAGCTCTGGGGTGTGAATATGATCCTTCTTATTCCACATATCTTTCTCACCGTACATCTACATATATAAGTTACCCCGATTAATATATATAGTATATATACACAAAGAATCAAGAGTTCTATATACGCTGTCTCTTATTTTGATTGATGATAAATTTATTCAATTCTCATCAACGCCTATCTTCCGCCAAAGGCGCTCCATCCACTCAAGATCGAATCGCATGAAGGTGATGACTAAAGCCCGGTCCAAGGTATATATCCGTGTCTTTGGCTTCTATTTCAACCTTCAACTATCTTATCTCAATATCTCCTCTCGCTCCAACCTCCTCATAACTCTGGGCTTAACTCTATCTCAGGCTTACAACATTCACACATATCATCACATGCTACCCAATACACCTCTCACAAGAGTAAAAGTTTTCAAATCAGCCGAGGGGTCATATAGACTATGAACACATAGTTTTAATTCAGATTCATACCGCAAAACAAAACATTACCCCGTATGTTTACAATCACAAAGAAGGTAAACTACCATTAATAGTACTTTTTAGGTGATTAGCCTATTGTACCTCTACGCCATGCATAACGATTAATCATACCTAGCGTAATATTTACGCCCATTAGATTGGATCATTTATCCAAACAACATTGTTCACCTCGCCTTATTATAGGATTCCGCATCAAACAATTTGGTTCGGGAAATTTCTTTCAATGAACACTTAGAGTTTTCATAAACATTAGTCTAATCGATTCAAATAAGATAGACTCATATCAATAATTCAATTCAATCAATTATTTAGATGTAGCCAAACCCGCTGGCAAATTAAACTTTTGAAAACATTTTCTAGAATGACGCCATGATGCCGCATCAGATTAATAATCCGCTGAGGATGCCGCCATTGTATGATTTTGTCATAACACATCATACAATAGTGGAACAATGATTTCAGTCAAATTCACACTAAGTATTCCTCAGATTTATAACTCCATCACATTTTTATCATCTCTCGCACTCAAAGTGTTACATGGTACATGAGTGATAATTAAAACAAATTTTGATATTTCAAATCATTTATGCTCTAGCCAAAATAAGTAGCATAGATCGATTTTTAAACCATTTCAAAAATGATTACTTAGTCTACATTTTTGTTTTCAAAAGCACATAGTGCGATTTAGCTTGATGTCAAAAATTTTGAAGTTTAGCATAGCTAGGAGTTTAGGAAAACCTAACACCTTCACTAAAAATCATTTACTTAACAATCTATCTGCTCCTCGTAATCCATAACACTCCATTCACATAAAACTATACCCGCTTCATCAAACCACACTTATGAGTTCATAAATTGCCACAATCATATGAGTTTAAGAACTTATCCTAGTTTTACCTTCAAGGCCCATTCACGAGGGGTTCATAAACATTTCATATAATTATGAGTCAAGAATGTCTCATAGGTATGAGTTTTAAGAACTCGAACTTAATCTTATATTCTCTATCTACGACTCTATCTCACTGTTATACACCGAGAATGGAGTCATCCTCTTAATGTGCATATAACAAATAGCCATAATACGTACATTTCAATGATTATCGCTGCTGTAAACTAAGTGGTTTTTACACCAAGTACAATTCAGCTCCCATACGAAGAATCATACAACTCAATTACCGATATGAGTCCTCAATTGAATCCCCATCTAACACTAACCCCATTCTCCATAATGTAATTTAATTCAGATTTATAATTTCTTCCGGATCTGTACTCAATTGATAGTATAATTCATACACGTTAATCTTGTCAGTAAACTTTCCAATCATCGATTGATTCCTTCCGTCATTATAGCCTTTATCGATCACGGGTGATCTCATCGATATATTATTTATTTAGTTCTATATCTTGATCGCTTTTATTTTACGATCTCTCATAATCGCGCACTTTCAGCCTTTTTAGACTCAATCTATTCCCCTCATCGCTTAACTTTATAATCGAGTTAGGGAACTCGTGTCTTTACACTCGCCGAGATTCATCTTTGAATCTTATCGACCAACTAACTCTATATGAGTTAATACTTATCCTAATCATCATGGTTATTAGTCTCGTGTATTCCTACCTAAGCTTCATAACCAACAAATTTTGATACCAACCTCGTGATTTACCCCAAATCCGTGTACTTGAAACCCTAACCCTGCTTCTCCATTTATACCATTTCTTTTGTCAATAATACTAAATAATAATACATTCAACTTAATTTACATACATCAAAGTTTACTTCCCTGTGCACGTGACCTTCAAATACATTCCTTACAATACTTGAATAGATACCAATACAACTATAACCATTAACTCATAATACACACTTATTCGATCATCAAATTTTCCTTTTCCTTTGTTCGTGCTCGAGCCTTCAAAGTTGCTCATACATAATCGAAAATATTTAATTTAAGCAAGGATGAGCATTTAATGCCCAAAAAGAAGTAATAGCAATTATATATGTTTAAAGAATATAAGTATTCTCTTTACATAACACTTCTACAACTAATTGAAAGTTGTGAAGTAATCAGATCGATAAAAAATTCACATAACAACTCTCTTTCAAATTCTTTAAATTTGGCTCGCTCTACCCTTGAATAGGTTTAAGAAACATACTATGAACATTCTTTTCATTTTCAAAAGGTTTAGCGGAATTCTATCCTCAAACCATTATAACTTACTAGCACGGAGGGTGATCATTTCATTGTAAATTCTCAGATTGATCAATACTACATAACTTGAACGTAAATTCATCGCTTCACTCTATCCGCTTTTTATGCAAAAAAATCTTCCCATATAGGGATGTTCATACATGCCCGGTTCCAAACCCAAGGTTTTAATCTTGCTCAACAATAATATGTAATTCAAATATATATATACTGTAATTGACAAAGGTGTATCAACATGTGAATAAATGCTATGATTATCCAAGTGGGGACACTTGTATAACCATTTAGAAATCAACTTAATGTAATATATATCCGAGCTAACATGTTGATAATCAAAGCGCATATAATCAGACAGTGAATAGAATAATTCAAACTTCTTACTCATGTCCATCAGATAAAGAAAATGCAAAGGTAAGATACTCACCGATTCATTGATTACAAATCTCAACTTAGGTTTTATCTCTTTATCACAACCTATCAATAATCGATCATTCTGCTCGATTAGAACAATATATCTTAACACATAGTAATCGTTTATTACAACAAGACATAGTCCAATCACATAATCACAGTTGATCATACTTTTAGTTCCTATTCTATACTTGAAATATTTTTATACATTTTTCAAATATCTCATCCATGCTCTTACAAGTAGAGTCTTTTCTTTCTTTATAAGGTCTAACATTTGTCGTCAGCATCGACAAACTTTTTTTTATCAGTAAATACCGAGTCTAAGACTCTTATTCTATACCTCAACATCTCAGAATATCGTACATCTTATTTTTAATCATTTTCGCAATTTTTAAATTGAAAAATTTAAAATAATTCAAATCATTACTAAAGGGCCTATAGTGATATAATGTTATTATAGGTGTTCTTCTTCAAATTCGTAACTTCATAATCGGTTCTCAAGTCACTAGTTTGGCTTATTATAACTTTCAAATATCTAATCATAATTAAATGATTTAAACATTAAACAATTCCATCATCATTAATAGTTTAATTAATACTAAACTATTAATGAAACCATCGCTAAAATATAAAAGTTATTTATAATAACTCAAACTATTTTTAAAACATTTATATTACCTAAATAATTACCATTAATATTTAAATATTAATGTACTATTTATCCAAATATTAAAAGTCATTAATTATAACTTAAAATATTTTTAAATCCTTAATATCCTCTTTAAATGGTTTTAAATAAGTAAAACCATTTTTAAACTATTTATTTAATATTAATCATTAAATAAACTAAATATCATTAATATTATCTTTAATATCATTAATATTTAATTATTAATGAAATTATCATTTAAATATTAAAAGTTATATTTTATAACTTAAAATATTTTTAAATACCTTATTTTCATTTAAAATGATTTTTATAATATTAAAATCATTTTTAAACTAAATTATTTAATATAATCATTAAATAACTTTAATATCATTAATAATTATTAATTAATGAAATTCATCACAAAATATTAAAAGTCATCACAAATAACTCATTTACATAATCAATTCCAAGCCAAAATAAACATAGTAAACTAACTAGTTTATTAACAACACTAACTAAACTTCAAAAATTCAAACTTTAACTAACAATTAAAAATAATAACATTACAAAAATTAAATAAGAAATATACCCTAAATATTTAATTCCACATGATCAATACGCACTTCCACGCCTAAAATTTAACTAAGGAGATCTTTATAAAAGTTCTCCCACAACAAAGCCTTTCTCAAAAATTGGAGGCCTTATTGTTGGTGAATGAAACAAAGGCCAAGCCCTTCTATTTATAGGTTTAGAAAATGGTGAAGTTCTCAATTTAGTCGATGTGGGACTTGGTTTATACTAATTTTTCAATAGCTCACTTTATACATTTTCTAACGCATTGCTCATAACTCCGATTAATCTGATTTTTGGATATGTTATACATGGTATGTAAGACTATTTTTAAAAATAATAATTACCCAATTCGGGTTCATTAGGTAGCCCAAAAAGCAAGGCCAAAAGTGGACGCTCATAATAGCTTTTCAATCTCATTTCAGCTTTTACCTCTTTCGCTAAAAAAAGTCATAACTCTTTCATTTTAAAACATTTTTGAGCGATTCTTGAGCCCACGCTAAGCTAACTTGGGGCTACAACTTTTATTCTTTGACCATTTCCAAATCCAAACACATCAGCCCGTAAATTCCGTTCAAATGGACTGCACCGCACTTGTTGGGAAGTTTTGACACTACTACTTTGAAATGTCATAACTCTCTCCTCCGATATCGGATTTAGTCCGCTTTGAGTCTATGGAAAGCTTATTCGGTGTACTATAACATACCAAAAGCCCAGAAGGTTTTGGAAACATTAACTGATCGAAACAAGTGTCCCGAATAGCACATCCCGTCGCTGACTTTCGCTTTTGAGAAATTTGACACATTTCCTTCCAATCACCGTAATTCCTCATCCGAGGTCGGAATGAGGTCATTCCAAAGCCTATGGCTTCCTAACTCAGTGCACTACAACATATCAAAAGCCCAGACCTTTTAAAGCACAAAAGTGGACGAGAATGCCCCCATTATGCATCGCCAAAAAAATAGTTTATCATGATCCACAACCATATTTGACCATCTATAACTTCTAATCTATACATGATATGGACTTGATTCTTTTTGCAGATTAAAGACCACATATCAAAGCTACACATAACAACTTTTGAAGAACAAAACTCATGATCGAGCAAAGAGTTATGGCCTCCGACATTTGGTGAAAAAATAATGTAATCTTGCTTTTTTCCAACTTGTTAAATCTTCAAATTCGGCACTTTTGATGTTATGGGTCTTTGATTTATCAACCCATATCATCAATTAACATTCTATTACACAACTTTAAACAATCAATTGCATCAAATAACATCGAATCAAAGGATTTCTAGGTTTAGTGTTCTTATACCCTTTTTGCCAAAAAATTTCGATTCTTGCTTCGATTTGTTATGGGTGATGGTTGGGCTTTGTTTAAGAGTGTATGGGCAATCTTGTACAAGGCAATTAAATGTAATATTTAATCACTAGATTTAATTTTATAATTTTACCAATTAACTTCTATCCTTTGGTAAATTAAAACACTTATACAATAACATCAAAATTAAACCCAGAATTAAAATTAGGGTTTCTCAACGTCATCAATTAGGGTTTCTAATTGACCATTAGTGGTTCTTTAATTATCTCGTGTATGTTACTAACACAAATGTTATGCTTTCTAATTTCAACCAAGTTAGGGTTATAATAATTAGGTTTGTCCTAATTATCGACATACAACAAAGAATTAGGGTTTCTTCTAATTACCGATATTCTTATTCACAAGAATTTCATATACACAAATACTACTCGTAGATATCCCATAACCGAAGTTTAATAATTAGGGTTTCACAAAGACGGTAATATGCTATGACCTAATTGACCATCATTGCTCAATATTATCTCGTCTGCACATACCCAAAGACATAATTATGGTAATCAGAAAATCATTATATAAATAATATAATATTATTATTCTCATCTCTTGATCACAATCCCAATCCAGATTTGGATCTCATGTCCGACTTATTCTTCAGACACAAAGATCAATAATCAAGTTAAAATAATTAACTTAAATATTATGAACAATTCATATAATAAAATATTTATTATATAAATCTAATTATCACTTCATATATTATTTTCAATCATGTTTTCATGGAAAATAATTAATAAAAACATTTTATTATGTAAATTTATTACCATATAATTTGTGGTAATTAATAATTCCAAAATTATTTCTAATTTTTCAAGTAATAAATGTATTCGATTTATCGCTCACTTTACTTGACACTTAGTCTCGCCATTAAAAAAAAAAAATTTATACTTAAAATTTCTTATTTATTTTATATAGAAAATCTCGAAAGTTATTACATAATATTTCATCTAATTACCACTATCATGTAAGAACGCTCACATATCACGTAAAAAATAGTCAAGAGCACTAATAGAATTATAGCCATTTTTCAATGCACTATGACCTACTTACAAAACATCCACAAATGATAGACTCCATGTAATCATCAATATAACCAAAATCACTATATGTCATCATGTGAAATTGCAATTAAATTGAATTTAACTCATACGGTGAATAAGTATATGTCTATCTCATTCACGAAATACACAAGCCATATAAAACAGCCCCATATATGTATGCTATCATGACTACAATCCATACTCGCATGTTCATTGTCAATTCCATGCGAATACTAAAACGAATGGTGATCAGGCATTTATACATGTAAAACAATCATAATAGAATTTCCATATGATGTGTAAAACAACCCCAAAGAATCAAGCATGCAACTAAACTACATATTAAAATCGTTAGAATCCCATAATGGAGTTTAGTTCATGATCGAACCAAAAGCCATTATGGGATCAACGCTAAACATGATTATCAAGCAAATAATTAAAAGATGAAGGATAGAACGATCAAACTCAATTGCAGATTGGAAACCAATATCAACGTTCAATTCCTCATAAAAATCCAGTTAAACAATAATAAAAATCCACAATGACAGAAAATCCCAAGAAGAATTAGAAAAGATGGAGTTTTGGCTTCGTTCTTCGTTGGAATCTCTCCCACTATGTAAACCCTAGTTACGATATGAAAATACGTAAAAATTATCCAAGATTTGAAAGTTATGTCTGACACCAATCAAATCTCATTTTTAAAACCAATTACAACCCTTAAAAATTATAAATTAAAATAAATACTCGAGAATCAAGAATTCATCGTGCGCATCACAAGCGCACCCATCTAGTGAATTCCTCGCGCAGGCGCGAGACTTACAAAGAAGTCATGATGTCGGTAAGCTCTCAGCGGGAGTGCGCCCTCGAGCTTAATATGTCATGGCGTAGCGCGCTTGCTAAAATTGTGGATTTTGGTTCGGTTCGTAATACTATCACTTCTTTGCTATTGCTTTGTCTTGCTGCTCATTCCTTCCATGCTTGGTCTCCTTGCTCCATTATACCTTCATGCCATGCATCCACCAACCTCATGCCACCTACATCAGCCTCATGCCACCTAGCACCACCAAAGTAGCCATTTCCTGCAATTGTTCCACCAAAGGAATTCTAAATATATGCAATGCAACTAAAACATACTAGAATGGACTTGAGATTGGCATAATTCGCGTAAATTAATATTCAATAAGTAGGTGTAAAATCCACTTATCAGCTACATGCCTTGGTCTAAAGTCGGATTACTCGTGTATATTCTCAAGGATTTTGTGCAAGTGTAAAACTTAGAAGCTGTGTCCCTGTATGTTTAATTGAATTGATGTTGCTATGTACTGTAAATTGCACATGGGGAAAAATTGGCTAAACTTTGTAATAGCTGTACAATGTTTATAATTGAATTGATGTAGGTATGTACTTGTATTGGCACTGGGAAATTGTTGTGTTGTAATTGAATTGATGTTGCTATATACTGTAAATTGCACATGGGGGCAAAATTGGCTAAACTTTGTAATAGCTGTACTATGTTTATAATTGAATTGATGTAGGTATGTATTTGTACTGGCACTGGGTTAATTGCACGTGTGGATTCCGTTGTCTACACTTGGTTTGTTGTGCTCTGGCCCACGTGGGTATGTTCCTTCTTGAAGCGTACAGTCTGAGCATGCTTATTTGTGTAACCGTATCTTTTCAATCCCACTAACAAGCGTACAACTTTGACTTATCTCGACAGTGAAGGTAGAATGCATAGGGTCAGCAAAGGTCTAGAGCAGGTATTAGTCCGAGCATGCTTATTTGTGTAACCGTATCTTTTTTT
Organism: Panax ginseng; assembly: GCA_020205605.1. Taxonomy (NCBI): domain Eukaryota; kingdom Viridiplantae; phylum Streptophyta; class Magnoliopsida; order Apiales; family Araliaceae; genus Panax; species Panax ginseng. The sequence goes on along the minus strand of CM035130.1, from coordinate 124,751,135 downwards.
TTCCAGTCAATTAACCTAATATTTTCTTTTGATATGGCTTTAGATTCTAAATCTCGCTCACAATAAGTTAGATATAGAGCATAGGGTTTATGCTATAATTGATAAATTTGCGGACCGAGGTTTGCGGTCACTTGCTATAGCATACCAGATAAATTGTTTTTCTTTCTATTTTATGATCCTATGTATGTGATGTAAATTGAAATATCTTCTATCTTCTATTTTGCTATATACTTTAAAATTAGGCATTTGTCCTTTACCATGCAGGAAGTTCAAGAAGGGAGGAAAGAGAGTGCTGGGGAACCTTGGCAATTTATAGGTCTCATGCCTCTCTTTGATCCACCTAGGCATTACAGTGCAGAGACGATAAGGAGGGCTTTAAATCTTGGAGTAAATGTTAAAATGATCACAGGTGCATTCTTTTTATGGTTTTAATCAATGATTGTCATCGAACATGGGTTTAGTGGGGAGACGTACTATAAAACCTGAATATCAGAAAGACAATTCCCAACTTATTATCTGTTTAATATCTAATATTATAATGTACTTGTAAAATATCACTCCAAAAGTATGTGTCAACATCTCGTGTAAATTCACTAGCAGTGTTCTGTGGCTGTGATGCATATGTTGATTAATCTTCTTCTTCTTCTTCTTCCCCCCTCTTATAAATTTATTTATTAATAATCTTTTAATTTTAAGTTGTACATGCTTTCTGGTACTTATTAGATTTTATGGTCATTTATACTCCTGCACAGTTATTGGCTTCATGATGAATAATAGTATGTTGATGCTAGGTTGTGAATCTGGGAGACGTTGTCCTATAAATGGCATCTCATAGCCATTATTTGGGATCCTCTGTTATAAGCGTCATATTAGAGATTATTTTAAACTGCATTATATTAACATACCCTTCTGCTTCGTTGTGTTTGTGGCAGCTTGGCTTTATGCTGCTTGCTCTGCTATAGAAATTTGACTTTCCTACTTTTATGGTGCTCATCATTGCAATCCTCAATGATGGTTAGTTCTTTCTTCCCCCACAAAAAAGCCTCTTCACTCTCACGTACAAATTTTTTGGTTGTCAGATGTCTGTCTGATCGCATGCATTTTAAGTACTAGATAGAGTTGTACAATAATAATTATCAAGGGGAAAATGTTAATTATCAAGCCATTTGTTTGTATAAATATTTACTTTCTGGCAGTGTGACAATCTCATTCACTCCTTCCTTACCTCTTGTATTGTTTAATATTCAGTCTACCCTGATGAAGTTGAAACTCCTCAGAGGAACACCTCACTAATTGCTTCTCCTCAAACTAGCAGTTGTTTAATTCCAGGTACCATTATGACAATATCAAAGGATAGGGTAAAACCATCTCCTCTGCCGAACAGCTGGTTGAGATTTTTACAACCGGCATTATTCTTGGTAGTTACCTAGCAATGATGACGGTTATATTCTGCTCTATGGTTACATGTTCTTAGAGTAGCTTTCTTTAATTCTTTACAGTGATAAAGGTTTTCCCATATATGTTTGTATGATTCTGTAATCTTATGTGAGTTATGCAATTGAAGTGTTGGTGCATCATTAATTTGGATAGTTATTGAATCTTCTGTTTCTTATGAGCAGTAGTCTCAGGCGATAATGGTTTATCCTTGTTTGATACACTGATTGATGGATCCCGAAAGAAAGAAGTTTGGAAAAGGTAAGACCTTTAAAGTAGTAGCTCTTTTGTGTATTGCATATGGATGCTTACAAACATGTGATTTGACCAACATTTCCGCATCTTTTCGAGTTTATGCTTTCTCTTTGGTAATATCGGTGACCAACAAGTCAGGTTGATTTTACTGAAGAGCAATTTATTATATAGACCAGCTTTCTGGAAGCTTCAGCTGTTAACAAATTGTAACCTTTTTTCTCTTTTTCTTTTTATTTTAAATTTCATTTGTCATGGCATGTTTCTTTAAAGGGCACCTTCTAATTAGTTATTACAAAGACAGAACATTTAGGGTATTCTGGTAAAGGTTTGAAGCATATGCCTTGCAGATTGAGGCATGCTTCTCTGTTGTAAGATTCTCTGTTTTTCGGTTTCTTTCAGTTTTTTTTTTGTAATTGTGATCAAGTTGGCCTTATGTGGAAAATTAGGGCCAAAAGAACTTACGGGGGCTGTGGATCTTATAAATCGCTACAAGTTGCTGCCTCACCATGAGTTCTTCTACAATAGGTCACTTCCTTTGTCAATTTCAAACACACACTACCTTTACAATGTGGTGGGAGACACAGAAATCAGGAAAGGGGAAGGGATGCAATTGGATCATCTCATTCAAAGTACATCCTTTTCTAGAGAGAGAAATGCACGCATACAGCCTTTTGACCTAGACATCCTCAGTGAAGCTTTTCAGTTAAGGGAAACTGTGCCAGTTGATCTCCCAACTGTAAGAAATCTATTTCCAAGGCTTTTATAGATTTCAGTGATTTTAGTGATGCCTCAGCTTCTGTTTTGGCCATTTGTATCTTGTTTTTTTTAGTCTGCTCCTACTATAGCTGGAAAATCCAAATGTGAGTCCAAAGACAAGGAGAAAAAACATAAAAAGCACAAGGATAAAGATAAGTAGAAGGATAAAGATAGGGAGAAGGATAAAGAGCACAAGAAACACAAACATCGTCATAAAGATCGAAGTAAAGACAAGAACAAATGAAAGGACACGTAGAAAAGAAAGGATAAAAGTGGGCATCATGATTCTGGAGCTGAATATTCAAAGAAGCAGCACGAGAAGGTTGATACACTCGCTCTTTCTCTTTTATCTGTAAAAATAAAATTACTATTACTCTCTTGTGCTATGCTTTACAACATATGTATATAGCTGTTAAGGATAGAATAAGTTTAAAATTACTTCAATTGGTGTGTATCATGAGCACTTTATAACCTGTTGTTATTAGTTGTCATAAGTTACTCTTGGATTGCCAAATTGATCCTTGTATTGTGGATAGTATCGGCTTCCCATACTTTTCTCGATTTTTTACCCCTTGTACTGTGGATAGTATCGACATCCCTGTCCTCTTTTTTCTTTTGTTAGTTTGGAATGCAAATAGATTAGAGTTACTGATTGTGTGATTTCTTTTCGTTGATTCTTCTATCTCCTTGCTTTAATGCATCCAGTTAAGTTGATATTAAACTTGTATATTGGCATAGTGGTGGATTTACATCTTACAAATCTAATGTTGATTTAAGTTCACAAGGCTCATCTTATTGAAATTGAATTTTGGTGTTTTTTTGTAGCGAGAAAATTTCTGAGTCCAACATCGATTTCGATGATGAAGACATGATGTACACTTCATTCCATCTAGTTCGTTATTATTCTTTCAGTTTTCTTGTGTTAGTTATTAAACATTGTATTGTAAGTACTATGATCTTTGGGAGATCAAGATATAATAACAAATTATGTACTTATCGTGACTTGAGCATTATCTATTTATATATGGAGTATTAGTTTTAATTATTGGCTCTTTATGCATTAGTTTATCAATTAGTTTAAAACATGTATGACATTTATATTAACTTGAAATATTAAATTTAATATTTATTATAGCAATTAATAATAATAATAATAATAATAAATATAAATATAAAATCAGCGATTTGAAAATTAATTATAATTTGCAATGAATTTTGATTATTTATCAATTAATTTTTTATTTACAAATTTATAATTTATGAAGGATTTTACTTGAGAAATGGATTTTAATGAAGTGTTATTTTTCTCACTAAATCTTTTCTAGTTAATTAGTTAGTCATGAATGAAGGATTATTTCCCTCACTAATTTGAAAATACATTCTCAATTTATAATTAGTGAAGAAAAATTTTCTCTCGTTAAATAAATTTATTCTTCACAATATATTATTTGTGAGGGAATAAAGTTATTCACTAATTTCAAATAGTCCTTCTTAAAATATTATTTGTGAAGGAAACCAATCTTTCACTAAATAGCAATATTCCATTACCAAATACAATTTGTGAATAATAAAGTTGTTCACAATATATCCTTCACAAAAATATTTAGTTACTACTTAGCGAAGGATACCCAATTGCGAGAGGAGGTCTAATGCGAGCAATCGTGTGAAGGAAATATTTCTTCATAATAAATCATTTGTAAGTGATATAGGGCCTTTAGTGAAGGATTTATCCTTAACTAGATGCCATTTTGGTGTAGTGATTGAGGCACCAAAGGCCGTTCCGGAAAAGTCAAAGCTCTGTAGTTCAAGGAGAGCGTTTGTCGTGACCTCCAGAAAAGCAAGGAACCCGAACGAGGTCATTACGGGTAAGCTTATCATAAACTCTAAATAAGTATATACCTTATTTGATACCGGTTCTACCCATTCTTTTATTTCTCTTACTTGTGCTCAACATTTAAATTTGATTCCGGAGAAATTAGACTTTGACTTATCTGTTGAAACTCCGTTAGGAGAAACCTTCATTACATCCATTGTTTATAAGTCTTGTTTGGTTCAAATCGGTACCCTCACATTACCTGTCGATCTTATTTCATTGAAAATACTTGCATTTGACGTAATTCTAGGGATTGATTGGTTAACTACTCATTAAGCAAAAATTGATTGTTTTCGTACGGTTATTAGCTTTCATATTCCTAACCAACCTATTATGTGAATTCAAGCAACCAAACCATTAAAATCAATCACTGTCATCTCAAGCCATAAAGTTATTCGTTTATTGAAAAATGGATGTCAAGCTTTCCTAGCTCATGTCACAGATTTAAACAAAAATACATCAGTTTTGAATGATATTTCTATTGTTAATAAATTTCCTGACGTATTCCCTGAAGAACTTCCTAGCCTACCCCCAGAGCGTGAAATTAAATTTTGTATCGACCTTGAACCCAGTACAAAATCCATTTCCAAAGCCCGATATCGAATGGCTCTTATTGAACTTCAGGAGTTAAAGACCCAACTGCAGGAATTATTAGACATCGGTTTCATTCATCCTAGTACGTCTCCTTGGGGTGCTCCTGTTCTATTCGTGAAGAAGAAAGATGGGAGTATGCAACTTTGTATTGATTATCGGGAGTTGAACCATGACACTGTCAAAAATAGATACATGTTGCCTCGTATTGATGACCTGTTTGACTAGTTGCAAGGTACCAAATTCTTTTCAAAGATTGATCTTCGTTCCGGATATCATCAGTTAAAGATTAAAACTGATGACATTCCAAAGACGACTTTCAGAACTCGGTACGGGCATTATGAATTCCTAGTCATGTCTTTTGGATTGACTAATGCTCCTTCTACCTTCATGGATATGATGAACCGAGTATTCAAGGAATATTTGGATCACTTTGTGGTCGTCTTTATTGATGACATCCTCATATACTCCAAAAGCCATGAAGATCATGAGAAACACTTGAGGCTGATAATCTAAAAGCTTCGTGAAAACAAGCTTTATGCCAAGTTGAAGAAATGCGAGTTCTGGCTAGTATCAAGTCATGGAATATCTGTTGACCCAGCAAAGATTGAATCTATTCAAAGCTGGGAGCAACCTAAATCAGTGACCGAAGTACGTAGCTTTCTCGGCTTAGCTGGTTATTATCGGAGATTCGTAGAAGGGTTTTCTCGAATCGCTACTCCATTAACTCAGCTGACTCGGAAAGATATAAAATTTGGTTGGAGCGAGGAATGTGAGAAGAGTTTTCAAGAACTCAAGAGGAGACTCATTTCAGCACCTGTTCTGACAATACCATCTGGCTCGGAGGGATTTGTCATCTACAGTGATGCTTTGGACAAAGGGTTAGGATGTGTTCTCATGTAACATAAGAAAGTCATAGCCTATGCCTCACGGCAACTCAAAGAATATGAGAGGAATTATCCTACTCATGATCTAGAGTTGGCAAAGATCATTTTGCACACTAAAGATTTGGAGGCATTACCTGTATGGAGAGAAGGTAGAGATCTATACTGATCATAAAAACCTCAAATATTTCTTCACTCAAAAAGAACTCAACATGCGACAACGACGTTGGCTTGAATTGTTGAAAGATTATAATCATACCATCCAATACCATCCTGGAAAAACGAACGTGGTAGCTGACGCATTGAGTAAAAGATCATATGCGGGTACAAGTGCGATATTGTCAATGCAAAGGCCCATTTTGTATAACTTGCAAAGGATAGAGATAGAGTTAAAGACTCCAGGGACCCATGTGATGATGTCGAATATACGAGTAGAACCTACTTTAATTGATAAAGTTAAAGCTGCTCAAGCTACAGACCTGAAGTTGATGCGTATAAGGAAGAAAGTGCAAGAAGATGCTATGCCAGAAGTAAGAATCGATGAAGAAGGAATACTTCGAGTCAACTCCAGACTTTGTGTTCCTAACGATCCTGATTTAAAGTATAAAATCATGATGGAGGCGCACAACACACCATTTGCAATCCATCCTGGGAGTACCAAAATGTATCATGATATTCGACATACATTTTGGTGGAGCAATATGAAGAGAGAGATAATGAGTTTATCTCAAGGTGTTTAACTTGTCAACGAGTCAAGGCGAGCATCAAGTACCAAAAGGCCCATTGCAACCACTTGAAATTCTAGAATGGAAGTGGGAGCACATTACCATGGATTTCGTTACTGGTCTTCCCAAGGTTTCTCAAGGCATAGATGCAATTTGGGTCATTGTTGATAGATTGACCAAGTCTGCTCATTTCTTACCTATACGAGAAATTTATACACTTGAACGTCTAGCTCGTATGTACATAAATGAGATTGAAAGACTGCATGGCATGCCAGTATCCATAGTTTTTGATCAAGACCCAAGATTCACTTCAAGATGTTGGGTTAGTTTGCAAAAAGCTATGGGCACGGATTTACAATTTAGTTCGGCTTATCATCCTCAAACAGACGGGCAGTCAGAAAGGACTATTCAAACTCTTGAAGATTTATTAAGACTCTGTGTCCTTGACTTCAAAGGAAGTTGGGACAAGTTCTTGCCATTGGTGGAGTTTTCCTACTACAATAGTTATCAAGCAAGTATTGGCATGGCTCCATTCGAGGCGTTGTATGGAAGAAAGTGTTGTTCTCCAGTATGCTGGGATGTGGTGGGTGAAGCAACGTTGTTGGGACCGGAGTTGGTACGTATGACTATAAAAAAGATTCAAATGATCCGACAACATATAAAAACCTCACAAGATCGACAAAAGAGTTATGCTGATCTTCATCGAAAGGACGTGGAATTCAATAGTGGAGATCATGTGTTGTTACATGTTACTCCATGGGAAGGAGTTACGATATTTGGAAAGAGAGGAAAGCTCAATCCTCGATTCATTGGCCCATTTTTAATCCTTGATCGAGTAGGAACTGTGGCCTATAGACTCGCTTTACCGCCAAGTATGTCTCCTGTTCATAACATTTTTCACATATCCATGTTTCGTAAATATGTGGAAGACTCGAACCACATTATTGAGTTAGAACCGGATGAAATAGTGGAAGATTTAACGTATGAAGAGGTTCCTGTTAAAATCTTCGATAAGAAGGAACATATTCTACGCTCCAAGGTTATACCTCAAGTCAAAGTTTTGTGAAAAAACCACGATGTTGAGGAAATGACTTGGGAGTTAGAATCTGAAATGAAATCAAGGTATCCTTACCTCTTCGACATACCAGGTACGTACCCTAATTTTGAGAGCAAAATTTCATAAGAAGGGGAGGTTGTAAGACCCCAACTTTTATGAATAAAGATGAATTTTCTATAAATAACATTTTTGAATATTATGGAGTGAATTTAATATAATTTTATAGTTATGGGTAATATTTATAAATTTTGCAAAGTACGCAAGTTGTATATAATATTCAATTGGTCGGGGAATATTCATTTTAACAGGGAATATTCGTACGACGGCACAATCATTGGTGGACCCCACAATAGAATTATTGTCGGATTGAGAAAACGACAAAAATATCTTTTTATAAAAATAACGGCGAAAGTGTGACGCCCCTAAATCCGGGTATCTTCCATCCCAACAGATGGTGCTACTTGGTACTCATAACTGCACATCATTCTATTGAAACGACATCAAAATGTGTGTATCAATGACATTCTTATTACATTAATAATATTACATCCTGTTCCCAGGTTCTAAAACCATTACATTCTTTGTTCATCATATTATAATTTAACTTACTAGTTTATTACAAGGTAAATCCTCATCTTCATTCTTGCCTTTAACCTAGTCTAATCCTCATTCATTGGTTCCTAGCATTCATATGGTTCAAGCAAGAGTGAGCATAATAGGCTCAGCAAGTACAACAATTTCTTTTAAACAACATGCTTGAAACATAAGAATCGTATATCTTCAATAACTAGATAATAGTTATGAAGTACTATCGATAATTCAAAATAGCACTTCTTTTCCTTCAAAACGTTTTACAAAAATAATATTCAGTAAAACATCAATTTTGGCTCAAGACCATGAGCAGTTCATAATTTCTTTGAAAAGGACAACCCGACACTAAGTCCGTAAGTCCGGCATATCTTACGAGCACTTCTGGGTGATCAGCCCATAGTACCCTATGTTGATCAACACTACATCCATTAAACGTATGTACGTTTAAGTTTTGGCAACCTCGCGTGCCCATCGAATAATCGATGAAAAATACATTTGTTTATTCATACTCAGGCTTACCTTGAATCCGTACCAAATAATTGGCGTAGGATAGCGTTAACAATTCTATATTTGAAAGACTTGTAAATAAATCAATCAAATCTTCAAGATTAGTCTAGCCGAGGTAAAACTGGCATCGACCCTTTAGTAAAATAGTTCATGCATCTCATAGCATGAATCACAGAAAACTTGGCTAACACGAAGGTTAGATAAGCATTTAAGAAAACCTTGCCTTCAGCGTCTACTACAGTAAAAATAACTTTTCTTTTCAGTCTTTACGGTCTCTACAATACATAACCACATAACATACTATATTAGGTCATGAATGAACATACGTGGTTCCTAATGAATCATACCCTCCTTCTCAATCTAATCATACATTAGATTTGTTACTATTGGTTCAGAACTTGCCATTATCTTTACATCATTCTTACCAACTTCTTTTTCTTCTATGTCTTATGTAGATTTACTTCATTAATAGAACTCATCCTTGTTTACGGCTTACTAACATTCCTACGTTATTCGAAACTCGATCGTCATTTGTTAAGTACACTTTATTGCATTCCGTTTATGTTTACGTAATATCTAACAACATTTAGTTATAACTCTCAACGTTATAGTCATTATCATTATTGAATACAGTTTACGTTCCTTATACTTTACGTTCGTCGTTTAACTACTCATTAAACAACATTACATTCTTAAAGTCATCACTATAACAGTGATTTAGAAAAGGTCTTATCATGTTCATTAAGTAATTACATAATCTATACTGGTATTGCAAACCATTGGATTCATAATCAACTTGGTCAACAAATTTCTATAGTCGGCTTAGCACATTACGTTGTTCTCATTACGTTCATCTTCAATTGATTATTAATCTTTAATCATTATACATTAAGTGTCTAACAATGCATTAACAATGTTATATTTACACCTTAGTTCATTGCTAATGAGTTCTCTTTCATTCTATACTTGTAAACATTCTTATCTCTGTCTAAACTCACTTGAATTTGGCATGACGCCACACTTAGCTCTTCATCTCTGCAGTGCTGAGAGTTATGATATCTTACGACAATCTTTATTTGGCATTCATTGTGCCACCCATTTGGCCTTAGGTTGAGGCAATGTGCCAACTCGTGCCCTCAGCTAGTTTGGAAATTTTGAAAATTTTACGAAACTCCCGGACTCATAACTTCTTCGTTATAAGTCCGAATTGGCTCGTTCAAAATCATATGGTTCACAAATTACATACTCTACACGTTCATGCAAGAATTTTATCTAATTGACTTCATTTACTAAAAATTCACCTATTAGTTCATTTTTAACGAAAACATTAAACGTTCGTGAACGTTCAACGCTCGTTTCTTCATTCTAAGTCAGAATCCGGTCATTTTTGAGTCCGCAACTCTATAATGCCAAATATGACTTGTCTCCATTGAAAACCAATGTTTCTAAGCTCAATATCAAAATTTGACTTCCATTCCGAGAATTTCATTTAATTCAAAGATTATCGTCCAAACTCGTAAATTTCGCGCTTTAACCTCATTTCTTATGATTTGTTCATCATTTTAAATGGATTCAATCCATCATATTAACATCTTGACATACATACTTCATTAACTTATTGAGATAATAAGTTATTACTTGTTCTTCATTAGTCTATAACTTGTAAAAGTATGAACTACTTATGAATTCACTTTGCATGACTTATCATAACTTAAATCTTTTAACCATTATCCTTACTTCTTATTATTATACAACCTTATTATTTCAACATAAAACAAGTTCTTACAAGTTCTTTTTCTTGTTTCATAACTTATATGATTACTGAATAGCTTATTCATGACTTTATCGGCTTATTAAGACTTAAGCTCTTTGATTATTCATTCCTATCATTCCTTAGCATACAAGTTCTACCACTACCCATTTCCCTATCAATGGAAGAGAAAGAGAATTATGGTTTAAGTCCTTACCTATGAAGATCACTTGATTAATCTTGTTCTCCTTCTTGCTTCTTAAATTATGAAGACTAGCTTTCTAGTTTTTCTAACTTATTCTCACTTATTTTCTCTAACCAATAAGCTCTCAACTTGTTGGTGTTTTTGAACAAGGAATAAATGAAATCCAAAGCTTGCTATTTATAGGACTTGCTAGGTTAGGGTAGTTTGGTCATTAGGCCATCCCACCTCCTTAATTACCTCCTTACTATTCCTAGCTTAAACACTAAGTTAACTTGCTTCCCACAACACTTGGCCATTAAATCTACATGGTCATTAAGCCACTCCACCTCCTTACTATTCATTACCTAGCTTATTAAGTAAACTTGGCCACCACACTTAAGCACTTTACTTAGCTTTTAAGTTTGCTTGGTCATTACATAACTTATCTCTTTCTTAGCCATTAAGTCTACCTAACTTATTCTTTGCTTAACCCTTAAGTCTACTTGCTCATCACACTTATTTCTTGGTCACCAAGATCACCCATGTGATCATGGGTTGCTCCATGGATCCTCCTAATCCATTGGATTCTTACTTTGTGCTTAAGGTTTAATTAATCTAACTTATACATTGACTTGCAATTAAACAAACACTTGGGCTTGTTCATTAAATTACATTGGACTTAACCATTCCTATATTTGGGCTTTAACATTAATTCGTATTGGGCTTTATTATCATCCCAATTGGTCATTACAATTTCCTACACAATTCAACAAATCCATTACATATGGCTTAAAGCCTTATAACATATAATTTACGTATAATTCTCATTTTCTAACTCGTATACTTATTTGATATAGAATATTCCATGCTTCATTCATACTCATATAACAACTCGTATCATACTCGTATTCATTACTTCGTACAATACTTACGTATTATATAATCATTACTTTAATTCATTACTGCAATTTAAATTCCTTCTGGAACTCACTTTCCCTAACCGTTAGGTTTTAAGTCCGCAGCGAAAACCGTGTTTTCCATAACTAAAATATTATTGGATATTCCATCTCACCTCGATATTCTAGCATTACGTATTTCTCGGAAATTCAAAAATAATTCCTGAGCAAAAATGCGTGAATAGTGTTTTTCAAAAAATTTCTCAGAAACCTTTTATTTTCGTCTTGGAAATTCAAACACTTTACTTCTACCACATAGTCAAAATACTATGACATTCCGATATGTCTAGGTCATAGAACGACCTTCAATTAGCTTACTCCCATAAATAATTAATTAAATTCATTTAATCCACATAATAAAAATAAAAATTTAATTCTCAAAAATCCAAATCTTCTGGGGTGTTACACTCTTCCCCCCTTATAAGGATTCTGTCCCCAGAATCACGCTAATAATTTGAGGAAACATTTTCCTTTATTTTAATCTCAAGTTTCCACAATGCTTCTTCGACATTGTGGTTCTTTTATTTCACCTTCAACGAAGGTATTATCTTATTTTTCATGACTTGTTACTTCCTATCAATAATTTGAGTTGGAAGTTTAAATACTTATTGACACATTATGTTATTACCCTTTCATTAGCTTTTAACTTAGAATTATCTGGAACTCAAATTCCTCCTTCAAAATAAGATTATACTTGATCTTCTCTTCATCATGCATCCTCTTCTTCATTCGCGTACATTCCTCATTACCTAGTTGTAGTTACTTAACTCGTTCAAGTATCCTGGATTAAGTTAACCTCTAACTCTGTTTAACCTCTAACTCTGTTTTCGCCATTTCCATTATTAACTTATTTTGAGTCGCTAACATTGATAGCTTTTCCCTACCCTTCGTATTTAATGCGTCGGCTCCTACACTTTCCTTCCCCGTATGATATAAAATATCACAATCCATTTCTACCACTTCATTCCACAATTTAACCTCTAACTCTGTTTTCGCCATTTCCATTATTAACTTATTTTGAGTCGCTAACATTGATAGCTTTTCCCTACCCTTCGTATTTAATGCGTCGGCTCCTACACTTTCCTTCCCCGTATGATATAAAATATCACAATCCTTCTTTACCGCATATTACACTCCTTCTGTGTGAAGATATATTTTAGACTCTTGGAGTCTGTGTATATCTCACACTTCTCCCTACGATAAATACTATCTTCAAATTTTTAATTCAAAAACTACACTGCCAATTATAGATCATAAGTAGGATAGACCTTCTCATAATCCATTAACTGGCGTGATGCATACCTAATGACTTTGCCATGCTATATAAGCACGCAATCTCACCATCTATGCGAAACATCGATATACACTACAAAATTCCCCATATCAACCGATAGAGACAATATGGTAACCTCACTTAACTTCCATTTTAGTTCACGAAAATTATATTTTTTCTCACTTCCCATTTCGACAATACCAACATGTGACGCTAATGGTACTTTTAATCATAGCACCTCATAAGGGTATCTATCAATTTACCCCCGACTTGCTCAACGCCTCTTCAAAAAATCTAACTTCCGTACATCAGTCCACCCAATTGACATAACCAGAAACTTGTCATAACTATAACGAGTTCTGAATGTCATCTTAGGTACCTCCTCCTTTTTCCTTACTTTCAATCGACTATACCCCGTACGTAAATCTATCTTAGAAAAATTCTTTGCCCTCTTCAATTGATCAAATAGATCATCGATCCTAGGCCATGGGTATTTATTCTTAACCGCTAACTTACTCCTATTACGATAGTGGATACGCAACTGTAATGACCTATTCCTTAACATCCTCCTAACTTGTGTCACCGTTAGACAATGAGAGCGTCGCGGTATTTTATTACCATAAAATACTACCTTGGGTTACTTAGAAAATCGAAGATTCAAACTTTTTTTATCTTAACAATTTATTATAGTTCTATGATTAATCAACCCATTCATACCGAGAATTACTTCAAATTCTCTCAACATTATCCAGCTTTTCTCGACCGATACTTACTTACATTCCTTATTCATGAAACTTTTTCAACGAATATAATTAATGAAAGTTATTTCCCGATTCTCTACCTTAACGTTTAAAGGTACTTATAATCCCTTTCAGAAAGACCCCTAGATGAGTCTTCTCACATGTCTTACACACTTCAATCTTACGCTTAGGATCCCCTTGTCCCACTCCAGTATTCTCGGAGTTAAAATTCTTTCTTTTTGGCTTACTATCACTACCCCTGGCACTCTCTACCTTGGTTCTTCCCTTTCCCTTGCTCTTATTCTCCCTCTCTTTGTGATATTGAGTCAACGCCTCACTACCACCCTCGGCTATAATCACCTTTTCCAAAATGGTCCCACGGGAAATACTCTGGAACACAAAAATCCAACTATGGAGCCAGAGTTTTAGGCCCTGCTCAAACATACGAGCCTTCCTCTCCTTAGTGTCCACTTGGTGTGGATCAAACCTTTCCAATTCATTGAATCTGGCCGCGTACTGGGGAACCATCATGTCCCCTAGTTTAAGTTCTAAGAACGTAATCTCCATCCTCCTTACATGCTTGTAGGGAAATAATTCTCGAAGAAAACCTTCTTGAATTGTTTCCACGTTATCAGATTCGATCTAGCCCCACCCGGTGAGCCTCCCACCAAAAGTTGGCTTCCCTTTCATCATATAAGTCATAAAAAAGTCTTTTGCACCTCACCTACGCTTTTATAATAACAAACGCCTTTTCTATTTCTATTACCCGTGTTCAGGCTTCTAATGGGTCCGTCGTTCCTTTGAACTCCGGCGAACCTACGCTTTTAAATTCTTTAAAGGTAGTCATTTTGGCTAACCTAGGTTTCGCAGGTACTCTACCCCCGGTTTAGTTAAATGTAGCCGTTAATAATTTTACAAACTCTTGCATAGGGTTGTTTTAACCCCCTTGATTTTCATTACGTGATTCTGCTTCCTGATTGCGTTGTCTTCTTCTTAACGGCATTTACTGATTAAATAGAATTTCATTATTATCTATTACTTATTTTGTTATTATTCATCTTATAACAACTCATACCATAACAAAGCATATTAAATGTAAACTTCATTATATTCATATTCTTCTTCATAGTCAAAACTATTTATAATTTGCTTACATAGCCCAAGGCTATTACATTTCTATCCTGCAATTGAACTTCTCAAAAGTTGGGATTTACAAAGAGACTACCCTTTTTTTTTACAAAAGAGGGTTTTACGTCACTACACACATACTTATAACTCTAGACTTATAATAATGCATAACAACGTCCTCGTGTTTCTCATTCGCAATCCTCATTATAGTATCCCGACTAATAGTATGTCGAGTCTATCCCGACTCTATGGAATAACAAGCAACTTTAAGCTTGAAATCCTTATGAGCACTCTCATGGATGTAAGACATCCGTGCTATTTTCCGGTCTCTCTTAATCAGTTTCTTACGAAGCTTATCGGCCTCTTCCTTATAGTCCCTAACCTGCTCTTTCATAAGCACCTGTCTATCATTTTCTAACTCAAAATCTGCCTGCGAGACACCTTAGCTTGATGGAGATAATTAATCTCTTCACTCGATTACGCATAAATCGTATTTCGATTGCACATTCTGTCAAACCTTCGCCAGATACAATGCTCTCATTGCATCTGGAGGTATTGACTCTAGTGTAGGTTCCACCGTATTAACCGATGTTACCTCCATTTCCTCCTCCTCATAAACCATCATATTAAGATATGACGCTATATCCATATCTCCTTCGGAGTAGTCCTCCTCAGAAAAGTACTCCACGTGTCTCTGACTTCTCTAGAATCACTAATGGTACCCCCGCCACCGGCATAGGTACAGGCTTTACTCTGTTCATAACTTCTTCGCTCACCGCGTGTATATCTCTATACATCAAGCTATCGATCGACAACCTTCAATAACATATAACATGTTGATTAGTACATAACATACCATAGTATAAGCACAAATCACATTTAATTTATTTAGGGTTACTTTCCATCTTTTAAATCTTTCGGTACCGAGCTTCCTCAAAACCTTATTAACTCATTCAACTGAAGTAAAGCTTGAGTTTACTTCCTTTGGAGTTTTTTTCCTTAACGAGGTTATTAGCCTAAGGTTCTTCCCCCCTTAAGTTTCATAACCTAATGCTTTGATACCAACCTGTGACGCCCCCAAATCTGGGTATCTTTCAACCCGACAGATAGTGCTACACGATACTCATAACTGTACATTCATTCTATTGAAACGACATGAAAATGTGTGTATCAACGACATTCTTATTACATTAATAATATTACATCCCGTTCCCAGGTTCTAAAACCATTACATTCTTTGTTCATCATATTATAATATATACAACTTACTAGTTTATTACAAGGTAAACTAATCGTTCATCTTCGTCTTGCCTTTAACCTTGTTAGAATCCTCGGTTCGTTCGGTCCTAGCTGCATTCAATTGGTTCAAGCAAGAGTGAGCATAACAAGCTCAGCAAGTACAACAATTTCTTTTAAACAACATGCTTGAAACATAGGAATCGTATATCTTCAATAATGGATAATAGTTATGAAGTACTATCGATAATTCAAAATAGCACTTCTTTTCCTTCAAAACGTTTTACAAAAACAATATTCAGTAAAACATCAATTCTGGCTCAAGACCATGAGCAGTTCATAATTTCTTTGAAAAGGACAACCCGACACTAAGTTCGTAAGTCCGGCATATCTTACGAGAACTTCTGGGTGATCAGCCAATAGTACCCTATGTTGATTAACACTATATCCATTAAATGTATGTACGTTTAAGTTTTGGCAACCTCACGTGCCCATCGAATAATTGATGAAAAATACATTTGTTTATTCATACTCAGGCTTACCTTGAATCCGTACCAAATAATTGGCATAGGATAGCGTTAACAATTCTATATTTGAAAGACTTGTAAATAAATCAATCAACTCTTCAAGATTAGTCTAGCCGAGGTAAAACTGGCATCGACCCTTTAGTAAAACAGTTCATGCATCTCATAACATGAATCACAAAAACTTGGCTAACACGAAGGTTAGACAAGCGTTAAAAAAAAACATGCCTTGGGCCGTCACATTGGAAAATAACTTTTCCTTTCAGTCTTTACGGTCTCTACAATACATAACCACATAACATACTACATTAGGTCATGAATGAACGTACATGGTTCCTAATGAATCTTACCCTCCTTCTCAATCTAATCATACATTAGATTTGTTACTATTGGTTCCGGCTTGCCATTATCTTTACATCATTCTTACCAACTTTTTTTCTTCTATGTCTTACATGGATTTACTTCATTAATAGAACTCGTTTCGAGTTAATCATCCTTCTTACGGCTTACTAACATTCCTACGTTATTCAAAACTCGATCGTCATTTGTTAAGTACACTTTATTGCATTCCTTTTACGTTTACGTAATATTTAACAACATTTAGTTATAACTCTCAACGTTATAGTCATTATCATTATTGAATACAGTTCACATTCCTTATACTTTACGTTCGTCATTTAACTACTCATTAAACAACATTAAATTCCTAAAGTCATCACTATAACAGTGATTTAGGAAAGGTCTTATCATGTTATTAAGTAATTACATAATCCATACTGGTATTGCAAACCATTGGATTCATAATCAACTTGGTCAACAAATTTCTACAGCCGGCTTAGCACATTATGTTGGGTGCTTAATACCCTGATGATTTTTACCCAGCCCTTGTCCAGGATGATGACCCAATGATATCATTTCTTGAGTAGCTGACATTACTTTGACAGAAATCTTGGGTACGGGAAGTGGCGTACCAATAGGATGGTATTGCGTGTTGCTCACTTCTAGGGTGTGAAAACTGACCGGTTCAACTTTTGAATTGAAGCTAATGAGTGGTATGTCACCCAGTTCAAGACATTCCAGTTCAGCATTAACAGTGACTATGCTATTTTTGATAATGTACTTGAGTTGTTGATGAAGGGTTGAAGGGACGGCTCCAGCCATGAGGATCCATGGTCCCCCTAATAACAGGTTATATCCTGAATCTATCTTGAGCACATGAAAAGATATGCAGAATGTATAGGGACCAATCTCAATTGGTAGTTCAATCTCTCCGACTGAATTTCGATAGGATCCGTCAAAAGCTTTAATAACCGTATGGCTGCTTCAGATCCGTTTGAGGTTGATGTTCATCTTCACCAAAGTGGCATAAGGACAGATATTCAGAGATGAACCTCCATCTATCAAGACTCCGGCTAGCATATATCCAGAGGACAAAACTGTAATGTCCAACGGCTTGCAATGACCGGTCCCTTCGGGCGGTATGTCATCATCAATGAAAGATATAACATTATTGTTGAAAATGTGATCAACCAGATGTTGAAATTTTTCCACATCCACTAATTTTGGCAAGTAGGCTTCTTCCAAAGCCTTCAGTAAGATCTTCCTATGATCCTCAAAAGAGAAAACCAAGTTCAGTATTAAAATTTGATGTAGAGCTTCTTTTAAGCTTAAAACCACCTTGGCTTTATTATGGCCCATAGTTCGGAGGAATTTTTCAATCTTATCCATGGAAATTTTCCCCTTTGATTTGACGGTAGGCTTCATCACTCGTTGGGGAAGGTATAGTGGATTCTCCTTCAACACTACAGCAGCTATATGAGACATGGATCCTTCAGTTTCTCCATAATTCCATGGGACTTTGTGTAAGCTGACTACAAAATATTGTGGTCTGAATGGTAAGAAAATTGGCTCTGGTGCAGCCACTTTTAAAGGATTGTCAATACCTTTGAGTTGGATTGCTTGTATTGTTAATGGTTTAACAGTCTCATCAGCCTCAGTGGATATAACTGATACTAATCCCTTCCATTTGGTAGGACGGGTATTCCCACTCTCGAGTAGCACAATGTCATTGTCTGCTAGCTGCAAGACACCGCTGTCAATTAGATTCTGAATAAGGTGGTGGAGTACCCAGCATTCTTTTGTGCTATGACCGCGAGAATGTGAATGATATTGACATACTCCATCAGAGTTAAACCGTCTTGAACGGGGATTAATTGGAGGTAAAAGGGAGGTGATCCTTCCTTCATTAATCAGCATCTGAAATATTTCCTCCATAGGTTGGCCCAGGTATGTAAATTCTCTTCTATTGGCAAAATCTTGACGCGCTTTGGCACTTGCTTTCTTTTCAACTATGTCCTCGAGTGTTTCATTTTCTGAAGGTGATGATTGAATATTCATAACAAAAGGAAGGAGACTGGCATGCTCCTGGCTAACTAATTGACGTGTAACTTGATGCTGATGGATCACCAGTTCTGTCAATTGTTCAATTTGCTTGTAGAGAGCTTTCATCTTTTGATCCATTGCAAATTGGAACTTTACATAATCCCATTTGTCAACACCGTATTTGAGTATCTTGGATGATTCACCATTGAAATTGGAACTCTGTCCACTGCTCCAATTAATCATATTAACCTCTTCTTCTTTGTGTTGAGGAAGAGGGTTGTCTTGCACATGAGGTTGATCTGGCTTGGTGACCACGATCTCACCGTTGTCTATTAAATCTTAGATCTTGTGTTTCAAGGCCCAATAATCTTGAGTATCATGTCCAGGTGCCCCGGCATGATAAGCACACTTCTGAGTAACATTGAAACCCTTCCCATCCGGGTTGGCTGGTGGAAGAAGATGTGTGATTTTCTTATGAGTCGTCAAAAGAGTAAGAATATTCTCGAGCGAGTCCCCTAATGGTGTGAACATTCAATTGCGCTTTGCTTCTCCACCTTTAGGCAATGGAGGGTTTAAAGACTATGCTTGAAAAGGGGAGTAGTTTCTCCTTTGGATAGGCATATTCTGATTGCCTTTTTGACCTTGTAGTATTAAGGAAACATCTTCCTCTTTCTTTTTATGGACCCTCCGGGGGTTGTTTCCATAAGTTCCAAACTAGATGTACTCAACAACTACTTTAAGAGCGGCTAGGTCTTGAATTTTTCCTGACTTCAATTCCATCTCAGCCATCTCTCCGTGTTTGATCATTTCAAAAAATGGTTTGCCAATGCCAGCTAAGACTCTTTCATAGAAATGAGCTTCGTGTATGTCTATGAAGGTCATGACCATTTCTGATTCCATCATAGAAGGAATAACTTGAGCAGCAAGGCGTCTCCACCTTTGAGCACACTCTTTGAAAAACTCATTGGACTGTTTCTTGACCTTGGTAATCTGGTACCGGTCAGGAGCCATTTGAGACTGAAAGTTGTATTGAGTAAGGAAGGCGTGAGCTTGCTCTTCCCAGCTATGGATCTTTAAGTTGTCTAATCTGGTATACCATGAATGGGCTTCTTCAGTCAGACTCTTCTGGAACAGCTGCATTCTGAGCTTATCAAGTCGAACGACAAAAAGACATTTTTAATAATTGTACTCTTATTTTAGTTTTAACTTAGTGCTTGTATATTTTTCATTTTATAAATGTTCTTGTACAATTTTGTAAGTGAACAATGTGAATTTTATTGTGTGTGAGAGGTAATGACGTGAAATTAAAAAAATCATGTGGCGAACTACTGCACATCTATGTGGATAATGAAGGATAAAAGAGACATTCAAAATTTTCCTAACTTTTTCATTCTTATTTCATTATTATTCTCGCCTCCTTCCCATCGATTTAGGGTTTAAAGGATTTCGGTAAAACAAACAGCCTGCTCTCCGATAATCACAACCTTAAGTCAATCGATTTCATGACTAACTCATCCTGATCGATTTTACGCGATTAATCACAAGCTGGCTCATCCTGATGATCAGAAGCTTAAGTCGATCGATTTCATGACTGACGTCAAGCTCAAAATGCCCAAACATGAGTCAATCCCCAATCCTGTTTTGCGATGGTGGGTAGTATCCGAGTCTTCCATTTTTGGTAAAAAAGCAATGGTTAATTATTCGTCGGTTGGAGGGGAGGAAAAGGGTAAATAAGAGCGTTTCTTGGGTGGAACCCATGGAAGGATGAGGCTAATTTCTCTTATGTTTTTTTTTGTTTTGATCTTCTTCTTCTATATGTATTGAAATCCGAATTTGTTTTTTTTTAGTTTTGGTTTTGATTTCTCTTGGGATCCTTGTTATTCTTTCTTTGTGTAAGGAATAGGCATGGATATATAAATAAATATTGGAATTAGTGGGGGCATAGTGGTAGTAGTGGTATTAGTAAGCCTAAAGGGCATCACTAGGAACTTAAAGTAGCCATTGTGAGTCTTAAAAGCTATTTTTGGTATATCCTCCTTGTGGACCCTGATTTGATGGCACCCATACCTCAGATCCAATTTTGAATACTAGTTGGAGTCATGTAACTCAACAAGAAATTCATCAATGGCTTGGATGGGGAACATATATTTAACTGTCATGTTGTTGAATGCCTTATAATCTATGCACATTTTCCAATTACCGTCATGCTTCTTAACCAAGAGAACTGGAAAAGCATAGAGACTGTTGCTAGGTTGCATTATTCCATTTTGTAACATCTCCTTGACAATATTTTCTATCTTCTCCTTATGTACACAGGGGTACCTATAAGGTCTAAGATTTACTAGTTGTCTTCCTTCCTTCAGTTTTATATGATGGTCTTGATGTCTAGATGAAGGTAATCCTTTTGGCTCTTGGAAAACCTAAGAAAACTCTTACAACAAAATCTCCATCAAGGGACACTTCCATTTGAGATTTCCATTTCTAGTTTTCCATTATCCTTTCCCTGGTCCTTCTCCCTATTTATGTTTTATTCCTCTTCTTGGTACATACCAAACAGAAAGCCAAAGTAACTATGAGTTGCAGAGTTGAGTACCCTTGTAAACTCACTAGAATTCATGTATTGAATGGCTGGTGATACTTGATCAGATTCTCCTTGCAAGCTAATGTTCTTCCCGTCCTTTTCTATGGATAACTATAGGTTGTGAAAGTTAAAGGTGTCTAGGTTAAATAACTTTAACCATTGGACAAGATTATGACAACTATCCCCCAACCCTTCAAGAATTTCCTTGTTCTTTGAAAATTCTCCATAGTTTTAAGTCCAGGAGGTCATTATAATGGCCATACCAATTACAAGAAAACATGTGGCAGTATTAAATAGTGTCATGCCCCCGAGACCAATGGTATCAACTAGAAAATTTCCAAATAATCCCGAGGTTATAGCAGCAAGACCCTTTCTAAGAAATATATTCTCGGAGAAATTAGTTAGTGAGAGCCACTGTCGATCAATTACCTATTTATTTGCAATAAATCTAACAATTGTACCAAATAATTAGGAAGGAGATCCAAACTCAACAATAAAGTGTTGCATAATATCTCCCTTACTATAGCCAAAATTCATGTACATGTAGTACACATATGGGCCTTGCAACCATTCACCAGCTCGCCAAACATATATAATAATATGTCGATTCCCTGCTTAAGCATGCATGAAATAAAGAGTTCTCTATAATATCTTCACTGGCTTCAAATTTCCCAAGCTTAAATCTTTATAAGTTGCATAGATAATCAAACTCCATAAAAAAATGTTCTTGCTTTGTTGCTTGTGTTAATAAGTCTACAATACCATTTAATTGATTTTCAACATTTCTTAAACGTTTATGAATTGTTGCAATAAGAGAAGAGGCATACATACTCATGTAGTCAAGTTTTCTAATCCCTCTAGCATTTTTGAAAAACCTATGGTTTGTTGTTATCCTAATGGATACACCAACCATGCATTATAAGTAATCCTTTTTAATGAGTTGACATGAAACATTGTAAATTCAGCTATGTCGTAATCAACATACCAAAAATATAAATTATGAAACCCCGCATGAATGCTGATTATCCTTGAGTGAATCTTTTGGAGAAAAATAGCCCATTAATGAGTGGGTTTTATACATGCGAATCGGCTTCTAATTCAAGCTTAAACGGTGTTAACTCGTCATTTTTGTGATTCGTTTTACTAGTTTAGTGTTATTTTATGTTTAGGTATGGTGGCATAGCACATGGGCTTAAAAGGTGGTTTCATGGCTAAAGTGGGCAAGATAATGAGCAAGAATTGGACTGTAGCAGAAGGCACCCCCGTCGGGGCGGATATCATGAAGCTAAAACCCCCGTCGGGGCGGGGGTACTTGATTAAAAGACAGAAGCATTGCCCACCGCAGTGGGATATTAATAAAGGAAAACCCCCGTCGGGGCGGGGGTACGGGAAAAGTAAGACTTCTGTTTGAACTGTACTACTGCAGAGGCGTGAAGGATATAGGTTGGCATGGTTTGGAATTGCATGGGGAGTCAAATTATAGTTAGAATATGTGTCCTAGGTTGGTTATTAACAAGAAATCACAAAGGAGATAACACCGAACAATCAATTAGTAATTGGAAGCATGAGTTTAAGCAAAAGCATTGGAGGAAGGATTGAAGGTCTAAGTCACAATAATTGCAGATTGGATCAAGAGAGAAGGGTGGTTTTGGATTCATTCTTTTTCTTTAATTCAATAAGTGTAATTGGGATGATGATTACCTTGATAAATTAAGTTTTTATTTCAATTATGATGAACTAATTTACTTGTTAGGCTTATGATGTATCTTATGGTTGAACGATGATTATGTAGCCTTGAATTTCAGTTTAATAATCTATCTTTCAGTTTATCTATATTGATTTGTGCTTTAATCTATGAATTGCTTGATCACAAATTCTATGTGGATTTGTATGGATTCGAGAGATGATGTATGAATCTAGACCTAGTCATTATAACATGTGTTCTTGAATTCTGTGTTTGAATAGAATCTTGATGAATGTTAGGGTAGAGATATGCCTAGAATCGCATGTAATCGAATAAAGAACTTGAATTAATACCTTATTTGATTGTAATTCACACAAAGATATAGTGAATTAGTTGATTAAGGTGTTTAGCTTAATTCTATCTAATTTATGGATTTAAGTTAACATGGTATTAGTGCATCAAGAGATGGCTAGTTCTACTTGAGTGTTATTGATTAATAAACTGGGATAGTGAGTTGAACTAAAATAGGGTGTAATAATCGGAGTGATACATGAAGTGAAGTTATAAGCCTAATTCTCCAATATTTGCTTGAAATGACAATTTTTAGATTTGTTGATTGCTTGGTATTTTTATTATTTTTAGTTTTAATAGTTATAATCATTGAATTTGATAGTTTAATAAAATTTGGATTAATATAAAGCTGGTAATTGTTAGGATTAATATCTTACTAAGTCTCTGTGGGAACGATACTTGACTTATCATTATATTACTTGTTGACCACGTGCAATTGCGTGTGAGCGTAATTAGATTTCGACCAACACCCATCGTGTAAAACAATCACTTGTAACCCCTCCTGAAACAATCTTACCAACTCTTTCAATTGTCACAGATCCATAAGAGAGAAAAACTCTTTATACATAACAACCTAGGTTGTTTCATTTATCAACTCCTCATTTGATTTCCCTAAGTGTAGAATAATTGTGTTTATCCAAAAGGAAATCTTTATGGAGACATTGAAAAATTGAATGATCCCACTTGTTAGGTTGAGCTCCCGCACTATGAAATTGAACAAAAATTTTAGTACATAACCTTCCAATAAAATTCTTTTATAACTACGAACGTGTTCATGTAACGATCAAGAATTTTTGTATGTAATTTAAAATATTTATTGAATTAAATAAATATTTTAGTTGATGTGTTAAATAAATATTTGATTGGTATTTATTTATTAGTTAAATGAACAATTCATGAGTTATGGTGAATTAACTTAATTAAGTGTAATATATTAATTAAGTTGATATTTGGTAATTTTATGTTTTGAAGTTAATTTAATGAGTTAATTAAATTAGATTAATTGTTGAATAATTATAATGGTATTCTAATTTAATTTAATAATTAAATTAGAGATTTACTAATTTATTAAATAAAATTATAATTTTGTAGCAATGTGATTATGTGGCATTTTGATTTAATAAGTTGTTGTTAGCTTTAATTTAATTGAATTTGAATATTAGAATTTAATTAAATAAAGTGTGACAAATAAACTATATTGTAAGTGAGTTATTAAAATAAGTTAAAAGGAGTTTTGATTTGGTTTTACCAAACAAGACTTAAGGCTTTTGATTTCCTATTTTAATTTAGTTTTTTTTGCCAAACAAGCCTTAGTGGCTTTTGAATTTTAAAAAATAATAACTGACAGTTAAGTAGGGGTAATTTATGTCGTCGGTTTTTATATGCATAATAATATGTATTATATTATAGCAGTTATATTATTGTTTTACATAAAGTTAGAAAAGAGAAAAAGAGAGAAGAAGAAAGTTTACAGAGAAAGAGAAGAGGAGAACTATAGAGAAGATTTGAGAGTAAGAGAACAAGGGAGGGTTACCAAAGCGTGTTGCTATCATCTTTGTTGATTAAACAAGAGCTCGAAGGTAGTAATCTAACTTCAAACTATCAGTATATATTTTCACTGTTCTTCATTGTAAGATATATTTTTTTCTCTATAATTTGATTTTTGGTGATAATTGTTGAATATATGGGTTGTATATGTTAAATTGTGTATATAAACTGTTGTTATGTGGTTTAGAGTTAACTAATCCATGAAAACATGGAAAATATGAAGAAAATTATATTATAGTGAGTTACAGTGATATATACATGAATATGACTTATGTGATGTTAAAATTGATGTTCAATTTTTATGATAAACTGTAAATTGATTATTGATTATGAAAATATATGAAGAAACGAAAACAATGTTTTTCAAATGGACCGTTTTTGTTGTAAAACGAATTTACAGTGATTAATTTCGCTAACAATGTATAAAAGTGAAGAAATAACAAAAATAATGAAATTTAAGGGTTGTAATTTGTTTTTTTATGTTGTTTATATGGTTTAAATCATGTTAGCAACATTATTTTCTGTTTTTTAAATTTTATATAACTTGTGTAGGTTAATTTTGTTGTTTGAGTGAAGTTTTAGGTCTATTTGGCTTTGTTCAGTGTTCTTCGCGAACTTGAACGACCTAGAAGCTGTCTTAGAAGGCGCTGCGGTGCTCGCTCAGAGCATAGTTCCAACGTCATAAAGACTTGCTTGCACATATGACAACACTTATCCAAGGCATGTGCGGCAGCGGCGGACCCGGTAGATCCTCAGATAAAATCAAGACTGCAAACACCAGGTTAGCAATTTAACCGTAAATGTGATTTCTAATACACAATCATGTAGATGCTAACATAATATGATCTTATGATTATAAAATGTGATTAATCATGTTATATGATGAAATGACAAATTGTGGAGTGGTATAATATCAAATATGAAGATTATAACTAGTAATTAATGAGTTATATGACAATTGAAGTTGATGTTGAAAAAAGTTAGAATTGTGGTTTGATCATGTGATTAAACCTAAGACTAAAGGTTGTAAGTTAAGTGAAATAGATATTTAATTATGTAATGTGATCATGTGGTAGCTAATTATGTTACGGTTTTAAATGACATGTGTATAGGATATTGGGGAGTGAAGTTATACTGTTTAGCTTATGTGCTAGACAAGTTTATGAACCTTACTCTTATATTGAGCAAGTTTCTTACCCTACCTTGTTTACAATTCAGCAAGTTTCTGTCCTTACTTGTTCAAGTTATTTAACTCTAATCGTTAATGAGCAAGATTTCTAGTTCTTGTTTCTTGCTAATCAAAGTTTGAACTATTTTGGTCTTTAACTTCAAACAAGGCTTTCTATTTTTGGAAGCTTTACCTTGTTATACGTACCTTGATATACGTTGTTATTCAATTACGAATTATTATTGTTCAAACCTTGATTATAAAGCATTGTTCGAATGTATGTTGTTATCGAATTATTAAACAATTAGTTACCCTTTTTTATTCAACTAATCCTTAGTTGATGATCATTCTGAACTCTAAATTACCCTTGAAGCTAATCCAAACCAAACTTACTTTGGTGCTGACTCGTAAGTTAAAGCTAAGATGAACAACCCCATTATAGGGTATTATTTACGCGAAAGTGTTAAGATGTTTTGTGTACAATACATGGTAAGAAGGGTTGATCCCCCTAAGTACGAGAAGGTAGATCCATATAGTCTAATGTCTGTTAAAGGTTTAAGTAGAAATATTTATAACCTGGGATATAGTTCATGGTCTTGTGACCCTCAGATAAATTCAAAATTCTGATTTCAGTTCTTGATTATCAATGACAGAGAATGTTATTCAGTTCAATTGAGCTTATTCATTGACATTTATTATGTTGTTATTATTCATTGCCAAGTGAGCATTTGTTTTACTCACTCTTGCATATATATAACCATTGCAACTAAAATTGAGAAGGTTGATGAACCAACCACTAGTAAAGTAAAAGGCAAGATGAACAAGTGTTGAAGACTTGTTAAATTATTATTCTAGTAGTTTATGTAATTCGACTTGATTTAATTATGTGATGTAATCAATTTTTTCTCATTTGATGATTGTATTAAAGTTAGACAACCTGGGATTTATTTGATTAAGTTATGTAACCCTTTAATGGGAATGTTTATGGTTTATGTTTTATTTAATTTGGGTAGTTAGTTTGAAAGTAGTATGCACACAAGCCAATCATGTTTGATGATAAAGCATACACTTTGTAACAATCTTATTCATTTATTAATAAAAAGTATTAATTTATTAAAGGCTTTTAATTATCTACATGATGCTGTTTTATAATATGTGATAAACCCATAGTTTTAAACAATGCTTTTAGAATAATGATGATGATCATTCTAATGAGATCTAAATTCTTAGAAAGCTTAAAACTAAAATAGTTCCCAATCGTTGGATTGCTAAATTGGGGATTAGTGAATTCGGATAGATTGGTACATACGTTGCTTGCTCATTGGATGAGGATGATTGATCTCATGATCATTTGTGTGGAGATACTAAAGCAAGTATGTAGGTGCTTATTAGAGAATAAGTTCACTGAACGTGGCTCGCTAAGGAATACCTAATATAGTTTTACTTGCCTGTCAATAGGAATTCCTGTAATGATAGTTGTACAAGTGATCCTTGGACTTGAGATCATCATAGTATCTTGTGTATGATGAATTATAGTTTAACTTATTCCTTAAGACCCTTAGGGTATATCAAAGGGTATGCTTGGGTATAATAAGTTGTACATGAAGATAATGTATGATCAATAAAGAATCTACCACTTCTAGTAAAAGAAGAGAAATATCCTATGTGATTCAATAAATGACAACCCAGTAGTCCTTGGCCAAGGCAAAATAAAATTTGAAAGGAGTTTCTAATTTGTATTATTTGGAGTTGTGCATTTAAGAGTCGAAATACATATAATTAAATAAAATAAGACTTGACAGTAATTTCATGTCTTATATTTAATCGGGACATTGTATGATGGAAGGATTAAATTGTACAGTAACTATTTACTCAAATGTTCTTTTATGATTAATGTTGAAATTTATATTATCTGGAAAGTCGTTGATCGCTGGGGAGGCTTATCCCTATTGTAGAATAAATATTATTTATTTAAATAAATTAATAGTTTAATTTTTTTATTTAAATAAGATTAGAATTGTTCGAATTGATTTATTCACAACCGGTTTAATATGGAGAACCTAAAGGGTCACACCATAAAAGGAAGAATAATTATTTAAGAAGTTAATGGCATAACTGTAATAATATGTTAAGTGTATTTAATTTAATCAATGGTGATAGAATAAATTAAATAGCTTAATATTCATTATTTAATATTTTTGGAAATATTAAATATATAAATTAATAAGAGGAGTCTTATTAATATTATTATAATTATTATTATTTTAATTTCTAAAGAGTTGAAAATTAATTTAATAGTAGTACTCTCATTTATTCCTAAGAAGATTAGGAGGCTAATTAATTAAAGGTTTTTAATTAATTAAAATAAAACACAATTCCTTAATTGTTAAGGAGGGTTGCCCACAACTATTAATAAGAGGAGTCTTATTATGGGTGAGGTGGGTTATTGACTTTTTCACAACATACGTGATTTCAATTGTTGGAGAGTACATTCTTTTTATATAGAGATAGAAAACTAGGGTTTAGCCAACCACCCTTCTTCCTGAATTTTTCTTCTTCCTTGGTGGATCACTTCTAGAGGCCAAACACTTGGGTGGCTAACGTTGATCAAAGGAAGAAACCAAACCCGGTGAATTGGAGGTAACCTTGTACCTGAGGAAGCTCGAATCTTCAAGGGTATGATTCTTGTTCTTCATATTTTTCGTTTAATTAATAATTGTGCATAAAGGATGATCCGGATATATGGTTTGTAAAATTTTAAAACTATAATTTTTCATGCTTCCTCTTATTTGGTGCAATTTGATTGCGTCCATGAATATTACAAACCTAACAGTGGCATCAGAGCCAAACCTGTATGCGAATTATTAATTGTTTAGAATTGATATGTATATTGATATGTGTTTAGAACAATTTAATTGGGCATAATTTTGTTATATAAAATTAAAAAAAAAAGACGTAATAAATTTCTTGCAATTTCCGAAAGTCTTTACATGCTTTTGAAATTTCGTGGCCACGTACTATATATATGAAAGGGAGCTTGTCAGGTGAATAATTGATTCTTCCAGATTCATATGTTAACTATATATATATATATATATATATATATATATATATATATATATATATATATATATATATATATATATATATATTCTTAATTATTTTATAATTAAAATAAAAAGTTTATTTTAATTTTAAAATTGAATTTCATGCTAACTAATTAGAGTTGGAATTGAATTCCATGATAACTAATTGGAGTTAAAATTGGATTCAATGTTTCCTAAAATAAATGAGTTTATTTGTGAATAGAAAAATGAATCCATGTTTCCTTAAATAAAAGAGTTTATTTAGATATGAAATAAGATTTCATATTATTCAAAATAAAAGAGTTTATTTGTGAATAGGAAAGAGAATCTGTATTTCCTTAAATAAAAGAGTTTATTTAGATATGAAATGAGATTTCATATTATTCAAAATAAAAAAGTTTATTTGTGAATAGGAAAGAGAATCCGTGTTTTTTTTAATAAGGAGTTTTTTTTACTTGGAATTGAATTCCATAATTAATTAAAATTAAGGAGTTTATTTTGATTAAAGATTTAGATTAAAATAAAATAGTTTATTTTATTCGAAATTGGATAAATTAAAATAAAAGAGGTTTATTTTTATTTAAATTTGGATTAAAAATAAAGGAGTTTATTTTGATTCAACATTAGATTTTATGCTAACTAATTTTGCCCATTAAATGATATCAATATATATATATATATATATATATATATATATATTGAATGTTTATTATTCATGAGTTGAATGTTATTTATTGATGCATATAGTAGTGTCTATGATAATAAATTGGATTGATTATGGACTATTGACCAATGTGATTGGATTTTATTTTAGTTGGATGCTTGGATGTATGGGTTTTATTAAATGGGGTCTGCGTACCTCGTCTTCTCTAATTTTTTCTTAATGTAAATTCTATCTCCCTCCTATGTACTTCCCCTTGACGGCTGATCAAGGTTTCTATTTATTTTAAATAGTTTTGTAATAGGAATAGTTAGAATTATTTTAAAAAAATTAGAGATCAAGGAGCAAGGAGCGCTTGAAGACCCATTTGTAATGGAGCTCGGGTTTAAATGTAATAGTTATATTTAAATATTAATTCTTGCACCCTAGGTTTGACCTTTTTGGTTCACTTGGTGGCTCTAGTGAACCAAACTAGAATAAAGTTCATAATCAATCCAGGTAGAATATAGTATTCTATATGTGCATGTTTATACTATATATATTATATATTATGAAAATATGCTTCGCATGTTAATTAGTATGACGCGTATTATATATATATATATATATGTGTGTGTGTGTGTGTGTGTGTGTGTGTGTGTGTGTGTGCGCGCTAAACAAGATGAGACAAATTAATAACAAATCCCTCAAATTTTTATATTAAGTCCTAAGCGTTCAAAGATATTTGGAATATTGAACGTTTCCTTCTAGCATGATAAAAATAATAGAGTATCAATTAATTATTATAAGTTGGTTGTGTCACCACAAGGCTTATCTTAATTCTTTGAGATGTTAATTTTATCACATTTAATGCTTATAAAGAAAATTGAACAATGTTGTTTTGTTGTATCACCACAATGATAATATTTTTCTTTTTTGAATATATGGAGTGCTAGGTTGGACTTAACTTGGATAATTTTGATTCGGATGTGCCACCACTTGATCAAAATAATCTAAGAGGCAAAATAGAAGGAGTTGCATAGTTGATGTAATTGACAAGAGTTGTCTACCTATTTATTTATATATAGTTTGTTGTGTCACCACAAGGTTATATACATTTGAAATGGGGTCCTTATTCTCACTAGTAAATCTTTAATTAGATTTTGCTGAACTATATAAGTGAGGGTAATATAGTTTGAAGAAAATAGTGGGAGATACCAATTTAAAACAAGACCTAATTTATTTTGGTAATTAATAAAAGAATGTATGCTAAAATGTTGTTAATTATAAATTCATTTAAAGAATTTTACAATGTCTAAATTACTATCACTGCGAAGCATATTAGATGTTATTTAACCGGACCATATTAAATGGATTGGTTAAAGAATTTGAGAATAGTTCTCACGGCTGAAAAGCTATCTTATGTCCTTAATACGCCTATTCCTGGAATGGTTGCAGACAATGCCTCTGAGGAAGACATTTCTACTTTTAGAAAGTGACAAGATGATGCACAGTTCGCTTAATACATCATGCTCGTATCCATGAGTAACGAGCTTCAGCGTCAGCATGAAACTACGGATGCTCTTACTATATTCCTGCACATCAAGTAGTTGATGGTGAGAAAGTAGGACTATTAGATATCAGATATCAAAGGAGCTCTTCCGATCTAGAATGACCAATGAAACTACAGTACAGATAAAAGTCCTTAACATTATCAATTTGATTGATCAATTAGGACAACATGTTTTTTCATGGATGGAGAGTTGAGCGAAGATTTGATCTTGCACTCACTCCCAAACTTTTTTCACAATTGTTGTGAATTTTTCATATGAACAAGCTAGATATCAGCCTCGCTGAGTTGCTTAACATGTTGAAAAATGTTGAGAGTCACTTTCCAACCAAG
Organism: Panax ginseng; assembly: GCA_020205605.1. Taxonomy (NCBI): domain Eukaryota; kingdom Viridiplantae; phylum Streptophyta; class Magnoliopsida; order Apiales; family Araliaceae; genus Panax; species Panax ginseng. The sequence continues at coordinate 124,719,328 of CM035130.1, read as the reverse complement.
AAAGACCAAGTCTTACTGATAGGGGCCAAAAGGATCTTCTAAAAAGAATAATAATTCAAAGAAGGTAAATAGAAACCCAAAAACAAGGGATAATAAGAACAAAATTATTACGGATAGCAACTGAGTTTGCTTCCATTGCAATAAGCCTGGACACTGGAAAAGAAACTACGCGAAGTATCTTGTAAAAGCTAACTAGAAGAAGCTTAGTGAAGTTTCGGTTACAAATATAATTTTGTTCATGATTTAAAATAAATTTTTATTTAAGTTAAGGTTCTACTTGGGTATTGGATACCGAATTTGGTTATCATAAATATAGATTTATGAAGGGACCAAGCAGAAGTAGAAAGCTAAACAAAGATAAGTAATCCTATATGTGGGAAACGAAGCAAAGGTTGCTGAATTAGCCATAGAAACTTATAGTTTAGCATTACTTACGGGCATACCTATTAAGTCAATAAGTTGTTATTGTATTCCAGTTCTCGTTAGAAACATTATTTATATTTTGTTGTTGGACAATGAAATCTTTCGTATTATATTTAAGAACAATTGTTGTTCTATTTATAATAATAATGTTTTGTAAACTGGAATATTACTTAATGGATTTTGTATACTTGACTTACGTGAAAAATTATTTTGCAAATTGAACAAACTAGTATAAGAAAGGAGATAATCATTCAAAGAGTTGAATGTGTGTATTTGCTGAAATACAAGTGTGAATTATTTGAAAGGTTCAAAGAATTCATAAGTGAAACAAATTGGCAAAGTATTAGGATTCTTTGATCGGATCAAGGAAGGAATACTTGTGCAATGAGTTTCTAGATCATCTCAAATGGTTTTCTCACAATGGATGCCTCCTGATACGCAATAATTGATTGGTGTATCTGAAAAGAAAAATCGTACCTTGTTGGATATGGTGCGGTCCATAATGATTTTACCAACATTCCAGTATCCCTCTGGGGTAATGTCCTAGAAATGGCTGCATATCTACGAAAAGGTAACCTCAAAATCCGGCCCTAAGACTCCATAAAAGTTATGGACAGGGAGGATCCCTAATCTTAAGTATGTTAAGATAAAGGGTTGTCCAACTTATGTGAAAAGGTTTCAAAGGATAAGCTTGGAACAAGATTTCACAAGTACAAATTTGTGGGGCATCCTAAAGTAAGTTAGGGTATATGTTCTATAATCTTACTTAGCAAAAGGTGTTTGTTATGAAGCACGCTACCTTCTAAGATAAATGTGTTTATCATTGAAGGAGCTAGTGGGAGGATAATAGATCTTGAAGAGTTCAAGAACCATAAATCACTATAAGTCAAATAAGAGGAACATGTAGATAGACCTATTGTATCACAACCAAATCGTAAATATGGAATAGTACCAAAGATACCTAGGAGGTATGGATTCATCATAGATGATGATGATAAGGTACACATCATAGAAGATGATGATCTAGAGTTACATACGATGAGGTAAGAGTTCTAGTGTGTACAAAAGGGTCAGTGGGAGCTCCGTGACATTCCTATTATTATATGTTGATATACTATGGATAAGGAATGACATACCAATGCTACGATTAGTAAAGATAAAGTTATCAAAACATTCCTCCAAGAATGATTTGGGAAGAGTATCTAAATTGGGGATACAAATCTATATAGATAGATTTCAGAGGATGCTCGACTTAACCCAAGAAACGTATATTCATTTGATGCTAAAGTTGTTTAGCATGACAAACTCCAAGAGTTGTCTCATGTTGATGAGATATGGAGTGTATCTCTCTTAATAGTCCCCATAGACTCCTGAAAAGAGAGGTCGTATGAATGACAATCATGTATACAATGAAATATATGAGACTTGATATTGATCAGTCATATTCTGGAGAAGATCACTGTAAAACAGTGAAAACATCTTAAAGTACTTAACCGGCACTAAGGATGTGATTAAAATTTATGGTGGTTTTAAGTTAAAACTAGAGGGCTTAACAGACTCAAGTTTTTCAGACATACCAAGACGACAGAAAATCCTATTTAAGGTAAAGTGTTACCTTAAACAGTGGTTCAGTGAATTGGAAAGGTTCCAAACAGCAAAGAGTTACTAGTTTAGTGACAAGGACAAAGTATATAGCTGTAAATGAAGCTGCAAGTTGATTTTTTGGATGAAAAGTTCATTACAGAACTAGGAATAGTTCGTAAATCTCATCTTGGATCTAAACATGTTTTGTGGCACATTTATTTGATTATAAGAATCATTGAAAGATGGGAAATCACTATAGAGATAGTGGACTCTCAAGAACAAAATTACATATCCTTTAAATAAAGCTTATCAACAACAGGATAATCGTCACTTAGAGAAGAAGGGTATGAGATACCATGGCGATTGGCTTTAGTGCAAGTGGGAGATTGAAAGTAGTATGCACACAAGCCAATTATGTTTGATGATAAAGCATATACTTTGTAACAATCTTATTCATTTATTAATAAAAAGTATTAATTTATTAAAGACTTTTAATTATCTACATAATGTTGTTTTATAATATGTGATAAACCCATAGTTTTAAGCAATGCTTTTAGAATAATGATAATGATCATTCTAATGAGATCTAAATTCTTAGAAAGCTTAAAACTAAAATAGTTCCCAATCGTTGGATTACTAAATTGGGGATTAGTGAATCCGGATAGATTGGTACATACGTTGCTTGCTCATTGGATGAGGATGATTGATCTCATGATCATTTGTGCGGAGAAACTAAAGCAAGTATGTAGGTGCTTATTAGAGAATAAGTTCACTGAACGTGGTTCGCTAAGGAATACCTAATGAAGTTTTACTTGCCCGTCAATAGGAATTCCAGTAGTGATAGTAGTACAAGTGATCCTTGGACTTGAGATCATCATAGCATCTTATGTATGATGAATTATACTTTGACTTATTCCTTAAGACCCTTAGGGTATATCAAAGGGTATGCTTGAGTATAATAAGTTGTACATGAAGATAATGTATGATCAATAAAGAATCTACCACTTCTAGTAAAAGAAGAGAAATGTCCTATGTGATTCGATAAATGACAACCCAGTAGTCCTTGGCCAAGGCAAAATAAAATTTGAAAGGAGTTTTTAATTTACATTATTTGGAGTTGTGCATTTAAGAGTCGAAATACATATAATTAAATAAAATAAGACTTGACAGTAATTCTATGTCTTATATTTAATTGGGACATTGTATGGTGCAAGGATTGAATTGTACGATAACTATTTACTCAAAGGTTCTTTTATGATTAATGTTGAAATCTATATTATCTGGAAAGTTGTTGATCGCTAGGGAGGTTTATCCATATTGTAGAATAAATATTATTTATTTAAATAAATTAATAGTTTAATTTTTTTTATTAAATAAGATTAGAACTGTTCTAATTGACTTATTCACAACCGATTTAATATGGAGAACCTAAAGGGTCACACCATAAAAGGAAGAATAATTATTTAAAAAGTTAATGGCATAACTGCAATAATATGTTAAGTGTATTTAATTTAATCTATTGTGATAGAATAAATTAAATAGGTTAATATTGTTATTTAATATTTTGGAAATATTAAATATATAAATTAATAAGAGGAGTCTTATTAATATTATTACAATTATTATTATTTTAATTTCTAAAGAGTTGAAATTAATTTAATATTAGTACTCTCATTTATTCCTAATAAGATTAGGAGACTAATTAATTAAAGGATTTTAATTAATTAAAATAAAACTCAATTCCTTAATTGTTAAGGAGGGTTGCCCACATCTATAAATAAGAGGAGTCTTATTATGGGTGAGGTGGGTTGTTGACTTTTTCACAACAAACGTGATTCTAATTGTTGGAGAGTACGTTCTTTTTCTATAGAGATAGAAAACTAGGGTTTAGCCAACCACCCTTCTTCTTAAATTTTTCTTCTTCCTTGGTGGATCACCTCTAGAGGCCAAACACTTGGGTGGCTAACGTTGATCAAAGGTAGGAACCAAACCCGGTGGATTCAAGTTGAATGCGAAAAAGATTGGAGGTGAACTTGTTCCTGAGGAAGCTCGAATATTCAAGGGTATGATTCTTGTTCTTCATATTTTTCGTTTAATTAATAATTGCGCATAAAGGATGATCTGGGTATATGGTTTGTAAAATTTTAAAACTCTGATATTTCATGGTTTCGCTTATTTTGTGCAATTTGATTGCGTCCATGAATATTACAAACCTAACAACAAGTTGGTATCAAAGCTTTAGGTTATAAACCTTAGGTGGGGGAAAACCTTAGGAAGTAACCTTATAGGAGATTGAAAAGATAGCGGTGATAAACACTTATCGAGTTCTAAGGAATAAATAATTAAACACTCTATGTGCTTATGTGTTTACAACATATGTACTCGTGAGTATCGAGTGGGGACGACTAGTAATTAAAATTTTGTTGTCAAGATGGCTAGTGTGGGAGGATCCAGTCAAGATAGGGAGGAGGGACCTCAGATGCTTAGAGAGGAGGAACCTTGAGATATTCAGGTAGCCTGGGAACAACTAGTTCCAAGGGAGCCATCTCTGTTGGTTGCAGTTGTTGGTTATGCCCCAGAGTTTGAGCAGGAGGGGTTACAGGATGACGGGATGAGATAAAGACGGATGAGGAGGAGGAAGGGGAAGAGTTTCCACCGAACTCTATTGTGGCTCAGATGTATGTACGACCGTAACATTGAGTTACAGGATAGAGTTAGAGAACTAGAGGATCTAAAAGATGAATGCTAGAACGCGATGGTACAGAAGGATGACAAGATCCAGGATCTTGATGAATGTCTCAGTAATGTGGAATGGAAGCTGGTTCACACAGAGAGTGACAAGGAGCAGTTGATGGCAAGCGAAGCTAAAGGATAATCTGATAGAAGAGTCTGCCAAGAGAGTAAGGGCTGAAGATGCTTACGAAAAGGCTTTCCAGCGTGCAGATATAGCTGAGGAAGAGGTGCAGACAAAAAAGGTCAAGATGGGAGAGATGGATTGTGTTTTCCATACTGCGATGAACAGGGCTCAAGATCGAGTTATATACTATCCAACTCAGTTTGAGGAATTACCATGGTATATGTTATACCGTAGAACGATGTTCCGCATCATAGAAGAGGAGCGAGGTAAGGTTGTGCAACGTCTTAGTAGGCCTTGATAGAAAGTGTAATTATTATGTGAATAATTATATAATAAATAAGATGTAAGTCCCAAGCGTTATGTGACCAATGGGATATGATGATTTTATCCTGAAACTTTACCAGTTCAGGAAAGTGATGCAAATAGCAGTGATGCTATTATTTCCATGTCTTTAAAAGATTATGAATGAATAAAATGTTAATATTTATTCAAGATGTTATGTGTTACGTGTTTTTTTAAAATGTTCAAGTTAAGTAGAAAATACTTAAGAAATTGAGTAATGATCTAATAAGTGTATATTTTAAACAGAAAATGCCTCCAAGAAGACGTCAACCACTACAACAAACCCTTGAGGGGTCTACCAATAATAAAAACGCCAATGCAAACGCAGTTCAGCAGTTGGTGACTTTACTGACGAGAGCACTGCAAAATCAGCCGCATAATCAAGCTGCGACCTTTAAAGATTTCAAAGCGGTTGAACCGCTAGAATTTTGTGGGTCCATGAATCTAGTGGAGGCACAGACCTGGATCATAGAAATAGAAAAGGTGTTCGACCTTGCTAGAGTCGGTAACAACCAGAAGACTGCTTTCGCAACGTTCATGCTGAAAGCGAAAGCCAGCTACTGGTGGCAGGCGAATACAACACAGGGTGGACAAGGAGTGATGACAAGGAATAGATTTAAGGAAATATTTTTTGAGACCTAATTTCTAAAGAGCTCATAGAATCAAATGGAGGTCTAGTTTTTAGAGCTTAAGCAGGGTGCAATGTCAGTGTCGGAGTATGGGGAAAAATTCAATGAGTTGGCGAGGTTTACGCCGTATCAGGTTCACACAGATGAGCGCAAGGTAAGAATATTTGAACAGGGACTGAAGCCCTAGTTGTACAGAAAGGTCTTTATGTTTTAACTGAAGACATTTGCAACAGTACTTGAAAAGGCGATCATTGCGAAAGGTGGAAGCGATGCCTTAACAAAATACTATCAGGAACAGAAGAAGATGAAGAATGAGAATGAAAGCAAAGCCGGTGGTAGAGTGGCGGGAAAAACAACCCGAAGAGGAAGTAGAATAAGAGTGCATGTGTTGAAAGTTAGCAGAGTAGCTAGCAGAAGAGGAAATTTGAATAATGTGCAATATGTGGAAAAAATCACACTGATGTGTGCTTGAGAGGTAAACGTGTGTGCTTTAACTGTGGCCAGGAGGGCCACATTGCTTCGAATTTCCCTAATACGAAGAAGGGCGCTTGCTTCACATGCGGGTCGAAGGATCATCTAGCTCGCGAGTGTTTTAAGAAGACAGCTTGAGGTACAAGTGGAAACAAGAGAGGTGGTAGTGGAGGTACTTTGGCTATTGCTGGACCAACGCCGTCTAATAGACCCATAGCCAGAACCTTCAACATGACCGTGGAGGATGATGTGCAGTTGAAAGATGTGGTGTCAGGTATCATTTTGATCAATGATATAAATGCTTATGTATTATTTGATTCGGGTGCTACTTGCTCATTTATATCTGATGATTTTGCTAAGAATTTGAGATTGCTTAGTGAAGAGTTAAATTTTCCTTTGAACATAAAAATTACGAATAAGAAGGTAATTCCTATTAGGTTCGTATATAAGAACTATAGGGTGAATATTAAGGGAAACATAATGAAAGTAGACTTAATCCCGATTAAACTTGGGGAATTTGATGTTATATTGGGGATGGATTAGTTATTCAATTATGGAGCGATAATTGATTGCCAAAAGAAATATGTAAACCTTATGACTCCGTCAAAGGTAGTTTTCTATTGTAGCAAGTCTCTTAGACAAGCGAGTTATCTTACGATGATGCAAGCTAAAAAGTTATTGAGACAAAGTTGTGTAGGATACTTAGCTTACATAGTCGATACTCAGAAGAAGGGTGCGAAACTCGAAGAGATACCATTAATTAGGGATTTTGTGGATGTATTTTCGGATGATTTGCCAGGACTTCCGACAGACAGGGAAATTAAGTTTGTTGTCGACTTAACATCAGGGACTGCTCTGATATCAAAAGTCTCGTACAAAATGGCTCCAATGGAGATGAAAGAATTTGTGGTACAACTTCAAGAGCTGCTAGACAAGAAATACATTTAGTCGAGTGTGTCACTCTGGGGAGCATCGGTGTTAATCGTGAAGGAGAAGGATGGGTCAGTGCATCTTTACATTGATTATAGGGAACTAAACAAAGTCACTATTAAGAATAAGTATTTGTTGCTGAGAATAGATGACTTATTTGATCAGCTGAAGGGAGCTAAATATTTCTCGAAGATAGATCTGAGAAGTGGGTATCATCAGTTGAAGGTAAGGATGGAGGATGTTCCAAAGACGGCATTTAGAACTCGGTATGGACATTACGAGTTTCTGGTAATGTCTTTTGGTTTGAACAATGCCCCCGCAACATTCATAGATTTGATGAACAAGGTGTTTAAGCCATTCTTAGATAAGTTTGTGGTGGTGTTCATCGATGATATTCTGGTGTACTCCAAAACTCAAGAGGAACACATAAAACATTTACGTTTAAAGTTGGAGACACTAAGAAGAGAAAAGTTGTAAGCAAAATTCTCTAAATGTTACGCATGCAATTTCTTGGGCATGCTATTGACAAAGATGGAATTTCGATAGATCCATCGAAGGTCGAAGCTATAATAAATTGGGAACAGCCAAAGACATCATCAGAAGTGATGAGTTTCTTGGGATTGGCAGGTTACTACAGATGCTTTATTCAAGACTTTTCGAAAATCCCAACTCTGTTAATGAATTTGACAAGGAAAGCCGTATAGTTCGTTTGGATGGAGAAGTGCGAATAGAGTTTTCAGGAATTAAAAAAGAAACTAAGCATGACACCTGTGTTGTCATTACCGAATAATAGAGGAAACTTTGTGGTGTATAGTGACGCATCACATAAAGGACTAGGCTGTGTACTTATGCAAAACGACAAAGTCATTGTGTATGCTTTAAGGCAACTAAAGGACTATGAGAAAGGATACCAGACTCATGATTTGGAGTTGGCTGCGGTGCTGTTTGCTCTGAAGATATGGAAACACTCTCTATGGGGAGAAATGTGAGATATATACGGACTATAAGAGTCAGAGATATATTTTCACAAAGAAAGATCTGAACATGCGTCAGAGACGATGGTTAGAACTGATAAAAGATTATGATTGTGAAATCTTTTATCATTCGGGTCAAGCAAATGTGGTTGTCGATGCCTTGAGTAGAAAGGGTCGGGAGAAGTTGATGTTGTTAACTGCTCGGGAGGAGCTCATTTCAGCAATAGCGAAACTAGAGTTGGAAGTAAAATTTCTGAAAGAATCAAATAAAATATTATTCCATATGGAAGCTAGTTCAACTTTAGTGGATAAAGTAAAGAACGCCCAACTTTAAGATGTAGGATGCGAGAAAATCATGGAAAGTGTCAGAAGGTAGTTAGGTGAAATTCAAGATCGATACCGAAGGATTACTGTACAAAAATGTATCAGGATTTACAACAACATTTCTGATGGTCAAATATAAAAAGAGATGTTGCAGAATGTGTTGCGAAATGCTTGACATGCCAAAAAGTCAAAGCCGAGCATCAGAAATCAAGTGAATTACTACAGCCGTTGGAAATACCGTAATGCAAGTGGGAGAATATTATGATGGATTTTTGATGAGTGCATATTATTCATTTATTTTCATTCTTTTATGTTTAGTTTTATTGCATGTTTCATGTGTATATGAGCTTATTAAGGTGTTTAATGATTTCAGGAAGAATTGGAGCTGAAATGAGGAAAAAGGGTAAATTGCATGGTTTTTAGCATTAGGTTGGATGCATGGTCTTGGCTTTGAAATTTGATTTTATTGTAGATCTTTTCCTTAACTTTTCGAAACATCTTGAATCATCCTAATCGGAGTTCATATGAAAAAGTTATGATCTTTTTACTAAACGGACGTTGAACCTCAAAGTTTGGAAGTTGCAATTTACAGAGTAGTCACTTGGAGCCCAATTTCGACCTTGATGCTGCTGAATCTGTCAAATTTCAAAGAATGAAAGTTGTAGATCTCGTCGATATCTTCATTTTGATAGGTAGCAGACCTCATAACTCCTTCCAGATCAAAAGTTATGCTCGTTTAACCCAATGACGTCGCAGTAGGAAATGGAAATTCGCCCCAGCGAATTTGAGCGGGAAAATTGGGAAATCTTGGATTTTTGAAAAGTTTCTAAATGCAGATTTTGGTAGACTTCTACATGGAATTGGATTGATATTTCTATTAGCTTTAGGATTTCCTTTAGACTAAGATTTATTTCCAAATTGAATTCTATTTCTTTATGGAAACTAGTTATGATTTGTAATTCCTTTTAGGATTTGGATTTCTACTTCCCATAGAATTTAGGACTCTGTCTAGCACTATAAATAGAGGATGCTAGTTAGGGTTTTATTCATTCAACTATGAACTATCATCTATTGGAGTGAAAACTCAAGAGCATGTCAGGCTAGTTCTTTTCATTCAGTTCTAAAGGGAGGTGAATCCTTATTACAAGTAATTGATTAGTTCAGTATTATTATTTATTCCTTCTTGTGTGAAATTTCCTATGATAATTTGTTTTCATTGATTGCATGCTAATTGATCTAATTAATTTGATATGACCAATTGAGTTAATTTGATCATTATCATCTGCTAGATTAAGATTGTTATTACGTGTAATTGATATCTGTCATCATCACAAGTAGCAACTTGGTAATACTAATTGTGGACAAACTTTTGTGTATTGCTAAGATTATCAGAAAACAAGTTAAACAAATCGAGCTTATGTGTTTGTTGCTTGGATTAGCCTAATTATCTGTTTCTTAATACTTCTATCATATTAAATCTAGATAGCTTATTCTAGGTTATATGCTAGTTAGAATCTGGTGGAAAGCTTATTTCATACAGTGATAATCTAAGGAGAATTTTGGATAGCAGAACTTATTGTTATCTAGGGCTAATAGTTCCATTGAAGGGAAAATAATAATAATTTGATTAATTGATTGATGTACATGGTGAAACTGAACTGCAGAACTGAAGTTTTTACATTTTTGGTTAACTTCATCATTAATTCATGTTTCCTTAATTTGAAAACAATCACTACAAAAAAATGGGGCTTCAGCTGCAACCGATTTTCGTTGCTAAATATGCCAAATTTCGTTGCTAAAGGTTTTTGGCAACGACTTTTATGTTATCGCGTTTTCGTCACAAGAATGAGCATTGCTAATTGTTCAAGAACGAACGTATTTTTTGTTGCCAAAAGTAATACATTTTGCAACGAAATTTAGCTTTCGTACAGATACATTGATCCTTTAGCAACAAAATATATTGTTGCAGAATAATTAAAATTTTATTGCTAAAAACCCCCCATTTCGTTGCAAAAGCCTACTAATTGGCAACGAAATGAACTCTTTTTTTTTTTTGCAACGACAATGCATTTTCATTGCAATTGACACCATTTTGCAACGACATTTTTTGTTGCAGTAAATTATAAAAATTGTTACCTAAGCTTGCTTTCGTTGCGGAATGTAAATTTTTATAACGATTTTCGATTCTTGATTATATTATTTGGCAACGACATTATGCTGAATCAGCAACAAAAATGTTTGTTGTTGGTTATTTTTCAATAGCAACGAAAGTCGTCGATTAGCAACGACATTATATGTTGTCATTTCTTTATATGTGCAATGAAAGTTGATATGATTTACAACGATAAAAAATGTTGCCTTTTATTTTAGTATTAGCAACAATATCCTCCCTGTTATTAAATTAATTTTTCGTTGCCAAATATTATATTTTTAATGTCATTAGTAACGAAAATTTATTGCTAAATGTATAAAAAAATGTTGCTATATAAAACTTGTTCAATGCTTTGGTAACTAATTATATTGTTGTCAAATCAAAATTTGACATTCTTTTTATGTACCTAGCTGGCTCAATGTCCCAATAGAAAATAATGGCAAAAATACAAAAAAAGTAAAATATTATTAACTTAATAAAATCATCCACTACATAATCATTCATTATCTTTACAATTAATCATCTAAAGCTACCACAATTCTTCAATCAAAATATATATCTACATATATAGAGAGTACACTTCATAATTTTATCCCTTGTCTTCCGTAAACGTAGCACAAAAATTTGATACCCAATATTGTAAAGCAGGTCATAGAAGCAGTCTTCCTGCACATATTTAAAATTAATAGCAAGTCAAAAAAATGAAGCAAATAGATCACATTTCATGAATTAATTTCAATAAGCAGTGGTAAACATATTTTCTGTTACAAGACTTGTAGATTATTATTATATGTTGACCTCAAGTCAGAATTCAGTCATATTCAACAACCACAAGCATCACATAATCTTAAATTCCATCACACAATCTTAAATAACAATGTTTAGATTTATATATAGAAAGGACAATAATTATGAAAAAGTTGAGGCTATTGGTCAATGTGGAAAAACTTTTCTTAAGACGACAAATTTCCATACAGTATATGCCCCAAAGATGCTAGCTATAATCACAGACATCATTGATTTATTTACCAAGAATTCAACATGTTGCAGCAGATATTGAAAAGAAACATTTATTGATAACTTGGGAATTTTAAAGTGGTAAGGGCAAAACATACCCAGGTCAGCGAGATACGTTCCTCCCCCTCATAATTGGGTCCTACAAGAATAGTCCCTGATGAAGAATAGTCCTTGAGGGTTGGTATGATCACATCTTAAATGTCGATCATCTCTCATTTTGATCATGAAACCATCAGAATTGCTCTTCACCTCAACTATATTGAAAAACAGATGAAACACATAAATAAATTATATGTTATTTTGCATATACTTCATATGTTAAATCACAAAAAAATTAAAAACCACCAAAATTATAGTATATTGCTTGCAACATCCAGCTGTGATATTTTAAGCAAAATATTAACAAATATATGAGGAACTTTAACCATTGTAAAATGGAAATGAAACTGACTTCACAAAGATGAGACATCTATTTCGATGCAAAAAATAGTCTGGAAATTTGTTTCTATTAACCATTTCGATGCAAAAAAAGAAATTCACAAAGAATTAATGCAGGGCAACAAAAAAAAAAGAAATCATGTCATATATAAACAACAAATCTCAATCAGCCAAGTGGATAGACATCTTAATTATCCAAAAAAGTGAGACTGCCCACTGAACTTCTTATTGTATATACCTTCCTTCCTCCTCTTCTCCAATTCGGTTTCAACCATTTGGATTGGCATCTTTGCAGTTTCAATCTTGGCAACCTAGATGAAGAAAAAAAATATGATATCAAAATAAGCCAAAGAAAAATCGATTTTCAATTGCCAAATGAAGAAACAAACAAAATTAATACATGTACATTCCCATGTGGATCTCTCTCAAGCAATAGTTGTTCCTGAATGGTTTGGGGTAAAAGTTCAAACAGCTAATGGGATTGGCTTCTAAGTTTCTTTTTCCATACTCCTTTATCAACAACATCATGGGCTAGGATTTCATTAAGCTCTGCAATAAGCTGTTGCACCTGCGAATCAGAAAGTTCTGTCACTTTTGCATCCAACTAAATCTTATGGAAGGAGCACCATTACAGAACATAAATGGATAGAGAAAGGGGAGGGGTATTTTGATACCTCCAGAATGAAATCAATAAGGCCTTCTGGTATAAGTATGACACCATAATTAAAACCGAGTTCTGCACGTTTGCAGATTATGTCTGTAATGTAATCTGTAACGCTTTTCAATGTCTGCTTCTGAGCAGCAACCTGTAGCAAGATAAAACCTGTCAGAAAGAAGAAAAAAATGGGAAGTACCCTTGTCATTTGAAACAATGTAGTTAAAAATCTATGTTGCAGGAATTTTTTAACTGATGTTGGAAACTCAGCTAAGTACATAAGAGATATACCCAAAGAGATTTGTTATTACAGGCAAGGGTCCTTTGGGACCATAAAAAGAAAAATCCATGAAGATTTGGTATTACAGGTAAAGGTCCTTTTTGAAAGAAAAAAGTATGCATCCACAACATTCTGGAAGTCAATATTCTGGAATATAAAAGTTTAGTGCAAATAATATCTCATCAAGCTATTCAAGAATAGTGCTGTTCCAAGGCAATCAAATTACTATCAGCCCACTTTGTCGCATGCACTTTTTCTTCAAAAAAAATCCCAAGCAGGAAGATAGATAATAGCTAAATTGATAACCAGCCACACAATGAGCTCCACCAAAGATAATATAAGCACAAACTAAAATTTAAGGTGCTTATAATATTTCATTCAAGAAAGCAGCCAGGGAAGAATTCCAAAACCAAAGCAACATCTTGAAATTTAAGAGAGATGTAAAGAAGATAATGAAACTCATCATCAAGAGAGACGACATGAATTTCCATAGGCCCATAAGCAAGAATAACTCTAGGAGGAAGAGGTAAGAAGGATATGATTTGTATATCATTTTTTAGTTAGACAAATGAGTCCATGTAAGTTACTATCCTAAATAAATCAAGGTGAGAAGGTGATCCATTAAGTAAAGTATGTGAAGACAGAATTGACTATAGCTGCTACGTCGTCAAGGGTTCAAATATATCTTCCTTGACATATTATTAGATCCCCCCACCTTGCTCCAAATATAGGTGGTAATTCATAACCATTGTCAATCAAACAATGCATCCAATATAAAGATACAAAATATACCTCTTCTCCAATAATTGTAATGTTTGGATGAGTCTGCAATGCACATTCCAAAGTAATGTGGGAAGCTGCACGGCCCATAAGCCTCACAACTGCATAAAGAGACTACAACTTAACTAGGGAGTAATAAAAACATGAAGCAACCATTTGAGACAATATTACTAAATGTCATGGACATAGTTATAAATGCAAGCCATATATTGATATAAATGTATACAAATACGCGTGTGTAATAAAAAAATAGCAGAGTTCTAAGAAAACATAATTAAAGTGGATCAAGTAGTTTGAAGGTTGTTTGCATTAGTAAGGTATAAATGCTATACGTACCATGAACTGCATAAGTTGAAGTGTTAAACTACACTGAAAGTCTGAAAGTTCAATCTGACCTTCGAAATAATTAATGCCAACATTTAGTCTGAGTCCAAATTTCTTTAAAAAAAATTTCATAGATATTGTCAAACTTCTTTGTTCTTGATTTTAATAATATTTAACTGTAAGTCATTTGACAAAACTTGCCTCTCATCTGTAAATTCAAGAATCCGCTATCACATAACTCAATGTGATGGCATCTAAATAGTTGGGTCGGGTCTTGGGTTCAATACTGAAACTTTGGCTGAAGGAAAACACTAAAAGTAATGAAGTAAGATGGAGAACCTTAATGTTAGGTAGGTTCAAGAAGTTCTTAGTGATGTGAATAACAAGTTTGTCCATGAAAGCAGGAGCAATGTATAACCCATCCATGTTATTGTCCATATTGTATCTTGATAAAACAAATTATCAACATTGTATAATTAAAACCAAGTTCTACATATAAAAACTACAAATTATGCAAACTAAGGCTTTTTTAAGACGCACTTGGGGATTAAATTTGTTTTTTAGAAAAATAATTTCTAACATTTAGTTTTTTATATTTTTTTGCTTTTTCCATTTTATGCTCAAGTGCAACCTAGCCAAACCTTAATATGCACGGTTAAGAAAAAAAGTCAAACATGACTCTTATTTCAAAGTTCTTACTGGCGAATACCGGTACTGATATAATCATAAGAACTCATGATGGCGGTATGAGTACCAGAATTGATAGGAGCTTGAAAGAGGGAATCCACCATTCCCTTTCCTCTGGTGATGTCCTGTTGGTCGTCGGACACGTCGAATGCCAGGCCTCTCCATTTGTCCTTGGTGGTCTGTTTCTCCTCATCCACTTCAGCAACAATCTTGAGATTAGCAGAAGAAATGTTGGGGCTGGTGGCATTGAAGCTCACTTTTCTCAAGTTATTCCCAAAGAAAGCTGAACTGAGAACATAAGTTCCAGCACTAGTGCCATTCGAATTTACCTGCACAAGAGATTTCCCTTTACTTATGGCCAATGAGCCACATAATTTGAATGAAATTACCAACTCCATTTTTAAGGATCACAATGAAATTAAAGACACACACCCGGCCAGATAATCAAATGATCATATTTAATTTGTACAACATAATAGGAAAATGAAGCTCTATTGAACTACATGTTTTATTTAATTTTGTCCCATGACTCCCAAGAATCAGAGAAAGGGAGAGAGACGATGAAAACAACAAAAACGTATTTGGTGATAACAAGGAGAGAAATACTTGTACCAATAATCTTTTACTACTTTCTCAATTCTAAAATATAACATCAGATTTGACTTTATAAAGTCAATTTGATATTTTTAAAATTCAAAATTAATTTATATATATATATATATATATATATATGATTATATTGTAAATTATTTAGTTACAAATTTGTTATTTTCATATTTTAAGTATATTACATCAATTTTGAATTTCGAAATATCTCAATGACTTGAAGAAATTTGTTATTTTCATATTTTAAGTATATTACATCAATTTTGGTTCAATACTGAAACTTTACCACACACGTGATCAATTAAAACTTGAAGAAAGTAAAATAATTATATATACATTCCAAATCATGAACTGAAAGGAAAGAGTATCTGGAAACTTAAGATTCGTTTTACGACCCAAGTTCATGAAGGAAAAGGAAAAACTATATTTTGGGAAATAGAACAAGTTCTCTTTTATGAAGAAGACCAATAAAGAAAATCAACCATAGATTCCTTACCCTAAAAGATGTAGAAATTAAATTCCCTAACAAAGAATTGAGACATGACGAAGCTGATATGATGATAACAAACCATTTCAGTTCGCACATTTATAATATTCAAATAGACAAAGAAAGAAAGGAAAGGTAAAAATAGAATTCTCCATTTTAAAATAAAGTACAAGGTTAATGTTCTGTTTCAACTGTTTGCTAACTAATTACTACTCACATACTGCTTATTTCTAAAAACTGCAAATATTACTACTCACATACTGCTTACACGGATTAATGTAAATTTAGATTGAAAACCTAAAGGCTGAAATTACCTGCTCAAAGAAACCAAATAAGAGGAGTAATCTAGCAGATTGAACAAGAAATCAATCAGCGGAACTAAAATTAAGATCCTGCAGAAGAGAAACCCGAAATTGGGGAGAATCGAAAAAACCCCAAATCAAATGTACACAAAACATACAGATTCACATATTTAATTAAGAGATTGGGAGAAGCAAAGTACCATATTAGCGCTTGTAACAAACAAAGGTCGGATGAAACAGGGCATAGAGGCAAAGTCAGCCGGATGTAAAGAGCTCTGGCAGTCGACGCGGTATACTGTGAAAGAACGAGAGACACAGAATGAGAGGAAAATGGAAAAAGTAGTGTAAACGCGGCAACTAAAAATAAAGAGGGATTTGGAGGGGGAAATTTATCTCCTTATTAGATGATGGAAGGTTATTATTGGTTTGATCTTTTAATCCACGGCCTTAAACTGATATTGACTTTTGACTAATCTAACACAAAATTAAAAAAATTGTTAAAAGCTTTGATTTTAACGGAAAATGATAGCTAAGAAGCTTGGTTATGCATTCTGGTGATGTGAGGCGTCTTATGTGACGATAGCGATGATTATGTGGATTTGAAGGAAAATTTTTATGAAGAAAATAAAAAAAAATTTAAAGTATAATATAAATTTAAAAAGTGTGCCAAAAAATAAGAAAATAAATAAAAAATATATTTAATTATTTTGTAATTAATATCAAATAAATTTTATTTATAATTAAGCCATTTATAAAATATAAATCCAAAAATATGTTAATTAAAATTAAGGGAATGTGAAATATATTTAGGGGAAACCAAAGAATTAATTTTAAAATTATAAACAAAGAAATTAATTTTAAAATTATAAACAGTAATTAATTTTAAAATTATGAACAATAAATTAATTTTAAAATTATAAACAGTAATTAATTTTAAAATTATAAACAGTAAATTAATTTTAAAAGTATGAACAGTAAATTAATTTTAAAGTTATAAATAGTAATTAATTTTAAAATTATAAACAGTAAATTAATTTTAAAATTATGAACGGTAATTGATTTTAAAATTATAATCACTGCCACGTCACACAAGGATGCCACATCAGCTTTGTAACGGACAACTCAGCTGCTTAGCTGTCATTTTTCGTTAAAGTCAAAGCTTTTAACAGTTTTTTTAATTTTGTGTTAGAAAAGTCGAGTTCAGTGAGTTGACTGTAAGAAAAAAAATTCAGTTATCCATCTGTAAGTTGACATATAGTACAGTGACTGAAAAAATATTTAACCCATTATTTGTTCAGTAATTTATTTATTTTTTAATTTTTTTTTCAACATTGTTAAGAAGTAGATAAGGATAATCAAGGTAATAAAGTCATTTAAAGTGAATGCTCAAAATTATTTATTATTCATCATTCGTAGAAGGTATGTGTGTATCTATATTATAAAGTCGACCACTTTTTAGACGTTTATTTTTAGTGTTAATAATTAATTTGTGTAACTCTATCATAAAAAAATGCTCAATAACTCCATCAATAATATTGATATTACTTATCCAAATACTTAAATTATATCATTCAGTTATTCGTAAACGTATGATTTGTACCTCTATATAATTCTAATGACAATATTTATAATAATAATTTGATTAATTTTAAATGATATCATTATAATATATCACTTTAATTTGATTAAGAATATGAAAAAAGGGACACCATATATGCATTTGGTTTGCAAATTTGAGAAGTTATTGTAAGTGTAAGACCCCAACTTTTTATAAATAAAATCGAATTTCCTCTAATTATTATTCTTGATTAATAAGGTGGTAATTTGATATAATGCTTTGGTTATGGGTGAAATGTGCAATTTTTACAAAATAAACAAGTGGTTATTAAAATATTTATTTTTGTCAGGAAATATTCGTTTGGTCGTGGAATATTCTTGCTGTCGAGGAATATTAAATGCGGACATTACGCTTAAACCATTTCATGGGCCCCATAACCGAAAAAGCGGTTGGATGAAAAAAACAACAAAGATTGAATTTTATAAATAACTACGTAAATTGTTACCAATTAACCTTTGTTGGGTTACCGGTGGTGAAAATACTGATAATATGCGTGGTCGCACAAAGAGCATTACCTGTATTCAGACAAGATTGTTGAATTATTGATTAAATGCGTGAAGTCACTACTCAATAATTGTTATAGTAATTACTGTTCATTATTTTATTTTATTGATTCAATAATTGCTGCGTTGATATTTATATTATTATTATTTCAATAATTGTCACTGCACAATATTTTCCATTATCAGATCAATAATTCATATTATTTGAATAATATTATCAGATAACATTATTGGCAATGTCTAGAAAGTTACATCTACAGGAGAGGTTTGGTCACCTAATTAATTGCTACCAAGATGGAGAAATCCTTATTGGAAAGCCCCTCTATCTGGGAGCGGCACTGGTTGTCGAGATTGTGATTACGTAATATTATTTTAAATAATTAATTATTGATTATTATGATAAAGAAAATATTCATTTTATGTGGATATAGATGGAGAAAATTTTAATGTGACAATTGTTGAAAATTAATATTTTATTTTTTACGATAAAATAATTCATTTAAATATATTATTTTAATAATATATTAACGGTGATATTTTTACAATGAATGTTGGATATATGAGTATATGAGGAGGAAGAGTGTTTTGTGGCATTAAATGTTTAACACATGTTTTGTGTATCGGTGGACACAATTCTTGATTGAAAATTGATTATAGGCGTAAAATCACCCGTTTGTAGATTTGGATAATTTCATTTGGAATTTGGAAAAATTTCTTACGCAAAGTTGTAGAGAATTGAAATTCCTATAAAAAGTCAAGAGATTTGAATTTTTTACGATAAAAGGGCTATTTATTGTAAATTATTGAAGTTAGGAGTTAGAAATAATTGATTTTGGAAGTTTTAATTATTATTTTCAAGAAAAACGTTTTTCAAAGGTTGGTGAGCATCTTTAACATGTGCTTGGTGGTGAAATCAGATTCCTTGGTGGTGGGCTTGAATATTTGGTAAATATTAATAGTTTATTAATTTAGTCTCCTTTTGGCGTTCTAGCATTTTTTTCTATAAATAGAGGCTAAGTTAGAATTGAAAATCACACCGAAACAAAGTTTTTCTCTCTCTCTCTATATTATCGAGCGTATTCTTGTGAGTATACTTTGAGTGTTGCTTTATCGGTCATGAGTTTCACAAGACTATATCTAGAAATTCAAATGAAGTGTGGTTATTTTGAGGTAAGGGATGTTGTTTCTTCTTAAATGATATTATCTTCTTCAATATCATTATGCCAAAATATTGTTCTGAACTTTTTATCAATTTGGAACTTTTTCATGTCTGAGAGTTCTTATTCACGAAGTTACTATTCACGAGTTCTTATTCATGAGTTCTTATTCATTTAGTACTATTCACGAAGCGTGATGATGTTTTTTGTAAAATTTCTATCTTTTGGTGTCAGAGTTACTATTCACGTGTACTAAGACTTATTCACTTAATACTTGACTATTCATCGAAAAATGAAATTTCTTCTTTTTGTCCAAAATATCTATTTTGGCTACTATCTTTGATTGTATCCATGTTTTGATCATTATTTTTGAGTTCTGCTTCAAAATCAGTTGTTATGAAGTATTATTGATCTTGGACAAACTGTAGTACGAATCCCTAATATTTGTCCTTCTATCTCCTTTGGATTCGTTCTTAAAATGTTTTTCATCACCTCTTTATCCTTAATGGTGATACTTGATGAATATCTTTGGCACGTAGTGCAAAGATGAATGATTAAATCGATGAATCTCTTTGGCCCGTAGTGCAAAAGATGAAGCAGTGTTGAGATGAACATGACCAATTGGTGATCTGAAATGAATATCTTTGGCCCTGTAGTGCAAAGATGATTAAAGATGTATATTGATTGTTGTACGAGGATGAAATATTGATGATGGACTTTTAAACCTTAGAAGACGGTAGAATTCTTTCTCTCACGTGACTCTTCTAATGGATTCTTTATTTTCATTGCATTTGTTGATCTAAAACTTGTTATCTCATTATATTTTTATCGACTTTTCCCTGTTGAAAACTAACGATAATTTGTTGTATATTATCTTAGTCATAATATTCTTTACTGGGTTAGTTGAGCTCACCCTTTCCTTTTTGTTCCATTTTCTTCTCAGGAGGTGAGAACATAGCAGGATCGAGTCGGGGTATGGAGTGATGGTTCTAGGAAAATGTTTTAGCAGTCCTCACTATTTCTATAAAATAGTGTTGGAATAATTGTAATGAGGACTTATTTGCGTGTGGATATTGTCTAGAAGAAAATATTTGTATTTAAACTCACAGTATGTATTGTCGTATTTCACACGACATTTGTATTATTGAAGTTGTAGTTTGCTTTATGTACCATGTATTTGGCGACTCAGAATGGGTGTTGTATACCTATTTTGGGGGCGTCACAGTAAGTTTATGAATTTGATAAGCTATTACAAATGAATCTATGATGCACAAACAAAACTACCAATGAAAACGAAAAACTTTAAATATATTCGAATTCGTATTCCTATAACTACCAATGAAAACGAAAAACTTTAAATATATTCGAATTCGTATTCCTATTTGAAATTTGTATTTTAATAACTTTTATATATATATATATATATATATATATATATATATATATATATAACCTTATTAACTACATACAATTTAGTTTTAATCTTATGTAACATTTCATTTGTTCATGTTTAAAATATCGTTAAATTAATTAAAATTTTCATTCCGTAGATTTTTTGAAGAGTTACACAATAAAATACAAAGTCAACGCAAATTGAGCCCCTTTCTATTACAAAATTTGGACTTTGAACCCCAGGATTCCCAAAAAATATGTTAATGCATAGATTCGAACCAAAGACCTTCAGTTTAAAATATTGATCCAATGACCACCCGAGCACATGGGCCTAAATTCTATTATTTTGCAAGGATTAATATTTATAATTGAACAAATTATTTCTCCAAAATTAAAACATATCCCCTTTCCTGTTACGTACATACATAAATGTACATAACTAATTGCGTGATAATAATAATAATAATAATAATAATAATAATAATAATAATAATAATAATTATTATTATTATTATTATTATTATTAGCTGTTATTGTTATTGTCTAGGTTTAGCCCATTTGAAGAAATAGGGGGTTTGTTTCAATATACTTGCCTACTTTGGAATGCATTCTGGAGATTGTTTTGTTTTATGACCTATGATCACGTGTTTTATAGAATTGCTTCCCTTAACAGGGGATAGAAGTCTATTTTAAGAGGTGGAAATTGTGATAACTTTATAATATATCATAGGGGGTCTAGCTATAATTTCTTCCGCATTTAGGGATCAAATTCCTACTTTGTTGCATTTTGAGGCTTTTGTTTAGTTAAACAACAGTGCATATAGATATAGTACTAGAACGGGGTTACCCTTCTTTTATAATCAAAATCATTAGACCAAATGACCAATTGCCCGCCTTGGTAACAAGCTAATATCACCTAGCTTGTATGTGTATATCATCCATGGGCAGGCCTACTTGGTATCCATGCTGCATATAATTTTGCCTATCCTGCTTAACATATTGTGATTTGGAAGAATGACTGGTGCATTTGAGCAGGCGAAACCAGCGACAGTGGACAAGGTGTGTGAGATTGTGCGGAAACAACTGGCACTGCCGGCTGATTCTGCAGTCTGCGGAGAGTCAAAGTTTGCAGCACTTGGGGCTGATTCTCTCGACACGGTATCATATCTCTCCTATGAATTATTATTATTATTATTATTATTGTTATTATTTTTATTAGTACTATTATTATTATGACTTTTATTATGATTATTATGATTATTATGATTATTATTATTATTATTATTATTACTGTTATTGTTATTATTATTATTATTATTAGTACTATTATTATTATTATTATTATTATCTTAATTTAAGGCAATATTTTAATAGTCGTTGCAAAAAGTTATATAAAATATGCAACGAAAATAAAAATTGTTGCCAATGAATGTGGTCTATATTAGGCAACGAAATATAGCAACAAAAAAACTTTCGTTGCCTACGATGAGAGAAATCAAGTGGTTAGAAATTTTGCAACCAATTTCTAACGAATTTTATTTTCAAATTTTGCAACGACTTATGAATTTTGTTGCAAAAAGTGAAAGCCCTCACACAATCTGCAACGAAGGACAAGTTTCGTTGCTAAACATACACTTTTATCAACGACTTATAAAGTCGTTGCCTGAAAAATCGTTGCTAAAGCTCCATTTTTAGCAACAAAAAAACTTTCGTTGCCCACGATGATGGGAAATCAAGTGGCCAAAAATTTTGCAACGAATTTCTAAGGAAATTTTTTCCCGCCAATGAATTAGTAACGAAATTTTGCAACGACTTATGAATTTTGTTGCAAAAAGCGAAAACCTGACACAATCTGCAACGAAGGAAAAATTTTGTTGCTAAACATATACTTTTAGCAACGACTTATAAAGTCGTTGCCAGAAAAATCGTTGCTAAAGGCCCATTTTTTTGTAGTGAATTTTCAAAAAAATCCCAATCTTTATTTTCTATCAAAATAATAGAATAAATATAAAACAAATCACTCTATGTGGGATCGATCCTTGCTTACTATTGTGTTAGTTGTTTAAATTTATAAAGTGAAAGTGAGGTTAATTTAGGAGTGTAAACGACAGGTCCCAAATTTTGGCGCCGTTGTCGGGGAGTGTTATTTGTTTTTGTTTATTCTTTGTTTTCATTTATTTTTAATATTTGCTTTTTGTTTTTGTTTTATGACTCAATATTCTAACTTTATTGACTTAAATGTTGATTAAGAGATAGAGAAAACTGCAGATACAAAAGAAGCTCTTGTTCCATCACTTGAAGTGGAAGAGATGGCGGTGCCACACAATAATAGAAATTTGAAAGAACTAGCTACTCCTGATCTGACTCAACCATCTTTTTGTATTGAGTATCCTACTTTAGATGTTTCTTTTGAACTTAACTCCAAACTAATTCGTCTTTTGCCTATTTTTCGTGGTCTTATAGGTGAAAATCCATATAAGCATCTAAAGGAGTTCCATGTATTGTGTTCCACGATGAAATCACAAGGAGTGATAGAGGAGTAGATCAAGCTTAGACTTTTTCCATTCTCCTTAGCGGATTTGGTTAAAGACTGGTTATACTATCTACCATCAGGATCAATACGATTATGGACTGATATGCAAAGGTTATTCTTGGAGAAGTATTTCCCTGCATCAAGAGTTGCCGATACACGGAAGGGGATAAGTGGAATCAGGCAGTTTAATGGAGAAACTCTCTACGAGTATTGAGAAATGTTAAAGAAGTTGTGTTCCAGCTGTCCACCTCACGAAATTGATGACCATCACTTGATCCAGTACTTCTATGAGGGGTTGCTACCAATAGAAAGAAGTATGAACGATGAGGCTAGTGGAGGAGCACTAGTAGACAAAACTCGAGACGCTGCAAATGACTTAATTATAACCATGGCAACCAACTCACATCAATATGGTACTAGGATGACTTATGCATCACAAAGGGTAAAAGAGGTGAGCACTTGTAATATTGAGTAACAAATTTCTTAATTAAATGTTATAGTTCGACAAATGGCTGCAAGGAATACGCAATGTTTTCAGCATGCTCAACCTCAGTACCATACAGAGAACCAAGAAGTAACTGTCAATTCAGGGACATCTATGGAGGATATGTTTAAGGCATTCATGAACCAAACACAACAGTTCATGAGTAAGACACAACAATTCTAGCAGGAGATAAGAACTTCTATTCAAGATCTTAGGGACCAAGTTGGTCAGCTTGCAACCACAGTAGGACGGTCACTTTCTCAAACTGTTGAAAATGTAAGTTCCATAACTTTGAGATGTGGTGCAGAGGATCAGCAGTAAGGGAAGTCAATACAAAACAAGTCAGACAATAGTGAAACAACTAACAATTATGTACTCAAGTATAAATTTCCACCTCTTTCAACTTATGAACCTAAACTACCTTTTCCCCAAGTTCTAACAAGGAATTAGAAAGTTGGAAAGAATTCAATGTGGTATACAGAGTCTAATGAAAAATTCCTTGAAGAAATGGCGAATAGGGAACAAGAACTTAAAGATGATAAGGAGTTCACTAGTGGAAACCATTTGGAAGTGCTCGAGACTACTGTTAAATTTGAAGAAGAAATCAGGTATTCAAAGTTTGAAAAGGATGAACAAGAGGTAGAGATGGAAGAATTAATAATTCCTGTAGATTTCTATAAGGAGGATATAGATGATGATAGTTTCCTTGTACCAACAACAACACAGAATGACAAACACCATGAGACCTTACACATGGAATTGGATGAGGCACATGTCAAGTTCAGCATATATGAAGTTAAAAGGTATCTTGATAATATTAATTTTGTTTTTTCTACTGATGTTGTTGACTCTATAGTGCAAGAATCTCTTGAACAAATATACAAGGAGGATCTGAGGGCTGGAATGGAGCAAAATCAGGATCTAAAGGATGCTCCTAATGAAGAATTGAAGCTGTTACTAGTCCACTTGAAGTTCACAAGTCCAATTACATAGGATGAGAAGGATGATGTCAAGCCAATGACAATAAACAAGGGCAGCTGCTTGGGAGGCAACCCAAGATCTCAAATTTAATTTTTCTATCCCTTTACTTTTTAGTTTTTTTTATTGCATGTTAGTCAGTAGTACTTTCTTCTTTGCATGATTTTCTTACATTGGGGACAATGTAAGGTTTGAGTGTGGGGGGAGATTTAGGTTTTATTTAGGAAAAATAATCCAATTTTGATGGGAAGTTGAAAAAAAAAATCTGATTTTTTTTTTGAAAACTTGGGTTCTATGGTTCTTTTTAGTTACATGTTTAAAAGGTTAAAGTCAAAATTTGAGAATTAATACTAAATTTTAGAATCTATTTAATGCTTAGTTGGTTAATGAACAATGACGACTAAGCCATAATCCATAGTAACTGATTTAAACTGAATTTGTGATACATAAGTACTTGAATATGAGAAGCATGTTTATTTGGCTAAGTTAATTATGGAGTTGTCTATGTGCACTGATTTCATGACTTAGAACTGTTTAACTTGCTTATGTTGTTGCAGAACCATGTGAAAAAATGATGAACGAAAAAAATAAAGAAGAAAAAAAAAGAGAAAGAAAAATTTGGTGATTGAAAATCTACTTCAATGTCCATTGTGCGAAATAACTGGGTATCAAAGCCTCGGGAAGCATCGGTATTCATGCTGAAAAGTGTGATGGATAAAAGTAGCTTGACTAGTCGACTTTTGTGGCCTTTATTACTTGAATAAGTAAGCCTTAGGGGTGTCTCTACACCTAGCGCCCTAAGATCATCTGGTTTGGGAGTCTTTGGTGGAAAGTTCGCTAATGGGTAACTCTGAAAAGCCTAAGAAAAGGAGACATTGCACATGAAGAAAAGAAAAAAAATACGAGAAAAAGCATGAAAATACATTCATCTGTGCTAAAGAAAAGGTTATATAAAAAAAATTAAAAAACAAGGAAAAAATTGTTCTTAGTTATGAGTCAGTGTGCACGATTTTTGTTCCATAATAACCAAGTTGAGTAAGTATGTGGACTGTAGGAAAGTTTCTTTTGTGGTTACAGGTTGGTTTAATGAAGTTCGTTGATGAAATGGTAAGGTTGTTCATTGTGAGTTAACTGATGAGACATTGATTAGATTTCTGTGAGTTTAGTGTTAAAAGTCATGATTTGTATCTTGTAATCTTTTGACATAATGGTTGAATAGAATTTTCCTGGAAATCAAACTTTTGGTTTACACGAGGACGTGTAAAGGCTAAGTGTGGGGGAATTTGATGAGTGCATATTATTTATTTATTTTGATTCTTTTATGTTTAGTTTTATTGCATGTTTCATGTGTATATGAGCTTATGAAGGTGTTTAATGATTTCAGGAAGAATTGGAGCTGAAATGAGGAAAAAGGGTAAATTGCATGGTTTTTAGCATTAAGTTGGATGCATGGTCTTGGCTTTGGAATTGGATTTTATTGTAGAGCTTTTTCCTAACTTTCTGGAACATCTTGAATCGTCCCAATCGGAGTTCATATGAAAAAGTTATGATCTTTTTACTAAATGGACGTTGAACCTCAAAGTTTGGAAGTTATAATTTACACAGCAGTCACTTGGAGACCAATTTCGACCTTGATGCCGCTAGAATATTTCAAATTTCAAAGAATGAAAGTTGTAGATCTCGTCGATATCTTCATTTTGATAGGTAGCAGACCTCATAACTCCTTCCAGATCAAAAGTTATGCTCGTTTAACCCAATGACGTCGCAGTAGGAAATGGAAATTCGCCCCAGCGAATTTGAGCGGGAAAATTGGGAAATCTTGGATTTTTGAAAAGTTTCTAAATGCAGATTTTGGTAGACTTCTACATGGAATTGGATTGATATTTCTATTAGCTTTAGGATTTCCTTTAGACTAAGATTTATTTCCAAATTGAATTCTATTTCTTTATGGAAACTAGTTATGATTTGTAATTCCTTTTAGGATTTGGATTTCTACTTCCCATAGAATTTAGGACTCTGTCTAGCACTATAAATAGAGGATGCTAGTTAGGGTTTTATTCATTCAACTATGAACTATCATCTATTGGAGTGAAAACTCAAGAGCATGTCAGGCTAGTTCTTTTCATTCAGTTCTAAAGGGAGGTGAATCCTTATTACAAGTAATTGATTAGTTCAGTATTATTATTTATTCCTTCTTGTGTGAAATTTCTTATGATAATTTGTTTTCATTGATTGCATGCTAATTGATCTAATTAATTTGATATGACCAATTGAGTTAATTTGATCATTATCATCTGCTAGATTAAGATTGGTATTACGTGTAATTGATATCTGTATTCATCACAAGTAGCAACTTGGTAATACTAATTGTGAATAAGCTTTTATGTATTGCTAAGATTATCAGAAAACAAGTTAAACAAATCGAGCTTATGTGTTTGTTGCTTAGATTAGCCTAATTCTCTATTTCTTAATGCTTCTATTATATTAAATCTAGAGAGCTTATTCTAGGTTGTATGCTAGTTAGAATATGGTGGAGAGCTTATTGTTATCTAGGGCTAATAGTTTCATTGAAGGGAAAATAATAATAACTTGATTAATTGATTGATGTACTTGGTGAAACTGAACTGCAGAACTGAAGTTTTTACATTTTTGGTTAACTTCATTATTAATTCTTGTTTCCTTAGTTTCAAAACAATTTTCAAAAAATTTCCAATCTTTATTTTCTATCAAAATAATAGAATATATATAAAATAAATCACTCTATCTGGGATCGATCCTTGCTTACTACTATGCTATTTGTTTGAATTTGTAAAGTGAAAGTGAGGTTAATTTAGGAGTGTAAACGACAGCTCTCAATTTTGTGGTAGGTCTTTCGACTACTCAAAAAGGGTACGATGTAATTTGGGTGATTGTGGACAGATTGATGAAATTAGCACACTTTTTGCCAATAAAGATTATATTCAATCTGGATCAGTTGGCAAAGTTATATGTTAAGGAGATCGTTTCAATGTATGGGGTTCCATTGTCAATTATGTCAGACTAAGATCCACGATTCACGTTGAACTTCTGGAAGAGACTATAAGAATGTATGGGAACATAATTGAGAATAAGTACGACATACCATCCTCAAACGGATGACCAAAGCGAACAAACAATCCAAACATTAAAAGATATGTTGCGAGTATGCATCATGGATTTCAAAGGAAACTAGGATGATCATTTACCATTGGCTGAATTCGCCTACAATGACAGTTACCACGCGAGTATTGGCATGTCGCCTTATGAAGCGTTGTACGACATAAAGTGCAGAACTCCACTGTTTTGGAATGAAGTTGGTGAACGTCAACTGTTAGGGCCGAAATTGGTACAACAGACCGTTGAAGTTGTCAAAATTATCAGGGAAAGATTGGTAGCTGCTTAAGGCAGACAGAAGAAATATGCTGATCAACACCGATAAAATTGTGAATATAACGTTGGAAATTTTATTTTCCTAAAAGTTTTTCCCTGGAAGGGGAACATCCAATTTGGTAAGAAAGGGAAGCTAAGCCCGAGGTTTATTGGACCCATTGAGGTGCTGCGAAGAGTAGGTGAAGTGACTTATAAGGTAGCTCTACCTCTAGAATTGGAACATGTTCACATTGTCTTTTATGTTTTGGTGTTACAATCGTATAAACCCGACTACAAGCATGTGATCGAGTATGAACTGTTACAGCTTGATAAAGATTTATTTTTTGAGGAAATCTCTATCCAGATAGTTAACAGGAAAGAACAAGTGCTCAGGAATAAAGTAATACCTTCTATGAAGGTGATATGGGGGAATCAGAGTGCCGAGAAAGCTACGTGGGAACTCGAAGATAAAATGTTAAAAATCTATCTTGAGTTGTTTGTTTGATCCGTGTCTTCGATTTTGGGGACATAATCCCTGTAAGGTGGGAAAAGTGTGACAGATGAATTGATTAAGTTTTATTCTGGGGGACAGAATCCTTGTAAGGAGGGATGTAACGCCCGAGAAAATCGGATTTTTATGACAATTAAATTTTTATTTGATTATGTGAATTAAATGAATTTAATTGATTACTATGTGAGTAAGCTATGTGAAGGTCGTTCTATGACCTAGAATGTGCTAACGTGGTTAGTATTCTGGCTTTGTGCTAGAATTATTTGTTTGGAATTTCCAAGACGAAAATAATTGTTTTATGAGAAATTTTCGTAAAAACACTATTCATCTGTTTATGTTTGGGGAGTTATTTTGAAATTCTGAGAAACGCGTGATGATAGAATATTGAGATTAGATGGAATATCTGATAATATTTCATTTATGGCAAACGTAGTTTTCGCCTGCGGACTTAAAACCTAAGGGTTAAGTATATTGATTTCCGAGAAGGAAATAATATGCGTAGAAGGAATGGCGTTAGGGTTAATGCGAGCGTTATACATTTATGATACTATTTAGTATCTATGTATAATACGTTGAGTAAATACGAAGTACAATACGATTATTGTACGAGTAGTATATGGAGAGAATACGTGAATTATACGTATGGGATACGATTCGTATTATAGAATTAAGTTAAGACTTAATGACTAATTCAATTGTGTTGGATTAGAATTAGCCCAATCAATTCAATGACCAAGCCTAAAGAAATTGATGGGTTAAGCCCAAGTCAAGGCCCATTGTTAAGTTAGTTAAGCCCAATTCATTAAAACCGAACCGTGGATCAAACTGGTGGGTTATCAAATGGGTAAAACCCATGGGGCAACCCATGGGATGTC
This sequence comes from Panax ginseng, assembly GCA_020205605.1. Taxonomy (NCBI): domain Eukaryota; kingdom Viridiplantae; phylum Streptophyta; class Magnoliopsida; order Apiales; family Araliaceae; genus Panax; species Panax ginseng. The sequence goes on along the minus strand of CM035130.1, from coordinate 124,689,628 downwards.
ACATGGCAAGAGGTGGGCCGGCCACTTGGTGTGCAAGCCAAGTTTGAGGCTTGGTCACCAAGTAAAATACTTGGTGACCACACATGAATAGTAAGGAGGTTTGTGGTTTAAAGTCAAAATTACACTCCATTCTAGTTTCCTATAAATAAGAGGCCAGATTGTTTCATTTGGGAGTTTTACAAATTTCCAACCTAAATTATTTGAGAGAGCTAGACTTACAAATCCTTCACTTTGGAAGCTTGATCTTAGAGTTTTCCAAGAGAGTTTCATAAGAGTTCTTGAGGTAATACTACTTGTTTCTCATTTCCATCTCTTTTAGATTTTCTTTTATCTTAGAGAATCATAGAATGGGTGGTATATGTCTTGTATGAGGGATTAAAGATGACTTACCATAGATTCAATCTCTACAAGTCATGAGATTATAAGAATCATAAGGTTTAATATAGTTTTGAACCATGAAAATATTGTTTGTTGAGATCAATTATTTATAAACGATTGAACTCCATCAATACGTTAATATATGCATCTTGTTTGGTTCGGATGTAGATATGAAATCCATGGAGTATTCCATGTGATTTGGCTTAGAGAATGCTAGTAACGAAGTTATGGCGGATTTCACGGAAATAAACGTTGAATGTTGAAAACGTTGAATTTCGGATTAAGGGTCAAAAGTTGCTGTGAGACTTGAAAACGTTGGTTTTCAATGTCAACACGTGAGATAGGGTGATTAAGAGTTGTGGGTTCGAGAATCGTCGGATTCCGACTTAAAACGAAGAAAACGAGTATTGAACGCTCATTAACGTTTACGAACGTCTAAAAAATGAACTCAATAGTGAATTTTGAGTTAATGGATTCAAAAGTGTCGAATTCTTATATGAACACGTAGAGTATGTCATTTATGACGTGTAGGCTTTTGAACGGACCAAATCGGGCTTATAACGAAGAAGTTACGACCCCGGGAGTTTCACAAAATTTTCAAAAATTGTTGAAATCAGATCGAGGTCTCAGAAATAGCGGCATGCATATAGTGTAAAATTGCCTGCAGCAAAGGCCAAAGACAGGTATTTACACATTGTTAAATGATGCCAAAATTTAACGTCTCACGCAAGTCTCAAGGGGCGAGACCGGAGTCACCATTACTAATCGGCGCCAGAAGCGCCAGTCTAGTATTGTATAGGTCGCGCCGCAGCGCGAGTTCAAGGTTCTTGATAGTGATTTAGGTTTTGAACTTCAATTGTTCAGGGACCTAAAGGGGGTAATGTTTGTACACTTCATAAGTGTATTAAAGCTATTCCTATGCTACCTATACTAAGGTATATGGTGTTAAAAACTTAGGAATTGAATGCATGTTAACAAGTTAAGAACGATGAACAAAGTTGGTATTTTATCAACGATGTTCGAGTCCGGTTAATAACGTCAGTTGAGTAATAAACCGAGACGAAGGGTAATAAGTCATGTTGACTTTAATAAAATTATTAAGTTAACTAAGACATAGAAGAGAAAGAAGTTGGTAGAAACATTTATTTGTTAGCTAATTACAGTGTGCTATGTGAATATATCATGTAGATTCTGTAAAGGCTGTGGTCAGTCGAGTAAGTTATTGAAGACGCTGAAAGACAAGTTTTCTTAACGCTTGTCTAACTTTCAAGTTAGCCAAGTTTTATGTTATTCGTTGAACTGAATTGCAAGACTTGTTTTAAAGAAAGGGTCGATGCCAGATTTTAACTCGGCTAGACTATTCGTAATATATAGATTGATTATTATTCATATCATTCTATATAGAAATGTTAACGCTATCCTATGCCAAGTAATTGGTACGGACGTGAAGGTAAGGTTTGTCTATGAACAAACAAAAGTATGTTTCATTGATTATTCGATGGGCACGCGAGTTTGCCAAAAATATTAAACGTAAATACGTTTAATGAATGAGTGTTGATCAACATAGAGTACTATAGGCTAATCACCTAGAAGTGCTCGTAAGTTATGCGGATGAACATCCTTAGTGCTGTGGACTCCTTTTCAAGTATGAAAACTGAAAGTTACTATTTATGGTCTATCGACCGGTTCAGAATTCTTAATCTATTCTATACTTTGGGAATTGATGTTATGAACTGTTAAAGTATTATTGATTCATAATACTTCATAACTATTGTTCAGTTATGTCAAAATTGTTATATAATTCATGAATGTGGTATTCCTGTTATCCTTGATTAAACTTGCTGAGCTGTCATGCTCACTTCTTGCGTGAATTATATAACTGCAGTTAAAGATGAACGTACTGTGAATGCCAAGAGAGATAAGGGCAAAGCTAATATGAATGCTTAGGCATTGTGTAATAGTTTAGTAAGTTTGTATGTATTATACATTATGAACAATGAACGATGTAACCGGTTTATGAACTTGGGAAGAATTATACTTTGATTGTAATAAGAAGATAGTAATTACATTCATTTTGTTTTATTTCAATGGAATGATTGTATGGATGTTAAGATAAAGGAGCACCATATGCTCGGGTTGGAAGATACCCGAATTTGGGGGCGTCACAGGTTGGTATTAAAGCTTTAGGTTATAAAACTTAAGGGGGGAAAACATTAGGCTAATAACCTCGTAAGGAAGGTAAAGTTCGAAGAATGAAATTCAAGTCCATTGAATTAATAAGGTATTGAGATAACTCAGTATCGAAAGGATTAAAAGATGGAAATTAATCTTAAAGATATTAAATGTGATTTGTGCTTGTACTATTGTGTATTATATACTAATCAACGTGTTATATGTTTGTAGATGTCCACCGATAGCTTGTTGTTTAGAAACGTGGAAATGATAAGTGAGGACTCGATTAACCAAGTTGAGATAGTACCAATGCCAAGCAAGTGAGGTACCGATAGTTATATTTAGATGACTTCGGACATTGAGGAGTACATCTCGAGGAGGAATACTCGAGGAGACCATGGGGTTAGCATCATACCTTAACGAGATGCTAGACATGGAGGAGGAGATGGAGAGCGACATCGGTTATCACGGCAGTGCCTACTCAGAGCCGACACCTCCGGATGCAATGAGAGCATCAGTATCTAGTTGTGTTGGATAGGAATGTGCAACCGCGCATGAGTAGAGACACGTAATGAGGAGATAACCGCTTTTTATCTAAAAGCGAAAAAGAATCTGCGCAGAGGCGGACTTTGAGTCGAGAAACCTAAGAGAAAGTGCTTATGATCGATAAGGCTCGTGACTATAAGGATGAGGTCCTTAAGCTACAAAAGAAACCGGGTTGAGAAAGACCGTAAGATAGCTAGGATGTCATACATCCACGAATGCGCTTCATGAGGATTTCAAGTCGAAAATTGCTTGTTATTCTATTGAGTCAAGATGCATTTCGGCATACCATAAGTTGAGATATAGTGTCGATTCTGGCAAATCAGAAATATGAGAATGCCGTTCAACAATGTTAATAGATCATTAGATCTTTTTGTATGTAGTACTGACGTAAAACCCTCTTTTGTATAATTTAAGGGTAGTCTTTTTGTAAATCCCAATTTTTGTAGAAGGCAATCGCGGGATAGTATGTAATAGCTTTTGGCTAAGGGAACATGATGGAAATAGTTTTGACTATGAAAGCATATTATATAATGAAGTTTTTATTAAATGTGCTTGTTGTGGTATGAATGGTTGTTGTTGATTGAGAATGATAACCGAGTAGTTAAATAGATAATAACGAAGCTTCTTTTTATTTAATCAGAATTATGCCGCCAAGAAGGAGACAACGTAACCAAGAGGCCGAGTCTCATAATGAGAATCAGGGAGGTCCTAATAACCCTATGCAAGAGTTCATTAATTTATTAACGGCTGCATTTAACCAAGTGGGGGGTGGGATTCCTATAGCTCCTGGGGTAGCAAGAACAACTACCTTTAAGGACTTTTAAAGTGTGGGTCCTCCCAAGTTCCGAGGAATGACGGACCCACTAGAAGCCCAGACATGGGTTAGAGAGATTGAAAAGGCGTTTATGATAACAAACGTAGGTGAGGTGCAAAAGACTTCTTTTGTGACTTACATGATGAAGGGGGAAGCCAACTACTGGTGGGAGGCTCACAAGGGTGGGGCTAGGACATAGGCTGTTATGCGGAAACAGTTTAAGAAGGTATTCTTCGAGAACTATTTCCCTACTAGCATGCAGGGTAGGATGGAAATTAAGTTCCTAGAACTTAAGCAGGGGGATATGACAGTTCCCCAGTATGCCACCAAGTTTAACGAATTGGCGAGATTTGCTCCACACCAGGTGGATACAGAGAGGAGAGAAAGTAGCGAAGTTCGAAAGCAGGCTTAAAACCCCCGGCTCTATAGTAGATATCAATTTTTTGAGTGCTTCCTACGGGACCATTCAAAAAGGTGATAATAGTCAAGGTGGTGGTGAGGCATTGTCTCAATACCACAAAGAGCGTAAAGATCAAGAGCAAGTTAGAGGGAGGTAAAAATTTGAAGTTACAAATGGAAGTGGCAACTTGCCAAAGAGAAAGAGTTTTAACCTCGGGAATACAAGGGGTAAAAGGTGGAGATCCCAAACATGGGAGTCATTTAAAGGGAAAGCAAGATGCTACAATCTGTAGGCGGGGAGGGCATTTGTCACCCAACCTGGCCCTAACCCTAAGAAGAAACCAGGATGTTTTTGTTCGTGGGTCAATGGACCACATGGCAAGAAATTTCGAAGAAGGGTTTAGAGGGAATAAGAGTTCGGTAGTGGTAAATTAGCCATTATGGACCAACACCATCGGTGGGTAGACCCTCACCAGACGTTTAATATGACTATCCAAGATGCGATTGCATCAACGGATGTAGTAGCGAGGTATCATTCCTGGCCAATAAGATAAATGCTTATGTGCTATTTGATTTCGGTGCTACTTGTTCTTTTATAGCATGTGAATTTGCTAAGCGATTAGGTTTAATCCCTGAGAAGTTACCTATACCTTTAGACGTTAAGGTAGCAAATGAAGAGATAATCCCCATTGAACATATTCATAAGGACTGTTACGTAGATGTGATAACCCAGGATTTCGAATAATCCAAATTTCACGAATAAATTTTTTTTTTATATTAAATATTGACTGTTAATATTGTACTATGTATTTGAAATACGAGTATCGAGAAGTAGTCAATTTGTGTATTGATTGAGAAATTAGAGTAGAGTTGTGCTTAACGGAGAATAGAAACCCTACCCTAAGTCCGGATAGGGATTCGATTGAAAATATAATTTAAATAATTATACTTGATGAGTACGTGTTTCAGATCAGATAAAATGTTGATCAATGATTGGCCTGGGTAGGGTACAATATTTATAAACCCTAATAAGGGATTGAAAACTCTAATCTTAAGATTTGAAACCCTAACACGTAGTTAAGAACCCTAATCGAAAGCCGAGAAACCCTAATTTTTAATTTGGGAATCCTAAACCCTAATTAGGAAACCCTAATCCTAATTAGTAAGCTCTAAAGTGATTAGTATTCTTTAATGTGATTAGTAACCTTTAATATAATTAGGGAACACTAATTATATTTTTGAACATCTTAATTTTCTATTTTAAAGATCCTAATTTAGAAAATCCTAGAAGCAAAAGTTGTAAAACTAGGGTTAGAACCTTAGGGTTAAACCCTAAGGGTTAAACCCTAAGGGTTTGGTAAATCTCATGTATGCCATTAAAATTTCATGTACAAAGTCCAAAATACCCTTTACTTAGATATTTAGTTAGAAGATTTGCAAGATCTAGTGAGTCATCACTTAAGATTATCCCATGTGCTAGAAATAAGCTTCAACCTTATCCAAATATACAGCTAGCATGCTTGTATACATTGCATCTAAAGGATATAAGAGATCTAGAGAGAGAAAGTTCATAAAACTTGCTCATTTTCAACTTTGCTCTCACCAACTCTTATTCTCTCTCATACCTCTGAAATTCTAAGGTAGACCAGTCCTAAATACAACCCCTAGATCAACCAATAACAGATTGGAGAGTATAGATCAAGGATTGGAAAGCTAGAAGGTATAAACCCAAATTGATTTTTAATCTTTGTTGCTAAGAAAATAATTGTGTTTAAGTGTTTATATTTGTGTTATATGGTATTTTTAGTTGATCTATGTTGATCCATGATGGATCCATAGAATCAAAGTGGGTAAAAATGCAAGTTTTCAAAATCTGTTCTTGAGCTCTAAAGGTGACTGACAAACAAATGTCATAAGGCTTAGATCTCTGTATATTAATGATTTGTAAGATGTTATGTGTTAGATCTATAGTTTGCTATGTTGTCTTTCATCTGCATGTGGTATCACAGTTATTGATTGGTTAGATTTCGTTTTATTCGCGGTCAAAGTCGGTTAACCGACGTTGACTGGGCTAAAATCTGGGCAACCCAGAACGTACGAAACAACTGCTGACACTGTTTTTCAAGGACCGGATCTGACAAGTTTTGATGTTGTTTGATGTTGTTGTTGTAACCATATGGTAGTATGTAATATGGGCCTTAGATCCATGTATTTAGGCCCTCCAAAACATCCTTAGATCGAGCACAGTGGACGGTCAAAAGAGGCCACCTGGCCACAGTTTGTGTTTCTGGGAAAAACCCAGCAACGCATGAACACATGTTCTGATAGGGTTTTGACCGAAGCATATCCTATGAATATTTTGTTGTTAGACTCAGATCTCGTTATGTTGTTATTCTTTGTCATGTGTACTACGATTATGAACCAAGAAACAACTAAAATAGTTAACAAAACACTTAGATAATTGAGCTTGAAAGTGACTGCTCGAGTTTCTGGGTTTCTGGGAAAACCCAGAAACCGTCTGACAATAAGTTTGAAGGCACTGATCAGTTTGTTATGATGTTGTATGACTTTAATGTTGATTGTTAATGGTATTGTTACATGAGTACTACATGATTGAACTTTAAGGTAGCCCAGAAACAATTTTAAACCAAGATTAAAAGCTGGTCAAACGTGCACCCTTGAACATGAGTCTGACAGTGTTCTTGAGATGAAGAACACCTAAGACGACAGATAAGTGTCGCTATAGGCTATAGCGACGGTTTAATTAGTTTTATTTTCTGATTTTTTCGGAAAATGATTAAAAATAGAAAATAAATTATAAAAATTACCAAAAATGGGTTTAAAAATTATTTTAAATTATGAAAAATAATTTCTGACTATTTGGAATATTTTTATTTAATATTTATAATTATTTAAATATTAAATATATTTAATTTATTTAATTAGTGTATTAAATAAATTAGAGAAAATGATTTAATATTATTAAGAATCATTTAAAATAAGAATAAAATGTTTAAAAATATTTAGAGTTATAAAATGTAACTTTTAATATTTTTGGAGAATTTTCATTAATAAATTAATATTAATGATATTAGATTTATTTAATTATTATATTAAATAAATGAAATAAAATGATTTTATTGATTTAAAAATCATTTAAAATGAGAAAAAATGATTTAAAAATATTTTAAGTTATAATTAATGACTTTTAATATTTTAATGATAATTTCATTAATATTTGATTATTAATGGTGATGATTTAAAAATGATTTTAATTACTTTAAAAATCTTTTAAGTACAATATTGATGATTTTAAAATATTGTAAGTTATTAAAATAAATGTAATATTTTGAAAAGTATGTTATTAATGTTTTTATATTATTAATTATTAATAATGATAAGATTATTTGATAATTAAATGATTTAAAAGTTATTTTTGTTTGAAAAATTATTATAAATTATAATAATTGCTTATAAATTATTAAAAGCTTCAAAAAATATTATAAATGATATTTGACTTATCTAAAATAATATTGAAGCTTAGAAACCGAGTTTAATTGACAATAATTGTGTTAATTGTCGATAGGTGACCAGATCATCGAGAATGGACCGAAGTCCAACCGCACCAAAATAGTTAGACTTGTTATGTGTTTATATAGGTTATAAACACCCATGTAGCTATGTGGTAATGTGTCTCAGGAGAAGTTTGACTGCGTGAATTATAGTGTGTTATGTGTTATAAATTATTGTGCTAATTGTGAGACCGATATTATTGGTTATAGGTCTTACTTAACGCAGATAAGTTTATTGTGTAGAAATGTAATCACGGAAGAGGTAAGTTCCCTAACTCAACCTCGAGTTAATATTGTTTAATTATTATTGGTGGTTAATTATTGCTAATTAGACCACGTCCAGGGATTTATTGTTGATTATTCGCAGTTAGTGCATGTTTAATAATTTAGAATGAATTACTGATTCGTAATATATACATTCGTAAAATAACTGTTGTTGGTTATACATATCCGTGAGAAGCTAGAATTGACAAAGATGAGATAATTCTCGCTTATTGTCGAATTATGTTGAGAAATGTCTTAGCCAATTATTCCGTTTGATTTAACATTTGTTAGAACTTGATAGGTTCGAGAAGAGAATTAAATTATTAGTGACAGATTGATGCCAATTATTTCGGCTAGATCGAGAAGTAAATAGAATTTGAAATCACAGTATTTCGTTGTAAAATCAAAATCTTGATTTTAAGATCGGGAAGAACAACCTTTTATATAAAGGGAATATTTTATCTATTCGAGTATTCTACTTTATGCATGATTAAGTATTATGCATAATATAGGGTATACTAAAGTTGATCACTTTATATACTTGCAGAGGGGTATGATTTAATCTTTATGGTTATCTCGACACTCGGGTATATCAAAGTTTAACTTTGATATTTACTCGAGAAGAGAAGTTCAAGATCCAATGGATCGCTAAATAAAACTGGAAAACATTCCACTTTTGCTATTTCAGTAGAATTAATTCTTGATTATTCATTTGAATATCATAGAAAACCTTGAAAGCGTTGTACTTTTCATTATCGAATTATTATTCGTAGAGAATGTGAGAAGGTTTGATATTGATTTTATATCTTTATCGATCTCTTAACTTCATGAGCAAACTTGTTGCTCACCCTTGCTATAAATAAAACTTTTCATTAGGGACTAAGTTGAAGTATGTCATGCCAAGAAGAACAAAGGAAAAGGAATAGTTATAAATTAGTTATGATGAACAATATTATTATTATGTTGTATTGTATTGTAAACCCTTTTTGTATATCTAAAGGGGTATGTCTGTAATGTTAAGGTTAGTAGACCTGGGACTTATGTATTAACAATCTATGTTAATGAGTTATGTATTCCTATTTAAATTAAATGGGTAGTTAGATGGTATTATATTGTGGATCATGAACACCAAACTCGGGGGTCAGGTATCCCAGATTTGGGGGTGTCACAGTAGAAATTGGAGGGAATAAGTTATCGGTAGATTTGGTACTGATAAGGTTAAAAGAATTTGATGTAATTCTTGGTATGGATTGGTTGGTTAACTATAAGGCGATTATAGATTGCCATAGGAAAAGTGTAAACCTTCGGATTTCTAAGAAAACCAAGGTAGTGTTCTTCGGTAGTAAATCACCGAGACGCACTTGTTGTCCTGCATCCATGACACAAGTTAGGAAGATGTTGAGAAGGGTGTGTAGGTTATCCGCGCCATGTTGTGGATACCCCTAAGAGTGGGAACATACTTGGACCGGATACCTATAGTAAGAGTTCAGCGGATGTATTTTAGGAGGAGTTACCGGTATTCCACCGGATGTGGGGAGGTGGAGTTTGTAATTGATTCATTAAGGGAACACACCCGGTTCAAGGCGGCACCATATCGGATGGCGCCAATTGAGATGAAGGAGTTAGTGGTTCAATTACAAGAACTATTAGATAGGAGAAGTACATTCAACCGAAAGTGTGTCTCCTTGGGGAGCACCCTGTTGTTCAGTAAAGAAGATGGATGGGTCGTTAATACTTTGTATCGACTATCAAGAGTTGAACAAGTTAACGATTAAGAATAAATACCCGTTGCCCGGGATCGATGATCTATTTGATCGGTTGAAAGGCAAAGTATTTTCTAAGATAGATTTCATGCACGGGTATCATAAGTTAAAAGGTGAGGAAGGAGGATGTACTAAGAAAGGCGGCATTTAGAACTTCGTTATGGTCATTACGAATCGTATGTCGCTTGAGTTAACATTTTTTATGGTATGAGAATCATAGTGTTCATTGATGATATTCTAGTCTATTCAAAAGGTGGCATTTAAGAGAGCACTCAAGGATAAAAGATATCGCCTCATGTTCAACTCCTGGGCATGTTATGATAAGGATGAAGATATATTTCGAAAATGCCAACCTGAGGTTCGTAGTTTTTGGGGTTAATGATACTGTGGTCCGTATATCTCACACTTCACTATAAAGATAATGCCTCCATATCTTTAAGGTAAAACTACATCCGCTAATTCCAAATCATGAGTAGGATAGACCTTCATAATCCTTCAATTGACGCGATCACACGAATGATATGCAATGACTTTGCCATGCCGTATGAGTACATATCTTTAAGGTGTAAATCAAGTCCTTTATGCATATGAAGCAGCATACGCAACTAATCTTATGCAAGCATCGCTATACACTACAAAATTCCCTCGATCGCTTCTGCAAGGACAATACAGTGCCTCACTTAATCTCTTATTCAACTCCTCAAAATCGTTTCTCACATTTTTCACCATACATATACTTCACCGACTTCCCGTCTGATTTGTCAACTGAGTAACTATTTTAGAAAAGTCCTAATGAACCTTCTATAAGATCCTCGCTAACCCCGTAAAAACTCGAACCTCGCTTGGCATTTTCTGTTGTTCCCATTCATTAATCGCCGCTACTTTTGGTCGGATCTAAAAATGCCATCCTTATTGATAACATGCCCTAGAAATCGTGACTCGGGCCAAGCCAAAATCACACTTTGTGAATTTCGTGATACAACTTCTCCTTCCTTAGTGTTTCCAACACTATTCTTAAATGTTCGCATGATCTTCCTCGCATCTTTGAATCAGACTAGAATATCATCAATGAACACTACTACTTAACTTGTCCAAATATTGTTTGAACACTGCTCATCAAATCTATAAATGCGATCGGGCGATTAATCAACCCAAACGACATTACCAAAAACTCAGAATGACCATAACGAAGTTCTCAACGCCGCCTTAGGTACATCCTCCTTCCTCACCTTTTAACCGATGATACCCCGCACAAGAATCTATCTTAGAAAATACTTTGCCCTTTCAATCGATCAAATAGATCATCGATCCCGGGCAACGGTATTTATTCTTAATTGTCAACTTGTTCAACTCTCGATAGTCGATACAAAGTCTTAATGACCCATCCTTCTTCTTGAAAACAACATTGGTGCTCCCCAAGGAGACACACTCTGCTGAATGTACTTCCTATCTAATAGTTCTTGTAATTGAACCATTAACTCTTTTCATCACAATCGGGCGCCATCCGAGCATGGTGCCTTGAAATCGTGCCATTCCCGTAATGTATCAATTACAACCCACCTCCTCGTCCGTGGAATACCCAGAATTCCTCCTAAATACATCCGCTAATTCTTGCACTATAGGTATCCGTCCAAGGATGTTCTCACTCTTTGGGTATCCACAACATGGCACATATAACCTACACACCCTTTTCTCAACATCTTCTTAGTCAAATCACAGATGCACAACAAAGAAGGCTCTTGGTGATTTACTATCAAGAACACTACCTTGGTTTTTTAGAAAGTCAAGGTTTACACTTTTCTTATGGCAATCTATAATCGCCTTTATGGTTAACCAACCAATCCATACCAAGAATTACATCGAATTCTTTTTTATCCTTATTTGCACCAAAATCTACCGATAACTCACTCCCTCTAATTTCTACGCAACAACTTTATGAATATGTTCAATGGGAATTATCTCTTCGCTTGCTACCTTAACGCCTAAAGGTATATGTAACTTCTCGTGGATTAAACCTAATCGATTAGAAAATTCACATGCTATAAAAGAACAAGTAGCACCTCAAACCAAATAGACATAAGCATTTAACTTATCGATTTAATGATACCGCTACCACATCCGTTGATGCAACCGCATCTTGGACAGTCATATTAAACGAACGAGCTGAGGGTCTACCCACTGATGGTGTTGGTCCAGTAATGGCTAATTTACCACTACTAGAACTCTTATTCCCCTGTAATCCCTTCTTCGGGCAATTTCTTGCCATGTGGTCCGTTGACCCATAGACAAAACATCCCTGGTTCTTCTTAGGGTTAGGACAGTTGGGTGACAAATGCCTCTCCTGCCCACAATTGTAGCATACCGCTTTCCCCTTTAAACAAACTCCCATGAGAGGCTTTTCGCATGTCTTACATGCTTCCGTCCTTTGTTTGGGATCTCCCTACTTTACCCAAGATTCCTGTGATTAAAACTCTTTTTCTTTTGGCAAGTCAGCTTTCACCGGCAACTTCAAATTTTATTACCTCCCTCTAACTTAATCTTAATCTTCCACTCTTTATGGTATAAAGACAATGCCTTACCACCACCTTCATCTATTATCGCTTTCTCCAGAATGGTCCCGTAGGAAGCACTCTGGAAAATCGATATCCTACTATAGAGCCAGGGTTTTAAGCCCTGCTCAAATTTGCGCGCCTTGCTCTCCTCTGTATCCACTTGATGTGGAGAAAATCTCGCCAATTCGTTAAACTTGACAGCATACTAGGGAACTATCATATCCCCCTGCTTAAGTTTTAGGAACTTATTTTCCATCCTACCTTACATGCTAGTAGGGAAATAGTTCTCAAAGAAAACCTTTTTAAACTGTTCCTAAGTAGCAGCCTTTGTTCTAGCCGCACCCTGGTGAGCCTCCCACCAGTACTTGGCTTCCCCCTTCATCATGTAAGTCGCAAAAGAAGTCTTTTGCGCCTCACTTACGTTTGTTATAACAAACGCCTTCTCAATCTCTCTGACCCATTGGTTTAACGTCCGTCCGCTGCTCCTCTAACTCTGGAGGACCCACACTTTTAAAATCCTTAAAGGTAGTTGTTCTTGCTACCCCAGGAGCTACATGAATCCCACCCCCTACTTGGTTAAATGCAGCCGTTAATAAATCAATGAACTCTTGCATAGGGTTATTAGGACCCCCCTGATTCTCATTATGAGACTCGGCCTCTTGGTTATGTTGTCTCCTTCTCAGCGGCATAATTCTGATTAAATAAATAAAGCTTCGTTATTATCTATTTAACTACTCGGTTATCATTCTCAATCAACAACAACCATTCATACCACAAAAGCACATTTAATAAAATCTTTATTATATAAACACGCTTTCATAGTCAAAACTATTTACATCATGTTCCCTTAGCCAAAAGCTATTACATACTATCCCGCGATTGCCTTCTACAAAAATTGGGATTTAAAAAAAGACTACCCTTAAATTATATAAAAGAGGGTTTTACGTCACTACTACATACAAAAAGATATAATGATCTATTAACACTGTCGAACGACATTCTCATATTTCTGATTTGCCAGAATCGACACTATATCTCGACTTATGGTATGTCGAGTCTGTTCGGACTCAATAGAATAACAAGAAATTTTCAGCTTGAAATCCTCATGAGCACATTCATGGATGTATGACATCCTAGCTATTTTCTGGTCTTTCTCAACCAATTTCTTTTGTAGCTCAAGGACCGTATCCTTATATTCACGAGCCTTATCAGTTATAAGCACTTTCTCGTCGTGCTCTGACTCAAAGTCTGCCTCTGCAAATTCTTTTACCTCATATAAGGCAGTTATCTCTTCAATCTGCGTCTCCACTACTGTGCGCAGTTGCACATTCCTATCCAACACAGCTAGATACAATGCTCTCATTGCATCCGGAGGTGTCGGCTCCTGAGTAGGCACCACCGTATTAATCGATGTCACCTCCATCTCCTCCTCTACATCTAGCATCTCGTTCAAGTATGATGCTAAACCCATAGTCTCCTCAGAGTATTCCTCCTCGAGAGACGCATTCTCAATGTCCGAGTCATCTAGTATAACTATTTGCATTCTCCGCCAATCGGCATTGGTACTATCTCAACTTGATTAACTGAGTCCTCACTTATCATTTCCACGTTTCAAAACATCAAGCTATCGGTTGACATCTACAAACACATAACACGTTGATTAGTACATAATACACAATAGTATAAGCACAAATCACATTTAATATCTTTAAGATTAATTTCCATCTTTTAATCCTTTCGATACTGAGTTATCTCAATACCTTATTAATTCAATGGACTTGAATTTCATTCTTTGGACTTTACCTTCCTTACGAGGTTATCAACCTAAGGTTTTTCCCCCTTAAGTTTTATAACCTAAGGCTTTGATACCAACCTATGACGCCCCCAAATTCGGGTATCTTCCAACCCGACATATGGTGCTCCACTGTACTAACATTCATACAATCATTCCATTGAAATACAACAAAATGAATGTAATTACTATCTCTTTATTACAATCAAAGTATAATCCTTCCCAGGTTCATAACCGGTTACATAATTCATTGTTCATAATGTATAATACATATAAACTTTCTAAACTATTACACAACGGCTAAGCATCCATCTTAGCTTTGCCCTTATCTCTCTTGGCATTTACAGTACGTTCATCCTTAATTGCAGTTATATAATTCATGCAAGAAGTGAGCATATTATTCAAAGCAAGTTTAATCAAGGATATCAAGTAATACCACATTCGTGAATATATAACAATTTCGATATAATCGAACAATAGTTATGAAGTATTATAAATCAATAATACTTTAACGAGCTCATAACATCAATTTCCAAAGTATAGAATAGATTAGGAATTTCGAACCCATTAATAGACCATGAATGAATTTTCGGGGCCATACTTGAAAAGGAGTCCACAAAGACTAAGGTAGTTCATCCATATAACTTACGAGCACTTCTAGGTGATCAATTTATAGTACTTCTATGTTGATCAACACTCATTCATTAAACGTATTTACGTTTAATATTTTTGGCAAACTCGCTCCCATCGAATAATCGATGAAAAATACTTTTGTTTGTTCATAGACAAACCTTACCTTCACGTCCGCATTTCAATTACTTGGCATAGGATAGTGTTAACATTTCTATATAGAAAGATATGAATCATAATCAATCTATATATTACGAATAGTCTAGCCGAGTTAAAATCTGGCATCGACCCTTTCTTTAAAACAAGTCTTGCAATTCAGTTCAACGAATCACATAAAACTTGGCTAACATGGAAGTTAGACAAGCGTTAAGAAAACTTAATCGACTGACCACAGCCTTTACAGAATCTACATGATATATTCACATAGCACACTATAATTAGCTAACAAACAAATGTTCACATTGTTTTACCAACTTCTTTCTCTTCTAAGTCCTAGTTAACTTAATAACTTTATTAAAGTCAACATGACTTATTACCCTTCGTCTCAGTTTATTAATCAACCAACGTTATTAACTGGACTCGATCATTGTTGATAAAGTACTAACTTTGTTCATCGTTGTTAACTTATTAACATGCATTCCATTCCTAAGTTTCATACCATATACCTTTGTATAGGTAGTATAGGAATAGCTTTAATACACTTATGAAGTGTACAAACATTATCCCTTTAGGTCCCTGAACCAATGAAGTTCAAAACCTAAGTCTATATCAACATTCTTGAACTTGCATCATGCTGCCCATGCGAAGATTAGGATCGGCACATGACGCCTTGATTAGCGATGTCGACTCGGCCCCTACAATATGCTGCGAGACGATGATGTACTGGGCGCCACTTAGCGATAAGAAATACCCTATCTTTGGTGTCATGCAGTATGAATTTATGCTATATGTCCAGTCACAAGGCTGGCTGAGACCTCGATCAGATTTCAAACAATTTTTGAAAACTTTGTGAAATTCCTGGGGCCATAACTTCTTCGTTATAAGCCCGATTTGGTCCGTTCAAAAGCCTACACGTCATAAATGACATATTCTACGCGCTGATATAAGAATTAGACACTTTTGAATCCAATAACTCAAAATTCACTATTGAGTTCATTTTCTAGACGTTCGTAAATGTTAATGAGCGTTCAATGCTCGTTTTCTTCGTTTTAAGTCGGAATTTGACGATTCTCGAACCCACAACTCTTAATCACCCTATCTCACGTGTTGACATTGAAAACCAACGTTTTCAAGTCTCACGACAACTTCTGACCTCTAATCCGGAATTCAACGTTTTCGACGTTTAACGTCTAATTACGTAAAATTCGCAATAACTTTATTACTAGGGTTCTCTAAGACAAATCACATGGAATACTCCATGGATTTCATATCTACATCCTAACCAAGCAAGATGCATATATTAACGTATTTATGTAGTTCAATCGTTTATAAACAATTGATCTCAACAACCAATATTTTCATGGTTTGAAACTATATCGAACCTTATGATTCCTACGATCTCATGACTTATAGAGATTAAATCTATGGTAAGTCATCTTTAATCCCTCATACAAGACATATACCACCCATTATATGATTTTCTAAGATAAAAAAAAATCTAAAAGAGATGGAGATGAAAGATAAGGATTATACCTTAAGAACTCTTGGTGTTGTTTCTTGGAAAACTCTAAGATCAAGCTTCCAAAGTGTATGTTTTGCAAGTCTAGCTCTTTTTCTCTCTCAATAATCTAATGTTGGTAAGTTGGAAAACTCTCAAATGAATCAACATAGCTTTCTATTTATAGGAAACTAAAATGGAGGGTATTATGGACAACTACCATCACCTCCTTACATTTATTCATGTGTGGTCATCATAAAATACTTGGTGACCAAGCCTCAAACTTGGCTTGCGCACACCAAGTGGTAAGCCCACCACCCCATGGGTCATCCCCATGGGTTGCCCCATGGTTTTTTACCCATTCGGTGATCCACTTGGTTCAATTCCACAGTTGCCTCTGGGTTTTAATGAATCGGGCTTAACTAACTTATCATTGGGCCTTGATTTGGGCTTAACTCATTAACCCCTTGGGCTTACTAATTCAATTGATTGGGCTAATCATAATCCAACACAAATGAATTAATCATTAAGACTTAACTTAATTCTATAATACAAATCGTATTCTAAACGCATAATTCATTATTCTCTCCGTAGATACTACTCAGATAATAATCGATCAAGCATCAGATTTACTCATCGATATATACATAGATACTAAATAGTATCATAAATGTATAACACTCGTATTAACCCTAACGCAATTCCTTCTACGCATATTATTTCCTTCTCGGAAATCAATACACTCAACCCTTAGGTTTTAAGTCCGCAGGCAAAAACTGCGTTTGCCATAAATGAAATATTATCAGATATTCCATCTAATCACGTTATTCTATCATTACGCATTTCTCAGAATTTTAAAATAATTTCCCTAATAGAAACGGATGAATATTGTTTTTACGGAAATTTCTCAGAAAACATTTATTTTCATCTTGGAAATTCCAAACAATTAATTCTAGCACGTAGCCTGAATACTAACCACGTTAGCACATTCTAGGTTATAGAACGACCTTCACATAGCTTACTCACATAATAATCAATTAAATTCATTTAATTCACATAATCAAATAAAAAAATTTAATTGTCATAAAAATTCGCTTTTCTCGGGCGTTACACGAAGCTATGGAGAATAGAGCTTCTTCTGCAAGAGGAAGAGCGAGGAATCAGCCAGCCGACAGATTGGCTAACTTCAAGGACTTTAAGGCGGTAGGACCGCCTGAATTCAAGGGAACCACAGATCCGATTGAAGCCCAAACTTGGGTAAAGGAGATGGAGAAAGCGTTTGTCATTGCGCGAGTGGCAAAAGAGCAAAAGACGGCTTTTGCAACATACTTAATGAAGGGAGAAGCTAACTACTGGTGGGAGACTAATCAGGCAAGAGCTGGTACAACGGTGGTAGCGTGGATAAGATTTAAGGAGTTGTTCTTTGAGAATTACTTCTCACCGAGTATTCAAGATTAACAAGATTTACACCTCATCAGGTGGATACAGAAGCAAGAAAAGCGAGAAGATTTGAGAACGGACTGAAGCCAGGGATATTCAATAAGGTAGCGGTATTGCAGATCAACACGTTCACGGCTTTGTTGGAGAAAGCGTTAATTGCTGAAGGAGGAAGCGAAGCTGCATCTCGATTTCATCAGGAGAAGAAGAAGAAGACCAATGATGGTGGAAGCAGTGGTGGTAGTAATCAGAATAAGAGGAAGTGGAGTGAGAATACCCAATCGGGTAGCAAGACTGAAGAGAATAGGAAAGGAAGGGAACCATGCGCGACCTACGGAAAGAACCATTCTGGAGTCTGTTTAAAGAAAAAAGGAGTCTGTTATAACTGCGGGCAAGAGGGGCACATGTCACCCAATTGTCCCAGTCCAAAGAAAATTCAAGGTTGTTTTGCCTGTGGATCAACTGATCATATAGTACAGGAATGCGGAGAAGGAAAGTGTCAACAACGGACCCGGTGGTGGAACCTTGGCGATTCGAGGACCTGTACAACCAGGAAGACCAATGGCCCGAACTATCAACATGACGACGCAAGATGTAGTGACTACTCAGGAGGTGGCAGGTAACGATTTCGTTTAGAAATTTAATTACGCGAGTAATCTTGGTTAGTTATTGCTGTGAATTGTTTTCTTTTATAGATTCAAGTCACAGGTTAGAATTTGAAACACAAATTAATATTGTGTTCTTAAAAATGAATTGATGATACAACTTTAAAAGATTGTAGAGAATAAGAAAGCGGTGATTCCGAGGACGAAATCCTTTTAAGGAGGGGTGGATGTGATAACCCGGGATTTTGAATAATCTAAATTTCATGAATAATTTTTTTTTATATTAAATATTGACTGTTAATATTGTACTGTGTATTTGTAATACGAGTATCGAGAAGTAGTCAATTTGTGTATTGACTGAGAAATTAGAGTAGAGTTGTGCTTAACAGAGAATAGAAGCCCTAAACCTAAGTCTGGATAGGGATTCGATTGAAAATATAATTTAAATAATTATACTAATGAGTACGTGTTTGTACTGTATAAAATGTTGATCAATGATTGGTCGGGTAAGGTACAATATTTATAAACCCTAATAAGGGATTGAAAACTCTAATCTCAAGATTTGAAACCCTAACACGTAGTTAGGAACCCTAATCGAAAGCCGGGAAACCCTAATTTTTAATTTGGGAATCCTAAACCCTAATTAGGAAACCCTAATCCTAATTAGTAAGCTCTAAAGTGATTAGTATTCTTTAATGTGATTAGTAACCTTTAATATAATTAGGGAGCACTAATTATATTTTTGAACATCTTAATTTTCTATTTTAAAGATCCTAATTTAGAAAATCCTAGAAGCTAAAGTTGTAAAACTAGGGTTAGAACCTTAGGGTTAAACCCTAAGGGTTTGGTAAATCCCATGTATGCCATTAAAATTTCACGTACAAAGTCCAAAATACCCTTTACTTAGATATTTAGTTAGAAGATTTGCAAGATCTAGTGAGTCATCACTTAAGATTATCCCATGTGCTAGAAATAAGCTTCAACCTTATCCAAATAAACAGCTAGCATGCTTGTATACATTGCATCTAAAGGATATAAGAGATCTAGAGAGAGAAAGCTCATAACACTTGCTCATTCTTTGCTCTCACCAACTCTTATTCTCTCTCATACCTCTGAAATTCTAAGGTAGACTAGTCCTAAATACAGCCCCTAGATCAACTAATAACAGATTGGAGAGTATAGATCAAGGATTGGAAAGCTAGAAGGTATAAACCCAAATTCATTTTTGATCTTTGTTGCTAAGAAAATAATTATGTTTAAGTGTTTATATTTGTGTTATATGGTGTTTTTAGTTGATCTATGTTGATCCATGATGGATCCATAGAATCAAAGTGGGTAAAAATGCAAGTTTTCAAAATCTGTTCTTGAGCTCTAAAGGTGACTGACAAGCAAATGTCATAAGGCTTAGATCTCTGTATATTAATGATTTGTAAGATGTTATGTGTTAGATCTATAGTTTGCTATGTTGTCTTTCATCTTCAAGTGGTATCACAGTTATTGATTGGTTAGATTTCGTTTTATTCGCAGTCAAAGTCGGTTGACCGACGTTGACTGGGCTAAAATCTGGGCAGCCCAGAACGTATGAAACAACCTCTGACAATGTTTTTCAAGGACCAGATCTGACAAGTTTTGATGTTGTTTGATGTTGTTGTTGTAACCATATGGTAGTATGTAATATGGGCTTTAGATCCATGTATTTAGACCCTCCAAAATATCCTTAGATCGAGCATGCGATGGGATTGGTCAAAAGAGGCCACTTTGCCATGATTTGTGTTTTCTGGAAAAACCTAGAAACGGATGAACACATGTTCTGACAGGGTTTTGACCGAAGCATATCATGTGAATATTTTGTTGTTAGACTCATATCTCGTTATGTTGTTATTCTTTGTCATGTGTACTACGATTATGAACCAAGAAACAACTAAAATAGTTAACAGAACACTTAGATAATTGAGCTTGAAAGAGACTGCTCGAGTTTCTGGGTTTCTGGGAAAACCCAGAAACCGTTTGACAATAAGTTTGAAGGCACTGGTCAGGTTGTTATGATGTTGTATGACTTTAATGTTGATTGTTAATGGTATTGTTACATGAGTACTACATGATTGAACTTTAAGGTAGCCAAGAAACGATTTTAAACCAAGATTAAAAGCTGGTCAAACGTGCACCCTTGAACATGAGTCTGACAGTGTTCTTGAGATGAAGAACACCTAAGACGACAGATAAGTGTCGCTATAGGCTATAGCGACGGTTTAATTAGTTTTATTTCTTGATTTTTTCGGAAAATGATTAAAAATAGAAAATAAATTATAAAAATTACCAAAAATGGTTTTAAAAATTATTTTAAATTATGAAAAATAATTTCTGACTATTTGGAATATTTTTCTTTAATATTTATAATTATTTAAATATTAAATATATTTAATTTATTTAATTAGTGTATTAAATAAATTAGAGAAAAATGATTTAATATTATTAAAAATCATTTTAAATAAGAATAAAATGTTTAAAAATATTTTGAGTTATAAAATGTAACTTTTAATATTTTGGAGAATTTTCATTAATAAACTAATATTAATGATATTAGATTTATTTAATTATTATATTAAATAAATTAATTAAAAATAATTTTATTGATTTAAAAATTATTTAAAATAAAAAAAAATGATTTAAAAATATTTTAAATTATAATTAATGACTTTTAATATTTTAATGATAATTTCATTAATATTTGATTATTAATGGTGATGATTTAAAATGATTTTAATTACTTTAAAAATCATTTAAGTAGAATATTGATGATTTAAAAATATTATAAGTTATTAAAATAAGCTGTATTTATTTTGACAAGTATGTTATTAATGTTTTTATATTATTAAATATTAATATTGATAAGATTATTTGATAATTAAATCATTTAAAAGTGATTCCGGTGTTTGAAAAATTATTATAAATTATAACAATTGCTTATAAATTATTAAAAGCTTCCGAAAAATATTATAAATAATCTTTGACTTATCTAAAATAATATTGAAGCTTAGAAACCGAGTTTAATTGACAATAGCTGTGTTAATTGTTAGATAGGGTGACTAGATCACCGAGAATGGACCGAAGTCCAACCAGACCAAAATAGTTAGACTTGTTATGTGTTTATATAGGTTATAAACACTGATATGGCTATGTGGTAATGTGTCTAGGAGAAGTTTGACTGTGAATTACAGTGTTATGTGTTATGAATTATTGTGCTAATTGTGAGACTGATATTATTGGTTATAGGTCTTACGAACGCAGATAAGTTTATTGTGTAGCTGTAATCAGCGGAAGAGGCAAGTTCCCTAACTTAACCTTGAGTTAATATTGTTTAATTATTATTGGTAGTTAATTATTTCTAATTAGACCACGTCCAGGGATTTATTGTTAATTATTCGCAGTTAGTGAATGTTTAATAATTCAGAATGAATTACTGATTCAGAATATATATATTCGTAGAATAACTGTTGTTGGATATACATATCCGTAGAAGCTAGAATTGACAGTACAGATAATTCCTGTTTATTATCGAATTATGTTGAGAAATATCTTAGCCAATTATTCTGGTTAGACGAACATTTGTTAGAACTTGATAGGTTTGAGAAGAGAATTAAAATATTATTGACGGATCGATGCCAATTATTTTGGCTAGATCGAAGTAAATAAATTTGAAATCACGATGATTTCGTTGTAAAATCAAAATCTTGATTCTAAGACCGAGAAGAACAACCTTTTATATAAAGGGAATATTTTATCGATCGGTATTATTACTTTCTTCTTGCGATTAAGTATTATGCATAATATAGGGTATACTAAAGCTGATCACTTTATATACTTGCAGAGGGGTATGATTTAATCTTTATGGTTATCTGATACACCTGGGTATATCAAAGTTTAACTTTGATAGTTACTCGAGAAGAGAAGTTCAAGATCCAATGGATCGCTCAGCATAAATCTGGAAAACATTCCACTTTGCTATTTGGTAGAATTAATTCTTGATTATTCATTTGAATATCATAGAAAACCTTGAAAGCGTTGTACTCTTTCATTATCGAATTATTGTTGCGTAGAATGTGAGAAGGTTTGATATTAATTTTTATATCTTTATTGTATCTCTTAACTTGCAGAGCAAACTTGTTGCTCACCCTTGCTATAAATAAAACTTTTTAGCTAGGGACGAAGTTGCAGAAGGTGCTGCGAAGAAGAACAAAGGAAATGGAATAGTTATGAATTAGTTATGATGAACAATATTATTATTATGTTGTATTGTATTGTAAACCCTTTTTGTATATCTAAAGGGGTATGTCTGTAATGTTAAGGTTAGTAGACCTGGGACTTATGTATTAACAATCTATGTTAATGAGTTATGTATTCCTATTTAAATTAAATGAGTAGTTAGATGGTATTATATTGTGGATCGTGAACACCAAACTCGGGGGTCAGATAACTTGAATTTGGGGGTGTCACAGTAGAAATTGGAGGGAATAAGTTATCGGTAGATTTGGTACCGATAAGGTTAAAAGAATTCAATGTAATTCTTGGTATGGATTGGTTGGTTAACCATAAGGCGATTATAGATTGCCATAGGAAAAGTGTAAACCTTCGGATTTCTAAGAAAACCAAGGTAGTGTTCTTCGGTAGTAAATCACAGAGATGCTCTTGTTCATTCTGCCATGATACAAGCTAGGAAGATGTTGAGAAAAGGGTGTGTAGGTTATACGTGCTATGTTGTGGATACCCAAAGAGTGGGAACATCCTTGGACAGATACCTATAGTGCAAGAGTTCGTGGATGTATTTTCGGAGGAGTTATCGGTATTCCGGGCGAGGGGAGGTGGAGTTTGTAATTGATGCATTCAAGGCGACACGGTTTCAAGGGCACCATATCGGATGGCGCCAGTTGAGATGAAGGAGTTAATGGTTCAATTACAAGAACTATTAGATAGGAAGTACATTCAACCGAGTGTGTCTCCTTGGGGAGCACCGGTGTTGTTTGTAAAGAAGATGGATGGGTCGTTAATACTTTGTATCGACTATCGAGAGTTGAACAAGTTAACGATTAAGAATAAATACTCGTTTCCCAGGATCGATGATCTATTTGATCAGTTCAAAGGTGCAAAGTATTTTTCTAAGATCGATTTACGCACGGGGTATCATAAGTTAAAGGTGAGGAAGGAGGATGTACCTAAGACGGCATTCAGAACTCGTTATGGTCATTACAAGTTTCTGGTAATGTCGTTTGGGTTGACTAATGCGCCAGTCGCATTTATGGATATGATGAACAGGGTGTTCAAATAATATTTGGACAATTTTGTCGTAGTGTTCATTGATGATATTCTAGTTTATTCAAAGATGCTAGAAGATCATGCAGAACATTTAAAAATAGTGTTGGAAACACTAAGGAAGGAGAAGTTGTATGTGAAATTCATGAAGTGTGAATTTTGGCTTGAGCAAGTGCAGTTTCTAGGGCATGCTATTGATAAGAATTGCATTTCTGTAGATCCAGCAAAAGTAGAAGCAGTTAATGAATGGGAGCAACCAAAAAAGCCAACTGAGGTTCGGAGATTTCTGGGGTTAACGGGTTACTATAGAAGGTTCATTCCGGACTTTTCAAAAATAGCTACTCCATTGACAAATTTGACAAGAAAGTCGGTGAAGTATGTGTGGACTAAAAAATGTGAAAACAGTTTTCAGGAGTTGAAAAAGAGATTAAGTGAGGCACCTGTATTGTCCTTACCTACAGGGAATTTTGTAGTGTATAGCGATGCTTCTCATAAAGGACTGGGTTGCGTGCTCATGCAGCATGGAAAAGTCATTGCGTATGCATCACGTCAATTGAAGGACTATGAAAAGGTGTATCCTACTCATGATTTGGAATTGGCAGCTGTAGTTTTTGCCTTAAAGATATGGAGGCATTATCTTTATGGTGAGAAGTGTGAGATATACACGGACCACAAAAGTCTAAAATATATCTTCACACAGAAGGAGTTGACACATGAGACAGAGAAGGTGGTTAGAGTTAATAAAAGATTATGACTGTGATATTTTATATCATCCGGGGAAAGCAAATGTAGTAGCTGATGTGCTAAGTAGGAAGGGTAGAGAGAAACTGTCATTGTTAACAACTTAGAATGAGTTGATAACAACGATGACAAGCATGGAATTAGAAGTTAAGTTACCGGAGGAGGCGGTGGAAATGTTATTTTCCATGGAAACCCAACCGACCATAGTGGAGCGGGTTAGGGGAGTACAATCGAGCAACGAAGAATGCAAGCAGATGAAGAAGAGGGTAGAAGATGATGAGAAGACTAAGTATAACCTCGATAAAGAGGGATTACTTCGTTTTGAAGGAAGAACTTGGGTTCCGAATGATCCCGAATTAAAGGAGAAAATAATGATGGAGGCTCATAGTTCGAGGTACTCGATACATCCCGATAGTACGAAGATGTATCAAGACCTTCGTCATAACTTTTGGTGGCCGAACATGAAGAGGGAGATAGCAGAATACGTTAGTAGGTGCTTAACTTGTCAAAAAGTTAAGGCTGAACACCAATGACCTAGCGGGTTGTTGCAACCGTTAGAAATTCCAGAGTGGAAGTGGGAGCATATCACAATGGACTTTGTGGTGGGACTTCTGACAACTAGAAAAGGATACGATGCTATTTGGGTGATAGTGGATCGATTGACAAAATTGACTCATTTTCTACCAATAGGAGTCAAGTATAACTTGGATCAGTTAGCTAAGCTGTATGTCAAGGAAATTATTTCCAGACATGGAGTACCTGTTTCGATCGCGTCAGATCGTGATCCACGATTCACATCAAACTTTTGGAGGAGTTTGCAAGAGCAAATGGGAACACAATTAAGATTGAGTACGGCGTATCATCCTCAGACGGATGGTCAGAGTGAGAGAACAATTCAAACGCTAGAAGATATGTTAAGATCTTGTGTTATGGATTTTAAAGGGAGTTGGGACGAATGTCTACCGTTGGTGGAATTTTTGTACAACAATAGTTTTCACGCTAGTATAGGCATGCCACCTTACGAAGCGTTGTATGAAAGGAAATGCCGAACTCTATTGTGTTGGGATGAGGTGGGTGAACGTCGGATGTTGGGACCTGAGATGGTACATCAGATGGCGGACATGGTGAAGTTAATACATACTCGATTAGTTGCTGCTCAAGATAGATAGAAGAAGTATGCAGATCCTCACATAGAAAAGAGAGAATTCGATGTAGGATCCTTTGTTTTTCTAAAAGTATCACCTTGGAAGGGGAAGATATGTTTTGGGAAGAAAGGGAAGTTAAGTCCAAGGTTTGTAGGACCTTTTGAGATTTTAAGAAGGGTAGGAGAGGTAACTTATGAAGTAGCTTTACCTCCAAAGATGGAACACAATCATAATGTGTTTCACGTGTTAGTGTTGCGTCCTTATAAATCAGACTATAAACACATGATAGAATATGAATCTATCCAAATAGAGAAAGACTTGTCCTACGAGGAACTTCCAGTTCAAATTATTGATAGGAAGGAACAAGTTTTAAGAAATAAGGTAATACCTTTAGTGAAGGTGTTATGGAGAAACCACAATGCTGAAGAAGCAACGTGGGAGCTCGAGAGTAAAATGCAGGAAGATTTTCCTCATTTGTTTATGTAATTATAAGCTAAGATTTCGGGGCGAGAATCCTTATAAGGGGAGAGAATGTAACGCATAGAAAAAATCGGATTTTTATGAAAATTAAATTTTATTTGATTATGTGAATTAAATGAATTTAATTGATTATTATGTGAGTAAGCTATGTGAAGGTCGTTCTATGACCTAGAATGTGCTAACGTGGTTAGTATTCGCAACCCGTGCTAGAATTATTTGTTTGGAATTTCCAAGACGAAAATAATTGTTTTCCGAGAAATTTCCGTAAAAACACTATTCATCCGTTTCTGTTCGGGGAATTATTTTGAAATTCCGAGAAACGCGTGATGATAGAATATTGAGATTAGATGGAATATCCGATAATATTTCATTTATGGCAAACATGAGCTTTTGCTGGACTTTAAAACCTAAGGGTTGAGTTTATTGATTTTGAGAAGAAGGAAATAATATGCGTAGAAGGAATGGCGTTAGGGTTAATGCGAAAGTGTTATACATTTATGATACTATGTAGTATATATGTATAATACGTTGAGTTAATACGAAGTATAATACAATTATTGTACGAGTAGTATACGGAGAGAATACGTGAATTGTACGTATGGGATACGATTCGTATTATAGAATTAAGTTAAGACTTAATGACTAATTCAATTGTGTTGGATTAGAATTAGCCCAATCAATTGAATGACCAAGCCCAAAGAGATTGATGGGTTAAGCCCAAGTCAAGGCCCATTGTTAAGTTAGTTAAGCCCAATTCATTAAAACCAAACGGTGGATCGAACCGGTGGGTTACCGAATGGGTAAAACCCATGGGGTAACCCATGGGATGTCAAATGGAAAGAGGTGGGTCGGCCACTTGGTGTGCAAGCCAAGTTTGAGGCTTGGTCACCAAGTATTTTACTTGGTATTTTACTTGGTGACCACACATGAATAGTAAGGAGGTTTGTGGTATAAAGTCCAAATTACCCTCCATTCTAGTTTTCTATAAATAAGAGGCTAGATTGTTTCATTTGGGAGTTTTATAAATTTCCAACCTAAATTATTTGAGAGATAAAGAGAGCTAGACTTACAAATCCTTCACTTTGGAAGCTTGATCTTAGAGTTTTCCAAGAGAGTTTCATAAGAGTTCTTGAGGTAATACTTCTTGTTTCTCATTTCCACCTCTTTTAGATTTTCTTTTATCTTAGAGAATCATAGAATGGGTGGTATATGTCTTGTATGAGGGATTAAAGATGACTTACCATAGATTCAATCTCTACAAGTCATGAGATTATAAGAATCATAAGGTTTAATATAGTTTTGAACCATGAAAATATTGTTTGTTGAGATCAATTGTTTATAAACGATTAAACTCCATCAATACATTAATATATGCATCTTTTTTGGTTAGGATGTAGATATGAAATCCATGGAGTATTCCATGTGATTTTGCTTAGAGAACGCTAGTAACGAAGTTATGGCGGATTTCACGAAAATAGACGTTAAACGTCGAAAACGTTGAATTGTGGATTAAGGGTCAAAAGTTGCCGTGAGACTTGAAAACGTTGGTTTTCAATGTCAACACGTGAGATAGGGTGATTAAGAGTTGTGGGTTCGAGAATCGTCGGATTCCAACTTAAAATGAAGAAAACGAGTATTGAACGCTCATTAACGTTTACGAACGTCTAGAAAATGAACTCAATAGTGAATTTTGAGTTATTGGATTCAAAAGTGTCAAATTCTTATATGAACATGTAGAGTATGTCATTTATGATGTGTAGGCTTTTGAACGGACTAAATCGGGCTTATAACGAAGAAGTTACGGCCCCGGGAATTTTACAAAATTTTCAAAAAATGTTGAAATCAGAATCGAAGTGCAGCTGGCGATGCTGCGCATACATAAAATAAAATCGCCGTGCAAGACCGCATAGGGTATTTGCTACTGCTAAATGGCGCCATAACAACACTTTCTCTCTCTAAGGCTACATGGCAATGAGACCGGAGTTACCACTACTAACTAGCAATGCAGCAGCCAGTCTAGTATTGTATAGGCCGCACCGCAGCGTGAGTTCAAGGTTGTTGATAGTAATTTAGGTTTTGAACTTCAATTATTTAGGGACCTAAAGGGGGTAATGTTTGTACACTTCATAAGTGTATTAAAGCTATTCCTATGCTACCTATACTAAGGTATATGGTGTTAAAAACTTAGGAATTGAATGCATGTTAACAAGTTAAGAGTGATGAACAAAGTTGGTACTTTATCAACGATGTTCGACTCCGGTTAATAACGTCAGTTGAGTACTAAACCGGGACGAAGGGTAATAAGTCATGTTGACTTTAATAAAGTTATTAAGTTAACTAAGACATAGAAGAGAAAGAAGTTGGTAGAAACATTTATTTGTTAGCTAATTACAGTGTGCTATGTGAATATATCATGTAGATTCTCAGTAAAGGTCGTGGTCGATCGAGTAAGTTATTTGAAGATATTTGAAAAGGCAAGTTTTTCTTAACGCTTGTCTAACTTTCAAGTTAGCCAAGTTTTATGCTATTCGTTGAACTGAATTGCAAGATTTGTTTTAAAGAAAGGGTCGATGCCAGATTTTAACTCAGCTAGACTATTCGTAATATATAGATTGATTATTATTCATATCATTCTTTATAGAAATGTTAACGTTATCCTATGCCAAGTAATTGGTACGGATGTGAAGGTAAGGTTTGTCTATGAACAAACAAAAGTATTTTTCATCGATTATTCGATGGGCACACGAGTTTGCCAAAAATATTAAACGTAAATATGTTTAATGAATGAGTGTTGATCAACATAGAGTACTATAGGCTGATCACCTAGAAGTGCTCGTAAGTTATGCGGATGAACGTCCTTAGTGCTGTGGACTCCTTTTCAAGTATGAAAACTTAAAGTTACTGTTCATGGTCTATCGACCGGTTCAGAATTCCTAATCTATTCTATACTTTGGGAATTGATGTTATGAACTGTTAAAGTATTATTGATTCATAATACTTCATAACTATTGTTCAGATTATGTGAATTGTTATATAATTCATGAATGTGGTATTCTGTTATCCTTGATTAAACTTATTTGAGTTATCATGCTCACTTCTTGCGTGAATTATATAACTACGATTAAAGATGAACGTCATCGTGAATGCCAAGAGAGATAAGGGCAAAAGCTAAGATGGATGCTTAGGCATTGTGTAATAGTTTAGTAAGTTTGTATGTATTATACATTATGAACAATGAAGCGATGTAATAGGTTTATGAACCTGGGAAGAATTATACTTTGATTGTAATAAGAAGATAGTAATTACATTCATTTTGTTGTATTTCAATGGAATGATTGTATGGATGTTAGTACAGTGGAGCACCATATGTCGGGTTGAAAGATACCCGAATTTGGGGGCGTCACAAGGGAAGGATGTAACGATCAAGAATTTTTATATGTAGTTTAAAATTTTTGTTGAATTAAATAAATATTTTAGTTGATGTGTTGAATAAATATTTGATTGGTATTTATTAGTTTAATGAACAATTCATGAGTTTTGGTGAATTAACTTAATTAAGTGTAATATAGTAATTAAGTAGGTATTTGGTAATTTGTGTTTTGAAGTTAATTTAATGATTTAATTAAATTAGATAAATTTTTGAATAATTATAATGGTATTCTAATTTAATTTAATAATTAAATTAGAGATTTACTAATTTATTAAATAAAAGTATGATGAAAGTTATAATTTTGTAGTAATGTGATTATGTGGCATTTTGATTTAATAAGTTGTTGTTAGCTTTAATTTTATTGAATTTGAACATTAGAATTTAATTAAATAAATTGTGATAAATAAACTATATTGTATGTGAGTTATTAAAATAAATTAAAAGGAGTTTTAATTTAGTTTTACCAAACAAGGTTAAGGCTTTTAAATTTTTATTCTAATTTAGTTTTTTTTGCCAAACAAGCCTTAGTGGATTTTGATTTTTTTTTAAAAATAACTGATAATTAAGTATGAATATTTTATGTCATTAGTTTTTATATGCGTAATAATATGTATTATATTATAGCAGTTATATTATTGTTTTACATAAAGTTTGAAGAGAGAAAAATAGAGAGAAAAGAGAGAAAACAAAAGTTTACAGAGAAAGAGAAGAGGGAAAGCTCTAGAGAGGATTTGAGAGAAAGAGAAGAAGGGAGAGTTACCAAAGCATGTTGCTATCATCTTTGTTGATTAAACAAGAGCTTGAAGGTATTAGTCTAACTTCAAACTACCAGTATATATTTTCACTATTCTTCGTTGTAATATATATTTTTTATTTCTCTATAATTTGATTTTTGGTGATAATTGTTGAATATATGGGTTGTATATGTTAAATTGTGTATATAAACTATTGTTATGTGGTTTAGAGTTAACTAATCCATACAAACATGGTAAATATGAAGAAAATTATATTATAGTGAGTTTAAGTGATATATACATGAATATGACTTATGTGATGTTAAAATTGATGTTCAATTTATATGATAAATGGTAAATTGATTGTTGATTGTGAAAATATATGAAGAAACGAAAACAATGTGTTTTAAATGGAATGTTTTGGTGGTAAAATGAATTTACAGTGATTAAATCAACTAAGAACGTCTAAAAGTGAAGAAATAGCAAAAATAATGAAGTGTAAGGGTTGTAATGTGTTGTTTATGTTGTTTATATGGTTTAAATTGTGTTTGCAACATTAGTTTATGTTTATATAAAGTATATATAACTTGTGTAGGTTAATTTTGTTGTTTGAGCAAAGTTTTTAGGCTTATTTGGCTTTGTTCTATGTTCTTCATTTAACCGGAGCGACTACCTAAAGCTGTGTTCGAGGCTTTGTAAATCTGCTCAGAGCATAATTCCAGTATTATAGTCCGGTATAGTCTTGACAACACATGTCCATGGTCTGTGTGGAGCGCGACAACGCCGGTCCTCAATACAAACTAGGGCACTGCATCGCCGGTTGACAGTTTGACCCAAAAATGTGATTTTTAATACACAATCCTGTAGATGCTAACATAACATGATCTTATGATTATAAAATGTGATTAATCATGTTATATGATGAAAGGTCAGTTTGTGGACTGATATAATATCAAATATGAAGATTATAACTAGTAATTAACGAGTTATATAATAATTGAAGTTGATGTTGATAAAAGTTAAAACTGTGGTTTGATCATGTGATTAAAGCTAAGAATAAAGGTTGTAAGTTAAGTGAAATAGATATTTACTTATGTAACGTGATCATGTGGTAACTAATTGTGTTACGATTTTAAATAACATGTGTATAGGATATTTGGGAATCAAGTTATACTGTTTAGCTTATGTGCAAGGCAAGTTTCTGAACCTTGCTCCTATATTAAGAAAGTTTCTTACCTTACCTTGTTTATATTTCAGAAAGTTTCTGTCCTTACTTGTTCAAGTTATTTAACTCTAATCGTTAAGGAGCAAGACTTTTGGTTCTTGTTTCTTACTAATCAAAGTTTGAACTATTTTGGTCTTTGATTTCAAACAAGGATTTCTATTTTCGGAAGCTTTACCTTGATATATGTTATTATTTAATTACGAATTATTGTTGTTTAAACCTTGATTATAAATCATTATTTGAATGTATGTTGTTATCGAATTGTTAAACAAGTAGTGACCCTTTTCTTATTCAACTAATCCTTAGTTGATGATCATTTTGAACTCTAAATTACCCTTGAAGCTAATCTAAACCAAACTTACTTTTGTGCAGACTCGTAAGTTAAAGCTGAGATGAATAACCCTATTATAGGGGATTATTTACGCGAAAGCCTTAAGATGTTTGTGCACAATACATGGTACGAAGAGCTGATCCCCCTAAGTACGAGAAGGTAGGTCCATATAGTTTAATGACTGTTAAAGGTTCAAGTAGAAATACTTATTACTTGGGACATAGTGTTGAGCCAACCACTAGTAAGGAAAAATGCAAGATGAACAAGTGTTGAAGACTTGTTAAAATTTTATTTAAGCGGTTTATGTAATTAAACTTAATTTAATTATGTGATGTAATAAATTTTTCCGCATTTGATGATTGTATTAAGGTTAGACAACCTGGAATTTATTTGATTAAGTTATATAATCCTTTAATGGGAAGGTTTATTGTTTATGTTTTATTTAGCTTGGGTAGTTAGATGTGAATGAATGAACAGTGAATACTAAATCATATAAGAATGAAGTACCCAGATTTGGGGGTGTCACAGTTCAACTAGTTGAGCAGAACTCCATTTCTCATTCATTAAAATACTAAAGAAATTATCAAAGATGATGCAACCAATATAGTTTCCTTGCTCTTGTAATGAAATTTTAACATTTCTTTCATCAAAACATAGTTTCACATCACCTTTAACAACATCTTCAAATATTTTCAATGGTCTCTCTTTTTCATGTTTTCTAATTGCTAAATCAAAATCTGTACTAAGATCGGCCTTGGCATGCACCTCAAGTATTTTAAGATACTTAGTTTTTTTTTCTACCAATTCTTCTAAGTATCTAACAAAAACCATTGTGCTCAAAATCATTCTCTTTTGTCCTGCATTAACAAAATCAAAAGCTTCTAATTCAACTCCCAACCATTCACATTTTCCTTTAGCTAATTCCCTTGAATACATATACATGCCAACAACACTTGAACCAACACATAATAAAATTTTGATATTCTCATCATCTCATGTGGTATTAATAAAGTCATTGATGTCGTGAAAAATGTTTAGAGCATCATTAGATTTTTTTTCCCGACATCACCATTGAAATTTACTGTAAGAAATGACCAATTATGATTAAATTGAAATATAAAACTAAACCAATTAATTGAATTTCTTACCCTATGTAGCCTTTTGCAAAATAGTTGGTCTAGAACTTTTGTGGAGCCCCCAAATCCGGGTCCCTTCAAACCTCGGATCCAGTCCGCCACGATACTATTAGCGTCAAACTATTTATATCTTTTATTCATATTTTAATGAATATAACTTTTCTTATTACAATTTAGAAATTAAATTCTTTCCATTTCCAAGATCTGTATAATGACCCCAAACTTTTATAAGTTTCAAATCTTGGTCATTTACCATTCCTTTCTTATATCATATTCGATGTTATAAAAATATGCGGAATAATTTAAACTTTTTCAATCTCCTTAGAAAATACATCTTTTATTGATATCTTATCTTGAATCAATTACACATCCTTGAATCAAATTATGTTATGATTCATTCAATTCGAATTACTGTATAAATCTTTACATCTCGTTTCGAATTCCTCTATGTATTACATAGAATAACTTAACATGTATTACACATTGTAAACTACTATCATGTACATTTACTAGAACCTAAACATGGTTTAAGAGCATATATTTAAATAAATAAATCAATCTCCTTTGATTACTATTGAACTCTATTAATTAAGTAGCACGTAATCTTTATCGTGAGTCCTTAACCTGCAAAAGTGGTTATTTGCAAGGGTGAGCTCGATAGCCCAGTAATTCTAACAGTTTTCATGCAACACATAGCATATAATAACATACTTAGCTCATGCATTCATAATCCATTAATATTTACTACGCATGTTACTTCTCACATAACAAGCATAGAGATTTATTTCACTAGCATATCATCGAAGATCAACTTTCAAATTATATACATATCTCATATGCATTTCATATATATATATATATATATATATATATATATACAGCAACATTTGCATAGCATAATATATCTCAACTAACAGTTATCGAATTCATATATCAAATAGGAACTGAAAGACTTGCCTGATTCGTAGTTTATCAACTACGACTTAACTGCTTATAGTTATCTGCACTTCGTGTATTCCTACACAGTTATATAATCATAGATTCACATCCATTAGTCACATATTTCATCATTCTTAATATAATAATAATGTTACATTGTTTCCTAACTAGGTTTGTAAAACCTACATTTCACTTTCTCATCATACTCTTAGAATAGCTAGGTATGTATAGGTATACCTTAACCACTCGTACTGGACATCAACATTCATATATATCTATCACACACTTGACTCGCTATGTGTTCGACACATATTTAAAGTTTATAGATGTGTAATCTACATCGTCTTTACATTTTGCAAACTTTAATAAATTTTAACAAATTTGGGTTTTATATAACCATCATACCAATGAATATTTAAAACAGCATTGAGACTCTGTCTTATAGCTTAGAATAGTACTATAAGTAAGTTGCCAAAATTAGAAAGAAAATAAAATGTCTGCACTAATCATCTCCTGCAGGCGCCCACGCTTAAGGTTAGGCTTGGGATGGGCAATGCCACTTTCTCCCCCGCCGCACCAAACTTGAGCTTTTATCTTCTGGGTTTCATTCCACTTTTTAGTATACCAGAATATTAACACATATCAAGCATACATCTTAAGAGACCTTGGACTTTCTTAGAGTCATATCAAGTCCACTTTTACATAATATGTCTCTAGTTGGAAATTTCTACGAAGTTAAGGCCAACTAAGTTCATGAAATCATGAGGTTAACTATATTATCTATCTATTCATACGAGAGGGTTATATAATGCACGCTCGAAAGTATTCACATCATTTAGACATAACTAGTTTCGTTTATCACTTTAAACTCTTTTAAAATCATGTTTCAATGACTTACATTGTGTCAAACTATGTGTTTGCACTTATAGGCCATGTTTAAAGACCCAAAAGATACTAGTATGCCATCCTACAAGTTCAGAAGTTTAGATAACACAATGCTCATGAATAATGTTTTCAAAACGTCTAAGTTTCCTTTCTTCAAATCCATGTCATATTCATTTGTGCATGTTTCTACACATTCTTACAAGGTCGAAATGTCGGTGACACCATGCTCATGATTATTAGATTTCAAAACTTGAATTTCTCTTTGAAAACACATATTATCCAAGCTATACTAGTTATCTTATACGAGGTAACTTAAGATCACATTTTATGCTCGCATGACTCCACCATATACCACAAAGTCAGAACTCAAAAGACTTAAAGTTCGTCAAGGTTTGTTTTTGAAATCTTTGAATTTATTTTCATAACAAATACTAAGTCATGCTAAAGCAAAATATTATGAGTAAGATAATCTTATATGTCATGTCTATTATCATGCATATTCATGTTTTATCACTTATAATAACATATTCCATCGCCGGGAGCACTATACTTGCGTATGTGCTCGTTCGACGCCCTCTGATTGTCTCCAAATACGTAACAGTCAGAAAGATGACTGTTTTGACCCCTTCTAACGACTTCAAATTGAAACACTTAAAGAACAAAAGTTATAGGTCTATTCGTTGTCATTCCGGATCATCTTGAATCACCTCAATCAGAGTTCGTATGAAAATATTATGCCTAATTTACTACAGTAGGTCAAAGCAGTCCACCAATCACTGATGTCCAGGGCAGCTGCGCCCCAAATGGCAATGGGAGGCAGAACAACCCCTCAGGTTCCATTCTTCATGATTTTACAGACCCCTACTCCTTCCAATTTTCATAAAATGAGTTATACTCATCCAAATTAGTCTATTTTTGATTCTATGGGTTTGTAACTCATAATACTACAACATACCAAATACCCAACAATAAACATAAACCTTAACTAACCCAAATATCAATCTAAAACTCATGTTCACACTAAATGTCCATGTTTTGACAAATTATCGAATTCATTCACTACGAATTTGTTTCTCAACCAAATTGGTTCGTTTAACTTCCGTTGTTTTCGTATTAAACTATATTAACAACATGCAACAGAAATTCATGGATTGCAAAAAGTTTTAGCCATCAAGTTTGTGACTCAAAAGTAACTTTTTCTTATCATTTCTAAGGAATTGTAAAACTTAGGAATCAAAAGCATATAGGTTAGCATTATTACCTCTTGAATGCTTAGTTTGCTTAATTTCTCCCTTCTAAGATTGCTAGACTCCTCTTCAATCTCCAATAACTCAAACTCTCAAACTCAATATTTGACAGACAATTTATCAAACGGGAAAGGAGAAGAAGAAGGCTCTATTTATAGAGAAGTTGTTGCCCAGTTTCTAGCTTTGCACCAAGGTTTGAGTTAATGGAAAATAGAAGAGAACAATGTAAAAGAAGGAGTTGGTGGAAAGTAATTACCAGCTCTCATCATCAGCCTTCTTGTTTTCAGCAGCAACACTAGGCTAGACCAATGGCCTATTCACGTGATGAATGAGATGAGACTCACAAAATGGGATTCTCAGCAACTAGCTTAGTTTAGTTTCTTTAATTCCCAAAATGAAATTTTAATGTGTTAATGCTACTACACCAAGTAAAATTAGGGATTATTTATGTACTCACATTGTAATAACCCGATATTTTCTATATAATTAAATTAGAAATTTTGCGTATATTTTCTTTTTATTATTATAAATTATTTAATTTAATAGTCAGAATGTGTGCAAGGTATTATGTATGTATTTATGTGATGAATATAAAATATATTTATTACATGAATGATTACAAATAATTTTATTTTAGAATTATTGATCTCTATAAATTATATTCTTATAATAATTAATTTTACAAAGAAATATATTTTTATTAATTATTTTCCATGAAAATATGTTTATATACTATTTAAATAATATATGAAATGAATACGTAATTATTATAATAATTATTTTATTATATGAAATTACTTTAGAATAGTTAAGTTAATTATTTTAACTTAATTATTAATGTTGTATATGGTAGATGAATCATATATGGAATCCAAACCCTAATTCTGGGTTTTGATCAAGGAATGAGAATAATAATATTATATTATTATTTGTCAGTATTATAATTATGTATGCTATGTGTGTAAGGTTATTGTGTGGAACAGTTATAGTAGGACAGTACAAAATTCCTAGCATTACTGATAAACTATAGTATAAAGTCAAATATGACTATAATGGTTGTTAAGTTATGTGTTATGTAATTAATGATTATTATTATGATTAATGTTAATAAGGTAAACCCTAATTAGTATCTAAAACCCTAATTATTGGAATAAAACCCTAATTGCTAAATTACAAACCCTAGTTATTAATTTAGCAAGCTTAATAGTAATTAGTAGATTATAAAGCCTAATTTATAAGTCCTAAGTGATTAGAAAACTTAATTTCATTAAGAAACCCTAATCAACATTTTAGAAAACTAAGATTTCCTATTTTGCCCTTAACACACAATTTTAGATTTAGAGCTTATGAAACCCTAAGGCCAAACCCTAAGGGTTAAAACTTAATAGGTGTAAGAAGTTACCAAAGTACCATGCACTTTATAAGTCAAATGACCAAATTGCCCTTCTAGCATTATTTAAATAGATAACTTGTATAGGTTGCCATAACTTTAGTTGGTAAACCAACTCAACATAGCCATGTGGTCTAGTAATAGCCTTTAATCAATAAGCATGATCAACCCTAACTATTTCATCAAGTTATATATAGATTGAGAGAGAGGAAAGTTCATAACTTTGTCCCAATTTCTCACACATACACCACCAAGCTTCTTTCTCTCTAAACCCACGAAAATAGTTAGCATTTCAGTTCCTTAGTGAGTCCCCAGAACATCAAGATCAGATTAGAAGCAAAAGATTAAAATTTGGTTCATAGAGGTATAAGACCCAACTTAGAAAATTTGATCTTTATGCTATGTTGGATAAGATGTTAGAATGTTTAGATATGTTGTATGATGTGTAAATTAATGTTCTGGGTTGGTATCTTATGAGTCCATAACATCAAAGTGCTCGAAATCAAAGATTTTCAAAATCTGGGAAAAAGTTTTTTGAGATCTGACATCAAATGTCAGAGGCTATAGATTGTTGTGTTTAGTATTTTTGTTGTTTAAAAGTGTTAATCTATAGCCTGTCATGTTGTCTTTAATATGCAAAAGGAATTAAAGTTATATCTATTACAGATTTGAAGTTATAATTGGTCAAAGGTCGTTGACCGACCATGACCGAGGATAATCTGGGCAGCCCAGAAAGTTTAAAATCGCGTCTGACAGTATTTAATGGCCCTGATCTGACATCCTTGATGATTATTTGTTGATGTTTTGGTAGTCAAGTTGTAGCTGGTAATGTGGACTGTAGATTCATGTCTTAAAACCCCACAAACAATGAACATATCGAAGTAGCAAGTGGTCAAAGTAGACCACTTGCACTGTTTTTGCATTTCTGGGAATTTCCAGAAAAATGATGAACACGGTTTCTGACACCCTTTGACCGAGCTATAGATAGTGATTTAAATGTTTTTGAAGTGTAATCTTGGTATGTTGTTATACCTTGTCATGAATACTACATGTATGAATCATAGAACCACCAAAACAACAACTAGAACCTAGATAAATTTGTACTGGAAAGTGACCAGTTGATGTTCTGGGTTTCTGAAGAAACCCAGGAAATGTCTGACAGATTCTTTTGCGAGCCCAGATCGTTTTGATATGTGTGTTATTGCTGAGATGATGAATGATCATTGTAGTATTACAGTTTGTCTACATAATCAAAGTTCAAGTTAGTTCAGAAACGTTTTAGATTGAAAATTACACGCGGTCAAAGGAGGCAACTCGAACATCGACTGCCGGTGTTCTTGGGCTCAAGAACACCTAAGGCGACTCTTTTCTGTCGCCATAGGCTTTAGCGACGGACTTAATTAATTTTAATTTCTGTTTTTTCGAAAAATAATTAAAAATAAGAAATAAATTATAAAAATTACCAAGAATTATTTTAAAAATATTTTAAATTATGAAAAATAACTTTTAATTATTTGTGATATTTTCATTAATATTTATAATTATTTGAATATTAATGATATTTAATTTATTTAGTTAGTGTATTAAATAAATTAGAGAAAAATGATTTTAATTATTTTAAATGAGAATAAAGTGTTAGAAAATGTTTTGACTTATAAAATATATTTTTCTATATTTTTGGAGAATTCTCATTAATAAATTAATATTAATGACATTAGTTATATTTAATGATTATATTAAATAAATAGTTTAAAAATGATTTTATTTATTTAAAAATCATTTAAATAGGATATAAATGAATTAAAGATATTTTAAGTTATAATTAATGACTTTTAATATTTGGATAAATAGTTCATTAATATTTTAATATTAATGGTAATTATTTAATAATGATTTTAATTGTTTTAAAAATCATTTAATGGTAATATAAGTACTTTAAAAATATTCGATTTATTATAAATAACTTTAATATTTTTTGGTAATGATTTCATTAATAGTTTAATATTAATTAAATATTAATGATAATATAATTGTGTACTATTTAAATCATTTAATAATGATTCCAGTGTTTGAAAATTCGTGATAAATTATAATAAATGTTTAAAAATTATTATAAGTCAGTTAAAAATAATTTGACTGATACTTGTAGATATTGATATACGAGATAAAGTCTTACACTCGATAATTACCCGATAAAGCCGTCGGTAGACCGACATGTTTCAGAAATTGATCTAGACTTAGATATTTTGACTGTATAAATGTTTGTTTGTGATTCTATGACTGTTGAATATGTATGACTATGTGATTAGGTTATGTGCGGACTGTAATAGACAGTGCTATGTGTTATGATATGTTATTCTAATCAGTAAAATGCTCTTATTACTGATAGGTTGCTATATAAAAGATAAAACTAAGTCATGTATTGTAAGCAAAGCAGACTGCATAAGTATCCTACCTTTGCATTTTCTTTTATGCAATGGACAAGTGTAAGAATGTTTGTAATTATACTATTCTTGTATGCATTGTTAAACCTATATTATATACGCCTATTGATTATCAACATATTAGTATATGGTAATTGAGATATTTATTCGTTTCGTTAATTTCTATAAATGATTATACTGTGTCCCCACTTGGATAATCATCAGATATTAATCACATGTTGATACACCTTTGATATACATATATGTTGAATTATAGATTATTGTTGGATAAAATAAAACCTTTTGTTTGGAACCCTGACAAGTATGAACATCTCGAACATGGGAAATTTTTATGCGCTACGGCAGACAAAAGATGAACAATAATATCGTTCTAACAATGTAGTATTGATCAATCAGGTCCATGGATCGCATACACCCTCGAGCTCTCGTAAGTTACGATTTTTTGCGGATGAATTTTCGCCTAACCTATTCGAAAATAGAAAATAATGTTTATAATCTATCGACTACCCTATATATATAGTCAATACGTAGTTTCAAAAATTTGAACGAGGGTTGTTATGTTATTATTATTGTATGCATTACTTCACAACTATTGACTTGTTGTAGAAGGGTATTATAAAGAAAACATTTAAATTCTTTCAGCTTATATATATATATATATATATATATATAATACTTGCTGGGAACTCAAATGCTCATCCTTGCTTAATTTAAATGTTTTCAGCTAAGCATGACCAACTGAAAAGTCAAGCCAAGAACACGTGAAAAGGAAAGCAAACAGAATTTGTTATTGGTATCATTTGTAATAGATAGACTGTATTAAGTTAATGATATGTATTATATATCATGTAAAGAATGTAGTAAAGGTTGCGTACTTGGGATTAGACTCTGATAAATGTAAGTTAAGTTTGAAATTTATATCATTGTTATTATTATTAGTAATATTTTCGCTCATAGAAATGGTATCGTAAAGCACTGAATTCGGGTTTCAAGTACCTGGATTTGGGGGCGTTACAAGTTGGTATCAGATCTATAAAGCATGAATTTGCGAAGAGCCCCGAGCCTCTTGCTGGTGACTTCCTTGTGTGGAATGCACCGAAGCCAGACTCTCCGTAGGGGACGCCGATTAAGTCGGTGGCAAGCTGATAGGTACCCTTTTAAGGTGCTATGGTTGGAAGCACCATGAAAGTTACAATTTGGTATCAGAGCTATAGGGTTAAAAACCTTAGGTGGGTTAGACCTTAGGCTATAACCTTAGAACAGAGGGAAACGTTGAAAATATAAATAACTCATATAGAGTTTAAAAAGGAGATGAATTGTATAAATTCATCGTCAAACAAAATAAAAGATAACTTATAAAATTATTGTGTGTTGTGTGTATTTATTTGCTAGTCAAGATAATTTGTGTGTAGGTGTTAGAAAGGAACATAATTAGGATACCCTTAAGTTGTAAAGAATAAGTCAACCTCCATGACCGAGCCAATATCAAAGCCAATAGCTGAAATAGAGGCTCACATTGAAAGCTACCTCAAAGAGGTGGTTATTTTGGAAAGTATGGTACTGGATACAGAAACGGTAATGTAACTGATAGGTAAAGTATAAGAATATGGTTAAGCTTGAGTTCTTAAACTCATATGTTTATGGTGAGTTCTTAAACTCATAATGTATGGTAAGAAAAAGGAAAGTGTTTTAGAATACCTCATATCATTCATGAATTACTACTCCATCTCATCACCAGCTCTTGAACCCTTGACCTCTAGAAACTCAATAACCAAACGAATACCAAATGGCTACAAGAGGACTAGTATAGTTATGTGCTAATAGATTATTGAAGATAATGGAAATATATAGAATAGTAAGCAAATGATCATTAGGGAAGGCGTAAGGAATAGATAGTGTTAAGTGTTACTGGAATATATATGATTCAATGTGGTGTAAATAATA
Organism: Panax ginseng; assembly: GCA_020205605.1. Classification (NCBI taxonomy): domain Eukaryota; kingdom Viridiplantae; phylum Streptophyta; class Magnoliopsida; order Apiales; family Araliaceae; genus Panax; species Panax ginseng. Next base: position 124,647,669 of record CM035130.1, on the reverse strand, counting down.
GATATGTCTGTATAAAAGAATATTCTTAACTTTTGTATAAGTTATGGCAGCGATTCTCGACTTTCGAGTCACAAAGGGATAGCGGATGTTTAGAGCAGTGTGTGCTAAGGCATGTTAAGTGTTATGAATATGAGTCTATGTTGGATTAATGGGATAAGTTGGTATAGAGATAGTAGATATTTATCTGATCACTGGTTAATACAGTAAACCAAGTTTTCAAAATCTAATATTTTGAGTACATGATTAGTTGAATAGAAAGTTTTGCGTTATATGTTAAGCGTTTACGATAAGGCTTAGTATGTAAGAATAATTTATGAAAATGTCGTCAAGACGAAAATGAAACCAAAAGAAGAAGAACCTGTGAACAAAGCTGGAGGACAACCAGACCCGACACCAAATTTTTACAAATGTGGACGATCAAGCTATGCAGAACGGAATACCAGCCACGGGAAATCAGCCAGATAATCGATCGACAAACTTCAAAGACTTCCAGACAATCGGACCGCCAGGATTTAGAAGATCAACTGACCCTGTAGAAGTGTATGTGATAGCTAGGATAACGGCGGGGAAACAGACAGCTCCTATCACCTATAAGATAAAAGAAGATAATTTCAATAATACCGGAAATAAGCCGGGAATGTGATTAAAAGGAAAGTTTATGTGTGGCAAGTGAGGACAGGAGGAATATATTTCTCCTAACTGTCCCAATCCAAGAAGGTATAGTAGGTGTGTTATGTGTGAATCAATGGAGCATAAGGTAAAAGACTTTTCAAGAAGGAAAAAGGAAACAAGGAATGCGAATACGGAAAAAGGTAGCAGGACATTGGCAACAGCGGGACCAACTTCAACAAACAAACCAACGAAATCAACCGCAAACGTCTTCAACATGACTATTCAAGATTCGGTAGCAGCCGGGAATGGAACTCCAGGTATTACTCGAACCAATTTTATTTTCTTACATATAATTTTCTTATATATATAATAACTTATTTTATAAATTATTTTGAAGGAAGAATTTGAGTTCTTTTAGAAATTAAATTTCTGTTTAAGATGATAGATAAACGTTTTGCTGAATAGTTAAAGATCGGATCGATCAATTATGATCGAGATCTATTTGCAATGATTGTGTATGTTATGTATCCTAGTAAGTATAGGTTTTAAATGGTGATTCCAGGGACGGAATCTTTATAAGGGAGGGTGAATGTAATAACCCGATATTTTCTATATAATTAAATCAGAAATTTTGCGTATAATTTTTTTTTATTATTATAAATTATTTATTTTAATAGTCAGAATGTGTGCAAGGTATTATGTATGTATTTATGTGATAAATATAAAATATATTTATTACATGAATGATTACAAATAATTTTATTTTAGAATTATTGATCTCTATAAATTATATTCTTATAATAATTAATTTACAAAGAAACATATTTTTATTAATTATTTTCCATGAAAATATGTTTATATACTATTTAAATAATATATGAAATGAATACGTAATTATTATAATAATTATTTTATTATATGAAATTACTTTAGAATAGTTAAGTTAATTATTTTAACTTAATTATTAATGTTGTATATGGCAGATAAATCAGATATGAAATCCAAACCCTAATTCTGGATTTTGATCAAGGAATGAGAATAATAATATTATATTATTATTTGTCAGTATTATAATTATGTATGTTATGTGTGTAAGGTTATTGTGTGGAACAGTTATAGTAGGACAGTACAAAATTCCTAGCATTATTGATAAACTATAGTATAAAGTCAAATATGACTATAATGGTTGTTAAGTTATGTGTTATGTAATTAATGATTATTATTATGATTAATGTTAATTAGGTAAACCCTAATTAGTATCTAAAAACCCTAATTATTGGAATAAAACCCTAATTGCTAAATTACAAACCCTAGTTATTAATTTAGTATGCTTAATAGTAATTAGTAGATTATAAAGCCTAATTTATAAGTCCTAAGTGATTAGAAAACTTAATTTCATTAAGAAACCCTAATCAACATTTTAGAAAACTAAGATTTCCTATTTTGCCCTTAACACACAATTCTAGATTTAGAGCTTATGAAACCCTAAGGTCAAACCCTAAGGGTTAAAACCTAATAGGTGTAAGAAGTTACCAAAGTACCATGCACTTTATAAGTCAAATGACCAAATTGCCCTTCTAGCATTATTTAAATAGATAACTTGTATAGGTTGCCATAACTTTAGTTGGTAAACCAACTCAACATAGCCATGTGGTCTAGTAATAGCCTTTAATTAATAAGCATGATCAACCCTAACTATTTCATCAAGTTATATATAGATTGAGAGAGAGGAAAGTTCATAACTTTGTCCCAATTTCTCACACATACACCACCAAGCTTCTTTCTCTCTAAACCCACGAAAATAGTTAGCATTTCAGTTCCTTAGTGAGTCCCCGTAACATCAAGATCAGATAGAGCGTAAGATCAAAATTTGTCTATAGAGGTATAAGACCTAACTTAGAAAATTTGATCTTTATGTTATGTTGGATTAGATGTTAGAATGTTTAGATATGTTGTATGATGTGTAAATTAATGTTCTGGGTTGGTATCTTATGAGTCCATAACATCAAAGTGCTCGAAATCAAAGATTTTCAAAATCTGGGAAAAAGTTTTTTGAGATCTGACATCAAATGTCAGAGGCTATAGATTGTTGTGTGTTTAGTATTTTTGTTGTTTAAAAGTGTTAATCTATAGCCTGTCATGTTGTCTTTAATATGCAAAAGGAATTAAAGTTAGATCTATTACAGATTTGAAGTTATAATCAGTCAAAGGTCGTTGACCGACCATGACCGAGGATAATCTGGGCAGCCCAGAAAGTTTAAAATCGCGTCTGACAGTATTTTAATGGCCCTGATCTGACATCCTTGATGATTATTTGTTGATGTTTTAGTAGTCAAGTTGTAATGGTAATGGATCAGAGATTCATGTCTTAAAACCCCCACAAACAATGAACATATCGAAGTAGCAAGTGGTCAAAGTAGACCACTTGCACTGTTTTTGCATTTCTGGGAATTTCCAGAAAAATGATGAACACGGTTTTCGACACCCTTTCGACCGAGAAGTAGATAGTGATTTAAATGTTTTGAAGTGTAATCTTGGTATGTTGTTATACCTTGTCATGAATACTACATGTATGAATCATAGAACCACCAAAACAACAACTAGAACCTAGATAAATTTGTACCGAAAGTGACTGAGTTGATGTTACGGGTTTTCAAGAAACCTGTGAAATGTCCTGATGATTCTTTTGCGAGCCGAGATCGCTTTTGATATGTGTGTTATTCTTTGAGATGATGAATGATCATTGTAGTATTACAGTTTGTCACATAATCAAAGTTCAAGTTAGTTCGTAAACGTTTTAGATTGAAAATTACACGCCATTGAAGTTATAAGAACTCGAACATCGACTGCCGTTGTTCTTGGGCTCAAGAACACCTAAGGCGACTCTTTTCGTCAGCACAGGCTTTAGCTTGACATACTTAATTAATTTTAATTCGCTTTTCCTAAAAATAATTAAAAATAAGAAATAAATTGTAAAATTTCCAAGAATGATTTTAAAATTATTTTAAATTATGAAAATAACTTTTAATTATTTGTGATATTTTCATTAATATTTATAATTATTTGAATATTAATGATATTTAATTTATTTAGTTAGTGTATTAATTAAATTAGAGAAAATGATTTTAATTATTTTAAATGAGAATAAAGTGTTAGAAAATGTTTTGACTTATAAAATATATTTTTCTATATTTTTGGAGAATTCTCATTAATAAATTAATATTAATGATATTAGTTATATTTAATGATTATATTAAATAAATAGTTTAAAATGATTTTATTTATTTAAAAATCATTTAAAAAGGATAATATTAATAGTTCATTAATATTTTAATATTAATGGTAATTATTTAATAATAATTTTAATTATTTTAAAAATCATTTAAGGGTAATATAAGTACTTTTAAAATATTCTCGAAGTTATTATAAATAACTTTAATATTTTTTATAATGATTTCATTAATAGTTTAATATTAATTAAATATTAATGATAATAGAATTCATGTACTATTTAAATCATTTAATAATGATTCCAGTGTTTGAAAATTCGTGATAAATTATAATAAATGTTTAAAAATTATTATAAGTCAGTTAAAAATAATTTGACTGATACTTGTAGATATTGATATACGAGATAGAGTCTTAGACTCGATAATTACCCGATAAAGCCGCTTTATAGACCGGTTAATGTTTCGTAAATTGATCCGGACTTAGATATTTATTTGTATAATTGTTTGTTTGTGATTCTACGATCGCTGAATATGTATGACAATGTGATTAGGTTATAAAGTGACCGCAATAGATGATGCGAAGCTATGTGTTATGATATGTTATTCTAATCAGTAAAATGCTCTTATTATTGATATGTTGCTATATAAAAGATAAAACTAAGTCACAGTGATTGAAGCGTGAGTACAAGCAAGTATCCTACCTTTGCATTTTCTTTATGCAATGGACAAGTGTAAGAATGTTTCAGAATTATACTATTACTGTACAGATTGTTAAACCTATATTATATACGCCCATTGATTATCAACATGTTAGTATATGGTAATTCAAATATTTATTCTGTTCGTTAATTTCTATAAATGATTATACAAGTGTCCCCACTTGGATAATCATTGTATTTAATCACATGTTGATACACCTTTGATATACATATATGTTGAATTATAGATTATTGTTGGATAAGATAAAACCTTTTGTTTGGAACCCTGACAAGTATGAACATCCCGAACATGGGAAATTTTTATGCGCTACGGCGGACAAAGGATGAACGATAATATCGTTCTAGCAATGTAGTATTGATCAATACAGGGTCCATGGACTGTACACCCTCAGGCCCGTAAGTTATGACGGTTTGCAGATGAATTTTTGTCTAACCTATTCGAAAACAGAAAATAATGTTTATAATCTGTAGACTACCCTATATATATAGTCAATACGTAGTTTCAAAAATTTGAACGAGGGTTGTTATGTTATTATTATTGGTACAGATTACTTCACAACTATTGACTTGTTGTAGAAGGGTATTATAAAGAAATCATTTAAATTCTTTTCAAATTTTATATATATATATATATATATATATATATATATAATACTTGTTGGGCACTCAAATGCTCATCCTTGCTTAATTTAAATGTTTTCAGCTAAGCATGACCAACTGGAAAGTCAAGCCAAGAACACGTGAAAAGGAAAGCAAGCAGAATATGTTATTGGTATCATTTGTAATAGATAGACTATATTAAGTTAATGATATGTATTATATATCATGTAAAGAATGTAGTAAAGGTTGCGTACTTGGGATTAGACTTTGATAAATGTAAGTTAAGTTTGAAATTTATATCATTGTTATTATTATTAGTAATATTTTCGCTCATAGAAATGGTATCGTAAAGCACTGAATTCGGGTTTCAAGTACCTGGATTTGGGGGCGTTACACACATCATATACTCCGTGTACATTAGTCCACATAATATTTTAATTGGGCTAAATATCATTCAGTTAGGTATTCCCAATCCATTAATTCCTATCACACATAATTATCAAAATGATTAATATCAATCATCTATTATCTTTCCATTAATTCTCTTTTAAAAATTTCAGTTAACCTTTAATCTAGTTTAACTTTAATACTCAGGCCACAAAAGACTCATTTACCTCATTTACTGGCGTTATATAACTCAAGCTCATTATAAAATATTAAGGGTCTAGGCCATGTTTGGCTTTTTCCCAATTCCACATTATTTTATTATTTATTCAATATAAAGCTTAGGTGCCACACCTTACCTTAATACTTAATTACCTTAGATGAGTATATACTATAAACTTATACTCATAACATCTTTAGCCATTTTCTTACAATAATTAGTATGTATTACACTAATTAATATAATATAATTCTTTCATTTCATTTCTTCCATACATTGTTCCAAAACAATATCTCTCTTAACAACATCTCTTAAGCTTCATAATATAATATTCTATAATATCTCTTAATTAACCTTATTTATTCCGGGTTAATTAATTAACTCTTATTCAAATCCATTTATGGATAACTTAATCATCATTTAAGATTTTATTATCCCTATGAGTCCTTAGAATCCATTTCTTGAATTTAAATTCCATAAACTGATCCTACAGATCAAGGCAATTGCTTACTGGTCATAAAGCTTGAAATGACGCAATTGCTAGCCATACCAAGTTCAGAGGCAGACAAGTTCTGCTTGAGCAGAACCTTAGCTTCAATTCATGAATACTTCATGCTTTTAATTTACTAAATTGCTATTCCAGTTAACTAACATCTACCACAACATTCTTCAATGATTTAGAGATTAACTTCAAGTTCAAACTCTATTTCCCTTAATAGTTAGTTAACTATAAAGTTCACACACACACACACACACACACACACACACACACACATATATATATATATATATATATATATATGTAACACTTTATAAATTTAGATTTTTGAGAATTAAATTTTTATTTAATTATGTGGATTAAATGAATTTAATTAATTATTTATGGGAGTAAGCTATTAGAAGGTCGTTCTATGACCTAGATATATCGGAACGTCGTAGTATTTTGACTATGTGATAGAGTTAAAGTGTTTGAATTTCCAAGACGAAAATAAAAACTTTTCGAGAAATTTTCCGAAAAACACTATTCACGCATTTCTGCTCGGGAATTATTTTTGAACTTCCGAGAAATACGTAATGATAGAATATCGAAGCGAGATGGAATATCCAATAATATTTCAGTTATGGTAAACGTAGTTTTTCGCCTGCAGACTTAAAACCTAATTATTAGGAAAAGTGATTTCCGAGAAGGAAATTAAATGTGTATAATGAATTAAAGCGTTGATCATTTAATACGTAGGTATTATATGAGGTAATGAATACGCGTATAATACGAGGTGTTATACGAGTATGAATGAATGATGGTATGTCGTATGTGAATAAGTATACGAAGTGGAATACGAGATTAATACGTAAATTATACGTTATAAGACTTTAAGCCAAAGGTATTGAATTTGTTGAATTGTGTAGGAAATTGTAATGTCCAATTGGGATAGCAATAAAGTCCAATGCAAGCTAATGATAAAGCCCAAAAAATTGTTAATGCAAGCCCAATGTATAAGTTAGGATTAATTAAACCTTAAGCCCAAAGTAATAATCCATTGGGTTAGGAGTATCCATGGATCAAATCATGTTAATGTGGGTAGACTTGATGGGCAAGAACTTTGTGTGGTGATCAAGTGTTGTGATGAGCAAGAAAGGGAAGTGGCTAGCAAGTTAACTTAGAGCCAAGGTTATGAATAGTAAGGAGGTGAAGTTGAGGAGGTTAGTTAAGGAGGTGGGATGTCCTAATGTCCATAATACCATCACTTTGGATTGCCTATAAATAGAGAGCTCTCAATTCATTGGATGGCTTGATTAAAATTTATCCCAACTCCTCTCAAGTTAAACAACTTATTGGTTAGAGAGAATAAGCACTTATAAGTCAAACTTCCATTATGAGATTTTCAAGAAGCAAGAAGGAGATTAAAGCTTAGTCAACTGAACCATGAATCTCTTTCTCTTCCATTAGTAGGGAGATGGGTAGTGGTAGAACATGTATGCTAAGGAATGATAGGAATGAGTTGTAAGACCCCGAATTTTATGAAATAAAAGTATTTAATTTTTCTTATAATTATTATTCAGTAAATGTTAAAATTGATAAAAGTTTAAAGTTATGGGTGAAATATGCAAATTTTACAAAACACACAAGTGGCTATAAAATATTCATTGTTGTTAGGAGAATATTCGCTTGGTCGTGGAATATTCTTTTTTGGGGAATATCCGCATTTACGACGCAGATCATTTGTGGGGCCCCATAACGGAATAATCGGCTGGGATGAAAAACGACAAGTTTGAGTTTTACCGAATTAACACAGTTGGAATACGGTGGTTAAAATACAATAATACGCGTTGTTGCACAAGTAGCACACGGTATTACACAGTATTTTTGAATTATTGATTCTTACGTAAGAAGGCACTACTTAATAATTGTTACGTGAGTTCTTGTTCAATATTATATTGATTCAATAATTCTTGCGTTGATATTTGTATCATTGTTGTTTCAATAATTGTCATTACACAAAGATCTCCATTATCGATCAATAATTCATATTATTTGAATAATATTATTAGATAACATTATTGGCAATGTCTAGAAAGTTACACAAGGAGAGGTTTGGTCACCTAATTCGCTACCAAGAATGAGAGAAATCCTTATCGAAAGCCCCCTTCCCGGAACCGCACTGGTTGTTAGTAATGTGATTCTATAATATTATTTGTGAGTAATTAATTATTGATTTATATGATATTGATTTTATGAGGATATAGATGGAGAAAATTTTTAATGTGACAATTGTTGAAAATTAATATTTTATCTTTTTTACGATAAAATAATTCATTTAAATATATTATTTAATAATATATATTAACTGTGATATTTTTACAATGAATGTGGGATATATGAGTATATGAGGAGGAAGAGTATTTTTGTGGCATTAAATGTTTAACATATGTTTTGTGTGTCGGTGGACACAATTCTTGACCGAAAATTGATTATAGACTGTAAAATCGCTCATTTATGGATTTCGGATAATTTCTGTTTAGAATTTGGGAAAACTTCCTTCTGCAAAGTTGTAGAGAATTGAATTTCCTATAAAAAGTCGCGAGATTCGAATTTTCTGACAAAAGGGCTATTTATCATGAATTATTGAAGTTTCAGAAAATAAAATAATTTTTATTAAATTATATGGTGGGACCCACTTTGGTTGGTGTTAATAACATGTGGGCTGCTATATTTTTTCAGAATTGGCATGCTTGGATGGCTGGTCTTGGATGGTTGGTGTGTAGAAAAGAAAAATAATATTTTATTATTTTAGTCTCATTTATGTTCTAGCATTTTTCTATAAATAAGCTTAAGTTAGAATTGAAAATCACACCGTAAACTCAAGTTTTTCTCTATTTTCTCTCTATATTATCAAGTGTATTCTTGTATCTTGAGTGTTGCTATATCGGTGCAAGTAAGTTCGTCGTTATTCCAATCGTAAATACCGCTCTTTTGAGGTGATGAAATTATCTTTGTCCGGATGAGAAAAAGAATTTAGAACAACAATTACAATTATGAGTTATTCATATGATTGTGTGATGTGAATTGTTGATTGATGTTACGTAAATAAAACATTGTTGGTGGACTTTTAACATGAAGAAGATAATAGACTTTATAGTCTATTTGACTCTTCTAATGGATCGCTTCATTCACCGCAACTATGGTTGAAAAGTTTTATCATCTACCATATGTTCTAAATCTCGATTTATTATCGATGAAGACTATTGATAATTTATTTATCTTTAGTCATAATATTCTTTATCGAAGCTAGTTGTGCTCACCCTTTGCTTTCACAATTCCTTTCGTGTAATAAAAGTGTAGTGGGTCGAGTGGGGGATAACAGGGGAATAGAACAGTGGTCTATAGCTGTTGAGGGTGAGGCAAACCCAACGTTGGAAGGGTGTTTTGTCACTATCATACAAGATGTCTAATGACATACAACCTCGTATCATCATAAGACAGGATGTGCTCATCCACTTCACGAGTATATATCTGAGCACTACCTATATAATCTTGGTGTTTGTTTGAAGTATAATTCTCAATTAGAGATAGTGGAGATAATGATATGTCAAGAGAAGACTTACCATTGGGAAGAATATGATAGTAATCTTCTTGTTTTTCTTTGGGGTCTATTGGGTCAACCAAGGATAATTCGTGGCCATATGATATCTATCATAACCTGACGCATGGTCTCCCATGTACGAAGGTTTCTGGAGCACTTCCCAAAGATTTTAGTTTCTAAAAGCAGTTTTTGACTATACCTTTATGTAAGGTGTCATCGTGAGGTGTGTCCACAGTTGGGACATGTGTCACATTTGGTATATATTTGTATCCAAACTCACAAAGATATGTGTTGTTGTATTTTGTACACGACAATTGTTGTAATAAAGTTGTAGTTATTTTCTGTACCATGTATTTGGCGACTCAGAATGGGTTGGATGGAATGGACCTATTTTGGGGTCGTTACATGAGTAATCAAATGACTTAAGTCGTAATAAGCCATATAAGTCATGAATAAGCTATTCGTAATCATATAATTTATGAAACAAGGAAGAACTTGTAAGAACTTGTTTTATGTTGAAATAATAAGGTTGTATGATAATAAGAAGCAAGGATGATGGTTAAAAGATTTAAGCTATGATAAGTCATGCAAAGTGAATTCATAAGTAGTTTATACTTTTATAAGTTATAAACTCACAAAGAACAAGTAATAACTTATCATGATTATAAGTTAATGAAGTATGCATGTCAAGATGTTAGTATAATGAATTGAATCCATTTGAAGCAATGATCAAATAGTTAGTAATAAGGTTTTGCCGGAATTCACACGATTGGACGATAATCGTCGAATTTGCGAAATTCTCGGAATGGAAGTCAAATTTTGATATTGAGCTTGGAAACATTGGTTTTTAATGGAGACAAGTCACATTTGGCATTATAGAGTTGCGAACTCGAAAATGACCGAATTCTAACTTAGAACAAAGAAACGAGCGTTGAACGTTCACGAACGTTTATCGTTTTTGTTAAAATGGGCTAATAGGTGAATTTTTAGCAAACGAAGTTAAATAGATAAAAAATTTTCATGAACGTGTAGTGTATGTAATTTGTGAACCGTAGGCTTTTGAACGAGCCAATTCGGACTTAAAACGAAGAAGTTATACGTCCGTGAAGTTCATAAAATTTAAAATTTGCAAAATTTTTCTAAGGCACAGAGTTGGCATCGCGGCGCCAACCCAAGGCCAAATGGTGGTGCCGCATCGCCGTAACAGTGTCAAGGCATACTGCTAACTCGCGTCGCGGCGCGAGATGAAGAGCTAAGGGTGGCGTCGCGGCGCCAGTCCCAAAGTTTTGACAGACAAGAATGTTTACAAGTATAGAATGAAAGATAACTCATTAGTAATGAACTAAGGTGTTAATATAACATTGTTAAAGCATTGTTAGACACTTAATGTATGATGATTAAAGGTTAATAATCAATTGAAGATGAACGTAATGAGAACAATGTAATGTGTTAAGTCGGCTGTAGAAATTTGTTGACCAAGTTGATTATGAATCCAATGGTTTGCAATACAAGTATGGATTATGTAATTACTTAATGAACTTGATAAGACCTTTCCTAAATCACTGTTATAGTAATGACTTTAGGAATTTAATGTTGTTTAATGAGTAGTTAAACGACGAACGTAAAGTATAAAGAACGTGAACCGTATTCAATAATGATAAGGACTATAACGTTAAGAGTTACAACTAAAAGTTGTTAAGTAATATGTGAACGTATATGGAATGCAATAAAGTGTACTTAACAAATGACGATTGAGTTTCGAATAACGAGAAATGTTAGTAAGCCGTGAAGAAGGATGATTAACTCAAAACGTGTTGTAATAATGAAATAATTTCAGTTATGTTATAGAAGAGAAAGAAGTCGGTAAGAATGATGTAAAAGATAATGGCAAGCCAGAACCAATAATAACAAATCTAATATATGATTAGATTGAGAAGAAGGGTAAGATTCATTAGGAACCATGTATGTTCATTCATGACCTAATGTGGTATGTTATGTGGTTATGTGTTGTAGAGACTGTAAAGACTCAAAGAAAAAGTTATTATACTGTAGCAGACGCTGAAGGCAAGTTTTTCTTAAAATGCTTGTCTAACCTTCGTGTTAGCCAGGTTTTCAGTGATTCATGTTATAATACGCATGAATTATTTTACGAAAATGTCAATGCCAGTTTTAACTCGGCTAGACTAATCTTGAAGATTGATTGATTGATTTACAAGTCTTTCAATATAGAATTGTTAACGCTATCCTACGCCAATTATTTGGTACGGATTCAAGGTAAGCATGAGTATGAATAAACAAATGTATTTTTCATCGATTATTCGATGGGCACGCGAGGTTGCCAAAACTTAAACGTACATACGTTTAATGGAAGTAGTGTTGATCAACATAGAGTACTATGGGCTGATCACCCAGAAGTGCTCGTAAGATATGCCGGACTTACGGACTTAGTGTCGGGTTGTCCTTTTCAAAGAAATTATGAACTGCTCATGGTCTTGAGCCAGAATTGATGTTTTACTGAATATTGTTATTGTAAAACATTTTGAAGGAAAAGAAATGCCAATTAGAATTATTGATAGTATTTCATAACTATTATCCAGTTATTGAAGATATACGATTCCTATATTTCAAGCATGTTGTTTAAAAGAAATTGTTGTACTTGCTGAGCTTGTTATGCTCACTCTTGCTCGAACCATATGAATGCAGCTAGGACCGAACAAACCGAGGGATCTGACAAGGATAGAGGCAAGACAAAGCTGAATGATTAGTTTACCTTATAATAAACTAGTAAGTTGTATATATATTATAGAATGATGAACAAAGAATGTAATGGTTTTAGAACCTGGGAACGAGATGTAATATTATTAATGTAATAAGAATGTCGTTGATACACACATTTTGATGTCGTTTCAATAGAATGAATGTACAGTTATTAGTACCGTGTAGCACCATCTGTCGGGTTGGAAGATACCCAGATTTGGGGGCGTCACAGGTTGGTATCAAAGTATTAGGTTATAAAACTTAAGGGGGGAAGAACCTTAGGCTAATAACCTTGTTAAGGAAGAAAAGTCCGAAGGAAGTAAACTCAAGCTTTACTTCAGTCGAATGAGTTGATAAGGTATTGAGGAAACTCAGTACCGAAAGATTTAAAAGATGGAAAGTAACCCTAAATAAATTAAATGTGATTTGTGCTTATACTATGGTATATTATATACTAATCAACATGATATGTGTTATTGTAGGATGTCAATCGATAGCTTGATGTATAGAGATATACACGCGGTGAGCGAAGAAATTGTGAACAGAGTAGAGCCTATACTTATGCCGGTGGCAGAGGTACCATTAGTGATTCTAGAGGAGTCGGAGACAATGGAGTACTTTTCTGAGGAGAACTACTCTGAGGGAGATATGGATATAACATCATATCTTAATATGATGAGCAAAGAGGAGGAGGTAATGGAGATAACTTCGGTTGGTACGGTGGTACCTACACTAGAGTCATCACCTCCAGATGTAATGAGATCATTGTATCGCAGGTGTTGTGACAGAATGTGCAATCGATTACAAGCCAGTGCGAGAATCGTAATGAAGAGATTAGTGCTCTTTATGTAGCGAAGGAGTCTGCAGAAGCAGATTTTGAGTCCGAGCATGATGAGAAGGTGCTCATGATAAATAAGGCTAGGGATTTTAAGAAGGAGGCCGATGAGTTACGTAAAGAATTGGGGGAGAAGGATCGAAAGATAGCACGGATGTCTTACATCCATAAGAGTTCTCATAATGATTTCAAGCTTAAAGTTGCTTGTTATTCCATAGAGTCAAGGCGCACTCGGACGTCATTATTAGTCGGGATATCCGTAAGCGATGATTGCGAATGAGAAACACGAGGACGCTGTTATGCATTATTAGAAGTCTAGAGTAAATATATGTGTAGTGACGTAAAACCCTCTTTTGTATAAAAGGGTAGTCTTTTTGTAAATCCCAACTTTTGAGAAGTTCAATTGCGGGATAGAAATGTACTAGCCGTTGGTTATGGAAGTAAAGTGTAAATAGTTTCAGACTATGAAGAAGCATATGAATATAATGAAGTTTTCATTTAATATGCTTTGTTATGGTATGGGTTGTTATGTGGCGAATAATAACCAAGCAAGTAAATAGATAATAATGAAATTTTATTTATTTAATCAAAAAATGCCGCAAAGGAGAAGATAATGTAATTAGGAAGCGAAATCACATAATGAAAATTCAGGGGGTCAAAACAACCCTATGCAAGAGTTCGTTAAATTATTAACGGCTGCATTTAACTAAACCGGGGGTAGAGTACATGCGGAACCTAGGTTAACCAGAATGACTACCTTTAAAGAATTTAAAAGCGTAGGTCCGCCGGAGTTCAAAGGAACGACGGACGCATTAGAAGCCCAGACATGGGTAATAGAAATAGAGAAGGCGTTTGTTATTACAAAATGTAGGTGAGGCACAAAAGACTTCTTTTGCAACTTACATGATGAAAGTGGAAACCAACCTTTGGTGGGAGGCTCACTAGGGTGGGGCTAGAACAGATGGGGTAACGTGGAAACAATTCAAGAAGGTTTTCTTCGAGAATTATTTCCCTAAAAGCATGTAATGGATGACGGAGATTACGTTCTTAGAACTTAAACTAGGGGACATGAAGGTTCCCCAGTACGCGGCCAGATTCAATGAATTGGCAAAGTTTGCTCCACATCAAGTGGACACTGAAGAGAGGAAGGTTCGTAGGTTTGAGCAGGGCCTGAAACCATGGCTCTATAGTAGGATTTCTGTGTTCTAGAGTGTTTCCTGTGAGACCATTTTGGAAAAGGTGATTATATTTGAGGGTGGTAGTGAGGCGTTGACTCAATATCGCAAAGAGAGGAAGAATAAGAGCAAGGGAGAGGGAGGAACCAAGGCAGAGAGTACCAGTGGTAGTGATAGTATGCCAAAAAGAAAGAATTTTTACTCTGAGAATACTGGAGGGGGAACAAGGGGATCCTAAGCGTAGGATCGAGGTATGAAAGGCATGCGGAAAGACTCATCTAGAAGTCTGTCTGAAAAGGAAATCGTTTTGTTATAACTGTGGACATGAGGGTTATATATTACCCAATTGTATTAATTCTAAGAAAAACCATGGTTGTTTTGTATGTGGATCATTGGACCACATGGCAAGGAATTGCCCAAAGAAGGGGTCGGAGGAAAGTAAAGGTGTTAGTAGTGGTAAGTTAGCCATGATGCGTTTGCATCAGTGGATTTAGTAGCAGGTATCATTCCGGTCAATACAATGAATGCTTATGTGCTGTTTGATTGGAGTACTACTTTACTTTAATAGCATGAGAGTTTGCTAAGTGATTAAGTTCATTCTCGGAAGGGATTATAAATACCTTTATACATTAAGGTAGAGAATGGGGAAATAACTTTCGTTAATTATATTCGTGGAAATGGCTTCGTGAATAAGGAATGTAAGCAAGTATCGGTAGATAAGTACCGATAAAGTTGAGAGAATTTGAAGTAATTCTCGGTATGAATGATTTGATTAACTATAGAACTTTAATAAATTGTTAGAATAAAAGTTTGAATCTTCAGTTTTCTAAGTAACCCGAGGTAGTATTTTATGGTAATAAAATATCGCGATGCTCTTGTTGCCTATCCATTAATAAACTCTTATTCAAATCCATTTATGGACAACTTAATCACCATTTAAGATTTTATTATCCTTATGAGTCCTTAGAATCCATTTCTTGAATTTAAATTCCACAAACTGATCCTACAGACTAGCGTATCTGCGCTGGTCATAGGCATGGAAATGGCGCAGCTGCGCCATACCAAGTTCAGAGGCAGACAAGTTTTGCTTGAGCAAAACCTTAGCTTCAATTCATGAATACTTCATGATCTTAATTTACTAACTTGCTATACAAGTTAACTAACATCTACCACAACATTCTTCAATGATTTAAAGATTAACTTCTAGTTCAAACTCTATTTCCCTTAGTAGTTAGTTAACTATAAAGATCTCATATATATATATATATATATATATATATATATATATATATCTAATTTCTTTTCATAATTCAAGATATATAACACAAACATACATTCCTTTAATCTTCACTTCTCGTCGTGTATCAGATTACTTAATAATTCTCTAACCAATTTAAAGGTATATTGATTTTCTTCTCTCGTCAACAACGTACATATATACAAGTCTAAACCTAGCATACATCGAGTCTTTAATAGTATTCAATATAGTACACTGAGTGGTTTTTCACAAACAACAAACAAATTTGTTTCCATCTCGTCTACACTTTTTTCACAATGAGTTAGATCGGTTACTAATTCGTATATACCTCTGCTCTCTGAAGGAATTGTTTAGCCCAGCTCCTATACCTCCACCATTAAAGGGTACGGTTGCTCTACCTTAGACTTGATACTTACTCATACATATACTTAAGAAATTGGTGATTATCAAAGATATTTAATGTCACCAACTTCCTATGATAAAATAATTTCACATGAACTATTTAATATCCATAGATAAATTTCTACCCATCTTCTTTACTAATTCATCTCTACAATTTATAACAAATATATAATAAGAATATATATTTATTACACACAACATCACTTATTGCATAACTCATATTACCCTATGTAACACAATACTACATACCTCGTATCACATATATATTCTTGTTCGAACCCATCTCATACTTTAAGAATTATATCTACTAAATTCTTATTTTAATATTTTCTAAAAATTCGGGTTTTTACATCCTCTCCCCCTTATAAGGATTCCGTCCTCAGAATCACTGAAACCTCCTCTACTCGGTGCTATTCCGAATATTACATATTCTTTTGAATAATTTTATCCATTCTATTTTCGGAAGTTTTATTATAACTTGTTCACTTGCATTCTACCACATTCTCCTTTCTAAGGAACATTCTACTTACTACTTTCATCATTCAGAAGAATAAGAATCTTCCACGATTTTTCAATAATCGGGAAGTAGTATGAATAACTTAGATTCCAATTTATGCTGAGGGGTCACACAAGACCGTGAACTCTTTTCTAGGTTTACTAGTGCTTCAACACAATCCTTCACACTGCAAACCAGAGTGTTTATCAATCACAAAGATCGAAAACACCCTCCACACGTACACTAGGTGGCCAGCCTATTGTACCACTACGTTGGGCTACAACGTAGTATTTTGTAACGACTATATGCGCGAAACCATTGTCCCTGAAAACATGTCCCCTTATAGGTTTGTTCACCTCAGCTTTTCAACATCTGAATCCGCACCAGAATAATTTGGTTTGGCATACTACTCAAGAATGCTTGATTCCATAATATTTTTCAACAGCCGTCTAGCCGAATCAAATAGCTTAGACTTCTATCAATAATTCGGACATCAATCAAAAAAATTTAGCCAACTTAATTGACCTTCTTCATAATTTAAAAGAAAACCAAAAATTCTTTTATGACGCCATGATAACGTACCAGATTAGTAGTACGTTGAGGATTCCGCCATTTTGTGACTTTGTCATACTACATCATACCATAGTGGGCTGACGATCTTTCGATCACAACCCACACTAAGTTCGACTGCATTGATGACTCCATCGTTTACCATTTTCTACACAATATCAAATGATGCACATGGTCAGAAATACATTTTGAAAATTTTCAAATCATTTTTGTCTTAGCCGAAACAATTAGCGTAGACATATGAATAACGGTATTATTTTTAAACATTATTAGTTCAATCATATGATCCAATGCTTTTCAAGAAAACAAAAGTGCAAATATCAGCACGAAGTCAATAAATTTTGAAAATCTAGCAGAGCTAGAAGATTTAGAAAATCAACTTCAATCTGTACTCCATTTCTTTATTCTATCAATCTTTAACACCATCAATGCTTACTATACCAAAAATTCTTAATTTTAAACATATACATACCTGATATAGTTCATCAAACTTATCACACTTTGGAAATCCAGGAACTTGCCATAATCATGAGTTTAGGAACTTACCCTAGTCAGACCATAGGCGTCCATTCGCTGAGGGGTTCAAAACATACCATATGATCATGAGTCATGAACTTAGCATATGCATGAGTTTTAAGAACTCGCACCTAAGCTTAATATTCTCTATCTTAATCTAAATAGTCTCTATCTATCAAATATGATATGAGAAAAGAATCACCTTCTCACCATAAGCATATCGATAAAGCGACACCACCAATATTCCATTGATTATCATTATGAGGAACCGAGCATGAGCACAAAGCCTCATCCTATACAATGGTTTGTACAACTCAGCTCTCACATGAGTCATCAACTGAAATCCCACTTAACTCTATCTCACTCTTAACTTGCTCTTTGCTCGATACGAATTTTTCGTATCTCAACATTTACAACTCCTCATGAGTTCATCTTGTACCATTTTATAGTACATTCTCTTATAGCATCAAGTTATAACCACTTAGTCATTACAGACTATTTATCGTTTCATAGCTCAATCCGATCACGTCATGATCATTGGTTTACCTTAGGGTTCTTTCCCATTATCAATTAAACTCCATTCGAGTTCATTCTTATTATCTGTGTCATCTTCATCTTATAGACATCATCTTAACATTTTTATTACCAGAGTTAGGAAACTCATGAATCCTCATTTTCTAGATACTTCAAGATTCTCCTTTGAATCTTCACTTATATATATTTTAATCTTTATCTTTCTGTAACGACCCAAAAATTCAAATTTTCCAGAATTTAAGTTTAAAGAATTAGTTATTAATAAAATGAATTTTTATTAATACTATTATGTGATATGTGTTTATTAATTGTTCTAGAACCTAGGATGATTATAGGTCGGGAGAATTCTGGCTACGAGCTAGACTAAGCGATTAAGAATTTTCAAGATGAAAATGAAAATTTTTCGGGAACAAAAATATTTCCGGGGAAAAAGACGAAATAGGCACTATTTACCCTACGAAACCTAAGGGTTAGGGTTTGAATAACCTAAGGCTTTTCGAGAGTTTGGTATGTTGAAATGACATTCCGTCGAAAGATTTGACGATAATATATCATGCAAAAGTTAAGTAAGCCGATAAAAGTTTTTCTCGAAAAATGTGTAGAAATCGGACGAAATAAAAATGACGAAAAGTACTGCTATGTACTTTTCATTCATTTAGCTACGTTAGGGTAAAACGTGAAGGAAAACACTTAACGCCAAAAAGTGTTTTTCAGTTTTTCAAAAATCTGAAGAATACGTAAAAGTTAATCGGTAAAGGAAAGACGAAATATCCAAAAATATTTGGATTCCGAGAATCGCAGTTTTTAAAACTGTCGGACAAAAACCCAAAAGACGGAACCACGTAACTTAAAGGGTAAGTAGACTTAAGGACTAAGTTAACTTAACACTTAAGTAATGTATAGTATGGAGGTGTGAATAGTAAGGAGGTTAGGGGTGAAATGACTATTTTGCCCTAGCTTTGGAAAATCTATAAATAGGAAGCTAGATTTCATTTAAATGAGATTTTGAAAAATCCTACACTAGAGAGAGAGAGAATTCGGATGGAGAGGGAGAAAGAAGAGCATGAGCATGAATGTTCGGATCAAAAATGTTCGTGAAATGGAAAAGCTAGCAAATCGACGATTTTGTCTGGCTGGAGAAAATAAAGAGGAAAGGTATTAAAACCTAACTTCTATGTTAGATTTTCTTTAAAGTTTTATATGTTTAAAGCATAACTTAATGAAGATAAGAATTAGATGATGTTAGGAATGAATTCATATGGTTGAAATCATGAGAAATAATGAAAATAAGAATTTGAAGTTTAGTAAATAAATTTCTTAAGGAAGTATAAGATTCGTAATGAATTAGAACAATCTGAGTGGATTATATCAATAAGTAGGTGAAATAAGTAAGGAATGATGTTTTATAACATCAAATTCCAATAAAAAGTGAAATCGTAATCCAAAATATCGATTAAAATGAAGAACGAACGAAGAACACGAAGAACATGCGAAGAACACGAAGAACGTTGTTGATGGACAAATTTAAAACCATCGTAGGATATTTGTTATTGATGGACAAGTTTAAAACCATCGTGTATAAGTTAGATGCATATTGCTTGGTTAGGAATGGTAGAAACGTTCATGAAGAACGAATTAAAACTTAGCTATAACGAAGTTATGGCAAAAATTTCGTAAAAGATAAATGAGAATTAGAAAGTTAGTAAATGAACCCGAACATGTAGGTTTTCATAAGAATGTGAGAGGACATAGAAAACGTAAGTCGGGGACTCAAGAACGAACAAATTCCGAGTTCGGATGACCGAAATATGGACGAACAAACAAAGAACGTTAAAAACATAAAATAAACGAAGGGTGAAGATCAAGCCAATCGAATGGCACGTTAACAGATTCAAAGTGAAGTTTTGTCCAAGGGGGATTGAAGTACGTAAGATAAGGAAGAGAATGGCTTTGGAATGACCTCATTCGGAGTTATAACGAAGGAGTAATGAGATCGGGAAGTAGCGTCTCAAAATGAAGTTAACACTTAAAAGAAATTATCAAGAATTAGGGCTTGGCGCCACGGCGCCAACCATGCCTTGTAAGGTGGTGACGTAGCACCGCACTGTAGAGAGGTGCATGCTGCAAACTTGCACCGTGGGTACGAGAAATAGAAGGGAGAGTGGCCATTGGCGCCGGTGTAGGAAAAAGCCGCAGAGAAGAGCTTTTAAGCCGCTCAACTCTTGGGGGAAAGCGTGTGGGAAGATAAAGAACATAATGTTCAACTAATGTAACACTTAAGCAAGTAATTTAAACCTTAAATGAAGGTTGAAGCGGAAAGATTAAACGAGATTAAAAGATAAAGAATTTTAAACGCGAAGTTACATAATCGATGTCCTGGGGAACGCGTGCAATGATGAGCTAACGTGAGGGATTGCTATGGTTGTGATTCCTTAGACATTGTGTGACGAGGGTAATGAATAACATTTCGATGTTATGCCATGATAGTGAGAGATAAGTGTGAAGCGTATGACGTTGTGTACAATGACATTGCGATAAATGAACTGGTCTTAACATACAACGAACGGTATGGCTTGGACAATAAGAATGACTAATGAACATGGGGTTCAAGTAAGGGATAACAAAAGTATTAAGTAAGATACGAATGGTATTAAGAAAGCCGTAATGAACGGTAATAAGATTAATGAAAGCCGAAAGTGAGTCGTATAAGAATGAATCCCGAGGTATGACATTTAGTTGCCAGAAAGCTGTAAGGAATAAGAAATTAATTTAACGAACATATAGTTTAATAGTTCGGATAAGTTAAGATAAGTTAGGTTGTGGTGCAATCGTAACCTTTGATGGTTGACATATGGGAGCTGGGCTAAATAATTCCTTCAGAGAGCGAAGGTATATACAAAATTGACAACTGATCTAACTCACTGTTATGGGCAGTTTAGATGAGACGGGAACTTGTTTGTTGGTTATTTGTGGGAAACCACTCAGAGTACCATATGGACTACTAGCAGAGAAGCGATGTGTGCTGAGTCCTAGAGAAGTAATAAAAAGAAGATAATATGTAAAACATCAAAGATGATGAACATAAAAGTAAGACATCTCCGTATGTCATGAAGCCGTAGAACGGTAATGAAAGTGGTCGCGTAAACCTAGGTTGTAAGAACGCGAACTGTAGGAAGTAACGTTAAGCAAACTAATGCATAAGTCAAATATACATGACTAATTAGTGTATGCGTTGTTTTTCTTATGTGCTACATAGGAACTGGAATGAGCAGTTCGGCGTAAGTATGTAGTTGGGCTTAAAGCAAGTTTCTAACTTCATTCATATTTCAAATGAATGCTAGTTTCTTAAACTTCTCAAATGTTGAACTTGAGAAGTTCGTCTATGTGCTAATAATGCGATATTTGTGTAAAGTGGTAGAACATATGAGGCCTTGTGCTTACAATGTGAACACTTGATGTTTCTATGAGATGAACATGCTCGTGCTTTAACTGCTCAATAAGAGAATGCCTGCTTATACATGATCCGTTATTGTTAAGTCTGTGCTAATGATTATAGCCAGACAGAATGTGTATGAAAAAGGTAGAAGAATGAAAGTACTTTAAATTAAAGTGAATATTGTTTTAAAATGATAGGAATCGAGATTATTCCTATTATTCAAACTGCTTCATAACCTTTGTTCGGTTATTGAAGTCTTAAAAGAATGTTTGAATTCTTGAAGATGTTTGTTTAACTGTTATGACTTGCTGGGCAATTGAATGCTCACACTTGCTTTAAATGAAAAACATTTTCAGCGAACGATGTTAGAAGAACTTAAGGATCTCGTAAAGATCATCGTCGATTTCAGATCCAGATGAAGTGCGGTCGAGGAATGTGGATGAGCGAGAAGATCAAGTGAAGACTTCTAATATAAAATAAGTTAAATGAACTTTAGATTAGTTTAATGAACTGCTATGTATCCTTAGTGGCGGATAAAAGTCACTCTTGTAAGATGGAATGAATAATGTATTTATCATTATTTATAATGAAAAAGGTTATATGGTTTTTAGAACTTGGGATTTGAGAGTGTATGTTGTTATATTTCAGTATATAATGATGTATGTTTGGAAGAAGATGGGATCGTGACGTACGGAATTCGGGTGTAAAGATAGACCGAATTTTGGGGCGTTACACTTTCTCTCTCTCAGGTTATAGCTTAAGGTACTCTTACCTAAAGTTTATAACCTACAGCTTTGATATCAACCTGTGATGCCCCAAATCTAGGTCCCTTCAAAACTCGAATCCAGTCCGCCACGATACTACTATCGTCAAACTGTTTATATCTTTTATTTATATTTTAATGAATATAACTTTGCTTATTACAATTTAGAAAATAAATTCTTTCCATTTCCAGGATCTGTATAATGACCCCAAACTTTATAAGTTTCAAATCTTGGTCATTTACCATTCCTGTCTTACATCATATTCGATGTTATAAAAATATGCAAAATAATTTAAACTTATTCAATCTCCTTTGAAAATACATCTTTTATTGATATCTTATCTTGAATCAATTACATATCCTTGAATCAAATTATGTTATGATTCATTCTATTCAGATTACTGTATAAATCTTTACATCTCTATTCAAATTCCTCTATGTATTACATAGAACAACTTAACATGTATTAAACATCGTAAACTACTATCATGTACATTTCCTAGAACCTAAACATGGTTCAAGAGCATATATTTAAATAAATAAATTAATCCCCTTCGATTACTATTGAACTCTATTAATCAAGTAACATTTAATCTTTATGGCGAGTCTTTAACCTGCAAAAGTGGTTATTTGCAAGGATGAGCTCGACAGCCAAGCAATTCTAACAGTTTTCATGCAGCATATAGCATATAATAGCATACTCAGCTCATGCATTCATAATCCATTAATATTTACTATGCATATTACTTCTCACATAACAGGCATAAAGATTTATTTCACTAGCATACCATTAAAGATCAACTTTCAAATTTCATACATATCTCATATGCATTTCATATATATATATATATACATCAACATTTGCATAACATAATATAGCTCAACTAACAGTTATCGAATTCATATATCAAATAGGAACTGAAAGACTTGTCTGATTCGTAGTTTATCAACTATGACTTAACTGTTTATAGTTATCTGCACTTTGTGTATTCCTATACAGTTATATAATCACGGATTCACATCCATTAGTCACATATTTTATACATTCTTAATACAATAATAATGTTACATTGTTTCCTAACTAGATTTATAAAACCTACATTTCACTTTCTCATCATACTCTTAGAATAGCTAGGTATGTATAGGTATATCTCAACCACTCGTACTTGACATCAACATTCATATATATATATATATATATATATATATATATATATCACACTTGACTCGATATGTGTTCGACACATATTTAAAGTTTATAGATGTGTGATCTACATCGTCTTTACATTTTGCAAACTTTAATAAATTTTAACAAATTTAGGTTTTATGTAACCATCATACAATTGATTATTTAAAACAGCATTGAGACTCTGTCTTATAGCTTAGAATAGTACTATAAGTAAGTTGCCAAAATCAGAAAGTAAATAAAATGTCGACTAACTCTTTTTTGCAATAATAGCTTCTGTTTGAGGTTAGGCTTGGGATCAAGGCAATTTGCCATTGTCCCCCGCCATACCAAACTTGAGCTTTTATCTTCTGGGTTTCATTCCACTTTTTAGCATACCAGAATATTAGCGCATATCAAACATACATCTTAAGAGACCTTGGACTTTCTTAGAGTCATATCAAGTCCACTTTTACACAATATGTCTCTAGTTGGAAATTTCTACGAAGTTAAGGCCAACTAAGTTCATGAAATCATGAGGTTAACTATATTATTCAGCTATTCATACAAGAGGGTTATATAATGCATGCTCGCAAGTATTCACATCATTTATACATAACTAGTTTCGTTTATCACTTTAATCTCTTTTAAAATCATGTTCCAATGACTTACATTGTGTCAAACTAGGCCATGTTTAAAGACCCAAAAGATACTAGTATGCCATCGTACAAGTTCAGAAGTTTAGACAACACAATGCTCACGAATAATGTTTTCAAAATGTCTAAGTTTCCTTCCTTCAAATCCATGTCATGTCAACCTAATCATGCAAGGAAACTTGAATCATATGTCATATACGTAATAGTCACAAAAGACTATTTTTTTAAAATTTTACAAACCATATACCCGATCATCCTTTTTATGCACAATTATTAATTAAAAAAGAAAAGAAAGAACAAGAATCATACCTTGAAGATCCGAAGCTTCCTCGTGTACAAGTTCACCTCCAATCCTTTTCGCTCAACTTGAATCCACCTTGGGTTTGGTTCCTTCCTTCGATCAACGTTAGCCACCCAAGTGTTTGGCCTCTAGAGGAGATCCACCAAGAAGAAGAAGAATTCAAGAAGATGGGTATTTGGCAAAACCCTAGTTTTTTCTCTCTCATGTAAAAAGAGCGCATACTCTCCCAACTATTGAAATTACGATATGTTGTAAAAAGTCAACAACAACCACCCCACACCCATAATAAGACTCCTCTTATTTATAGATGTGGGCAACCCTCCTTAACAATTAAGAATTGGTTTTATTTTAATTAATTAAATTCTTTTAATTAATTAAGCTCCCTAATCTTATTAGGATAATTAATTAAACTCTTTAATTAATTTGCCTCCTAATCTTATTAGATATTTGAGAGTACTTTTATTAATTAATTTCCAAACTCCTTTAGAATTAAATAATAATAATAGTAATAATAATAATAAGACTTCTCTTATTAATTTATATTTAATATTTCAAAATATTAAATAATAATATTAAGCTATTTAATTTATTCTATCACCATAGATTAAATTAAATATACTTAACTTATTATTACAATTATGCCATTAACTTCTTAAATAATTATTCTTCCTTTTATGGTGTGACCCTTTAGGTTCTCCATATTAAACCTGCCAGAATAAATCAATTAGAACAATTTTAATCTTATTTAAATAAATAAATTAAACTATTAATTTATTTAAATAAATAATATTTATTCTACAATAGGATAAGCTCTCCCTAATGATCAACGACTTTCCAGATAATATAGATTTCAACATTAATCATAAAAGAACCTTTTGAGTAAATAGTTACCAGATAATTCAATCCTTCCACCATACAATGTCCCAATTAAATATAAGATATGGAATTTTTGTCAAGTCTTATTTTATTTAATTATATGTATTTCGACTCTTAAATGCACAACTCTAAATAATGCAAATTAGAAACACCTTTCTAATTTCATTCGCCGCCAAGGACTCACCGGGTTGTCATTTATCTAATCACATAGACATTTCTCTTCTTTACTAGAAGTGGTAGATTCTTTATCGATCATACATTATCTCCATGTACAACTTATTATACCCAAGCATACCCTTTGATATACCCTAAGGGTCTTAAGGAATAAGTCAAAGTATAACTCATCATACACAAGATACTATGATGATCTCAAGTCCAAGGATCACTTGTACTACTATCACTACAGAATTCCTATCGACAGCAAGTAAAACTCCATTAGGTATTCCTTAATGAGCCACGCTCAAATGAACTTATTCTCTAATAAGCACCTACATACTTGCTTTAGTGTTCCACACAAATGATCATGAGATCAATCATCCTCATCCAATGAGCAAGCAACGTATGTACCAATCTATCCGGATTCACTAATCCCCAATTTAGTAATCCAACGATTGGGAACTATTTTAGTTTTAAGCTTTCTAAGAATTTAGATCTCATTAGAATGATCATCATCATTATTCTAAAAGCATTGCTTAAAACTATGGGTTTATCACATATTATAAAACAAAGATCATGTAGATAATTAAAAGCCTTTAATAAATTAATACTTTTTATTAATAAATGAATAAGATTGTTACAAAGTATATGCTTTATCATCAAACATGATTGGCTTGTGTGCATACCTACTTTCAATCTCCCACTGCACTAAAGCCAATCGTCATGGTATCTCATACTCTTCTTTCTTCTAAGTGACGATTATCCCCGCCGTTGGATAAGCTTTAGTTAATGGATATGTAATGTTGTTCTTGAGAGTCCACTATCTCTATAGTGATTTCCCATCTTTCAATGATTCTTATAATCAAATGAAAGTGCCACAACACATGTTTAGATCCAAGATGAGACTTAGGAACTATTCCTAGTTCAGAATGAACTTTTAATCCAAACAATCAACTTGCAGCCTTCATTTATAGCTATATACTTTGTCTTTATCACTAAACCAACAACTCTTTTGTTGTTTGGAACCTTTCCAATTTCATCGCACCACCGCTCAAGGTAACACTTTACCTTAAAGTGGATTTTTTCGTTGTCTTGGTCCGTCTCAAAAAAACTTGAGTCTGTTAAGCCTCTAGTTTTAATTTAGACCCACCATAAATATGATCACATCCTTAGTGCCTGCTAAGTACTTTAAGATGTTTTTCACTATCTCACAAATGAACTTCTCCGTAATACGACCGATCAACATCGTGTCTCGTACATTTCATTGCATACATGATAGTTATTCACGCGATCTCTCTTTTGGAGTCTATGGGGACTATTAAGAGAGATACACCCATGGCTCATCAACATGAGACATCTATTGAGTTTGCCATGCTAAACGACTTTAGCATCAAATGAATATATGCCTCGGGTTAAGTCGAAAGCATCCTTTTAAATCTATCTATATAGATTTGCATCCCCAATTAAGATACTCTTCCCAAATCATTCATGGAGGAATGTTTAGACAACTTTATCTTTACTGATTAGCAGCATTGGTATGTCATTCCTCATCCGTAATATATCAACATATAATACTAGAAATTTCATCACGACGCCCCAATCGACCCTTTTGTACACACTAGAACTCTTACTCATCGTATGTAACTCGATCATCATCTTCTATGATGATGCTGCATCTCATCATCATCATCCATGATGAATCCATACCTCCTAGGTATCTTCTTGTACTATTCCGCATTTATATGATTCTATGGCCAGGTACAACAGTCTATCTATGTGTTCCTCTTATTTGACTTATAGTGTTTTGTGGTTCTTGAACTCTTCAAGATCTATTATCCTCCCACTAGCCCCTTCAATGATAAACACTTTTATCTTAGAAGGCAGCGTGTTTCACAACAAACACCTTTTGCTAAGTAGGATTATAGAACATATACCCTAAACTTACTTTAGGATGTCCCACAAATCTGTACTTGTCAAATCTTGTCCCAAGCTTATCCTTTGAAACCTTTTCACATAAGTTGGACAACCCCTTATCTTAACATACTTAAGATTAGGAATCCTCCCCGTCCATAACTTTTATGGAGTCTTCAATGGATTTTGAGGTTACCTTTCGTAGATATGCAAACCATTTCTAGGATATGATTATCCTGTAAGGATATCGGAATGTTTCAGTAAAATCATTATGGACCGCACTATGTCCAACAAGGTACGATTTTTCCTTTCAGATACATCAATCAATTATTATCATATCGTGAGAGGCGCCCATTATGAGAAAACCATTTGAGATGATCTAGAAACTTATTGCACAAGTATTTATTCCTCGATCTAATCAAAGAATCTTAATACTTTGTCAATTTGTTTCACTTCAATCAATTTTGAACCTTTCAAATAATTCACACTTGTATTTCAGAAAATACACACATTCAACTCTTTGAATGATCATCTCCTTTTCTTATACTAGTTTGTTCAATTTGTAAAATTATTGTCACGTAAGTCAAGTATACAAAATCCATTAAGTAATATTTCAATTCTATACAAAACATTATTATTATTATAGATAGAACAACAATTGTTCTTAATTATAATACCAAAAATTTTATTGTCCAACAATAAAATGGAAATAATGTTTCAAACAAGAATTGGAATACAATAACAACTTATTGACTTAATAGATTTGCCCGTAGGCATTGCTAAACTATAAGTTTCTATGGCTAATGCAAGCAACCTTTGCTTTTCATTTCCCACACATAGGATTACTTATATTTGTTTAGCTTTCTACTGCTTGGTCCCTTCATAAATCTATATTTATGATAACCAAAGTCAGATCCAATACCCAAGTAGAACCTCGACTTAAAGAAAAATTTATTTTAAATCATGAACAAATTTGTATTTGTAAACCAAACTTCACTAAGCTTCTTTGGTTAGCCTCTCGCAAGATGCTTCTCGCAGTTTCTTTCCAAGTTGTCCAAAGCTTATTGCAAAGGGAAGCAAACTCCTTTATATCCATATCGCTTTTGTTCTTATTATCCTTTGTTTTTGCCTTTCTATTTACCTTCTTTGAATCATTCTTCTTTTCAGAAGATCCTTTTGGCCCCTACCAAGAAGACATGGTCTTTCTTGGTTGAAAGTGACTCTCAACATTTTTCAACATGTTAAGCAAATCAATGAGGTCGATATCTAGCTTGTTCATATGAAAAATTCACAACAATTGTGAAAGGAGTCCGGAGTGAGTGCAAGATCAAATCTTGGCTCAACTCTCCATCCATGACAAAAACCCGTTGTCCTAATTGATCAATCAAATTGATTATGTTAAGGACTTTATCTCAGATCAGAGTGTCACTCTGGTCATTCTAGATCGGAAGAGCTCCTTAGATATCTCGATATCTATTAGCCCTACTTTCCTCACCATCAACTACTTGATGTGCAGAATATAGTAAGAGCATCCATAGTTTCATGTCGACGTCAAGCTCGTTACTCATGGATGCGAGCATGATGCATCGAGCCAATCAGTGCATCATCTTGCCACTTTCTAAAAGTAGCAATATCTTCCTCGAGGCATTGTCTCGCAACCATTGCAGGATAGGCGATATAATGACATAAGATAGCTTTTCAAACCATGAGAACTATTCTCAAATTCCTTAACCAATCCATTTAATTCTATCCGATTAAATAGCATCTAATATGCTACGCAAAGGATAGTAATTTAGACATTGTAAAATTTTCGTAAATGAATTTGTAATTAACAACATTTTAGCATACATTCTTTTATTAATTACCAAAATAATTTAGGTCTTATTTTAAATTGGTATCTCCCACTATTTTCTTCAAACTATATTACCTCTCACTTATATAGTTCGCAAAATCTAATTAAAGATTTGCTAGTGAGAATAAGGATCCCATTTCAAATGTATATAGCCTTGTGTGTGCACAACAAACTATATATAAATAAATAGGTAGACAACTCTTGTCAATTACATCAACTATGTAACTCCTTGTATTTTGCCTCTTAAATCATAATGGTCAAGTGTGTGCACATCCCAACTAAAATGATTTAAGTTAAGTCGACTCCAAAGATTTCCATATAAGTGAAGAGAAAACTACAACCTCTTGTGTGTGCACAACAAAGCAAAGAATGTTCAATTCCTTATAAACATCATATGTAATAAAACAACATCTTAAATATTTAATACTTGCCTTGTGTGTGCACAACAAACTCATATTAAATATTCAATACTCTATTGTTTCTATCATGCTAGAAGGCGACGCTCGATATTCCAAATATCTTTGAACGTTACAACTTAATATAAAATATTTGAGGGGTTTGTTATTAATTTGTCTCATCTTGTTTAGCGCTGCATGCATATATATATATAAAATACGCTATATATATTTATTAATTAACATGCGAAGCATGTTTGCATATATATATATATATATATATATATATATATAAGCATGCACATATAGAATACTATATTCTACCCGGATTGATTATGGACTTTTATTCTAGTTTGGTTCACTAGAGCCACCAAGTGAACCAAAAGGTCAAACCCTAGGGGTGCAAGAATTAATATTTAAATATAACTATTACATTTAAAACCCTGCTCCATTACAAACGGGTCTTCAAGCGCCCTTGCTTCCTTGATCTCCAATTCTTCAAAATTAATTCTAACTATTCCTATTACAAAACTATTTAAAATAAAATAAAACCTTGATCAACAAATAAGGGAAGTACATAGAGAGGAGATAGAATTTACATTAAGAAAAAATTAGAGAAGAAGACGAGGTACGCAGTAACCCCATTTAATAAAACCCATACATTCATGCATCCAACTAAAATAAAATCCAATCACATGGTCAATAGTCCATAATCAATCCCATTTATTATCATACACATCACCATATGCATCAATAAATAATATTCATCTCATGAATAATAAACATTCAATATATATATTGATATCATTTAATGGGCAAATTTAGTTAGTATAAAATCTAATTTTGAATCAAAATAAACTCCTTTATTTTAATCCAAATTTAAATCAAAATAAAACTATTTTATTTTAATTTATCCAATTTTGAATAAAATAAACTATTTTATTTTAATCAAAATCTTTAATCAAAATAAACTCCTTTATTTTAATTAATTATGGAATCCAATTCCATAAAAAAAAACTCCTTTATTAAAGGAAACACGGATTCTCTTTTCTATTCACAAATAAACTTCTTTATTTTGAATAATATGAAATCTTATTTCATATCTAAATAAACTCCTTTATTTAAGGAAAAGATGGATTCTCTTTCCTATTCACAAATAAACTCCTTTATTTTGAATAATATGAAATCTTATTTCATATCTAAATAAACTCCTTTATTTAAGGAAATTAGGATTCTCTTTCCTATTCACAAATAAACTCTTTTATTTTGAATAATATGAAATCTTATTTCATATCTAAATAAACTCCTTTATTTAAGGAAACATGGAATCCAATTTCAACTCCAATTAGTTATCATGGAATCCAATTCCAACTCTAATTAGTTAGCATGAAATTTAATTTTAAAATTAAAATAAATTTTTTATTTTAAGATTAAAATAAACATTTTATTTTAAGATTAAAATAAATTTTTATTTTAATTATATTATTATATATATATATATATATATATATATATATATATATATATATATATATATAACCGTGAATGATTGATTATATATATATATATATATATATATAATGACCAACATTGAATCGGCCAAAAAATAAATATCATTCATATGAACATAGATATATGAATATATATATATATATATATATATATATATATATATATATATATATATATATATAATATATATAATTAACCTAAATCATATTCACGAAAAAAAGGTTTGTGATTCATTTTTTTTTTGATTTTTTTTTTTTTTTCATAAAATAATAATTTTATACAATAAATTATGCCCAATAAAATTGTTCTAAACACATATCAATATACATATCAAATTAAAATAATTAATAATTCACATAAAGGTTTGGCTCTGATACCACTGTTAGGTTTGTAATATTCATGAACGCAATCAAATTGCAAAAATAAGCGGAAACGTGTAAAAATCAGAGTTTTAAAATTTTACAAACCATATACCCGGATCACCTTTTATGCACAATTATTAATTAAACGAAAAGAAAGAACAAGAATCATACCTTGAAGATCCGAAGCTTCCTCGTGTACAAGTTCACCTCCAATCTTTTTTCGCTCAACTTGAATCCACCGGGTTTGGTTCCTTCCTTTGATCAACGTTAGTCACCCAAGTGTTTGGCCTCTAGAGGTGATCCACCAAGGAAGAAGAAGAATTCAAGAAGATGAGTATTTGGCAAAACCCTAATTTTTCTATCTCTCATAGAAAAGAGCGTACTCTCCCAACTATTGGAATTACGTCTGTTGTTAAAAAATCAACAACAACCACTACACCCATAATAAGACTCCTCTTATTTATAGATGTGGGCAACCCTCCTTAACAATTAAGAAATTGGGTTTTATTTTAATTAATTAAATTCTTTTAATTAATTAAGCTCCCTAATCTTATTAGGGATAATTAATTAAACTCTTTTAATTAATTTACCTCCTAATCCTATTAGGATATTTGAGAGTACTTTTATTAATTAATTTCCAAACTCCTTTAGGAATTAAATAATAATAATAATAATAATAATAATAATAAGAGATCCTCTTATTAATTTATATTTAATATTTCAAAATATTAAATAATAATATTAAGCTATTTAATTTATTCTATCACCATAGATTAAATTAAATATACTTAACTTATTATTACGATTATGCCATTAACTTCTTAAATAATTATTCTTCCTTTTATGGTGTGACACCCTTTAGGTTCTCCATATTAAACCGGTTGTGAATAAATCAATTAGAATAATTCTAATCTTATTTAAATAAATAAATTAAACTATTAATTTATTTAAATAAATAATATTTATTCTACAATAGGATAAGTTCTCCCCAATGATCAACGACTTTCCAGATAATATAGATTTCAACATTAATCATAAAAGAACCTTTGAGTAAATAGTTACCGTGATAATTCAATCCTTCCACCATACAATGTCCCAATTAAATATAAGATATGGAATTATCGTCAAGTCTTATTTTATTTAATTATATGTATTTCGACTCTTAAATGCACAACTCCAAATAATGCAAATTAGAAACTCCTTTCTAATTTCATTTCGCTTCGCCAAGGACTACTAGGTTGTCATTTATCGAATCACATAGACATTTCTTCTTTACTAGAAGTGGTAGATTCTTTATTGATCATACATTATCTCCATGTACAACTTATTATACCCAAGCATACCCTTTGATATACCCTAAGGGTCTTAAGGAATAAGTCAAAGTATAACTCATCATACACAAGATACTATGATGATCTCAAGTCCAAGGATCACTTCAGACTACTATCACTACAGAATTCCTATCGACAAAGCAAGTAAAACTCCATTAGGTATTCCTTAGCGAGCCACATTCAGTGAACTTATTCTCTAATAAGCACCTACATACTTGCTTTAGTGTCTCCACATAAATGATCACCTCATCCAATGAGCAAGCAACGAATGTACCAATCTATCCGGATTCACTAATCCCCAATTTAGTAATCCAACGATTGGGAACTATTTTAGTTTTAAGCTTTCTAAGAATTTAGATCTCATTAGAATGATCATCATCATTATTCTAAAAGCATTGGTTTATTAAAACTATGGGTTTATCACATATTATAAAAATAAGAAGATCATGTAGATAATTAAAAGCCTTTAATAAATTAATACTTTTTATTAATAAATGAATAAGATTGTTACAAAGTATATGCTTTATCATCAAACATGATGAATGAGATGAGACTCACAAAATGGGATTCTCAGCAACTAGCTTAGTTTAGTTTCTTTAATTCCCAAAATGAAATTTTAATGTGTTAATGCTACTACACCAAGTAAAATTAGGGATTATTTATGTACTCACATCATATACTCCACGTATATTAGTCCACATAATATTTTAATTGGGCTAAAGATCATTCAGTTGGGTATTCCCAACTCATTAGTACTTCCTATCACACATAATTATCAAAATGATTAATATCAATTATTTATTATCTTTCCATTAATTGTCTTTTAATAATTTTAGTTAAACCTTTAATCTAGTTTAACTTTAATACCCAGGCCACAAAAGACTCATTTACCTCATTTACTGGGATTATATCACTCAAGCTCATTATAAAATATTAAGGGTCTAGGGCATGTTTGGCTTTTCCCCAATTCCACATTATTTTATTATTTATTTAATATAAAGCTTAGGTGTCACACCTTACCTTAATACTTAATTACCTTAGATGAGTATATACTATAAACTTAAACTCATAACATCTTTAGCCATTTCCTTACAATAATTAATATGTATTACACTAATTAATATAATATAATTCTTTCATTTCATTTCTTCCATAAATTGTTCCAAAACAATATCTCTCTAAACAACATCTCTTAAGCTTCATAATATAATATTCTATAATATCTCTTAATTAACTATATTTATTCCGAGTTAATTAATTAACTCTTAGTCAAATTCATTTGTGGACAATTCCACAAACTGAGTCCCTAGACCTGCAGTAAGCTACCTTGGTCATAGTAGTCGAAAATGGAAGAAATGCCTTGCCATGCGCATCATACAAAGTTTAGAGGCAAACAAGTTCTGCTTGAGCAGAACCTTAGCTTCAATTCATGAATACTTCATGCTTTTAATTTACTAACTTGCTATACCAGTTAACTAACATCTACCACAACATTCTTCAATGATTTAGAGATTAACTTCAAGTTCAAACTCTATTTCCCTTAATAGTTAGTTAACTATAAAGATCTCTCTCTCTCACACACACACACACACACACACACACACATATATATATATATATATATATATATACATATATCTAATTTCATTTCACAATTTAAGATATATATAACACATACCTATATTCCTTTAATCTTTACTTCTCGCCGTGTATCAAATTACTTAATAATTCTCTAACCAATTTAAAGGTTTATTGATTTTATTTTCTCGTTAACAACGTACATATATACAAGTCTAAACCTAGCACGCATCGAGTCTTTAATAGTATTCAATATAGTACACTGATTGATTTCCCAAAAACAACCAATAAATTAGTTTCCGTCTCGTGTACACTGTTTTCACAGTGAGTTAGATCGGTTACTAATTTGTATACACCTCCGCTCTCTGAAGGAGTTGTTTAGCCCAGCTCCTATACCTCCACCATTAAAGGGTACGGTTGCACTACCCTAGACTTGATACTTACTCGTACACATACTCAAGAAATTGGTGATTATCAAAGATATTTAATGTTACCAACTTACTATGATAAAATAATTTCACATGAACTATTTAATATCCATAGATAAATTTATGCCCATCTTCTTTACTAATTCATCTCTACCATTTATAACAAATATATAATAATGATATATATTTATTACACACAACATCACTTATTACATAGCTCATATTATGCTATGTTAGACAATACTACATACGTCGTATCACATATATATTCTTGTTCGAACCCATCTCATGCTTTAAGAATTTTATCTACTAAATTATTATTTTAATATTTTTTGAAAATTCGGGTTCTTACAACTTCACCTTAAAGTGTTTCATTTGGAACTTACTTCTTAGGTATTCCTCCAAACATTTTACACTCACAACCATCAAGAAGATAGACTAAAAAAAATATCACCCATTGATCCATTAGGTTCCTGAGCAGAGGAGTTGTTAAGCCTTAAGACCACTTCATCTTTGCTCCAATCCATAATTTGTGTATCCTTAGTTTTCCCTCCGCAATTATTGTACTTTGGTCGATTTTGATTTGGCAAAATACATAAATAATCCTCATCTTGAGTGTAGCCAACAATGAGAACATTTTGTATCACAGTCACTCTTAGGCATTTTATTGAGCCCTACACAAGCTTTGTCACACTGTGGGTCTCTGTAACGCCCCAGAAAATTTTGATTTTTGAGAATTAATTTTTTATTTTGATTATGTGGATTAAATGAATTTAATTAATTATTTATGGGAGTAAGCTAATTGAAGATCGTTCTATGACCTAGACATATCGGAATGTCATAGTATTTTGGCTATGTGGTAGAATTAAAGTGTTTGATTTTCCAAGATGAAAACAAAAGCTTTCCGAGAAATTTTCCGAAAAACACTATTCACGCATTTCTGTTCGGGAATTATTTTTAAACTTCCAAGAAATACGTAATGATAGAATATCGAGGTGAGATAGAATATCCAATAATATTTTAGTTATGAAAAACACAGTTTTTCGTCTGCGGACTTAAAACCTAACAGTTAGGGAAAGTGATTTCCGAGAAGGAATTTAAATGCGTATAATTAATTAAAAGCAATGATCGTATAATACGTAGGTATTGTACGAAGTAATGAATACAAGTATAATACGAGGTATTATACGAGTATGTATGAATGATGCAATGTCGTATATTAAATTAGTATACGAGTTAGAATACGAGATTAATACGTAAATTATATGTTATAAGGCTTTAAGCCATATGTAATGAATTTGTAGGAATGTGTAGGAGATTATAATGTCCAATTGAGATAATAATAAAGCCCAATATAAATTAATGTTAAAGCCCAAATATTTGTAATGAATAAGTCCAATGTATAAGTTAGGATTAATTAAACCTTAAGTCCAAAGTAAGAATCCAATGGATTAGGAGGATCCATGGGGCAACCCATGATCACATGGGTGATCTTGGTGACCAAGAAATAAGTGTGATGAACAACTAGACTTAAGGGTTAAACAAAGGATAAATTAGGTAGACATAATGGCTCAGCAAGAGATAAGTTATGTAATGACCAAGCAAACTTAAAAGCTAAGTAAAGTGTTTATGTGTGATGAGCAGGTAAAGTGCTTATGTGTGGCAACCAAGTTAACTTATTGGCTAAGTATTGTGATGGCCAAGTAACTTATTTGGTGAGCAAGTAAACTTTGTGGTTAAGAATGAAATAGTAAGGAGGTGGCTTAAGGAGGTGGAGTTAAGGAGGTGGGATTGGATTAATGACCCTTATGCCCTAATCTAGCAACTCCAATAAATAGCAAGCTTGGTTTTCATTTTGTTGGTTGTTCATTTCACCTAACAAGTTGAGAGCTTAATTGTTAGTGAGAATAAGTTAGAAAAGCTATAAAGCTAGTCTTTCATATTTTAAGAAGCAAGAAGGAGATTAAAGCTTAGTCAAGTGATTATCAAGGGTAAGAACTTAAACCATGAATCTCTTTCTCTTCAATTGATAGGGAAATGGGTAGTGGTAGAACTTGTATGCTAAGGAATGATAAGAATGAGTAATCAAAGGGTTAAGTCTTAATAAGCCGTATAAGTCATGAATAAGTAATTCAAACCTAAATAAGTTATGAACTCATGAGGAATCTAGATGAACTACTCATATGTTTACTTTAATAATATTGTATGATAAAAGAAGTAAGAATGGTGGGTAAAAGACTTAATCTATAATAAGTCATGAGAAAGGAAGTCATAAGTAGTTTATACTTTTATAAGTTATAAAATCACAAAGAACAAGTAATAACTTATAATGTTTATAAGTTAATGAAGTATGTTTATCAAGATGTTAGTACGATGGATTGAATCCATTTAAAGCAATGATCAAATAGTTAGTAATAAGGTTTTGCCGAAACTCACACGATTGGACGATAATCGTCGAATTCGTGAAATTCTCAGAATGGAAGTCGAATTTTGATATTAAGCATGGAAACTTTGGTTTTCAATTGAGACAAGTCATATTTGGCATTATAGAGTTACGAACTCGAAAATGACCGAATTCCGACTTAGAACGAATAAACGAGCGTTGAACGTTCACGAACGTTTATCGTTTTCATTAAAAATGAACTAATAGGTGAATTTTTAGCAAACGAAGTCAAATAGATAAAATTCTTGCATGAACATGTAGAGTATGTAATTTTTGAACCATAAGCTTTTGAACGAGCCAATTCGGACTTATAACGAAGAAGTTATGAATCCGGGAGTTTCGTAAAATTTTTAAATTTTGCAAACTAGTTGAGGCACAGAGTTGGCGCCGCGATGCCAACCCAAGACCAATAGGAAATAAAGAAATACGAGTCCGTGGCTTGCCTCATCGTAAACTCGTCGTCATGGCGTGAGAAGGAGAGTTATGTGTGGCACCAGCACGCCAGATCGTAATTTTGATGATAAGAATGTTTACAAGTATAGAATGAAAGATAACTCATTAATAATGAACTAAGGTGTAAATATAACATTGTTAAAGAATTTTTAAACACTTAATGTATGATGATTAAAGGTTAATAATCAATTGAAGATGAATGTAATGAGAACAACGTAATTTGCTATATCATATTGTGAGAAATTTGTTGACCAAGTTGATTATGAATCTAATGGTTTGCAATAACAGTATGAGTTATGTAATTACTTAATGAACATGATAAGACCTTTCCTAAATCACTGTTATAGTAATGACTTTAGGAATTTAATGTTGTTTAATGAGTAGTTAAACGACGAACGTAAAGTATAAAAAACGTGAACCGTATTCAATAATGATAAGGACTATAAAGTTACGAGATACAACTAAAAGTTGTTAAGTAATACGTAAACGTAAACGGAATGCAATAAAGTGTGCTTAACAAATGACGATCGAGTTTCTAATAACGTAAAAATGTTAGTGATCCGTTAGGAAGGATGATTAACTCGAAACGAGTTCTATTAATGAAGTAAATCCACGTAAGACATAGAAGAGAAAGAAGTTGGTAAGAATGATGTAAAGATAATGGCAAGCCGGAACCAATA
Organism: Panax ginseng; assembly: GCA_020205605.1. Classification (NCBI taxonomy): domain Eukaryota; kingdom Viridiplantae; phylum Streptophyta; class Magnoliopsida; order Apiales; family Araliaceae; genus Panax; species Panax ginseng. The sequence continues at coordinate 124,608,981 of CM035130.1, read as the reverse complement.
GTAACAAATCTAATGTATGATTAGATTGAGAAGAAGGGTAAGATTCATTAGGAACCATGTATGTTCATTCATGACCTAATGTGGTATGTTATGTGGTTATGTATTGTAGAGACCGTAAAGACTGAAAAGAAAAGTTATTTTTACTGTAGCAGGCGTTGAAGGCAAGTTTTTCTTAAACACTTGTCTAACCTTCGTGTTAGCCATGTTTTCTGTGACTCATGCTATGAGATGCATGAACTGTTTTACTAAAGGGTCGGTGCCAGTTTTACCTCGGATAGACTAATCTTGAAGAGTTGATTGATTTATTTACAAGTCTTTCAAATATAGAATTGTTAACACTATCATACGCAAATTGTTTGGTACGGATTCAAGGTAAGCCTGAGTATGAATAAACAAATGTATTTTTCATCGATTATTCGATGAGCACGCGAGGTTGCCAAAACTTAAACGTACATACGTTTAATGAATGTAGTGTTGATCAACATAGAGTACTATGGGCTGATCACCCGAAGTGCGTTCGTAAGATATCTGCCGGACTTACTGGACTTAGTGGGTTGTCCTTTTCAAAGAAATTATGAAATGCTCATGGTCTTGAGCCAGAATTGATGTTTTACTGAATATTGTTATTGTAAAACGTTTTGAAGGAAAAGAAATGCTATTTTAAATTATTGATAGTACTTCATAACTATTGTTCAGTTATTGAAGATATATGATTCCTATGTTTCAAGCATGTTGTTTAAAAGAAATTGTTGTACTTGCTGAGCTTGTTATGCTCACTCTTGCTTGAACCATATGAATGCAGCTAGGATCGAATGAACCGAGGGATCTGACAAGGATAAAGGCAAGATGAAGATGAACGATTAGTTTACCTTGTAAAAAACTAGTAAGTTGTATATATTATAGTATGATGAACAAAGAATGTAATGGTTTTAGAACCTGGGAACGAGATGTAATATTATTAATGTAATAAGAATGCCGTTGATACACACATTTTGATGTCGTTTCAATAGAATGAATGTACAGTTATGAGTACCGTGTAGCACCATCTGTTGGGTTGGAAGATACCCGAATTTGGGGGCGTCACATGTTGGTATCAAAGCATTAGGTTATAAAACTTAAGGGGGGAAGAACCTTAGGCTAATAACCTCGTTAAGGAAGAAAAGTCTGAATGAAGTAAACTCAAGCTTTACTTCGGTTGAATGAGTTAATAAGGTATTGAGGAAACTCAGTACCGAAAGATTTAAAATATGGAAAGTAACCCTAAATAAATTAAATGTGATTTGTGCTTATACTATTGTGTGTTATGTACTAATCAACATATGTGTTATTGTAGGATGTCGATCGATAGCTTAAGGCATAGAGATATATACGCAGTGAGCAAAGAAGTTGTGAATAGAGTAGAGCCTGTACCTATGCCAGTGGCGGAGGTACCATTAGTGATTCTAGAGGAGTCGGAGACAGTGGAGTACTTTTCTGAGGAGGATTACTCCGAGGGAGATATGGATATAGCGTCATATCTAAATATGATGGTATATGAGGAGGAGGAAATGGAGGTAACATCGGTTAATACGGTGGTACCTACACTAGTCAATACCTCTAAATGCAATAAGAGCATTGTATCTGGCAGTACTTGACAGTAATGTGCAATTGAGTACAGTTGTGCAGAATCAGAGTGAAGAGATTAATTATCTCCATGAAGATAAGGTGTCTGCAGAAGCAGATTTTGAGTTAGAACACAATAGACAGGTGCTTATAACAGAGCAGACTAGGGACTATAAGAAGGAGGTCGATAAGCTTCGTAAGAAGATAATTAAGAAAGACCAGATGATAGCACGGATGTCTTACATCCATAAGAGTGCTCATAAGGATTTCAAGCTTAAATTTTCTTGTCATCCCATAGAGTCGGTGTAAGACCCCGAATTTTTTTTAAATAAAAATGGAATTTCCTCTATTTATTATTTTGAAATAGTAAGGGTTGATTTGATTCATGTGGATAGTTATGGGTAAAATACGCAAATATTTCGAATAAGCAAGTGGTTATAAAATATTCTTTATTGTCGGGGAATATTCGTTTGGTCGTGGAATATTCTTACTGTCGGGGAATATTCGTACGACGGCGCAGCCATGTGTGGGCCCCATAACGGAAAGCGATTGGAGGAAGAAAATGACAAGAATAAGTTGTTTATAAATAACTTGGTAGCTTGTTATTCTAATTATCTTGTTGGAATACCCAGTGGTTAAAACACAGTAATATGCGTTGTTGCACAGTAGCACACGGTATTGCATCAATTATTGATTCTTACGTAAGAAGGCATTCCTCAATAATTGTTACAGTAATTACTGTTTAGTATTTTCTTTTATTGATTCAATAATTGCTGCATTGATATTTTATATTCTTGTTGTTTCAATAATTGTCATTACACAAGATTTTTTCATTATCGAAGCAATAATTCATATTATCTGAATAATATTATTAGATAACATTATTGGCAATGTCTAGAAAGTTACATCTAAGGAGAGGTTTGGTCACCTAATTGCGCCAAGAAGGAGAAATTTTATTGGAAAGCCCCTCTTTTCGGAGAACTACCGGTTGCAAGATCGTGATTCTGTAATATTATTTGTGAATAATTAATTATTGATTTATATGATGAGAAAAATATTGATTTTATGTGGATATAGATGGAGAAAATTTTAATGTGACAATTGTTGAAAATTGATATTTTATCTTTTTCGATAAAATAATTCATTTAAATATATTATTATATTTTTAATAATATAATAATGGTGATATTTTTACAACGAATGTGGGATATATGAGTATACGAGGAGGAAGAGTATTTTTGTCGCAATAAATGTTTAAAACATGTTAAACATGCTCATGTGGACCCTATTTATTAATTGAAATTTGATTATAGCTCGTTAAATCGCCTGGTTTGTGGATTTCGCCAATTTACGCTTGGAATTTGGAAAAACTTTCTTCTCAGTAAACTTGTAGAGAATTGAATTTCCTATAAAATTCGCAAGATTCGAATTTTCCGCAAAAGGGCTATTTATTATGAATTATTGAAGTTTTGAGTTCCAAAATAATTGATTTTTGGAAGTTTTAATTATTTTACATAATAAAAACGTTTTTTGGTGAGTGTTCCACATGTTATAAATGTGTCATGTTTGAATTCAGATCTAGGAAGGTTGGCGAGAAAACTTAATATATATATTATTAATTTATTAAATTTTCGCTTTGGTGTTCTAAGCATTTTCTATAAATAGGGTGCTTAGGTTAGAATTGAAAATCACACTGTGAATCGATGTTTTTCTCTCTATATTATCGAGAGCGTATTCTTGTGAGTATTTTGAGTATACTTTGAGTATTGCTATCTGTGAAAGTTCAAGTTATAGCCTATATCCGATTCCGGTTGAGAAGTAATTGTCTTTTCCGAGGTAAGGATATTATTTTTTTTAAAATGATATTATTTCTTCAATATCATTATGCCAAAATATTGGTTGAAACTTTTATCAAATTTGGAACTTTTTCATGTCTGGGTTACTATTCACGAAAGTTACTATTCACGAGTTACTATTCATGAGTTACTATTCACGAGTTACTTATTCATGAGTACTATTCACGGTTGCGTGAAGATATTTTTTGTGAAATTTCTATCTTTTGGTGTGAGTTATTGTTCACGATATACTAAGACTATTCACGTATATCGACACTATTCCCGATCACTGACACTATTCATCAAAAATTGAAATTTCTTCTTTCGGTCAAAATATCTATTCGGATACTAGCTTTGATTGTTTCCATGTTTTGATCATTCTTGAATTTTACACCACTATGATTATTTTGAGGTATTTTTGGATATGGATAAAATAAAGTACTAATCCTTAATCCTTAATCCTTGTCATTTTGTTTCATCGGATTCGTTTATTTAAAAATATTTTCATCATTCTCGGCCTTAAATGATGATATTATTGAATATCTTTCATTCGTAGTGCAAAAGATGAATGATTTATAATGAATATCTTTGGCCTGTAGTGCAAAGATGAATGATTTTTTATGAATATCTTTGGCCCGTAGTGCAAAGATGAACAGGTGTTTAGATGAACATGATTTGATTCCAGATATATATTGATTGATGTTACAGGGATAAAAGATAGACGATGAACTTTAAAATTCATACATAGAAGATAGTAGTTTGCATTCTCTACTTAACTCTTCTAATGAATTATTATGAGGGATATGATCTCTGGCGGAGATCGGGGAATAGAACTAGGAGGGGAGAGACGACTAAATCCTTCGCTAGTGTGTCCTACCTAAGCTTATTTGTTAGTTGGTTAGTATATAGGGATATTATGTGATATATTGATTTCCTTAATTAACCCTTGTTTTATGACAGTATTTGAGAATGTCGACTGAGAATATTAACAGTGGAAATGAGACCGTGGAGATGCCTGTACTTACCAACGAGGAGAACGTGCAACAGGCTGGCAATGTACCTCCTGTGAACAACACCACTGAGCAGATGATGAACGACAGGATGTTTAGAAGTTTTTTGCAGTTCATGCAAAATCAGACGAGGGAGACTCGTGTTCAAAATACAGGAGGAAATGATAGCAATTCACGGGTGGTCACAGCCAAGCAGTTCAAAGAGTTGGGACCACCAGAATTTAAGGGAAAGCCTGATCCGATCATGGCGGAAACATGGGTCAAGCAAATTACCAAGATATTCGATGTCTTGGGATGTACGGAGAACAGAAGGTTCCATTCGCCACCTTTATGTTCCGTGGCGGCGGATCATCGGGTGGGAGTCGTGGAAGCGTACCATCCAAACCAAGACTCAAGATGTCTTGGGAGACGTTTCAGAACTATTTAATGACAAATACTTTCCGAAAGTGTTCGTCATATGAAGGAAGTGGAGTATATTAGGATCGGGAGCGTAACAACATAGCGGTGTCTCAAAGACGAGCGAAGTTTATGAGTTGTCCAGTTTGCACCTCATTTGGTGGAAAATGAGGAACGAATGACGCAGTATGTTTTCGAGGGTCTAAAACCGAGATTCGACAATATCTTATCTCATAAATTTTCTTTATATTCAGATGTTGTAAACAGGGCTCAATTATTAGAGCGTGATAACGAGTACGTTCAACCAAGGGACCGCAACCAGGGTCATACCGGTGGCAGTAGTCATCGGAGTAATGAAAACCAGCGGGGAGGAAAACATTCAGATAAAAGCGGTAACCACTCTGGTGGTAATCACGGCCATGAGAATAGAAGAAACGAGTCGGGAGGAGATTTTAAAAAGAGGAGATTCAACAACGACCATGTGAAGACGTCAGCGCCAGCAACAACTAGTTTCAAGGGAGGAGAACGACCACCGGTTATGTGTTATAAAGGCGGGAAAGAGGGACATATCAGTCCAAACTGTCCACAACAGTTCAAGGTATGCTATAATTGTGGAAAAGAAGGAAAAATCGCCGAGATTATACCAGAGCGAAACCAAGTCCAATGAGGATGGTGACTCAAAAGGATGTCCTGAAAAGTCAAAGTCAATCGTTCTCGGAAGAGCGTTTGTCGTGGACCGGTGAAATGCGAGGAACCCGAACGAAGTTAGCACGGGTTAGTTAATTATAAATTCTTGCGAAGTTTATACCTTATTAGATACCGGTTCTACCCATCCTTTTATCTCTCTTGCTTGCGCTCAACGTTTGAACTTGACTACGGAGAAATTAGACTTTGACCTATCTCGTGGAGACTCGTTAGAGAAATTTTCATTACATCGATCGTTTAGAAATCTTGTTTGATTCAAAGTTGGCACCCTTATCTTACCTGTTGACCTTATCTCTTTAAAGATACTTGCTTTTGATGTGATTTTAGGGATTGATTGGTTAACTACTCATCATGCCAAAATTGATTGTTTTCGTAAGGTTGTTAGTTTTCATATTCCTAATCAACCTGTTGTTCGAATTCAGGCAACTAAACCATTAAAATCAATCACTGTCATATCTAATCATAAAGCGATTCGTTTATTGAAAAACGGATGTCAAGCTTTCTTAGTCCATGTTATGGATTTGAATAAAGACACGTCAGATTTGAATAATATTCCTGTTGTTATTGATTTTTCCTGACGTATTTCCTGAAGAATTCATTGGCCTACTCCCAGAGCGTGATATTGAATTTGTATTGACTTTAAATCCGGTACAAAACCCATTTCTAAAATCTCATATCGAATGGCTCCTATTGAACTTCGTGAGTTAAAAACCCAATGTAGAAATTGATACCCGAGCCTCTATCGGTGACTTCCTTTTTGTGGAATGCACCGCCGATTCTCGTAGGGGACGCCATATTAAATGCGGTAGTAAAGCGATAGGTGTCATTGTGACGTGATATCCAAGATTGGAATATGAGTCACGGTTGAGAGCAACCTAAGTGGTAATCAAAATACGTAGCTTTTAGACTTAATTGGTTATTATCGGAGATTCATTGAAGGATATTCTCGAATCGCTATTCCATTAACGCAGCTGACTCGTAGAGATACAAAATTCGAATGGAGCAAGGAATGTGGGAAGAGCTTCGAAGAACTCAAGAGGAGACTCATTTCAAAGATGTGTTCGACCATGCCATCCCGGAAAAACGAACGTGGTAGCCGGCGTGTTGAGTAGAAGATCGTATACACGCATTTGAGTATTATATTGTCAAAAACTAATTTCAGTATAATTTACAAATAATAGAGATGGAGATGAAAACTCTAGGTACCCACGTGATGATATCTGAGTATAATCGACTTTAATTGATAAAGTTAAAGTTGTTCAAGCCACACACCTGAGTGATGAATTTGAAGAAGAAGGTGCAAGAAGTTGTTATCTCAAAAACGAGAATCGGTGAGGTGAGGAAAGCTCAAACCTTTGATTTATTAATCCATTTGAAATTCTTGATCGAATAGGAACTGTGGCCTATAGACTCGTTTTATCGCCAAGTACGACGTGTTCATAACGTTTTTCACGTATCGATGTTACGTAAATATGTGGACAACCCGAACCACGTCATTGAGTTAGAACCGGACGAGATAGCCGAAGACTTAACGCACGAGGAGGTACCTATCAGGATCTTGGATAGGAAAGAACATGTCCTATGTACCGAGGTTATACCACAAGTTAAAGTTTTGTGGAGAAACCATGCTATTGAGGAAATGTCCTGAGAGTTTGAAACGGAAATGAAAGCGAGGTATTTTCATCTTTTCGAAACACCAGGTACGTACGTCAATTTCGAGGACAAAATTTCATAAGGAGGAGAGGTTGTAAGACCCCGAATTTTTTTAAATAAAAATGGAATTTCCTCTATTTATTATTTTGAAATAGTAAGGGTTGATTTGATTCATGTGGATAGTTATGGGTAAAATACGCAAATATTTCGAATAAGCAAGTGGTTATAAAATATTCTTTATTGTCGGGGAATATTCGTTTGGTCGTGAAATATTCATGATTGTCTTGGGAATATTCGTGACGACATTTACGAAACCATGTGTGGGCCCCATAACGAAAAAGCTTATTGGAGGCAAAAAAGACAAGAATAAGTTGTTTATAAATAACGGCTGCCAGATTGTTATTCACAATATCTACCGTTGGAATACCCAGTGGTTAAAACACAGTAATACGCGTTGTTGCACAGTAGCACACGGTATTGCATCAATTATTGATTCTTACGTAAGAAGGCATTTCTCAATAATTGTTACAGTAATTACTGTTCAGTATTTTCTTTTATTGATTCAATAATTGCTACATTGATATTTTATATTACTGTTGTTTCAATAATTGTCATTACACAATATTTTTCATTATCGAAGCAATAATTCATATTATCTGAATAATATTATTAGATAACATTATTGGCAATGTCTAGATAGTTCTGTCTAAGGAGAGGTGTGGTCACCTAATTGCGCGTCAGTAAGGATAAATTCTTATTGGAAAGCCCCATCTTTCCTGGAAATGGCCTGGTTGCCAGTACTGTGATTCTGTAATATTATTTGTGAATAATTAATTATTGATTTATATGATGAGGAAAATATTGATTTTATGTGGATATAGATGGAGAAAATTTTTAATGTGACAATTGTTGAAAATTGATATTTTATCTTTTTCTGATAAAATAATTCATTTAAATATATTATTATATTTTTAATAATATAATAATGGTGATATTTTTACAACGAATGTGGGATATATGAGTATACGAGGAGGAAGAGTATTTTTGTTGCAATAAATGTTTAAAACATGTTAAACATGTCGGTGGACCCCATTTATCGAATGAAATTTGATTATAAGCTTGTAAAATCGCCTGCTTGTGGATTTTGACCAATTTCGCTTAGAATTTGGAAAACTTTCTTCTCGTAAACTTGTAGAGAATTGAATTTCCTATAAAAATTCGCAAGATTCGAATTTTCTCGCAAAGGGCTATTTATTATGAATTATTGAAGTTTCAGAGTTCCAAAATAATTGATTTTGGAAGTTTTAATTATTTTACATAATAAAAGCGTTTTTGGTGAGTGTTCCACATGTTATAAATGTGTCATGTTCTTGAATTCAGATCTAGGAAGGTTGGCGAGAAAACTTAATATATATATTATTAATTTATTAAATTTTCGCTTTGGTGTTCTAAGCATTTTCCTATAAATAGGTGCTTAGGTTAGAATTGAAAATCACACGTAAATCGATGTTTTCTCTCTATATTATCGAGAGCGTATTCTTGTGAGTATTTTGAGTATACTTTGAGTATTGCTATACGGTGAAAGTTCAAGTTATAGCCTATATCAAAGATTCCAAAAAGGAAATCATTGCTTTCCGAGGTAAGGGATATTATTTTTTAAAAAATGATATTATTTCTTCAATATCATTATGCCAAAATATTGGTTGAAACTTTTTATCAAATTTGAAACTTTTTCATGTCGGAGTTACTATTCATGAGTTACTATTCACGAGTTACTATTCATGAGTTACTATTCACGAGTTACTATTCATGAGTACTATTCACGAAGCGTGAAGATATTTTTTTGTGAAATTTCTATCTTTTGGTGTCGGAGTTACTGTTCACGTATACCAAGACTATTCACGTATACGACACTATTCCCGAATACGACACTATTCATCGAAAAATGAAATTTCTTCTTTTCGTCCAAAATATCTATTCTGGATACTAGCTTTGATTGTATCCATGTTTTGATCATTCTTGAATTTTACACCACTATGATTATTTTGAGGTATTTTTGGATATGGATAAAACAAAGTACGAATCCTTAATCCTTAATCCTTGTCATTTTGTTTCACTGGATTCGTTTATTTAAAAATATTTTCATCATTCTCGGCCTTAAATGATGATATTATTGAATATTGGCTCACTGAAAGTGCAAAGATGAATGATTTATGATGAATATCTTTGGCACCAGAAAGTGCAAAGATGAACAGTGTTTAGATGAACATGACTAATCGATGAATATCTTTGGCCTCTGTAGTGCAAAGATGAATATTTGATTCAGATATATATTGATTGATGTTACAGGATAAAAGATAGAGCGATGAACTTTAAAATTCATACATAGAAGATAGTAGTTTGCATTCTCTACTTAACTCTTCTAATGAATTATTATTTCCACCTGCGAATATTGATTTAAAACTTGTTGTCTATTGTATTCTATTAGATTTTTCCTCGTTGAAGACTAACGATAATTTTGTTGTATATTATCTTAGTCATAATATTCTTTATCGGGCTATTTGAGCTCAACCTTTTCCTTTTTGTTCCATTTTTTCTCTCGAGACGCGAGAATGTAACGATTACTAGTCGGGGTATGGAATGAAGGTTCTAGAGAGAGTTGTTTAGTAGTCCTCACCATTTTTGTAAAATAATGTATCAATAATTATGATGGGGATTTATTTACGTGTGGATATTGTTTAGATGGCAATATCTGTATTTAAACTCACAGTTTATATGTTGTAATAATAAAGTTGTAGTTATTTCTGTACCATGTATTTGGCGACTCAGAATGCGTTGGATGGAATGGACCTATTTTGGGGGCGTCACAGTCGGGGTAGACTCGACATAGTATTAGTCGGGATATTGTAGTGATGATTGCGAATGAGAAACACGAGGACGCTGTTATGCATTATTAGAAGTCTAGAGTTATAAATATATGTGTAGTGATGTAAAACCCTCTTTTGTATTAAAAGAGTAGTCTCTTTGTAAATCCCAACTTTTGAGAAGTTCAATTGCGGGATAGAAATGCAATAGCCTTAGGCTATGGAAGCAAATTGTAAATAGTTTTGATTATGAAGAAGCATATGAATATAATGAAGTTTTCATTTAATATGCTTTGTTATGGTATGAGTTGTTATGAGACGAATAATAATGAAGTAAGTAAATAGATAATAATAAAATTCTATTTAATTAGTAAATGTCGTTAAGAAGAAGACAACGTAATCAGGAAGCGGAATCACGTAATGAAAATCAAGGGGGGTCAAAACAACCCTATGCAAGAGTTTGTTAATTTATTAACTGTTACATTTAACTAAAAGGGGAAGTAGTACCAATTAACCTAGGTTAGCTGTGAATGACTACCTTTAAAGAATTTAAAAGCGTAGGTCTGCCAGAGTTCAAAGGAACGACGGACCAAATAGAGGCCTAGACATGGGTAAAGGAAATAGAGAAGGCGTTTGTTATTACAAACGTAAGTGAGGCGCAAAGGACTTCTTTTACGACTTACATAATAAGAAGGGAAAACCAACTTTTGGTGGGAGGCTCACCAGGGTGGGGCTAGCACAGATATGGTAATGTGGGAACAGTTCAAGAAGGTTTTCTTCGAGAATTATTTCCCTACAAGTATGCAGTGGAGGAGAGGAAGGCTCATAGGTTTGAGCAGGGCCTAAAACCCTGGCTCTATAGTAGGATTTCGGTGTTTCAAATTGTTTCCTATGGGACCATTCTGGAAAAGGTGCTTATAACAGAGGGTGGTAGTGAGGCGTTAACTCAATACCATAAAGAGAGAAAGAATAAGAGCAAGGGAGAGGGAGGAACCAAGGCAGATAGTGCCAGTGGTAGTGGCAATATGCCAAAAAGAGAGAATTTTAACTCTAGGAATACTAGAGTGGGACAAGGGGATCCTAAGCGTAAGATCGAAGTGTGTAAGACATGTGGGGAGACTCATATAGGAGTCTGTCTGAGAGGGATTATAAGTACCTTTAAGCATTACGGTAGAGAATGGGGAAATAACTTTCGTTAATTATATTCGTGGAAATGGCTTCATGAATAAGGAATGTAAGCAAGTATTGGTAGATAAGTACCGATAAAGTTGAGAGAATTTGAGGTAATTCTCGGTATGAATGAGTTGATTAACTATAGAATTTTAATAAATTGTTAGAATAAATATTTGAATCTTCGGTTTTCTAAGTAACCCAAGGTAGTAATTTACGGTAATAAAATCCCGCGACACTCTAGTTGTCTAATGATGAAGTAAGTTAGGTGGATGTTAAGGAAGAGGATGAGTCGTTACAGTTGTGTATTGACTATCGTAATAGGAGTAAGTTAGCAGTTAAGAATGAATACCCATGGCCCAGGATCGATGATCTATTTGATCAGTTGAAGAGGGCAAAGAATTTTTCTAAGATAAATTTGCGTATGGGGTATAGTCGGTTGAAAGTAAGAAAGAAGGAGGTACCTAAGATGACATTCAGAACTCGTTATAGTTATGACAAGTTTCTGGTTATGTCAATTGGGTGGACTAATGTACGGAAGTTAGATTTTTTCAGTAAGAGGCGTTTGAGCAAGCTCTGGGGTAAATTGATAGATACCCTTATGAGGTGCTATGATTAAAAGTACCATTAGCGTCACAGGTTGGTATTGTCGAAATGGGAAGTGAGAAAAAAATAGTTTTTAGGAACTAAAAAGGGAAGTTAAGTGAGGTACCTGTATTGTCTCTATCAGATGATATGGGGAATTTTGTAGTGTATATCGATGTTTCGCATAGATGGCGAAATTGCGTACTTATGTAGCATGGCAAAGTCATTTGGTAAGCATCACGCCAGTTAATGGATTATGAGAAGGCCTATCTTACTTATGATCTATAATTGGCAGCTGTAGTTTTTGAATTAAAAATTTGAAGATAGTATTTATACGGGGGTGAAGTATGAGATATACACGGACTCTAAGAGTCTGAAATATATCTCTACATAGAAGGAGTTGAATATGAAGTAGAGAAGGTGATTAGAATGGATAAGAGATTTCGACGTTGATATGTTATAACAATCCGGGAAAGTTAACATAGAAGTCGACGCGTTAAGTAGGAAGGGTAGGGAAAAGCTATCGATGTTAACGACTCAGAGTGAGTTACTAACGGTGATGGCAAGAATGGAGCTAGAAGTTAAATTACAGAATGAAGAGGTAGAAATGTTATTCACAAAGTAGACTCAATCCATGATAATGGAACGAGTTAATTAAGTACAACTAGGTAACGAAGAGTGCAAGCGAATGAAGAAGGGGATACAGGATAAAGAGACGATCAAGTATCATCTCGCTTGAAGGAGGAATTTGAGTTTCAGATAATTTTAGGTTAAAAGGTCTAATAAGAGGGAGATAGAGTAATGTGTAAGAAAATGTTTAGTTTCCAACTCAGAGTATTGATAGGAAGTGACAAGTCATGTGAATTAAGATAACACCTTCGGTGAAGGTGAAGTGGAGGAAACACAATGCCAAGGGAGCATTGTGGGAATTTGAAATTTAAAATGATGGAAAAATTTTCCATAATGGTGGATGTAGTGTTAGCGTGATTCTGGGGACAAAATCCTTATAAGGGGGGAAGAGTGTAACGCCCCAGGAAATGAATTTAAATGAATTTAAATGAATTTAATTAATTATTTATGGGAGTAAGCTAATTGAAGATCGTTCTATGACCTATAAATATCGGAATGTCGTAGTATTTTGGCTATATGGTAGAATTAGAGTGTTTGAATTTCCAAGACAAAAACAAAAGCTTTTCGAGAAATTTTCTAAAAAACACTATTCACACATTTCTGCTCGGGAATTATTTTTGAACTTTCAAGAAATACGTAATGATAGAATATCGAGGTGAGATAGAATATCCAATAATATTTCAGTTATAGCAAACGCAATTTTTCGTCTGTGGACTTAAAACCTAACGGTTAGGGAAAGTGAGTTCCGAGAAGGAATTTAAATGCGTATGATGAATTAAAAGCAATGATCGTATAATACGTAGGTATTGCACGAAGTAATGAATACAAGTATAATACGAGGTATTATACGAGTATGTATGAATGATGGAATGTTGTATATTAAATTAGTATACGAGTTAGAATACGAGATTAATACGTAAATTATACGTTATAAGGCTTTAAGCCATATGTAATGAATTTGTAGGAATGTGTAGGAGATTGTAATGACTAATTGGGATAATAATAAAGCCCAATATAAATTAATGTTAAAGCCCAAATATTTGTAATGAATAAACCCAATGTATAAGTTAGGAATAATTAAACCTTAAGCCCAAAGTAAGAATCCAATGGATTAAGAGGATCCATGGGGCAACCCATGATCACATGGGTGATCTTGGTGACCAAGAAATAAGTGTGATGAGCATGTAGACTTAAGGGTTAAACAAAGGATAAGTTAGGTAGACATAATAGCTAAGTAAGAGATAAGTTATGTAATGACCAAGCAAACTTAAAAGTTAAGTAAAGTGCTTATGTGTGATGAGCAAGTAAAGTGCTTATGTGTGGCAACCAAGTTAACTTAATGGCTAAGTATTGTGATGGCCAAGTAACTTTTTTGTGAGCAAGTAAACTTTGTGGTTAAGAATGGAATAGTAAGGAGGTGGAGTTAAGGAGGTGAAGTTAAGGAGGTGGGATTGGATTAATGACCCTTATGCCCTAATCTAGCAACTCCTATAAATAGCAAGCTTGGTTTTCATTTTGTTGGTTGTTCATTTCACCTAACAAGTTGAGAGCTTAATTGTTAGAGAGAATAACTGAAAATAAGTTAGAAAAGCTAGTCTTTCATATTTTAAGAAGCAAGAAGGAGATTAAAACTTAGTCAAGTAATTATCAAGGTAAGAACTTAAACCATGAATCTCTTTCTCTTCCATTGATAGGAAAATGGGTAGTGGTACAACTTATATGCTAAGGAATGATAAGAATGAGTAATCAAAGGGCTTAAGTCTTAATAAGCCGTATAAGTCATGAATAAGTAATTCAAACCTAAATAAGTTATGAACTCATGAGGAATCTAGATGAACTACTCATATGTTTACTTTAATAAGATTGTATGATACTATGAAGCAAGAATGGTGGGTAAAAGACTTAATCTATAATAAGTCATGAGAAAGGAAGTCATAAGTAGTTTATACTTTTATAAGTTATAAAATCACAAAGAACAAGTAATAACTTATCATGTTTATAAGTTAATGAAGTATGTATATCAAGATGTTAGTATGATGGATTGAATCCATTTAAAGCAATGATCAAATAGTTAGTAATAAGGTTTTGCCGGAATTCACACGATTGGACGATAATCGTCGAATTCGTGAAATTCTCGGAATAGAAGTCGAATTTTGATATTAAGCATGGAAACTTTGGTTTTTAATGGAGACAACTCATATTTGGCATTATAGAGTTGCGGAGTCAAAAATGACCGAATTCTGACTTAGAACGAAGAAACGAGCGTTGAACGTTCGAGAACGTTTATCGTTTTCGTTAAATATGAACTAATAGGTGAATTTTTAGCAAACGATGTCAAATAGATAAAATTCTTACATGAACGTGTAGAGTATGTAATTTGTGAACCGTAGGCTTTTGAACGAGCCAATTCGGACTTATAACGAAGAAATTATGAGCCCGAGAGTTTCGTTAAATTTTTAAATTTTGCAAACTAGCTGAGGCACAAAGTTGGCGTCGCAGCGCCAACCCAAGGCCAATGAGTGGCGCCACAGCACCGAGTCCAGAGCTTGCCTACTGCAAACTCTTGCCGCGGCACGAGAAAGAGAGTTATGTGTGGCGCCGCGGCCCTAGTCCCAGAGTTTTGACAGACAAGAATGTTTACAAGTATAGAATGAAAGATAACTCATTAGTAATGAACTAAGGTGTAAATATAACATTGTTAAAGCATTGTTAGACACTTAATGTATGATGATTAAAGGTTAATAATCAATTGAAGATGAATGTAATGAGAACAACATAATGTGCTAAGCCGGCTGTAGAAATTTGTTGACCAAGTTGATTATGAATCCAATGGTTTGCAATAACAGTATGGGTTATGTAATTACTTAATGAACATGATAAGACCTTTCCTAAATCACTGTTATAGTAATGACTTTAGGAATTTAATGTTGTTTAATGAGTAGTTAAACGACGAATGTAAAGTATAAAGAACGTGAATCGTATTCAATAATGATAAGGACTATAACGTTAAGAGTTACAACTAAAAGTTGTTAAGTAATACGTAAACGTAAACAAAATGCAATAAGTGTACTTAACAAATGACGATCGAGTTTCGAATAACGTAAGAATGTTAGTAAGCCTTTAGGAAGGATGATTAACTCAAAATAAGTTCTATTAATGAAGTAAATCCACGTAAGACATAGAAGAGAAAGAAGTTCGTAAGAATTATGCAAAGATAATGGCCAGCCGGAACCAATAGTAACAAATCTAATGTATGATTAGATTGAGAAGAAGGGTAAGATTCATTAGGAACCATGTATGTTCATTCATGACCTAATGTGGTATGTTATGTGGTTATGTATTGTAGAGACCTTAAAGACTGAAAAGAAAAGTTATTTTTACTGTAGCAGACGTTGAAGGCAAGTTTTTCTTAAACACTTGTCTAACCTTCGTGTTAGCCATGTTTTCTGTGACTCATGCTATGAGATGCATGAACTGTTTTACTAAAGGGTCGGTGCCAGTTTTACCTCGGCTAGACTAATCTTGAAGAGTTGATTGATTTATTTACAAGTCTTTCAAATATAGAATTGTGAACGCTATCCTACACCAATTGTTTGGTACGGATTCAAGGTACACCTGAGTATGAAAAAACAAATGTATTTTCATCGATTATTCGATGGGCACGCGAGGTTGCCAAAACTTAAACGTACATACGTTTAATAGATGTAGTGTTGATCAACATAGAGTACTATGGGCTGATCACCCAGAAGTGCTCGTAAGATATGTCGGACTTACGGACTTAGTGTCGGATTGTCTTTTTCAAAGAAATTATAAAATGCTCATGGTCTTGAGCCTGAATTGATATTTTACTGAATATTGTTATTGTAAAACATTTTGAAGGAAAAGAAATGCTATTTTGAATTATTGAAATACTTCATAACTATTGTTCAGTTATTCAAGATATACGATTCCTATGTTTCAAACATGTTGTTTAAAAGAAATTGTTGTACTTGTTGAGCTTGTTATGCTCACTCTTGCTTGAACCATATGAATGCAGCTAGGGCCGAATGAACCGAGGGATCTGACAAGGATAAAGGCAAGACGAAGATGAACGATTAGTTTAGCTTGTAATAAACTAGTAAATTGTATATATTATAGTATGATGAACAAAGAATGTAATGATTTTAGAACCTGAGAACGAGATGTAATATTATTAATGTAATAAAAATGCCGTTGATACACATTTAGATGTTTTTTCAATAGAATGAATGTACAGTTATGAGTACCGTGTAACACCATCTATCGGGTTAGAAGATACCCGAATTTGGGGGCGTCACAATCTCCATCCCAACATGATGAAATATGAGCTATTTTTTTCCTGGAAGGCTTGGATGAATATCATGAATCTTCCTGTTCTTAGTGCATTCCTTTGTTGAAGGACCAACTTTAATTGGCAAAGATTCTTTATTGGCATCTTCCAAAGTATCCTATTCATGAATAATTGGGGTACTAAACTTTTAATTTTTTACCAGAGGACTATCGTGCTCACAATACATATTCTCCCAAATTACATTGGGCCACTTTGTATTTCCCTACAAAATTATTGGGTACAGGGAATTATGAGTGTCTATTTTGTTAATTTTATCACTTTTGAGTGTTATAAACATTTGGCAGCTTTGGATTGAGGGCAATAGTGTATCAAGTGGAATTTCATCGAACACCTTACCCGCATCGCCCATCTCTTCTATATTCACAAAGAGCACTCTTACTTCTGTGTTGGCTGCAAAGTTAGGGGATGAGAAATCATATTCTGGAACAAAAATAAAATTACCTTGTCATGAATTGATTCAATGCAAACTTGATTATTGAATAAGCTTTGGTTTTTAATTTCTGCATAAAATCCTCATGATCTCCAACCTAAAAAACAATCGAAACAACATTTTGATGAATCTCGTATGTCGCAACTTTGATTTCTTCACTTTTTGAGCCTATGATCTTCATTTCAGATATCACCTCGAAACCTCTTCCACTGGAAGCTTTTAGTCATCTATTTTATTCATGACTTGCTTGACCTCTTCCTCCATAAAACTCTGAAGTTCTTTCATTAATTCTAGAATTTTCTTGAAAAGGTTTTCCAGGGTTATAGAATTTTGATTTTCAATTGGAATATTGTCTCACACCTTAATCTGCCTCCTAAACCACTCATAATCTTTAAACCAGAAACTACTGAGTCTCCTGAACCTCATCAAAATCTACTTTCTCAAATAGATGCCCTAAATAGTTTGACTTATCTTTCCCTTAAAAATCAAAACAATCTATTGAGTCAAATAGAATCACTATAATTGTCTGTGCATCACCTCAGAGATATGCTATATATGTTGATGGAAATTCAAAAGCTCTGTGTACCACCATACCACTTTTCTACCAGTACAAGTTCTGCTAGAGGAGACCAGTCTGCTCAAACACCTCAGGATAATCCTCTACCTCCTCTTGGTCTATATTTCTCGCCTGCTCACTTGCCAGATTTCTAACTAATCGGGAGGACTGTATAACTATATATATGTTATATCTAACTATTCAGGATGACTGTACTTAATAATGATGATAACAATGCTCTAAAGAAGTTAGCATAATGTATGGGAGATTACAAGGCAAATGCTTACTCAAAACACACTTCATTAGTTCTAAATCAAAAGGATGGAGAAGTTTGATTTCTCTAACAGGCATAATATTGCACCTAAAGATCTTAACCATAAATTGACACTGGGGAGTAAAAAACTCAAACCAACTTTGCATGGAAAATACCAGTCTAACTAGCTCAATATTTGTTACTATGACCTCATGTCTTTAGAAAGACAGGTTTTGCAAAACAAAGAGAAAGTGAGCATGTCGTATCACAACAAAAAGAAGCAACTCATAAATACTGCAAGATTTTATCAGATACATTTTCATATGAGATGTGCAGAAACTCCTAACAAAATCCAATGCAGACAAAAAAATAAATCAACCCACATACTATTTCAGAGAAGGAAAAAAATTAACTCAACAGAGAGATGCAAACCTATAAGTTCTTACCCATAATAGTAAACATGCATATATTCCTACACAACAGTCATAGAAATGGGAGTAGGAGATGAGTTACAATTTGAATGACCATAGAAATATCTTAGCACATAAGAAGTGACTGAACACAGATTTAGCCTCAACACAGAAGTCAAACATAGAGAAGAAGCGAGATAGTTTATCCAGTCCCAACATAGTAAGCATACTCTGCGTAGAAGATATGAGTAAGAAAAAAATACTTGAAAGCTTGTAAAAGCATATCCACAGATTTGTCATATTTCTTCGCAAACTCAATAGTCAAATACACATATAGTTTGGTTATACCTTCAGACTTCAAGCAATGTGTAGACAGAGAGATGCATGCAACTAAAGTATTAAAAATATATTAGGGTTTAAACAGTTTACACACAAAAGGAATTAAGGTTTTCAAAGATCAAAATTTTAGTGGTAAAAATACAAATAATTTTTCAGATCTAATGTTGAAGTCTAAACTCTGAGATTTAAGTTGTTAAAACCCAGTCTCAAAGTTTAGCCGAAGAAGATGATTTCTAAACAAAATTAGGGCTTTGACATAGTGAAAATGATTTGCGATTAAAAGAATGAAATAAAACTAATTTAGAAAAGTTAGGGTTTCGAATCGAAAAGAAAATCTGTGTTTATCAAACTGAGAAATTGACAAATCCATCATCGCTTTTTAAGAAAAACATGTATCTAAATGATAGATCAACTAAAATATACTGAAAGAAAGCTTTAAAAAAACTTTATAAATATGAAAATAAACGAGATCCGAAATAAAAACTAAATAGAAACACAAGATTGATCGGTAGAAGGACTAAATCGATGGTGTAAAATCATTTTATTGGTTCAGATTTCTAGAATTTGAATTGGAGATCAGACATTTTTTGGTAGAAATCGTTATGATTGGATTAAAATTTCTAAAATCTTAAATGATTAGAATAAAGGAATTAAGGTAAAGAATAAAACCTAGATGAGAATTTGATGATTTATTTAAAATTTTCAAGTAAAACCTATATGGTTTGCTATTCGAATGAGAATAGAGAAAATATGGGATTACAAAATTCCAAAACCCTAGAAATGAATTAATATGTACTTGGAGGAATATCAAGAATAAGGTATTACGATACTGTAAATTGATGTGAACCTGAATAGTCTAAGAAATGTTATATAAGTACATATGGAAATTTTATTATTGGAGATAAGATTTCACAGAAGAGAAGAGATGCTATATATATATATATATATATATATATATATATATATATATATATATATATATATATATAATTAGCAAGAGGAATGATGAATCAAGTTAATGATCAAGATAAAACTATGTTAGTAATTAACATAGCTTGAGTGTTGGCCTTGATTGGCAAATTAGAATTTAAATAAGTATAAAGTCGTTAGTTAATACGATTAGCAATGAGAAGTGAAATATGTTATGATTATATGAATTATGTGTATGATTAAATAAATATACATTATATAATGTGAATACATTTATTTTGTATATAAAAGTGAAGTAAGAATTAAGTTATGTAACCTAATATATATATTAGGTGTGATAATTAAATAACCTAAATGGTTATCTTTATTTAGTGGTCCTAATATTTTATTTTTATATTAGTGACCTAATTTAAGAGAATGGTGGAACATGTCACAATTTATTAAATTATTTTGTTCGAATAGGTGAGTAAAGGAATATGAAGATTATGTGATGGTTTATATTGTTTATTATATAAACAAATAAAAGAAACTAATGTGATCCTAATTATAAATTAGGAATGAAAGATTTAATAACTTAAGGGTTATGGAAAAAGAGAATTATGGTATTTAGAATATATACCAATTATGAGAGATTTATTTTATACATCTCGAGTTAATTAATTTTATAGCCTAATTATAGCAAGTCTAATTAGGTTAAGATATTAAATGTACTTAAGTAAGAATTTTTTTTATTTCACTTGAGTGCATGTAAACCCTAATATAATGATAAGGGTAGAATGGAATAGAATTAAAATAATGGACTATAATAAGGTCATAAGCCCAATTAATTTTAAAGAGAGTCCAAGAGAAGTGGATTTAATGGACTAAAGAGGTTATATTATTTAAACAAGTCCAATTAATTTATTTAAGCATGTGACTTGTAGATATTAAGTTTTAAGGCGATTAAATTAATAATCTAGCCTAGCATATTATGTATGTGATTAGTTTTATAATGACCCAATTAAATTTTGGGAGGAAGCCCAAGTTAGTTTGTTAGTAAGTAAAGCAAGTAAAAAGGGCTAGCTCAATGGAATTATTAAAGGCCCAAGCTAAGCCACTTGTGGGAGAATAATAAATTATTTTAAATTAAGAGATATATATTTTATTATCTCAAGTTTTTAATTTTATAACTTAATTAAAATAAGTTTAATTGGGTTATAAAATTTAGTGTACTACTAGAGTAATGATTTAAATTCTAAATATTTGGAATGGGTACCCTAATTAAATATTTAGGGTGGAGACAAATTGAAAATGATTGGACTAAGTAAATATATTAATGGCCCAAAGAATTTAATGTGATAATCCAAAAGATTTTTATAAGTGGCCAATTGTTTTAAAACCCAATTATTGAGGGCATGATGGTCATTTAAATTAACAATTAAATGAAATTAGAGTTGGAGAAAATGAAGAAGAGGCCACTTGTCAAATAAGAAGAGGAAAAAACAATTAAATGAAGCTAACATGTAGCAATTTAGGCCAAGTGGTGGAATATATATAAAAAAAAAAAGAAAAAAAGAAAAGAAAGAAGAGAGAAAGAAGAAAGAGGATTGAAGAGAAAGAAAGAAAAGATGAAAGAAAAGAAAGAAAGAGAGTGCGGGAAGAAGAAAGTGAGTTAGGGAGAGAGAAGAAGGAGAAGTGCCGAAGCCAAGGAGAAAGGAGTGAGGGCGGCAGCTCCATGTGGAAAAGAAGAAGATGAAGGAAAAGGATCCATGGATGGAAGAAGAAGAAAAAGAAGCAAAAAGGTATAATCCCTCTAAATTTTTTTATATAATTGATGAAAGGGGTTTTTGATTTGGGTGTTTAAAACCCTAAGATCTATGTGATATATATGGATTCATGTATGGATTTACTCATTTTTTTTTTATGTTGATTTGGGTGGAATCAAAAGAATAAAGAAAATTTATTTTCTAGTTTTGAATCCGAAATTTCCTAGTACTTTGAAATTTCACCGTTTTAAATCTATGACTTCTTTTTGCGATCCGTCAAAAAGGGATGTTAGATATATGTGTTTAGTAGTTAACCCAAGTGGTAGTACTCAAAAATGTTGAGTTTACATGGGGTAGTGACTGATTTGGTGAAAACAGTTCCGTTTTATAACCAAAAATGGGCAGATTGGGGGCAGTCAGTAGCGAGGGCAATTTCGTCAGTTTTTTTTGTGCTTTAAAAATTCTGGGCTTTTGATATGTTGTAGTACACTGTTTTAGCTTTCCATAGACTCGGAACGGACTAATTCCGACTCGGATGAGGTAGTTATGGCGTTCGGAAGGTGCGTAGTCAAAACTGTCCACCAATCCCGAACAGCCACCTTTGTTGATAAATTTCTGGACTGATGTGTTATGATTTTGAAAAATGTCGTGAGACAAAAGTTGTAGCCCTGGAAGTTATCTTCGTGTGGGCTCAAGAATCACTCAAAATGTTTTAAAAGCGAGAGTTATGGCCGTTTTAGTGAGGCTGGGTAAAATATTTCGAAAATCAAATTGTCCAAAAATAGGAAAAATGTAATTTATGACGTGAGACCCTTGAGCATGGTTTTTGCAAGTTTGTGATGAAGTTTTGGGTCGGGTTTAAGGTGTTGTGAAATTTATGACATTTTAAAATGTTTAAACAAGTTTATTAATTCGGGAAGGAAAACAATTGAAATAATTGTTTATTTAAGTGATTAATGACATAAATTATTTTTATGTGACTAATAATATGGTATTGAGATATTATTAGTAGTATGTGACTGAAATGTTATTAAAAGGTTAGTAACCTTAGTGTAAAATATTATTACATAATTAATAATATTTGACGGGAGATTTAATAAGAGATTTATGATATTTTGAGGTTTTCGGTGCTCAAAATGAAGTTTTTGAGCTGAGATTTACGTAACGAAGCAAAAATGCGAATAATCGTAAAATGAAAAATAAAGCGAATGTGCTAGTGAGATAAAATGTTTATATATGAGGCAATAGTCAGTGTTGACTCATGAACGGACAAACTGAAGTAAAAGTTATTTAAAGTGAAGAAATAATATAGTAAATTGATTTTTTACTATAAAAGCTATACATTATTCATTTAAACTCCGAATTGCGAGTAGAGGTAAAAGATATTTCTAAAATGAAATTTAAATGGTTTAAGTTTCAAGGTGTAAAATATTTGCATCTTAAAATGTGTGAGACCTTTACTATTTATGAAATAAGTAAAATATTATTACATGATTAATAATATTAGAAGGTGATTAAAATATTATTAAATGATTAATAATATTAGTAAAGGATTTAAATATTATTAAATGATTAATAATATTTGTAAATGATAAATATTCTATAAAAAAGAATATTAGGCAAAAGTTTAAGATAATGGATAAGTGATAGTAATATTATTAAGGGATAATAATATTACTAATGAGTTAAAGAATTATTTAATGTTTAATTATGTGGCTAAATGTTAGCTAATTTATTATTTGAGTAATAGTGTTGTGGGATAAAATGTATTATGCTAATTGGAGGATCGATCTTATTAATGATAGGTCTTTTATAAGAGATTAAATTGATTGCTTAGCGGTAATCAATCAGTTCGAGCAAGTTCCTAAACTTGAACTTCTAATTATTGTGCAAGTTTCCTAACTCAACTTGAGTTGTTAATTCAAAGCATGTTAGTGGTTAATCATTGTTGATTTTACCACGTCAATAAATTATTGATTCGCATTATGCATGTTGTATATGTTCATCAGGTATGAAAGGCCGATCACATTCATTACCATATGTTTCAGTTAAACTTGTTCATGTTAATTGTTGACATCCATTATTATTGGTTCAGTCATTCAATCGTTGAAAAATTGATTCATGTTATTTCACAATTATTATATTGTTGAAAACTTGAAAGCTTATCCATTCTTTTCAATCATGATATATCTCCTTTGTATGTAAAACTTGCTGGGCAAATTTGTTGCTCACCCTTGCTATATCATGATAAAATTTTTGATTAAGATGAAGGCTTGAATAAGAACGAGAGGCAAAGACAAAGTGCAAAGTTTCTTTATGTTGTAGTTAAATTTATTAAATTTTACGATGAAAATAGTATTGTAAATCTTCTAAGATATTGAAGGTATGTATTAAGTTAAGGTTGTGACCTTGGAGAATGATGTGTAAAAAGTTTAATGTATAAACAATTTATGTTTATATCTTCGCAATAGTGATAGAAATAGTATCTAGAAAGTGGCGATTTGGGACCGGATTCGGGGATCTACTGATTAGTATCAAAGTCAGAGGTTATAAACCTTAGGTAGGTGTACCTTAGGCTATAACCACAAAGATGATAAGTAATAAACTCGAATAGAGTTTAAGCGATAAGAGATGAAATTATGGAAAATCATCATTAAGTAAAGAAGAAGATAAAAAGATTCAAAGAAGAATCTTAAAGAGTTATAAGGATAAGAATGCAGAGTTACCGACTCGATAATAGAGATGAAAAGTGATACTAAATGAGGCGATGTCTATAAGAGGAAAAGTGCTAATAAAATCATAATATAATATGATTAAGGAGAAGAATAAGAAGATCGTAAAATAAAACGATCGTAAGCATAAGGAGAAATGATTACAAAAATAAGATCACCACGTGATCAGATTAAATCATTGAATAACGTATGATTTGTTAAGTGATTGGAATGATATAGCATGATGCTATAGAGAGAAGGTACTATGAAATGGTACTATGTAAACTCAGAAAAGAGTGGAAAATGTTAAGATACTGATTAAAGAAAATTCGTATTAAGAAAAGAGAAAGTTAAGACTATGTGGGTTTTCAACTGAGGACTCATGTCAGTAGCTGAGTTGTATGATTCCTTGTATGGGCGGGGAATTTATACTTGGTTTTAGAATCACTTAGCTTCCCGGTCGATATAGTGGTTAGGTTGACCAATTCTTTGTATGGGCGGGGAATTGTCCGCTTAGCTTCCTATATTGATTAGTGGCCGAGTTTGGTTTGACAACCACTTAGCTTTACATTGATAATCATTGGAACCTAATGTCGTATTATTTGATATATGCATGTTGAGAAGGTGATTCTTTTCTTATGTGTATAACGAATAGGTAAAGAATATAAGGTTAAGTCATGAGTTCTTAAAACTCATACTTATGGTAAGTTCATGACTCATAATCATATGATATGTTTTGAACCCCTTAGCGAATGGACGCCTCATGGTCCGACTAGGATAAGTTCTTAAACCCATATGATTGTGGCAAGTTCTCGAACCCATAATGTGTGGTAAGTTTGATGAACTGGGTATATAAAGTTGTGAATGGAGCATTGAGGATTATAAGAATAGATAGATTTATTAAGCAATGGATCAATAGAAAAGTGAAGTTGATGATGGAAGCATAGGTATTCCAAATCTTCTAGTTATGCTAGACTTCAAGTTTTTGACATCAAGCTAAATACGCACTATGTGCTTTTGAAAATAAATTTTTATTCTCAACTCAGGGTGACTATTGTGTATGCGTGGACTTTGAGCCACCGACACCTCGTTGCTTATTGAGATGATAAAACATATTTGCAAAAGTTTTTGAAGCGATTTAAAAGAAGAGTCTATGCTTATTGATTTGGCTAGAGCGAAAATGATTTGAGATGTCAAAATGTATTTTTATATTATTAATGCATCATGCAACCTGGTGCAAAGATGATAAAAATGATGGAGTTATCAATG
The DNA here is from genome assembly GCA_020205605.1 of Panax ginseng. Lineage (NCBI taxonomy): Eukaryota > Viridiplantae > Streptophyta > Magnoliopsida > Apiales > Araliaceae > Panax > Panax ginseng. Next base: position 124,583,519 of record CM035130.1, on the reverse strand, counting down.
CAGAATTACTTAGTGTTGGATGTGATTTAAAGATCATCACCCCACTATAGTATGATGTAGTATGACAAAGTCATAAAATGACGGAATCCTCAACGGACTGTATATACAGTGCGGTATCATGACGTCAAAATGATTTTAAGAATTTTAAAGATAATTTATGCCAACCGAATTTGGCCAGAAATATTTCGATTGAAATTCGAATTATTGATATGTGTCCAAACTATTTGATTCAAATTTAGACAAATGTTTATGAAAATTCAAAGTATTCTTTGAAAGCTTATGCTGAACCAAATTGTTTTGGTGAGGAATCTTATGATAAGTCTGAGGTGAACAACCCTGAAAATGGGGATATACTAATTGGATAAAATATTCCAATCTAAGGATGCATATAGTCGTTCAGATTACTAAGGTACAATAGACTGATCATCTAAAGTACCAGCATCGGTAGTTTACCTTCTTTGTGATTGTAAACATACCTATTAAAGAAATGTTTAAGAGGTAGAGTACCTTTCTTTCTTAATTGAAAGAGGTAGCAGGTAGAAATATCCCTAAACCTCAGAGTTCAAAATTTTTATGATCCCTCAGACAGATATGAAAAGTTTTTTTTAAACCCTTCAGAGTAATGTTGTGGTAGAACGTGATGATTGATATGAAATAATGTAAACTCTTTGTGTACGAGTAGAATCTGAGATGATTGAATAAAGGTTATTATGACAACCTAGTTTTGAAGAATGTTTAGAAGATGTAAACTCCTAGTGAGTAGTTATGGTGAAATATGATGATAGAAAGAAATCCTCAAAGGAGGAAATTGTAAAGGTTAAGTTGAAAACCTAGTTATGAATAAGAGAATAAGCAGAGAGATTAGTATGCTTTAATTTCGAGAACGAAATTCTTAGAAGAAGGGGTGAATGTGATAACCCGAAAATTTCTAAAATCTTAAATGATTAGAATAAAGGTTAAAGAATAAAACCTAGATGAGAATTTGATGATTTATTTAAAATTTTCAAGTAAAACCTATATGGTTTGCTATTCGAATGAGAATAGAGAAAATATGGGATTACAAAATTCCTAAACCCTAGAAATGAATTAATATGTACTTGGAGGAATATCAAGAATAAGGTATTACGATACCGTAAATTGATGTGAACCTGAATAGTCTAAGAAATGTTATATAAGTACATATGAAAATTTTATTATTGGAGATAAGATTTCACAGGAAGAGATGCTATGTGCTATATATATATATATATATATATATATATATATATATATATATATATATTAGCAAGAGGAATGATGAATTAAGTTAATGATATGAGGATCAAGATAAAACTATGTTAGTAATTAACATAGCTTGAGTGTTGGCCTTGACTGACAAATAAGAATTTGAATAAGTATAAAGTCGTTAGTTAATACGATTAGCAATGAGAAGTGAAATATGTTATGATTATATGAATTATGTGTATGATTAAATAAATATACATTATATAATGTGAATACATTTATTTTGTATATAAAAGTGAAGTAAGAATTAAGTTATGTAACCTAATATATATATTAGGTGTGATAATTAAATAACCTAAATGGTTATCGTTATTTAGTGGTCCTAATATTTTATTTTTATATTAGTGACCTAATTTAAGAGAATGGTGGAACATGTCACAAGTTATTAAATTATTTTGTTCGAATAGGTGAGTAAAGGAATATGAAGATTATGTGATGGTTTATATTGTTTATTATATAAACAAATAAAAGAAACTAATGTGATCCTAACTATAAATTAGGAATGAAAGATTTAATAACTTAAAGGTTATGAGATGAGAGAATTATGGTATTTATAATATATACCAATTATGAGAGATTTATTTTATACATCTCAGTTAATTAATTTTATAGCCTAATTATAGCAAGTCTAATTAGGTTAAGAAATTAAATGTACTTAAGTAAGAATTTTTTTTATTTCACTTGAGTGCATGTAAACCCTAATATAATGATAAGGGTAGAATGGGATAGAATTAAAAGTAATGGGCTATAATAATATCATAACCCAATTAATTTAAAAGAGAGTCCAAGAGAAATTATATTTAATGGACTAAGGAGGTTATATTATTTAAACAAGTCCAATTAATTTATTTAAGCATGTGACTTGTAGATATTATGGATTAAGGGCGATTAAATTAATAATCTAGCCCAATATATTATGTATGTGACAAGTATTATAATGACCCAATTAAATTTTGGGAGGAAGCCCAAGTTAGTTTTTGTTAAGTAAGTAAAAGTAAAAGGGCTAGCTCAATGGAATTATTAAAGGCCCAAGCTAAGCCACTTGTGATAGAATAATAAATTATATTAAATTAAAGAGATATATTTTTATTATCTCAAGTTTTAATTTTATAACTTAATTAAAATAAGTTTGATTGGGTTATAAAATTTAGTGTACTAGAGTAATGATTTAAATTCTAAATATTTGGAATGGGTACCCTAATTAAATATTTAGGTGAGACAAATTGAAAATGATTGGACTAAGTAAATATATTAATGACCCAAAGGAATTTAATTGAAAACCCAAAAGATTTTTATAATTGGCCAATTGTTTTTAAAACCCAATTTTGATCCAAGTTTGAGGATATTTTTGAACAATTAAATGAAATTAGGAGGGTCATTTTGAGGACTTGTCAAATAAGAAGAGGAAAAAACAATTAAATGAAGCTAATTTGTAGCATATAAGGCCAAGTAGTTATCAAATATAAAAAAAAGATAAGAAAAGAAAGAAGAGAAGGAAAGAAAGAAGAAGAGAAAAAAAGAAAGAAAAAAAAAGAAAAGAAAAGAGAGGCTGGGAAAGAGAAAGGAGAGAGTTAGAGAGAAGAAGAGAGTGCGAAGCCAGGGTGGAAGAAGGAGAAGGAAGATCTCCAAGAAGAAGATGAAGGAAAAAGATCCACCATAAAGAAGAAGAAGCAAAAAGGTATAATCTCTCTAATTTTTTTATATGAAATTGATGATGAGGGTTTTTGATTTGGGTGTTTAAAACCCTAAGATCTATGTAATATATATGGATTCATGTATGGATTTACTACTTTTTTTTTTGATGTTGATTTGGGTGGAATCAAAAGAATAAAGAAAATTTATTTTCTAGTTTTGAATCCGAAATTTCCTAGTACTTTGAAATTTCACCGTTTAAATCTATGACTTTTTTGTGATCCGTCAAAAAGGGATGTTAGATATATGTGTTTAGTAGTTAACCCAAGTGGTAGTACTCAAAATGTTGAGTTTACATGGGGTAGTGACTGAATTGGTGAAAACAGTTCCGCTTTTATAACCAAAAATGGGCAGATTCGGGGCAGTCAGAGCGAGGCAATTTCGTCCAGTTTTTTGTGCTTTAAAAATTCTGGGCTTTTGATATGTTGTAGTACACTGATTTAGATTTCCATAGACTCGGAACGGACTAATTCCGACTCGGATGAGGTAGTTATGGCGTTCGGAAGGTGCGTAGTCAAAACTGTCCCTCAATCCCGAACAGCCACCTTGATGTGTAAATTTTGGACTGATGTGTTATGATTTTGGAAAAATGTCGTGAGACAAAAGTTGTAGCCCGGGAAGTTATCTTCGTGTGGGCTCAAGAATCACTCAAAAATGTTTTAAAACGCGAGAGTTATGGCTGTTTTAGTGAGGCTGGGTAAAATATTTCGAAAATCAAAAGTGTCCAAAAATAGGAAAAATGCGATGAATGAAGTGAGACCCGTGAGCATGGCTTATGCAAGTTTGTAATGAAGTTTTGGGTCGGGTTTAAGGTGTTGTGATGTTTATGACATTTTAGAATGCTTAAACAAGTTTATTAATTAAGGAATAGAAAACAATTGAAATAAATTGTTTATTAAAGTGATTAATGACATAAATTATTTTGTATGACTAATAATATTGGATTAAGATATTATTAGTAGTATGTGACTGAAATGTTATTAAAAGGTTAGTAACCTTAGTGTAAAATGTTATTACATAATTAATAATATTTGACGGGAGATTTAATAAGAGATTTATGATATTTTGAGGTTTTCGGTGCTCAAAATGAAGTTTTTGAAATTTGAGATTTACGAACGAAGCAAAAATGCGAATAATCGTAAAATAAAAAATAAAAAGCGAATGTGCTAGTGAGATAAAATGTTTATATATGAGGCAATAGTCAATGTTGACTCATGAACGGACAAATCAAGTAAAAGTTATTTAAAGTGAAGAAATAATATAGTAAATTGATTTTTACTATAAAAGCTATACATTAATTTGTTTAAACTCAAATTTATGTAGTAGAGGTAAAAGATATTTCTAAAATGAAATTTAAATGGTTTAAGTTTCAAGGTGTAAAATATTTGCATCTTAAAATGTGTGAGACCTTTATTATTTATGAAATAAGTAAAATATTATTACATGATTAATAATATTAGAAGGTGATTACAATATTATTAAATGAATAATAATATTAGTAAAGGATTTAAATATTATTAAATGATTAATAATATTTGTAAATGATAAATATTCTATAAAAAAAATATTAGGCAAAAGTTTAAGATAATGGATAAGTGATAGTAATATTATTAAGGGATAATAATATTACTAATGAGTTAAAGAATTATTTAATATTTAATTATGTGGCTAAATGTTAGCTAATTTATTATTTGAGTAATAGTTTTGTGGGATAAAATGTATTATGCTAATTGGAGGATCGATCTTATTAATGATAGGTCTTTTATAAGAGATTAAATTGATTGCTTAGCGGTAATCAGCAGTTCAAGCAAGTTTCTAAACTTGAACTTCTAATTATTGTGCAAGTTTCTAACTCAACTTGAGTTGTTAATTCAAAGCATGTTAGTGGTTAATCATTGTTGATTTTACCACGTCAATAAATTATTGATTCGCATTACATTGTGCATGTTGTATATGTTCATCGTGTATGAAAGGTCGATCACCTTCATTACCATATGTTTCAGCTTAAACTTGTTCATGTTAATTGTTGACATCCATTATTATTGGTTCATCATTCAATCGTTGAAAAATTGATTCATGTTATTTCACAATTATTATATTGTTGAAAACTTGAAAGCTTATCCATTCTTTTCAATCATGATATATCTCCTTTGTATGTAAAACTTCTTTCGGGCAAATTTGTTGCTCACCCTTGCTATATCATGATAAAATTTTGAGATAAGATGAAGGCTTGAATAAGGATGAGAGGCAAAGACAAAGTACAAAGTTTCTTTATGTTGTAGTTAAATTTATTAAATTTTCGATGAAAATAGTATTGTAAATCTTCTAAGATATTGAAGGTATGTATTAAGTTAAGGTTGTAGACCTTGGGAATGATGTGTAAAAGTTTAATGTATAAACAATTTATGTTTATATCTTCCGCAATAGTGATAGAAATAGTATACCGTATCCGTGGCGATTTGGGGCCCGGATTCGGGGATGCTACAAAATTGCTAGCCACAGATTGAGCTTTGTTTTGACCGTTGGATGTTTTCCTTATATCAACTGGTCAGATTCATTCTTGAGAAATTTATATTTATAAGTTTATATATATATATATATATTAATATATATATATTTATTAATTATATAGACAAGAAAAAATATTTTATAGATGTATATTACTAATGATAAGAAAAATTAGTTAAAATGAGAAAGTAAATTTTAAATATAAAAAAATGTAAAATTTTAAAATGATAGCTATTTAACTAGGGGAGATATGTTTTGAGTTAAAATATAATATATAGTAATAATTTTAACTAATGAGTATATAAATATATAAATATACAAGATAATTATATATAAATATACTAAATATGAAAAGAAATTTCAAATATAAAGAGATAATGTAAAGATATAATTACATATAATAGTAATTTTTTTTTAAAAAAAATTAAAATTATATTTAAATGCAATAATAATTATGATGGAATATCTAACATTCCTAAATCCAAACGTAATTTACAAAATTTATTAGAACTTACAGATTTAGTAAATATAACTGTAATTTTTAATTTTGTGTCAATATGTTCTAACTTGATAATGCAATTGTTTACATGATCATGTAAAAAGTGATGTCGGACATCTATGTGTTTTGATCTAACATGTAATACAATATTTTTACTTAAATTTATAGCACTTGTGTTATCACATAGGATCGAGACACAATTAAACTTTTTATTTTAATCAGCCAGGATTTGTTTCATCCATAATATCTATGCACAACATCGTGCATCAGCTATATATTCTTATTCGGTGGTTGAGATAGACACCGAGTTTTGTTTCTTAGAGAACCAAGAAACTAAACACCCGTTTAGAAACTAACATGTGCGTCTTGTACTTTTTTGATCAACGTGATGACCATCATAGTCAGAGTCTAAGAAACAAACAAGATCAAATGGTTGACCTTTAGCATACCATAGACCTATATCTGTAGTTCCTTTGAGGTAACGAAATATTCTTTTTACTACAACCAGATGTGATTCCTTAGGGTTTGATAGGAATCTAGCACATTTACAGACACTAAACATAATGTCAGGTCTACTAGCTGTGATATATAGAAGACTACCAATCATTCCTCTAGAATTCTTTGTGTCAACATTTTTTACATTTTCATCAGCAGTTAATTTATCAGTGGTTGACATAGGAGTATTGAGAAGTTTTACAGATTCTAATCCAAATGTCTTAATCATTTCTTTGCAATATTTAGATTGAGAGATATGAATACCTTTTTCTCCATGCTTGATTTGTAATCCTAGGAAGAAATTTTATTCTCCCATCATGCTCATTTCATATTCCTTACTCATGTTTTCAGAGAAATCATTATACATAGAAATTTTAGTAGAACTAAGAATGATATCATCAACATAGATCTGTAAAATAAAACTATCATCATTTTTATATTTAATGAATGGAGTAGTATAAACGATACCCCTTTTAAAATCATTTTCTATCAAGAATTTACTTAATCGTTCATACAACGCTTTGGGTGCCTGTTTTAAACCATATAAAGCTTGATGCATTTTATACACATAACTAGGATGATTAGTATCTTCAAAGCTAGGAGGTTGTTTAACATATACTTTTTCCTCAATAACATAATTTAAAAGGTAGATTTGACATCCATTTGAAATAATTTAAAATCTTAAAGGCATGCAAAGGCTAGTAACATACGTATAAACTCAATTCTAGCAATAGGAGCATAAGTTTCATCGTAATCAATACCTTAAAATTGATTATACCCTTGGGCAACTAGTCTTGCCTTATTACGTATGACAGTTCCACTTTCATCTAATTTGTTACGAAAAACCCATCGAGTTCTAATAATAGAAATTTCCTCGGGTTTTGGAACTAATTCCCAAACTTTGTTTCTTGAGAACTATTCAAGTTGATCTTGCATAGCTATAATCCAATCTTCATCAAGGAACATATCTTTTATGTTTTTAGGCTCAATTTGAGATAAGAAGGATAAATGACTGGCAATATTTTGTGTTTGTTATCTTGTAAGAATCCCTTTATCGATGTCACCAATTATATTTTCTATCGGATGATTTTTAATGACATGCGACTCTTTGGGTATGTCATTTAACTGAGGATTGAGATTTTCAAGAGGATTAATATTGAGAGTTGAAGATGTATTATCTAATTTTAGATCTTCCATATTTATGAGAATATCTTCAATGATAACATCATTATCTACTAGCTCTTTATATTTTGGAGGGGGTTTAGACTCATCAAAGGTTACATTCATTGATTCCTCAACGAATAGAGTTCTTTTATTAAAAACTTTATAGGCTTTACTATTGAGTGAATGTCCCAGAAATATTCTTTCATCAGATTTGGGATCGAATTTCACCAAATATTATTTAGTATTCAAAATAAAACATTTACTCCCAAAAACACGAAAGTAGTTTATTTTTGGAGTTCTTTTATAATAAAGCTCATAGAGAGTTTTGAGCAACATTGGTCTAAGTAAAACTCGATTTAATATATAACAGGATGTTGCAATCGCTTCAGCCCAAAAGAATTTAGGAAGATGATAATCATTTAGCATAGTTTTGGCCATTTCTTGTAAAGTACAATTTTTTCTTTCAACTATAACATTTGATTGTGGTGTGTAAGGCACAGAAAATTTATGGCTTATACCGTGCTCATCATAGAAAATTATGAAATCAGAATTATCGAATTCTCTTCCATGATCAGACTGAATATAAATAATATAGCTTCTCTGTTGATTTTGAATTTTCTTGCATAATGCAGAGAAGGAGTTTACTGCTTCATTTTTCAATTTTAGAAAATCAACCCATGTGAATCGTGAATAGTCATCAACTAGGACTAGAATATAAATAGCACCACCCATATTATGTTTGTCGACATCAAAAAGATTTGTGTCCCTTTCTGTGCTTGACCTTTTGTGTTCTCAATTTGGTTGAGTTTTGTCTGGAACGACGAGTTTAAAAAGGTCCGACATGTGAATGTCGACGATTTGACTTTTAGAGTCGCCAGTTGGTAGATTTGAAATTGTTGTACACACTCAACTGATTTTGAAAAGGTTTACACAAAGGCCCAAAGGTTGGACACTGTTGAATTGGCCTTGGAAACCGAGATTCATTGGGTTCGGGAGGTTGATTAAGCAGGGGGAAGGTGTTAGGCACCCCCCGACTTCCGTGAAAACACGGTTATCGTAAATTTTCAATTAACTTATTTATCTTCATGTGTGTGTGTATTGGGCTTATGTGAAATTATTTGGAAGTAGTGTTATGCCTCGTTTGCACCTATATACAAAGGGTTTGACTTGTATATAAAAGTTCAGATTTAGGCAAGATATAGCAGTGATATTTTTAAAAATAGGTTTTCAAACCCTTATGCTCAATAATAATTGAGGCCTTTTATACTTCCATTTTATTCTGTATTTGGCTTGATTGCTTTTATTTTCGAGATGCGAAGTATCTTCGAGAAAATAAGATACATAGCGGTGCCGAACTCCTTATGGGCATGATAACCATATAAGGATATCTAGACACCATAGATAATTTACAAGCTAGCTACGGTTGAGAAATGTCCATCGTGGAAACCGAATCTAGATTAACAGACTAAATCTTTGATCTCATGATTCTTAGGCTCACATGATAGATTAATATGTACAAAAGTTAGAAAGAAAACTAGATTTAAATGAATCTAAACCATTCTAGCTTCAACGGTTCTAGTTTAGTCACTTTTGAACCGGTCAAAGTTAGAGATAGCCATATTTAAACAAATCTAGTCCACAGGCAGGAAAATAAAATATCTACATGCGAAAGTAGTTAAATTATATATATATATATATATATATATATATATATATATATATATATAGATGATTAAACGCCACTTAATTTGGAATCCAGTACCACTTTGAAAATATAAAAGCAGTAAAAGTCCATGAAGTAAACTTCAGGCCAGACAAAATATAATTGTATATATATATATACAATTATATTTCTTCTTTCTAGTGTTTAGAAAGAAGAATCACTCACTTTAGAGCACTCTAACAGAGGTTAAAGGCTGAAGTGGATAGAATTTTCTCTCTTTTCTTCTTGTTTTTCCAATGAGCTGCTGGGAGCTCATATTTATAGACCAAGGAGTCGCGGGTCAACTCGCGGTAGCCGCGGGTCTATCTATGGCTGCCCGGACTACCTCGGGCTTTGCGGGTCTCGTCATCTCGAAGTACGTGTACTCGGGCTATGCGTTGTCCGCTCAAACCTTCATAACTTTCGATCTGGACATCCTATGAAGGAGTTCTGTACCTTTTTGAAAAGTCGTTGTTGAGAGCTACATAATGACATGGGATTAGAGATTGTCTGAAGCCGGGAAGATGGGTCCATGACCAGATCTCCAAGTCTTCGTTGTCTATCCGTTGAGTTATCTTGTGCAGTTATCACTCGGGATTTGAGCTTTGGTTTTTGTGGGATATATTTGTACGCAGTTTGAGGTGAACTATGTTGAGATGACATTGATGTGATGTTAAGGTGGTAAAATGACCATTTTTCCCCTCTCGGGGTTATCTCCATCTATAGCGTAGTTGTAGCAGTCTTTTCTCAAGGTTATCTCCGAGATTGGCCTGTTGTTGACTCTAATTATCCTCAGGGTTATCTCTGAGTTTAAATTGACCTCTCGGAGTTATCTTTGGGGTTATCTCCGAGGTTGGAACTGAGTCTCCCGATGTTATCTCCAGGGTTAGAACTGGATCTCTCGGGGTTATCTCCGAGGTTGGAACTGAATCTCTCGAGGTTATCTCCGGGGTTGGAACTGGATCTCTCGGGGTTGTATTTGGGGTTGGAACTGAGTCTCCCGGGGTTGTCTTTGGGGTTGAAACTGAGTCTCCCGGGGTTGGAACTGAATCTCTTGGGGTTATATTCGGGGTTAGAACTGGATGTGACTTCTAGGGTTATCTTTGGAAGACGATTTTGCCCTCTTGCAAGGTTAGTAATAGGAATGCAAAATTTTGAGTGTCTACAGATAACTCTCTTTATCATATTCATGCAATGCAATGACATGGATAAAATAAAGACTACTAGACACTTGAAATATGACAAGCTTAAGATGATGCATATGTAATGCAACATGATGCGATGTTATGATGAATATTGTTGTTGGAATGATTTCCACCGGGATGTGATAACTGCCTGCTCCTGCCATTTCTGTTAGGAAATGGAGTTATCAATGATGGCTTTAATGAACCGCTTTGATGTTTACTCGAATTGTAGTGTACAAAGCCCTCATCACCAGAATCTCTCGATGCAACGCTGGAGTTATCGCCAGCAGTTTGAAATGTCCATTAGTGATATCTGAGCCTAATTTGCTGATAAGTCACAGAGATGTCTTCAAGATCCATGCAGTGGAGGTTTTATAATGATTGAGACCAAATAATGTTGACATTGGGGTTATCACCAACGTCCTTAATTCTTTGGAAATGCTTTCCACCGAAGACGTTCTTCTCTTTTGTGAGTGACTCTTGGGAACTGTTAATGTTTCATCCAGATGATAGCTTGGCCTTGTTTCCACTATGCGATGTTTCTTGCCATTAAACTGGCATTATCACCATCATTCTGACTTTCTACCAGGTGGATGCTGATAGTTCCTCTAGGGATAACATTTTAATTGCTGGGGATCTGTATAACAGATTCCATCATCGATCCTCCCTAATGAAGATGGCTTTCCATGGTTTTAATTGCTGAAGTTATCGCCAACAGCTTGCAATATCAGATACCCCGATTTTCATTGAAGTAGCTTTCAATGGTTTACATCACCGGATCATTTTCGATGCTTCACTGGAGTTATTGCCAATGGCTTGTAGTGTCAGGGATGCCTGACCCTCGTTGAAGTAGCTTTCAATGGCTTGCATCGTCAATGATGTCTAAAATCTCCACTGGGGATGTATTTCTGATGAGCTATACTCTTGACGAGTTTGGATGTTTTTTATTGCAATCACAACCCTCGGTTGATGGCATCGGACCTTCGCGATGCGTTGATAAGGGTTGCTTTTAATAGCTTTTATCATCGGCTTTCTTGAAACCTGTATCTGGGCGAATACAATTGACTTATATGTAGACCTGCATTTTGGTCTCTGAATTCAGGATTTCAGGCTCTTTCCGCTCAATCGCGTAACATCTTTTTTCATGATTTGACTTTTCAGCTTCTGGGACGTCCTTTGCAACTCAAATTTGATTGAGTCAGAGGGGGTAAAGACCACCCTAGGTAGTCGTAGGTAGACCCTCGGCTGCCGTGGGTTAACCCGCGGCCACCCATGGGTTATATACCACCTTCTATCTCTTTCACAAGTCATTTTCAAGTTGAAGCCACACAGATAATCCAAGATTTCTTCTTTAGATCTATTGAGTTCAGGCCATTTACTGCAAAATCTATCATTGTACAATTGTTCTGCACTATCCTGGTAACGTTTACATGTTTTCTTTTTTAGTTTTGACCGTTAAAAAGTGAGATATCATACAAAATGCTTCAAAACACATAGTAGTGAATATACATGCTCATATGACTTGATAAAAATATTCAACGTAATAAATGTTAGTCTTTTACCATGCTAAACTTATTGATGTGAAAAAAATGACTTTTAAAACAGTCAATTAGCACCCTTTTTCTACTATTTTTCATCGTATTTGAGGACAAATGAACAAAGGTTTTGAAGCAAAGAATTCCTGGTAATTATGCTACCCTAATGGATATGACTTTGATGTTTTTCATGCATATAAGATGTTTATGACTTTGAGTTGGTGTGCTACTGAATGGCCACCTAGTCATGCCTACGTGCATGTGGATAGTCCTTTTTATAGAGGAGACTCTGGCCAAATTTTTTCACGAGTCTAGGCATTGAATGAACATGCATTTTTAAATTTACTACAGATGTATGTTAAAGTAATGCATGCACATGAAGCTATAAATTGAAATTAATGAACTCCAAGTTAGAATTTACCACACCCTTTCTGAGGTGATTTGGAGACTTTTGTCCACACATATGGATCCAAACCAACCGAGTAGCTCCCGTAGAACCTCTTCAGCTGTGAGGAGGAGAGCTTCAAATGTTCTTTAGCCTCGCTCAGCCCGACAACCTCGTCGGTTGACTAAGTCAGTGATTCATTCTATCCTGGTTGAGAGACCGGATGTTGAGGTCGATGAGGAGGACGTAACCATTGAGGATTCTACTCCTTCTTTGTCCATTCCTCGTAGGGAGATTCCAGCTAGAAATGTGATGATTTCAGATCTTCTAGATGATTTGAGTTGTCACCCCTCGATCTATCTTCATGCGAATGAGGTAATAGCCGTGTTGATCTTCCTTTTCCCGTTTGTGGGGGCAAGGGTTCTGATTTTTATTTACACTTTGATGCAGGTTCCTGGCTTTACGCAGCCCAGAGGGAACTGGTTTAGCATACATTCTTTGTACCAGACTCTCCATCCAGAGTACTGAGTGATTGTTCATGCATGGGGCTTCGAGGCTTTCTTTTCCATCAACCCCTCGTTGTTGTCCTTGGGGTTATCTCAGGGCTTTATCTGAGCGCTGGTTTCACTAGACCCAGTCTCTCAATTTGTTGGATTATGAGGTGATGATGACACCGATGGATTGCCGATTCATCACTAGATTAGAGTTTTTAGGGGCGCCAGTGCCTTTGGTGGCTGACATTTCCCCATCTGACGTCAGATCCTTATTGGGAGTCTTGATAACGGCGCTTAAGGGTCAGACTATCCATTTTGCTCCCTTGAGTGTAGATGCCATGAGTGGGGCTCTGACTGAGCTATTGATCGATGATTGGAGGGTTAGAGATCGCATCTTTCGGCAATTGTTTCTGATCATCCTCAAGGGTTGTTTCCTGACTGATAACTTTTCAATGGTGTCATTCGCTTTAGTCAGCTCCACTCGGGAGGTGGATCGTATCAGAGAGTTTGACTGGGGCTCCTACACCTTTGCCTACTTCCTCATGGGGATGCGCCTACACTCAGAGGGTGTAACAGAGGCTTGATTATGGTTCTATCCATTCTTTCTAGTGAGCATTTTCTCTTTTAATTTCCCTTGTTTGGGTTGCCAGTTTAACTGACCACAGATATTTGATCTTTGAATTCGCAGTTTTGGGCCTACGAGAGGCTCTCACGTCTTTGTTCCGTTAACACGTTAGGTCTGGACACCCATCCACAGGGACGACAATGGCATTACTCCAGTTTGGTGGAGGTTCCTGTAGCTCAAGGTTCCACCCATTCTAACCTACAGTTGGAGTTATTGACCGCAGATGTTATTATATGGGTTCCTTACTCCGAGGACCACTTGAAAGTTGGCTTAAAGGGTGGTTTCCCGACTGGTGTCTAGTATGTATTGTCCACACGTAGGATTCCTCTCCTTACTGATGAAGGTTGTGAGCTCTATTTGGGAGAACGTCCTATCAGGAGCACAATAGGAGAGATATGCATTCCGTTCTTTCCTCTTGTCAGGCATCATTGGCCTTTGTCTCAGCCAATCATTAAGATCCCCTTGATGGGCATAGATGGATTTACATTATCAGAGGGACCTTTCACTCAGGAGGCTTTTTATCGCTGGTGGTTCCCTCACACCATTGGAGCTTAGACCTGCGCTATATAGTTCATCGGGGATATGGTTCTTAGCTTCATCAGATTGGATTGCCTGCGTCTGAGAGCCTACTCATTTAATGCAGATTGAGAGTTTGACCCAGTAGTTGGATCAGGCACATTTCTTTATCCAGTATTTGGGTAGAGATCCATCAGAGGCGGATACTTTTGATCCTTCCAGCTCTAGTGCTGGCCCTTCAGGTGTCCTATATTTTGATGGTTTTACCGGCGTAAATCCTCTATTGTATCGGCCTAATATCCCTTTTGGCAGAGATTTAGTGACTCAGAAAGAGTTACATCAGATGGATAGATTGGATGATGTAGACATCATTGACTTCTTCTAATGCATTTCTCGTTATTTCTTTTTTCTTCCTCTGTTAGATATTGGGTGGCTGTTCCCCAATTCTCGTTATATCCTTTTAGGCCTCTATTAGATGTTGGGTGGTGCCCATTTCCTTATATTTTATTTTCAGTTGTATACAGAGATGATATATTTAGATGAGATGATCTATTCCTTACATCATATTGTCATTCATCTGTTATTTATTATGCATGCATTATGTTATGGATATGCATTTCCAGAGATGAGTTTAACATTGACCCCTGGATGGTTTTATGATACGGCTCTAAAGATGTCTTCATCCACTGTTAGCCGGATTAAGTATACCCTGTAATAATCCAAGATTTTATAATTTATAATTCAAAATATTTATGAAATTAGATAAATATTTTAATTGATGTCAATATGGTATATTTATTAAATTAAATAAATATTTTAACTGATGTTGATGTGGTTGTTGTTAGTAAATATTTATGAATTAAATTTATTAGATAATACTCTAAATTAAATTAATTTATAATTTAGAGAGTTGTAATATAACATGAGATGTTATATTGTTGTTTTAATTTAATAATTCAAAGTGGTATATTAAATTATTAAATAAAATTATAACGAAGTTATAATTTTGTGATATTTATTTAAGTGGAGTATTTATTTAAAATATAGTATGTATAATTATTTTATTTGATTAATGTTGATATGAAAATCCAAATAAGTAATATGTGATTATAAATTATAAAATGAATTGATTATTAAAATAAAGTAAAGGAGTTTAATTTAGTTTTTGTCAAACAAGGCTTAAAATATTAAGTCTTTAAATTTTAAAGAGTTTTGCCAAACAAAGCCTTATAGCTTTTGGAATTTTTAAATTTTGAATTATAATCATAATATAAAAAAAATAAATAAAATAAGAAATAAGATATAATTGTAATTTATACGTTTATATCTTTGTAACTGATATATTTAGTATACGCATTATGGCCTGACAATTTTATTTTTAAGCTTAACTAAGAGTTGACCTATACTGATACTGTGAAGAGAAAGGAACAGAGAAGTTAAGAGAAACTAAAGAGAGATTGAGAGAAAATTTGAGAAAACCTAAGAGTTTCAAAGAAAATTCAGTTGGTTAGCAAGGATTGTTTAAGCATAAGAAGGTATTTCTCTATAATTTTTATATTTTAAGTACATATATGTATATATGAGTTTTACTGCAAAAATTTTCTTATGTTCTGTGAATTCAATTTGTTGAATTGTTGATATATATAACTAGTAATTGTGATTATACATGTTTATGATGTTAGAGTTTGCATTTAGATAAGAATTTGTTGTGCTAATTACGGTTAAAAAGGAAGAAAGTAAATTATAGTATGTATTTTTCATGTGCTTATGTAAGTACCAATTTTGGTGGTCAATTCGTATGATAAACTATAAATTGAGTCTTGTTTATGCTAGTTCGTTAAGAAACGAAGAGAACGTAGTTTGAATGAAGTGATTTGGACAAGAATAGTGATTAGAGTGATGATTTCTATAAAGGATGTTAAAAATTGAGTTTTTATATGAAAATATGAAATTTAAGGAATTAAATTAGTTAAAATTGTTGTTAAATTGTTCTAAGTGGTTGAATATGTGAGGAAACATGTTTGTGATAGTTTTATATCAATTATTTGTGTTAATTTCACTATTTTGTGGGTGAAATTCGTGTTAGTTAGATTAAGATTAAGTGGCAACGTTTCGAGACATTTTGCTTTTTTACATACTACCGAAATTCATACACCCCATTCCCTAGCTTTGTAGATGGCAAGAAATTGCTTATACTACGATTTATGGCATGAATGGCTTCGCCATCATCGCAGACTGGAGGATAATGGCATTACAACTTGGTCTAATGATGTGTTAATGTAATAAACATGTAATATGGCGGTTAAAACAGAACTGTGTCATGTCATTGATAATTTCAAAGTTGTAAATAAATATTAGTAGATTAGGAAAGCGATATGTTATGATTTAAGGTACATAATGAATAACGAATGGGTTTTATGAAGCTAACACTTGTGGTTTCTGAGATGAACATTATAAGATATGTAATGTGGTTAATATAAAAAATCAATAAGTAGTCCTAGTAAGACTTAAACACTTGATTGAACTTCAAGTTTGATTAAGGAGAATTGTATTATTGATTAATAAGAGTTAAAAATGTGATGTGGATGCTAAAAGTCTTATGTATGTGTTAGTGAGTTTTTAGTTTCGTGTTATGTGGTTTATTAATATGGTTAGACCTTAAAATAAAGGTTTTAACTTAACTAAGATGAGAAGTGAATATATGAGGTTAATGTATGTAGCTAATTGATGTGATAATCCTAATGGTATGTGTAGGACATTGGAGTACGTGAGTTATAATTGTATAGCTTACGCAAGAGGCAAGTTCCCTAACCTTTGCTACTTATTATTCAGCAAGGTTACTTTTCACGGTTAGGTTATACTTATGCAAATTCTCTATCTCTAATCTCTTATTTAACAATTTATTGTTATGCAAGTTCTTTAACCCTCATTTACTGTTGAGCAAGTTAATTAATCTTTATTTTTAAATTCCAAATGAGATTACTTTGGTTATTCAATGTCTGTAATTTTGTTGTCGAAATGTGTTTATTCAGCTACTAATAACTGTTGTTTAATCTTCGTTCTCCAATGTTATTATACTATCTTACATTATTGTACCGAACTCTAAGTTGCCTAGCGATTCTTTACCAATTCAACTAATCCTTAGTTGATGAATGTTCTAAACTTTAAATTACCCTTGAATTCAACCAAAACCAAACTTCCTTTGGTTTGCTTATGTACTCACAAAATTTTGAAAGCATGTTGTCGATGGTAACATTTGTTTAATTTAGAAATTGTTAATACTCTAGCTCTTATTGATTCATCGATATACCTTGTTCATGAATATATTATAATCAGACTCTTGAATAGTTATTGGTTCCTATCTGATTCAACCAGTACTTGGTTGATGAGCGTTTTAAAAATCTAGAATTCCTTTGAAGTTAATTCCCAACCAAACTTCCTTTGGTTCAGAACTTGATAATCTAAGCTGAGATGAACAACGCTATATTAGGGGATTATTTTAGAGCTACACAACAGCGTTAAAATATTTGCGCAATACATAGTACAAAGGGCTGATCACCTGGAGTACGGGATGATGGTCCATATAGTCGTTTAGACTATTAAAGGTTATAGTAGAAACACCTGTGAACCTAGGACATAGATGATGAATATAGTCTTTTAGACTGTTAAAGGTTAAAGTAGAAATACTTGAAAACCTAGAGTATAGTTTGTGGTCTTGTGACCCTCAATGTATTCTTTGATGTTGATATCTATTGTTAACTTAAACGTTCATTATTCCTTTGAACTCATAGCTGTTGAATTAAAGTTTATTGTTCCAGTAAGAATACTTTACCATTGAAAGCTCAGTTAATTGTCATTCATAAAATGTTATTGTATATTATCCTTCTTGTGGGCAATTGTTTGCTCACTCTTGCACAAAACAATGAAAATGAAGTTAAGAAGTTTGAAGAGCTTTCTACAAGCAAGGGCAAGGACAAAGTGCTTGATTAAATGACAACGTTTAATTTATCTTTTATTTATGAAGCTTATGTAATAGATTTAATTATGATCATGTTTTAATTTTCCGTTTATGATTGTAATAAAGGTTAGATGACCTGGGATTTATTTTAGATTATGTAACCCTTTAATGGGAGATTGATTGTTTAAACTATTGAGTTTAATTATATCCTTTGTTTATGGGTAGTTAGCTATGATTTAATTGGATAGTGAACACCAAATCTGTGGGATTGAAGTGCCTAGATTTGGGGGTGTCACATACCCCACCCATGTTGGTGGCCTCATCCTTGAGATCTTAGTATGGCAGTTTGACTTCCCTAGATCGGGTGACAGTTGATCAGTTTTTGAGGCACTCCATGACCCTCCAGACATTTCAGGTTCCGTCGGGCTTT
Source organism: Panax ginseng (assembly GCA_020205605.1). Taxonomy (NCBI): domain Eukaryota; kingdom Viridiplantae; phylum Streptophyta; class Magnoliopsida; order Apiales; family Araliaceae; genus Panax; species Panax ginseng. The sequence goes on along the minus strand of CM035130.1, from coordinate 124,565,048 downwards.
ATAAAGGGCATGCTTGATTATTGGATACCAGATAGACAGGTGTTCAGATTTGATATCCACGAGTTGACTCTTACATTGGAGGAGTATGAGTGTCTTAAAGACTTGCCTTTGGATCGGCATTGCACTCAGATGGCTGTCGGTGACATGAGCCGACAGTTTATGATCTTGACAGGCTTGAGGCGTAAAGTTGCCCTAGACGAGATCACCTCTGGGCATGTGGTGTCCATGGACTTCTTGACTGACAGATTTGGGTTGTTAAATAGCTATCTGCGATATTCTGGAGACTTCACCATTTTTGAGGGTGATTGGCATGTTACCCGTGTAGATATATTCTTGATGTGCATCATGGCCTATCTGTATATGTCGTTGTACATAATCACATAGATATCCAAATTGTCTATCTGTACATGCCCTACTGAATGGGTATGGAAAAACGTGGCTGACCTCAAGGTCTCTACCGATGATTTTGGTAGAGACCTTGAGGTCGGCCACATTTTTCCATACCCATTCAGTAGGATTTTTAGAGGCAATGTCGTTTTGTTGTACGTGTGGTTTATGACACACTTGACACCGATTGGCACCTTCAAATGTCATGGGTAATTTTTTTCCTATGAGATAGCAATGTCCTATTCCTTTTAGCCGACTGAGTGTACAGATGCAACATCATGGTTGGCTTTCTTGTCAGGGATCGAGGACCCATTTGATATTTTGACATGTTCAAGGCTCAGCTCTCCCTATAGCTTTATCACTCATGCGACGCATGGACTATCTTCCCCTGGCCGGTTTGAGAGGGGAGACCACATATCATCCACTGGCTGTCATGGGACAATTTGACCAGTTTCAGGATATTCATCCCTTTGATGGGGCAGTGGGTCAGCAATTGTCATCTCGATTTTTGTCAGCGGAGGATTTGATTGTGATTTATGACTGTTGGACTCGTCGAGAGAGAGATAACTTTTCGACTAGCCATCTGGGTCGCTCTCTAGAGTATTCTGCATGGCAGGAGTAGAGATTGCATCGACTAGGGTTATTTCCTCAGAGTCGGGTATTGATTCTGATGATGGGGAGCCTATGGAGTACCCTGATTCTCCCATCGAGGATGAGCTAATTACTTATTCATCAGTAGCTTTAGTTGATTCCCCCAGTATTCCCACTACTGTAGCTCCCCATTCTGTAGAGTATTTAGAGCATAGGTTACATCTGATGACGTTTGAGAGGGACCAGGCTAGGGCCTTGATGTTGACAACTCTTTCTGATAGAGATGCCGCTTTTGTTGAGAGAGATGATGTTTTAGCTTGTTGGGATACCGCATTTGTTGAGCAGGATGAGGCTTTATCGTCTCAGGATGCTGCTGTTGTTGAGCGGGATGAGGCTCTGACTACCCGAGATGCTGCCACTACAAATAGTAATACACTTATATCTCATACTACTAACATTGTTATAGAGATGAGTGCATTCATTGATGAGCATGGTAACACTATGTAGATGGTCGTAGATCTCTTGGACCGCATGGACACCCTAGGGTAGGAGCTCATAGATTCACCTCCATCTATTGAGAGGGATACCATGTTGGACTTGATGGTTTGCTTATCCATGGGTTTGTAGATTAGGTTTGATTTTCCTGCATATACTAGGTTAGCCATTTTTGTCATGTACAGGACACATTATATATATTAAACAATATTATTTGGCAAGGAAATATGTTTTGATTCACTTCCCTTTTAGATATGCCTTATTACTTGCTTGATAGTTTCTTTTTCTCTAGGACTTGTGATCTCAATGTGTTCTGAACTCCTCCTTTGTGGAAGGACATTCAGATATCTCAGGATATTTTAGAATGAATCATTGATCTTTAGATTTCCCATTTCTTTGTTGTCTTGGGACTGGTTTCTGAATGTGGTTGTTGTTTGAGGAGAGGATTTTTTCTTTCCTCTATGAGGTTGACCGTACCGCAGATGGTCACCGATTTTCTCCCATTGATGAGGGGAGACCAGGTTCCATCTCTTATGGATTGGTATTTCTCTTTGAGGATTCAACCACAGCATAGATGGTCACCAGTTTTTCTCCCATTTGTAAGGGAAGACTAGGTAGTTCCATCTCTGTGGTCTAAGCCGATGAGGTGTTGTTTGATTGCTGCACAGATGGTCACCGATTATTTCCCATTGATGAGGGGAGACGAGGTAGTTCAATCTCTTATGGCTTGGTTTGAAAGGTTGAAGGATGATCTCAGCACCGTTGGAAGGGTTTTGGGATTTTGCAGGGGTGAGACCGCACCGTAAATGGCTACCTACGTACTCCCATTGATGAGGGGAGATCAAGTCTGTGTAGCTTGAACCTAGCATGAAAATGTTTGAAAGGTTGACAAAGTTAAAGGGGTTTGGATTTTTTTGTTTTTATGGTTAGACCGCACAATAGAAGGTTGCCTACGTACTCCTGTGTATAGGGGAGATCAGGCCTGCGTAGTTCCAACCTAGCGTGAAAAGGTTAAAAGTTGTATGTGATGAATGGTTTTTCTTTTTTGCATAGGTTAGATCGCACCATAAATGGCTGCCTACGTACTCTCGTGTTTGGGGGAGATCATGTCTGCATAGTTCACCCCTTAGGAAGAACTGATGTGGTTAGAATGCTTTTGAAAACCTGAATTAACTGATGGATTTATGATCCAGAATTAGGATGCTGGTTTGCAGGTAACTTCAGACATAATACCTTTTTATGGTGTCTTAGTTGATGAGCTAGGGAAATTCTTCGCCATCCATTTCTTGCAATCTGAGGGCACCTTGTGTCAATACCTCCTTGACAATGAAAGTGCCTTCCCAGTTTGGGGCGAATTTTCCTTTAGATTGATCTTGATTGTCAAGGACCTTTTTCAAGACCAAGTCATTTTCTTTGAACTGTCATAGATGGACTTTCTTGTTGTAGGATCGAGCAATCCTTTGTTGATATAATTGACCATGAAAAATGGTTGTGGCCCTCTTTTCATCTATCAGAGATAATTGGTGGTACCGATCTTGTAACCATTGGTCTTCCTCCATTTGAGCATCTATCAACACTCTTAGGGATTCCATTTCTACCTCTATGGGGAGCACTGCTTCCATGCCATATGTTAATGAGTAAGGGGTTTCCCCATTGGAAGTGTACATTGATGTTCTGTAGGCTAATAGAGTCAGAGGCAAAAAGTTAGGCCATCCTTTGTGATTGGCGGACATCTTTTGCATGATCTTTTTGATGTTCTTATTAGCCGCTTCAATAACACCATTCATCTTTGGTCGATAGATGACGGAGTTGAGATGCTTGATGTGGAATTTTGGCATTGTCTGATACAATCACCTTCGGTTGTCCATATTGACAAATGATATTGTTTCTTATGAAACCAATGATCACCTCTTTGGTAACTCTGGGAAAAGAGGCCACTTCTACCCACTTGATGAAGTAGTTGATTATGGTGAAGATAAATTGATGACCATTACTAGCTTTGGGCTCGATTGGCCCAATCACGTCCATTCCCCATGTTGAAAAGGGCCATTGTGAACTCATATTGTGGAGTTCGCTTGGAGGGGCGTAGATAACATTTCCATGAATTTGGCATTAATAACATCTCCTAACATGATCATCACAGTCAGCTTTGAGAGAGATCCAGTAATGCCCTTTTCTTATGATCTTCTTGATAAGTAGAGGACCGTTCATGTGTGGGCAACATACTCCACCATGGATTTCATCCACGAGTCTCTAGGCTTGGGCTTTGTCAAGGAATATTAGAAGGCCTAGTCCCGCATCCCTTTTGTAGAGTGCGTTTCTGCTCAAATAGAATTTCATGGCCATTCTATGGATTTGCTTTCTTTCAGCTTGACTTACCCCAGTGGGTGTAGATCCATCTCGCAGATATTCCTTGATGGAATACTACCAAGGGTGTTGGATGGGAGGTAGTTCATTCGATACTTCTCCAATGTAATTCCCATAGGTTGGTGCCTTTTGGTTGGAAAATTTGATATTTAGAATGCCTCCCCTTTCAGATATGTTGATCAAGGAGGCTAAAGTTGCTAATGCATCCGCAAAGTCATTCATGTTCCGAGGAATGTCGATGGTAAGGCAGTAAATGCAATTCTTTGGTGTGATAGACCATTGTGGTTTGTTTGATTACCAACTCAAAATCTTCAAAGACAATTAACCATTTGACACCCATGGACTGGGTTAGTTTCAACCCCATTATACAGCCTTCATACTCAGTTGTGTTGTTGGTGCTGACAAATTACAACTTGATAGCAACGAGATATTGTTCTCCCAAAGTAGACACCAGAACTGCTCCTGCTCCGACACCTTTCATGTTTATAGTTCCATCAAAATACATTTTCCACGATCAGACTGTATTCTCCTGATGGTGTTGCTGAATTGTCATTACCCCTTCGTTGGGGAAATATGTTTCTAGGGGTTTAAAATCCCCTAATGGTGTTGCGGCCAGTTGATCAGCAATTCCTTGACCTTTGATAGATTTTTGGGTCACGTAGATGATGATAAATTGTTAGAGGATCAACTGCCATTTGGATAGTCGACAATTCAACATGGGTTTGCTGAATATGTACATCAGAGGATCCATACGGGATATGAGATGGGTTGTGTGACCATAGAGATAATGTTGTAATCTCATGGAAGCTTATGCTAATGCACAACAAATCTTTTCAATCAAAATGTACTTGTGCTCACTGATGCTGAATCTTTTGCTAAGGTAATAGATAACTCTTTGTTTGCCTCTATAGTCTTTTTGTCCTAGCATGTAGCCAATGACATTGTAATTGATTGACAGGTACATAAACAGGGGAACGTCATCCCTTGGAGGTACCAAGATAGGAGCTTTGACCAATTGCTCTTTAATGGAAAGGAAGGCTTTTTAAAACTCTTCATTCCATTTCTTAGAGGAGTTCTTCCTTAATAACTTGAAGATGGGCTCACAAGTTGCTGTGAGTTGGGAGATGAATATGCTGATGAAATTGATTCTTCCCAGAAATCCTCGTATTTTCCTCTCTATCCGGGGCATGGGCATCTCAATGATGGCTTGAATTTTTGTAGGATCCAGCTCAATGCCTTTATGGCTTACTGGAAGTCCCAACAACTTGCCTGACTTGACGCCAAACGCACACTTGGCCGGATTTAGCTTTAAGTTGTAATTACGCAACTGGTTAAAAAGATTTTTGAGATAGTTTATGTGGTCTTCTTCCCTTCAGGATTTGACAATGATGTCATCTATATAGACTTCTATTTCTTTGTGCATTAAATTATGGAAAAGAGCCATCATAGCTCGCTGATAGGTGGAACTACCATTAATGAGGATGAATGACAAACGTTTGTAGCAAAAGGTTCCCCAGGGAGTGATGAATGTTGTCTTCTCCCAATCCTCTTCAGCAACCATGATCTGGTGGTACCCAACAAAGCAATCAATAAAAGAGTACATGCCATACTGAGCCTTATTGTCTATGTGTATGTGGATAAATGGTACCGGGAAGTTATCTTGGAGACAAGATTTGTTCAAATCCCTGTAATCCACACATACTCGCACCTTTCCTATGGGTTTAGGTATAGAAACTATGTTAGATAGCCACTCAGGGTATGTTGATACCATGATGATGCCGGCTTTGAATTGTTTCACAATTTCTTCCTTGACTTTCAAACTCCACTCAGGTTTCAATCGCCTCAGCTTCTGTTTGACTGGCTTGAATCCCTCTTTAATGGGCAGGTGATGAATAATGATATCAGCTGACAAATCGATCATGTCTTCATGAGACCATGCAAACACATCCCGGAATTGGGTCAATAAAGTAATCATGTCATTCCTTTGGCTTGGGGTAAGGTCCATGCTAATCCGAATTTGTTTAGGGTTTTCTGAGGTTATGAGGTTGACGGAGGTGGTTTGATCAAGGTTTGGTTTAGGTTTATCTTTGACCCATTCTTTGATCTCCTTAGGCACCTCATAGTCCTCTTGCTCAATCTCTATCAAGTCAAAGTCTAACTTTACATCAAAGTTTTAGTCATTGTAAAGAATTGGCATTCCATCAACAAATTTAGACAAACCTAACTCTGGAGTCCTGAAAACAAAATGCTTTCACTTAATATATGAAACTATTTGATCATACAAAGTGTTAGCATGACATGAAAAAAGTAACTGCTAATACTATGCAACAAAAGTAAGAAGTTAATGATATCTACAGGGGCAGAAGGATCTTCTGCCCTTTTTACCCTTTTCGGCAAATGCAAGGAGTGCTGTTCCAATTTCCTAGGGTCAAGTCCTGATGGACAGTTGTGATGAAGGGGCGATTATCATCCTCCTCCTCTTGGATAATGACCATGACTGAGTTTACATCAGGGTCAATGTCTCTCTTTGACCAGTTCTCCTTAGCCCTACTGATGCGAGGGATCAGTATCTGATCATCTAAACAGTCATCATCTGGGTTATCATCGTTCGTACCCTTAGTATGTACTAGGACGTACATCTTTGATAAATGTGAGATCTCGAATTTTATGAAATGAAAGTATTCAATTTTCCTATAATTATTATTCTATTTAGTAAATGGTTAAATTGATAAAAGGTTAAACCTAAGGGTGATATTTGAATTTTTTTTTCAAAGTAAACAAGTTGTCATAAAATAATCGGTGATAAAAGTACAGTAATACGCGTGGTTGAATAGTAGCACACGGTATTGTATAATATTTTTGATTATTGATGGTTACGTGAGAAGTCACTCAGTTTTATTCAATTATTATCATAATATTTTATATTATTAAATCAATAATTGAGACGACAAAATTATTCATATTATTATTTGCATTATTGATGATGTCTAGAAAGTTCTGTCGAGGAGAGGTTTGGTCACATAATTGCGCACCAATATGGATAAATCTTTATCGGAAAGCCCCCCATTTCCTGGGAATGATCTGGTTATTAAATATTGTGAATTATAATATTAATGATGAATGTTATTAAAAATCAAATTTGAGTTCGGAGTTGAATTTGGAGACGCGAACGAGATATTTGAGTCCGAAACGATGAAATTAGAGTAAATAGACTATAAACACAAAATTTACCGGGGTTGACTTTTTGCTCAAAAAGTTAACAGTTGACTTTTTGAAAAAAAGTTAAACTTTGAAAAATTCAAAGATGAAATTGTTGATAAAAATATTTTCATTGTGTTGGAATTATTAGTGTTAGTAGAAATCGACATTTATTTCGATAATAGTTGATTTCTGGGTGTTAAATTGACCAAATAAGTAATTAAACGGATAAATTAGCAATTGATTACTATTAGTTCCCATTCATTTAACTATTTGTTCATATGTATGGAACTATTGATTCACATGTGGTACTATTAGGGAGGTGGTGCAAGATTGATAAAACTTGCAGGACTAAATTAAAAATAGAGGTAAAGATGAAGGTACTATACTGTAATAATTTGAGCCCCAAAATGTGCAATTATCGAAATATGTTTTCCTATAAATAGAAGCTCATTCTTTTTTCATTCTCACCAATTCACTAAGACTCACAAGAGCAATTATAAAGAGTGAAGCTATAGAGAGAAAGAAGAAGAGTATTCTGCTACTTCACTATTGCAGTATCCAGTCTTCTACTAAGGTAAGGGGTATTATTTATTTCATATTCTTAAGAGATATTACTTTTCGTATTCGTATAAATATTAGTTTCGTTCAATATTCGTAAGAAATATCATTTTCGTTCAATATTCATTGTCTTCGTTTAATATTTGTTAGGAATATTATTTTCGTTTAATATTTGTAAGGGATGTTATTTATTACTTATTCGTAAGGGTTATTATTTCTTACTATTCACTCGGGTATTATTCATTCGGGGGTACTATTCACGAAGTACTATTCACGAAATACTATTCATGAAGTACTATTCACGGGGTACTATTCACAAAGTACTATTCATGGGGTACTATTCATGAAGTACTATTCATGGAGTACTATTCACGACAAAAAATTGATTCTTTTATGTCAAAATTAATTTTTGATAGATGAATATTATTCTTGAATTTTACTCCACAAAGCAGTATCATGTTGACAATTTGTGCATTATTGAATTTTGGATAAATTAAATTATAAATCTTTAAAAATTTATCCTTTGCTTTCATTTAATTGAATTCTTATATCATTGTCATCATCCGCATGCTTATATTGTGATAAAAGTCATCTTTAGTCGTAGCGCATAGATGTATTGTTGATTGGTATGATTATGACCAGGGATTATTCGGTATAATCATGATCCGTAATGTTACAAATGATGTGGTAAAAGTCCTCATTGGCCCGTAGTGCATTGATGGACATTTATTGGTATGATCATGACCATACATTCTCTTTGGCCAAGGTTGCAAAGATGAATTGTTGTTTGGCATGTTCATGACCATTGGTGAAAACACGAATATCCTTGGCTTGTAGTGCATGTATAATTCGTGGTCGTGATACTAATGAATATCCTTGGCGCGTAGGGCATGGATAATTCAGTGATGTGGATTATTTATTAAGATGAGTCTTAGCGATAAAATTGATGGTAAACTTTAAAATCATAGAAGATAGTAGATATCATCCTCTACTTGACTCTTCTAATGGATTACTTATTCCACTGCAGTTGTTGATCTAAAACTTGTTGTCTATTGTATTCTATCAGTTGTTATAATGTTGAAGACTAAGGATAATTTATTTTGCATTATCTTAGTTATAATATTTCTTACAGGGCTAGTTGAGCTCACCCTTTTCTTTCACTGTTCTCTTCAGGAAATGAGAATATAGCTGGGATTAGTAGGGGAATTGAGTGATGGTACAGGATAAGTGGCTATAGTAGTCATCACTATTCTATGAAATAATGTGATAATAATTGTAATGAGGACTCCATTAAGTGTGGATATTGTCTAGATGATTATATTCGTGTTAAAACTCTCAGCTTATGTTTTGTCTTATTGTACACGACGGTTGTATAATTAAGTTGTATCATGGGTTTAAGCAGGGTTATACGACATGGATCTATCATGGGGAAAACTGGTTGGATGAACATGAATCAGAACTAGAATCCAGAGGTGACAAAACCTTTGACTGTACTAACATGATAGTCGAAGCTGCTGGTTCATACTTCTAGAGGAATACAGACAGGGATGGCAGTAGTGTCGAGCAAGAGCCGAATGATGGGGTTAAGGGTTTCTATGGGTTATTGCATAAAGCAGCAATGCCACTATATGACGGGCACAAAAAGCACACCGTCTTATCTGTCGTGACTAAGTTTTTACACTTTAAGAACGAGCATGACTGTTGCGAGAGAGGTTTCAATGAACTGTTAAGCATTGTGAAGGAGTGCTTACCTGCAGACAATAAGTTACCGGAGTCGTACTATGATGTGAAGAAAATGGTCAAAAGGCTCAATCTAGGGTATTAGAAGATTGATGCTTGTGAGAATGATTGTATGTTGTATTACGGTGATCTCAATAAAGATAAGAGGTCATGTGATATTTGTGGTACAAGTAGATACTCTGAACAACACAAGATAAAAGGAAAAGACGTGTCGAGAAAGATCTTACGTTACTTTCCCATCGCCCTGAGGCTTCAGCGGTTGTTCATGTCAACACATACTGCTGAGGATATGAGGTGGCACTCTACACGGGACATAGTCGAAGATCAATAGACGCACCCGACAGATGGGCTTGAGTGGAAATATTTTTATAGCAAGCACCCCTCGCTTGCTAAAGAGGTTCGCAATGTTAGGCTTGGACTTTCTACGGATGAGTTTAATCCGTTTAACGGGCCTTACACAAAGCCCTACTCAACTTGGCCGGTGATTATTGTTGTGTATAACCTCCCGCCTTCGATGTGCATGAAAGATCCCTACATTTTCATGCCTTTACTGATTCCAGGTGATAAGAGTCTGAGTAAAGACATCAATGTATACCTCAGGCCATTAGTTGATGAGTTGAAGATGTTGTGGGAAAAAGGGGTTTAAACTTATGATGTATCTCTTAAGCAAAACTTTGATATGAGGGCAGCTTTACTATGAACAATAAATAACTTCTCGACGTTAGGAATGATCAGTGGATGGTCGACTTACGAGGGCTTGTCATGTCCAATGTGTATGGGGTCAGTTAAAGCTGTACGACTCAAATATGGGGTGAAAATGAGTTTCTTTGCAACATCCAGACAATTTTTGCCAATTGAACATCGTTATCGACGGATGAGTAGACAATTCAATCAAAAAATAGAGAAACGTCAAGTACCTGGCCGTCTTTTTGGGTCAGTAGTGTTGAGTTGGATTAGTCATTTGAAGTTTCCACCTCCAGGGAAGAATCACAGATTAGAGAAAGCTTATGGTTATGACAAGGTTCACAACTAGACACACAGATCCATGTTCTTTGACCTGCCTTATTGGGCTACACTTTGCATCCATCATTGTTTAGATCAGATGCATACTGAGAAGAACATATTTGATAACATTTTTTATACAGTCCTAAATGCCAGTGGTATAACAAAGGACAACAACAAGTCGAGGCTTGATTTGGTAGAAATGAACATTAGGGAAGATCTGTGGCTGTATCAGGAGGGTAGTAAGATGGTAATGCCTAAAGCTGAATATTCTTTGACCAGGGAACAATTGATATTGATATGTAATTGGATCAGTGGAATGAAGCTCCCAGATGGATATTCTTCAAATATAGCAAGGTGAAGAGCTGAAGTTTCGGGGTCTAAAAATTCATGATTATCACGTATTCATGCAGAAGTTGATCCTTGTGGCATTTATCGACTTGTTACCGAAACGTGTGGTTAAAGCATTGATAGAGCTTTCTAATTTCTTCAGAGATCTATGCTTGATGGAGCTTCAGCTTAAAGACATAGATAAAATGGAGATGCAGATAGTGGAAATAATGTTCAATTTAGAAATGATCTTCCCTCCATTTTTTGATTCAATGGAGCATTTGCTTATCCACTTACCATACAAAGATAAGTTTGGCGATCCCGTACAATATAGATGGATGTATCCATTCGAGAGGTAATGACATTAATGCTTTTAATACGGTAAAATGTTCATTCTTTTTTGTTAATTTATATATCACATATGTATATGTGACATCTAAAGCAAAAGGTGAAGAATAGAGCCCGTGTAGAGGGGTCAATTACTGAAAGTTATGTTATGGAGGAACTTGTTAATTTCTGCTCGTTTTACTTTGAGTCGAATGTTCAGACGAAGCAAAATCTCTTATGTCGGAATCAGGCTGTTGTGCACGAGGAAAATGGAGAATTATGACCTTTTTAGTAGTCATCTGCACGCCCATTGATGTGGTAAAAAAGGCGATTCTTCGATCGATAGTGAGTATGCAGCTGCCACATTGTATGCACTTGTCAACATGAATGAAGTAGCGACATATATTAAGTAATTAGTCATAACTATATATGTCTGGTGTAATTGTGTCAAGTTCCTTTACAAACACATTGAGTATATAACTATGCTGCAGTCAATATGATGCTGAAGTATGTGAAGCGAATCCGAGTATATCAAACGTGGATTTGCAAAATTTAAGAAATGGAGAATTTGTGCAATGGTTTAAAGATCATGTAAGTCTAACCTTTACAAGTTCAATAAATCTACCATCATAGATTTATTCTTATGGCGTAATTAACTTTAGAATATGTTGTGTTAATGTACATTAGGTCCTCACAGATGAGTTAGCTGACAATGGGCTAAAGCTTATAGTCGATAGCCCTAAAAGATCGTTAGATACTTATACATGCTGCATTGTTAACGGTTACAGATTTAAGTGTTGCGATATTGGGGAAGTCGCTTTTGCTGATTCTGGTGTTGTGGTAAAAGGTAGCTGCTACGATAACATTTGGGATGACTGGTATGGACTATTGCTAGAAGTTGTCTTTCTCAAATATTGGGGTCATAAAGAATTAGTTTGCTTCAATTGTCATTGGTTTGATGTTGAGAATGAAGTTAAAGTAGATAGAAAATCAAGACGGGTGACTGTTAACGTTAAGTTAAAACTAAGACTAATGAGTGGTATGGACGAGCCTTCTATTTTAGCAAGTCAAGCAACACATGTGTACTACGTGTGGAGTGTTAAGACTCCTGCAAGCCCATGGCATGCTGTTATAAGCACCAAAGCTCGTGGTTTTCAAGGTATAACTCCTCGTCCAGACGATGAACCTTTACAGGTCGAGTCTACTAGTGTCACACCTGCTGATGTGACAATTATTAGTGAGTCTAGTGAAGAAGAGGATGATGTTATCGTTGTCAAAAGTGAAGATGATGTTGTTGAGGAGGTAGATATAATTGAAGAAATTGTTGAGGATGACAAAGATGGTGATGACAACGATAGTGAAGATCTAATGCTCGAAGATGACGATTCTGATATTGATGGCTTTGACGATATAAATGATATAAATCATTATCTTCAACTTATATTAATCTACTAAATAAGGTGTTAGTTGTTTTAGGTTACTAATTATGCTGTATCCTTTTAGGTTACTATTTATGTTGCATTCTTTTAGCTGTATCTGTATTTTATCCTCTTTGTTACTATTCACAAATATAGTATTTATGAATGTTTAATAATATTTTTTTTATGATTTGACAGTATACATACAAATATGGTGCGCATACCACACGCCGATCGTGGTGGGCGTGCAGGTCGTGGGGGCCGTGGCAATTCTACGCGTGATGATCAGGCTGGATCGTCAGGTATAATTACATATTTTATTAGGATACATCTTATTATTTTTTATTTTATATTGTATTGACATTATATTTATTTATATAAATATTGATGTATTTCACTACATAGGTGATTGATGTAGGCCTCCGCGGGGACTAGCACGTGGCTTGCTAGGGAATTCCCCCCCAGGCGCTGCTTATATGTCGTGTTGGGACTTATAGGTAATTTCATAATCCTATATAGTATTACTATAACATAAGTATTTAGTTCTTATATATTCTTTGTAATTTGCAATGTATTAATTTCAATTGTAGTATCCTTGACGCTGCTGCCAGGAACACGTTGTTTGGGATCGTCTGCAACCGATTCTCAAGCTTGAGTGGATGAGGTGGGCGGATGTGGATGATCGCATTACCAGCAGCCTAATTATTCTTTGAGTTTAGGGTAAAATGTCAATCATTCATATGCTAGTTTTATATTCCATTTGAATATACTGTTACCTCTTTGATTTGTGTTATCTACTAAGCTTCTTAATATGTAATGTGCAGAGATATTATCGTTTTGAGGACGGACAGGAAGCCCATGGCATGACTGTTCTGCACAGATAACTAGAGATGAATTGGCACAAGTGGGTCTACGACTGGAAGAAGACGGCCCAGACAAAAATGGCTGATGGACAGACACTTAAGGATGTACGGCCAGATTTCATATCTGCTGCGGTGTTGGACCAGATGTGCAGCATTTGGGATGACGAGGCCTTCAAGAACATATCGGCACAACGTTCAGCTACTCGATAACAGAGTCGTCTCCCACACTGCATTGGGTCTCAGTCGTACGACCTGTACTGGGAGAGACTCGAGGTGAGTTTAAACCATGCACCCTCCCGCTTGGAGTTTTGGTGGCACGCCCACCAAAAGAAAGGTGACGGTGGTTATATCTCACCTGAGGCAAAACGCATTGTTGTAAGTTATTTAATTCTCTTATTTAGTATGTATTTAAAATTTATATATTCTTTCGTATTATTTTATTTTATACTTTGCGTATCATCTACTAATGTGTTTTTTTTTCAGCGACGGTTCGAGGATCTTGCAGTGGCCAGGAGCAGCCAAATAGGTTACACTCCAATAGACGAGTCTACACGTGCGGACGAGGAGACAGAGGACTGGCTGCAGGCTATAAGGGGACCGAAGAAGGGTAAAGTTATGGGCATTCCCCATGTCCCATCTTACACCCTAGTCCCTGTTGCGAGATCTCGGCGACGCCCACCCACTAAAGGTAGTGGTGCGAGTGGATCGGGCGCCAACCCTTCATTATCCGATGACTTCTTCTGGAGGATCATAGAGGGGTGCATATCGAGCAGTGTTGTGCAGTCAAGCGCACCATCACGTGAGCAGATCTACCAGCTGGCTCAGGAGGTTGTCCATGGCTCTATCGATTATACATCTATCATTGACGACCTCATGGGTGTAGTATGGGAGGAGGCCATCCGCATATATGCAGTTGTCCTGGCCAACATCTTCCCACCACATATTCGACAGGTAAAAACAATTAAAATTTGTATTTCCTTATTTAATTTATGTAATTTGTAATTGTATTGCTTAGATAAACTTAAGATAATACCCTAACTTCCATTATGAAACCACATCGGACGTACAAACGCCACGCAAACACATGCATAGCACCGCGTAGGTATTAGACACGCGTTATAACTTACGGGACTCGATTCCGATATACGGAGACCGAGTTATCGCCCAGTTTGCAAAACTCAATAACACTTAGGCAAAAATCCGAAAAAGAGCCCAAAACTAGCATCGGCCATTCGAATGCCACGCAAACACACACATAGCACCGCGTAGGTATTAGACACGCATTATAACTTACAAGACTCGATTCTGACATACGGAGACCGAGTTATCGCCCAGTTTGTAAAACTCGCCAACACTTAGGCAAAAAGCAGAAAAGGAGACCAAAACCCGCATCGGTCGTACGAACGCCAGGAAAACACACACATAGCACCATGTAGGTATTAGACAAGTGTTACAAATTATGGGACTCGATTCTGACATACGGCGACCGAGTGATCGCCCAGTTTGCAAAACTCGCCAACACTTAGGCAAAAAGCCAAAAAAGAGCCTAAAACCCGCATCGGCCGTCCGAATGCAACGCAAAAACACACATAGCACCGTGTCGGTATTAAACACATGTTAAAACTTACGGGAGTCGATTCTGACATACGAAGATTGAATTATCGCCCAGTTTATAAAACACACCAACACTTAGGCAAAAAGCCGAAAAAGAGCCCAAAACCCGCATCGTCCGTCTGAACGCCACGCAAACACACACATAACACCGCCTCAGTATTAAACACATGTTGCAACTTATGGGAGTCGATTCTGACATACGGAGACCGAGTTATCGCCCGATTTAAAAAGCGGCACAACACTTAGTAAAAAGCCAAAAAGAATTAAAACCCACCTCTACCGTCTCAAACCCACACAAACACACACATAGCACCGCGTAGGTATTAGACATGCGCTACAACTTATGGGACTCGATTTTGACATACGGAGACTGAGTTATCACCCAGTTTGCAAAACTCGTCAACAATTAGGCAAAAGCCAAAAAAGAGCCCAAACCCCGCCTCAGATGTCCGAACGCCACACAAACAAACACATAGCACCGCGTGGGTATTAGAAACACATTACAACTTACAGGACTTAATTCTGACATACGAAGACCGACTTATCGCCCAGTTTGTAAAACTCAACAACACTTAGGCAAAAAGTTGAAAAAGAGCACAAAACCCGTATCGGTCGTCTGAATGCCATGCAAACACACACATAACACCGCGTATGTATTAGACATGTGTTACAACTTACGGGACTTGATTCCGACATACAGAGACCGAGTTATTGCCCAGTTTACAAAACTCATAATTACTTAGGTAAAAAGCCGAAAAAGATGCCAAAACATGCCTCGATCGTCCGAATGCCACGTAAAAACACACATAGCACCGCGTAGGTATTAGACACATGTTACAACTTATTGGACTCGATTTTGACATACGAAGACCGAGTTATCGCCTAGTTTGTAAAACTCAACAACACTTAGGCAAAAAGCTGAAAAAGAGCCCAAAACCCGTATCGGCCATTCGAACGCCACTCAAAAACACACATAGTACCGCATAGGTATTAAACACGTGTTAAAACTTACGGGAATCGATTCTGACATACGGAGACCGAGTTATCTCCCAGTTTGCAAAACTCGCCAACACTTAGGCAAAAAACCAAAAAAGAACCCAAAACTCGCCTAGGTCGCCCGAACGCCACGCGAACAGATACATAGCACCACATAGGTATTAGACACGTGCTATAACTTACGGAACTCGATTTCGACATACGGAGACCGAGTCATCGCCCAGTTTGTAAAACTCAACAACACTTAGGCAGAAAGCCGAAAAGAGCCTAAAACAAGCCTCAGACATCCGAACGCCACCCAAACACACACATAGCACCGCATAGGTATTAGACACGCGTTACAACTTATGGGACTCAATTCCAAACTACAGAGACCGAGTTATCGTCAAGTTTGCAAAACTCACCAACACTTAGGCAAAAAGCCAAAAAAGAGCCCAAAACCCGCATCGGCCGTCCGAACGCCACACAAAAATATAAATAGCACCGCATAGGTATTAGACATATGTTGCAACTTACGGGACTCGATTCCGACATACGGAGACCGAGTTATCGCCCAATTTGTAAAACTCGCCAACACTTAGGCAAAAAGTCAAAAAAGTGCCCAAAACCCGCATCGACCGTCCTTACACCACCCAAACACACAGATAGCACCATGTAGGTATTAGACACACATTACAACTTACAGGACTCAATTCTAACATACGAAGACCGAGTTATCGCCTAGTTTGCAAAACTCAACAACAATTAGGCAAAAAGTCGAAAAAGAGCCCAAAACACGCATCGACCGTTCGAATGCCACGCAAACACACATAGCACTGCGTAAGTATTAGACACCCGTTACAACTTATGGGACTCAATTCTGACTTACGGAGACTGAGTTATCACTCAGTTTTCAAAACTCGCCAACACTTAGGGAAAAAGCAGAAAAAGAGCCCAAAACCCGCATCGGCCGTCCGAATGCCACGCAAACACGCATATAGCACCGCGTAGGTATTAAACACGCGTTACAACTTACGGGATTTGATTCCGATATATGGAGACTGAGTTATCGCGCAGTTTGCAAAACTCAACAACACTTAGGCAAAAAGTTAAAAAATAGCCCAAAACCTACATCGGCCGTCCGAACGCCACGCAAACTCACACATAACATCGCGTAGGTATTAGACACGCATTACATTTTTTGGGACTCGATTCTGACATACGGAGACCGAGTTTTCACCCAATTTGCAAAACTCAACAACACTTAAGCAAAAAGCCAAAAAAGAGCCCAAAACCCGCATCGCCCGTCCGAACGCCATGCAAATACACACATAGTATTGCGTAGGTATTTGACACGTGTTACAACTTTTGGGACTCAATTCTGACATACGGAGATCGAGTTATCGCCCAGTTTGCAAAACTCGCCAACACTTAGGCAAAAAGCCAAAAAAGAGCCCAAAACCCGCCTCGATCGTCCGAACGCCACGGAAACACACACATAGCACCACATAGATATTAGACATATGTTATAACTTACGAGAGTCAATTCTGACATACGGAGATCGAGTTATCACCCAGTTTACAATACTCGCTAACACTTAGGCAAAATACCGAAAAAGAGCCCAAAACCCGCCTCGGCGGTCCGAACGCCACACAAATACACACATAGCACCGCGTAGGTATTAGACGTGCGCTACAACTTACAGGACTCAATTTTGACATATGAAGACCAAGTTATCACCCAGTTTGCAAAACTCGCCAACACTTAGGCAAAAAGCCGAAAAAGTGCCCAAAACCCGCCTCGGCCGTCCGAACGCCACGCAAACACACACATAGCACCGCGTAGGTATTAGACACGCGTTACAACTTATAGGACTAAATTCAAACATACAGAGACCAAGTTATTGTCCAATTTACAAAACTAAACAACACTTGAAGAACATAAACAAAATTAATTTAAATATGCTCTATTTTCGAATTTGTTATTAATATTTTAATTTTGTAGGGTCTTGTTGATGAGACTTCGGTGGGTGGAGGCTGCGGCACAGGCGATGCCCGTGGTGGAGATGGTGATGACTGTCGGGCTGATGCTGATGAAACTATAGAGGGTGGGACTGACAGTCAGACTAGAGGTGGGACCGTAGGTGGGACCGGCGGCGATGATGATACCGACATTCCTATTCTTAGGTTGTAGTACCCATTATGTTTATATTTTGACTTTCATATATTTATATTTATACAACTTTTGAGTTGTACAGACTAGAGTTTAGTATCTAGTTAGGTTGATGGTATATGTATCTAACTATATTGATTGTTTATGATTACATTTTGTATTTACATCGTACGACTTTTATCTAAAAGTCATTACGTTGTTTACATTTTTGATGGTTGATATAGCAAAAGCTATTATTGTTATTGATATACGTTCATGAGGAATTCTTTATTTTTCTTTAGTTTATAACAGGTATAATTATGTATATGAAAATAAACATGTTTGTTTTGTAATTTTTCAAAAAAAAAAATTCTAAAAAACTCATTGGCGACGGGAGTGGAGGGTCATTGGCGAAGACTATGCCGTTGGCAATGACTGTGTTTTAATTTTCTAAAATAGATATTACTGACAGTCTGTTCGTCGCCAATGCCATCGCCAACACCTGATTGCCGACGGCCAGCCGTTGCTAATGACCCCGTCGGGAATGACACACTTGCCGACGGGGAGCGACTGGAACTAGGGGCGACGACCCATACCGCAATGGGAAGGGCGACTTACCATGCCATCCCCAATGACCTCATTGCCGACAGCACTAGGGTCATTGGCGACGGTAGAGCCCGTAGGCAATGACCTATTTTTTTTATAGTGTATTGTCTAAAAGATAATATTCGTGTTAAAACCCTCAGCTTATGTTTTGTCGTATTGTACATGACGGTTGTATAATGAAGTTGTATTTGTATTCTGTACTAAGTATTTGGTGACCCAAGATAGGTGATGTATACCTATTTTAGGGGCATCACAGTTGGTATCAAAGCTTAGCGATATGATCCCTGGCTGAGATGTGAGACTAGAACTAAGAGGGGAGAGATGGGTAATCCTTTGCTAATATGACCTACCTAAGCTTATTTGTTATTTAATTGGTCAGTCAAAATATAGGGATAATACGTGGCATGTCAATTAACCCTTACTTTGAAACTATATTCTAGAATGATATCTAAAATACAGGAGATGAGAAATGGGAAAATCATGATAGAGAGGAAATAACCGGGAAGGTACAATCCGAAAAGAAAGCAAGGTATTCTCATCTCTTCGAACTACCAGGTACGTAAATTTTGAGGGTGAAATTTCATAAGGAGGGGAGATTGTGAGATCCCGAATTTTATGAAATGAAAGTATTCAATTTTCCTATAATTATTATTCTATTTAGTAAATGGTTAAGTTGATAAAAGGTTAAAGTTAAGGGTGATATTTGAATTTTTTTTCAAAGTAAGTAAGTTGTCATAAAATAATCGGTGATAAAAGTAGAGTAATACGTGTGGTTGCATAGTAGCACACGGTATTGTACAATAATTTTGATTATTGATGCTTACGTGAGAAGTTACTCAGTTTTATTTAATTATTGTCACAACATTAGATATTATTAAATCAATAATTGAGACGACAAAGTTATTCATATTATTATTTGCATTATTGACGATGTCTAGAAAGTTCTTTCGAGGAGAGGTTCGGTCACCTAATTGCGCGCCAATTGGAAGAAATCCTTAACGAAAATCCTCCACTTTCCTGGGAATGATCTGGTTGTTAAATATTGTAAATTATAATATTAATGATTAATGTTATTAAAAATAAAATTTGAGTTCGGAGTTGAATTTGGAGACGCGGACAAGATATTTGAGTCTGGAACGATAAAATTACTAAAAATAGACTATAAACACAAAATTTACTGGGGTTGACTTTTTGGTCAAAAAGTCAATAGTTGACTTTTTCAAAAAAAAGTCAAACTTCGAAAATTTCAAAGATAAAATTGTTGATAAAAATATTTCCATTGTGTTTGGATTATTAGTGTTAGTGGAAATTGACATTTATTTCGATAATAGTTGATTTCTGGGTGTTATATTGACTAAACGGGTAATTAATTGGATAAATGAGCAATTAATTGCTATTAGTTCACATGCATTTAACTATTTGTTCACATGCACAAAACTATTGGTTCACATGCATGTACTATTAGGGGAGGTGGTGCAAGATTGATAATACTTGTAGGACAAAATTAAAAATAGAGGTAAAGATGAAGGTATTATACTGTAATAATTCGAGCTCCAAAATGTGCAATTATCAAAACTATATTTTCCTATAAATAAAAGCTCATTCTTCTTTCATTCTCATGAATTCACTAAGACTCACAAGAGCAATTATAGAGAGAGAAGTTATAGAGAGAAAGAAGAAGAGTATTCTGCTACTTCACTATTGTAGTATCAAGTCTTCTACTAAGGTAAGAGCTATTATTTATTTTATATTCTGAAGAGGTATTATTTTTTGTATCCGTATAAATATTATTTTTGTTCAATATTCGTAAGGAATATCATTTTCGTTCAATATTCATTGTCTTCGTTTAATATTCGTAAGGAATATTATTTCCGTTCAATATTCGTAAGGGATGTTATTTATTACTTATTCGTAAGGGTTATTATTTCTTACTATTCACTCGGGTATTATTCACTCGGGGGTACTATTCACGAAGTACTATTCATAAAATACTATTCACGAAGTACTATTCACGGGGTACTATTCACGACAAAAATTGATTCTTTTTTGTCCAAATTAATTTTTGATATATGAATATTATTCTTGAATATTACTCCACAAAGTAGTATCATGTTGATAATTTGGGCATTATTGAATTCTGGATAAATTAAATTATAAATCTTTAAAAATTTATCTTTCGCTTTCATTTAATTGAATTCTTATATCATTGTCATCATCCCGATGCTTATATTGTGATGAAAGTCATCTTTGGCCATAGTGCATAGATGGATTATTGATTGGTATGATTATGATCAGGGATTATTTGGTATAATCATGACCCGTAATGTTACAAATGATGTGGTAAAAGTCCTAATTGGCCTGTAATGCATTGATGGACAGTTATTGGTATGATCTTAACCATGCATTCTCTTCGGCCAAGGGTGCAAAGACGAATTGTTGTTTGGCATGCTCATGACCATTGGTGAAAACATGAATATCCTTGGCCCGTAGTGCATGGATAATTCGTGGTCGTGATACTAATGAATATCCATGGCCCATAGTGCATGGATAATTCAGTGATGTGGATTATTTATTAAGCTGAGTCTCAACGATAAAATTGATGGTAAACTATTAAATCATAGAAGATAGTAGATATAATGCTCTACTTGACTCTTCTAATGGATTGCTTATTCTGCTACGGTTGTTGATCTAAAACTTGTTGTCTATTGTATTATATCAGTTATTATACTGTTGAAGGATAAGGATAATTTATTCTGCATTATCTTAGTCATAATATTTCTTACTAGGCTAGTTGAGCTCACCCTTTTCTTTCACTGTTCTCTTCAAGAAATGAGAATATAGCTGGGACTAGTCGGGGAATTGAGTGATGGTCCAGGATAAGTGGCTATAACACTATTCTATGAAATGGTGTGATAATAATTGTAATGAGGACTCCATTGAGTGTGGATATTGTCTAGAAGATAATATTTGTGTTAAAATTCCCAGCTTATATTTTGTCGTATTGTACATGACAGTTGTATAATTAAGTTGTATTTGTATTTTGTTCCAAGTATTTGGCGACCCAAGATAGGTGATGTATACCTTTTTTGGGGGCATCACATAACCGTCTCTTTATATCTTGTTTGCGCCTTTGATTCCTTTCTTCAATGTCTGGGTCTGGAATTAGGACTTCTTTCTCATGAGCTGGTCTGAGCTTAGGGAATAACATACCCGCCACAGAAATAAGAATTTTACTTAGAAGCCGTACATAATCTGCATATATAGGTTTAGGCAATAGAATTGTAGAGTAAGGAACTGGTGTATGCTTGTGCGGGTTCCTGCGACTTAACCTAGAGGAATTGCCTAATTTTGCCTTCCCTGTCTGGCTGGGAATTTGAATTGGGCTTCTAATTCCTTGCTGATTTTTTCCTAACCCTTGTCCTGGTTAAAAACCCAAGTATATCATCTCTTGAATGGCCGACACAACCTCGGCGAAAACTTTGGGTTTCAAAATTGGAGCCCCAATAGGTTGATAGTGAGTGTTGCTCACCTCAAGGGCTTAGAAGCTGACAGGCTCAACTCCTTCATTAAAACTTATTAGAGGCATATCACTTTGGACAGGATACTCTAGTTTAGCATTGACAATGACCAGATTACTGTTGATGATATACTTGAGATGTTGATGAAGAGTGGATGGGACGGCTCCCGCTATATGGATTTAAGGTCTTTCAACCAGTAAATTATATCCTGTAGTGATTTTAAGTACTTGAAAGGATATGTAGAAGATATGTGGACCGATTTCCACTAGTAATTAAACCTCTCCTACGACATCTCATTGAGACCCATCGAAGGCTCTTATGACTGTGTGGCTACTTCAGATCTATTTGGGGTTAATCGTTATTCTTTCCAATGTGGCATAGGGGCAGATGTTTAGGGATGATCCTCTATCTAATTAGCACACCTCCGACCACATGTCCAGAAGACATCACTGCTATGTGCAGTGGCTTATAATGACCCGTCTCTTTGGGGGGTATATCATCATTAGTGAAAGATATCACATTTCTGTTGAAAATGTGATCTACCAGATAATGAAACATTTCAACATCTACCATATTTGGCAGGTGGGCTTTTTCCAATATCTTCATTAAGACCTTTTGATGATCCTTTGAAGAGAATACCAAGTCCAGAATAAATATTTGCTGAGGCACTTTTTTCAAGCTTTACACCACCTTGGCCTCATTATGTCCCATCTTGCGGAGGAATTCTTCAATTTTCACCTTGGGCACTTTCCCCTTAGATCTAATGACTGGCTTCGTCACTCGTTGAGGGAGATACAGTGGGGTTTCCTTGGATACCACATCAGTTGTATTTAATGTTGATCTTTTGACCTCCCCATAGTTGTGATGCTCCCAATTTTAGACACTCATATCTCGAATTTGGTTCATCACGTGATAAATTTAATATTATACAAAAATCATCAACAACGAAAAAAAATAAAATAATTTATATTGTGATAACATAAATATTCTCGTCCCATGGTCTCGCAACCGTTACTACAACATTTTAATTCAAACATATATTATTACATCATAATAATCAAGTCTTCATACAATATAATAATAGTAATTTCCTAGTACTAAGAAACAAAGCTATTCTGAAGCCTTCTTTTTACCCTTGTCCTTGCCTGAGGGTTCACCACGTTCTGCCTTAACTAAAAGTTTGAAGCAAAGCAATGATTAGTAACAAATTTGCCCAGCAAGAAATATCTTAATACTGGTGAACAATTATTCAATTCAAATCTCAAGGGCATGACAATGAATAATAGTTCGAGGATTATCAATAAAGGTTACTATGGATATGAAATATATCAATAAGATTCAAGAGTTAATCATGTCCAAGTTCAAGAATAATAAACACTGAGCCGTCACTAAGGACTAAGAACTTTTACTAGAATAAACAGAATTATACTGAAAATCCAATAAAATGAGTACAACAGGTGATCAGCCTAAGGTACCCTATGTTATGCATAACAGTTAAACATGCTAGTATGTGCGCACGTCGGTTCCCCAACAATTATATATTTTCCCCTTCAATGAGGGTTGTTCATCTCAGCAGATTTTATAAGAGTCCGCACCAAGTCAATTGGTTTGGATAGCTTTCTTACACATGATAATAGTCTAGCCGAATCAATGGCTTAGACAACTTTTATAATGCATTTAATAACGATAAGTTCAATGCTTTCAACAACATCCAGATATAAAAATGATTTCTGAATAGTAATAGATATTTGTTCGAGATAATATGGTTAATATGGCAATAATTTGGATTATTCGATGTATACACTGTAAAGAGTTTTAGGAACTTGCATTTATAATGAGAATCAAATGAAGCTAGAGAACTGGCACAAAATCAAAAGTTGTGTAAGTTAGGGAACTTGCCTTAAGCGTAATTTACCAACTTATCGCTTATAAACACTTGAAATCCTATTGTAATGTAGTTATATATACCACACATTCATTAGTTACTTAACTCTATAAGTTAATAACCTCATATATGTTAGATCATATAATTCAATGACACACAATCATTTCTATCTTGGCAATATAAATGGAGTATCACATTAACATGCTATCACCCCATATAGCTATATAACCATCTTGTATAAAAGAAATACGAAAGTTTGTAAAACCTTTGATTCTTGGTTTCATAAAGTTATCATGTATTATAACTCTTTTAACATCATGTAATAAGACTGAAAGCAATACAACATGCAAGTTGTAATTTATAGGTTACAAATAAGTCACCAAACTAGATCAGGAGGAGGGCTTATTCATACCAAGTTAGTTTAGGGACTGGCAGCCTTGCTACCGTGTCCCCGCAAAAGTTAGGTTTTTCTCTTCCTGAATCACTCCTATATTAAGCATACATGGATAACAACACATAGCATATATGCATGTTAAAGGGTCTTGTGCACTTTAACAATCATCCTACGTTCATCTTGGTATGTTAGAGTTCTAGTTTAGGATTTATAATGAGTTAAGGCCAATTGAGGTCATGAATCACAAGGACTACTATGCTCACTATGTACACATATGAGATAGTCATGAAATAAGTTAGTAGGCATGCTCACCAAAGTTTTCATCATATACGTATAACTAGCATCATTTATTTCTTTTAAAACATTTCTAACTCATGCTTGACTCACTTTAATTTTGTCAAACCAAAATGGAAGTACATATGTGTTAGGTGTGGTCACATAAGGAGTATAACTCATGCATGTTCTAAGTTCAGAACGTACCCAACATCATGTTCATAATACTAGTTTACCACATATCCAAGTTGTTTTTAAAAGTCATTTTCACCTAACCAAAGTATATCTTAATACATGCGTCTTACTTTGAATCACATTTCATGACTAGCTAAACCATATGCTCACGAAAATCAGAACTGAGACATCATCAGTTTAGTTAAGGCCAATTTTCAAAATTTTAATTTCTTTCAGTGCATGCATACTAACACAATCTAAAGTATTCATGTTGTGTCAAAGAAACTAAATCCACATGTTAAACCTATTTTCATGCATGCCCAAATCATATCATTATGATAGAATTCACTATATTTGAAAACAGAAGTCAGAATCATTTCTTGAGGTCCGACAAGAATTCGGCTTATTTCGACAAGCAGGAGAGGCAAGAACAAGGCTTCTACTGAAACGACCCGGAAGGCCTCTACTTCGGTAGAACTCCAAACCATATTTAAAATTTCTTATGTAAAAGGTTCAAAATCATCTACATTGCTACCATGGATACATGTAAGCTCATACAACACAATTACATTCCATATCCAAATCAATTAACAAGTATTCAAGAAATTCTAGTATTCTTAGAAATTAAAATCAGAAACACAGTGCTAAGGATTATACCTCACTGAAATTGGATTCAAAGCTTGCTGTTGAATGCTTCTCCAATGCTATTATACTTATATTCTAATTTCTCTCAACAGAGAATTTGTGTAATCACATTTTGTGAAGTGAAGACTCTCATTTATAGGAAAGTTATTAAACGAGCAATGGCTTTGCCCAAAAATTACAACTGATGGAAGAAAGAAGAAGATGATGGATATTCAAAGTTTGGTAGCACAATGCAAGCCATTGTGAAGACCACTCCCCCTGCATCATTAGCTACGAAGCTGAAGTCTGACGTTTGCAAGTAATAGGCTTAGAGGCTATTGGCCTAAACATGTGAGGAAGAAAAGTGACTATTATATTGGGACAAAGGCTCTCAGTAATTGAACAGTTGTTAACAACTTAATTACTTTTGGGTATACAACACAATTTTAATTATGTAATATTACTACATCGTGATAAGTTAGGGTATATATCCATACCTATAATTATATAATCCATGTACATTTGTCTAGTCCACTTAATACTATAACATGTATGAACACAATTTAATTGTTTACCAATAATCCAATATTTAATTACACATTAGTACTGAAATAAATATTTTAATAGTACATATTTATTTACTCTCATATTTTTGAATACACATTTAATTGTCCCACTACACATGATGAGGTAACAAAAATGCAATTAAATCAACTTTAGTATTTACTTATTTTTATTATATAGTTTTGTATAACATTAGTCATAATTAAGTGTCAGACCTCATTTAATATCTCTTGCATGAAGTAATTATATGATACTACTACCCATATTTTCCTATATAACACATGGTGGTATATAACAATATTTAATAATAATGTTCACATTAATAATGATGGTAAATGGTCCATTATATTGCCCATTCTTTATTAATGTTAACAAACCATCTTTGTAACTCATGCACACAATCGAAATTATTTTCTAAGTATTACTACCAGTACAGCTGCGCTGGTTGATAGTACAATAGTGGCGTAGCTGCGCCACTTTGGGAAATTCTCAGACTTAGTTACTGCTAAAATTAGTTCATATCTTAAATTAATTATTCTATTCATTTAATTGATATCACACTTATTTCTTTATAATCTTGCCACACTAGGCAATTATCATGAGCTTTACATTAAGCTTCTAATAATTCAACCATAGCACATAATTGTCACATACTTAAATACCATATTTCGTTACACACAACATTTATTTATATTCAAATA
Source organism: Panax ginseng (assembly GCA_020205605.1). Classification (NCBI taxonomy): domain Eukaryota; kingdom Viridiplantae; phylum Streptophyta; class Magnoliopsida; order Apiales; family Araliaceae; genus Panax; species Panax ginseng. Next base: position 124,538,289 of record CM035130.1, on the reverse strand, counting down.
AATATTCAGTTTTTATTAATATAGTTATTAATATTATTCAGAAAATTCTAGCGTATTACATCCTCCCCCTTATAAAAATTCTGTCCTCGAAATTGGTACAAGGTTACATAAATAAATGGCGATAGTCCCTCCTCATCTTATCCTCTAACTCCCATGTAGCCTCCTCGACATTGTGGTTTCGCCAAATTACTTTACAGAAGATATAGTTTTATTTCTCCAAGTTTGCTCTTTTTTATCTATCACTTGGACAGGAATTTCCTTGTACATTAGGTTCTTCTCTACTTGAATAGGCTCAAATGATATCACGTGCTTATAGTCAGGCTTGTACGAACGCAACATAGAAATGTGAAACACATTGTGGATGTGTCCCAGCTCGGGTGGTAAAGCTACTTGGTATGCCACCTCGCCTACTCGCTTCAACACTTCGAATGGTCTTATGAATCTTGGACTCAATTTCCCTTTCTTACCGAATCTTATCTTCCCCTTCCAATGAGATACTTTAAAAAACACATAACTTGCGACTTCAAAGTCGCGGTCTTGACGATGCAAATCTACGTATTTCTTCTAGCGATCTTGTGCAGCTACAAGTCTAGCCCTTATCGTTGTCACTACATCAGCTATTTGTTGAACTAATTTTGGTCCTAATATTCTTTGTTCTCTGACTTTTTCCCAACACAATGGTGTTCTGCACTTTCTCCAGTAAAGAGCTTCGTACGGTGGCATGCCGATACTCGCATGATAACTATTGTTGTAAGCAAATTTAACTAAGGGCAAGCGGTCGTCCCAGCTCCCCTTGAAGTCCATTACGCAAGCTCTAAGCATGTCTTCTAACGTTTGTATGGTGTGCTCACTCTGCCCATCGGTTTGTGGATGATAAGCGGTACTCAATCTTAATTGTGTCCCCATTCTCTCTTACAAACCTTTCCAGAATTTTGACGTGAAACGTAGATCTCGATTAGAGACAATCGATATCGGCACCCCATGTCGTAAAACGTTCTCTGTTACGTATAATTTTGCTAATTGGTCCGTATCAAAATGAATCTTTATCGGTAGAAAATGAGCGGTCTTTGTTAGTCGATCCACGATAACCCAAATGGCATCATACCCTTTTTGCGTGACTGGAAGTCCTACCACAAAATCCATCGTAACGTGCTCCCATTTCCACTCTGGTATTATTAATGGTTGAAGTAGACCACTCGGTCGTTGGTGCTCTGCTTTGACTCGTTGAGAAGTAAGACATTTACTGACGCACTTTGCAACTTCTTATTTCAGATTAGGCTACCAAAGGTGTTATTGAAGATCTCTGTACATCTTCGTGCCTCTTGGATGAATAGAATACGTCGTACTATGCGCTTTGTGAAAAATTTCCTCTCTCAGCTCGGTTATAATTGGCACCCATACTCGACCTTCAAATCTCAATATACCTTCTTTATCAACCTTAAATTTTTCTTCCTCATTTTCTGCTATTCTCTTTCTTATCCTCATCTTTCTATTGTGTTTCCTTTATTCTATCTAATAACGTCGGGTGAGCTTCCATTACAAATAATTTTCCTTCTTTCTCTTTCGGTTCCTCCACCTCTATTTCCAACCTTTCCATTTATCTTATTATCTCCTTCTAAGTTGTCAATTTGAATAATTTCTCCCTTCCTCTCTTACTCAAAGTGTCGGCTACTGCGTTTGCTTTTCCCGGGTGCTAAAGAATTTTGCAATCATAATCCTTGATTAATTCCAACCACCTTCTTTGTCGCATATTCAACTCCTTCTATGTGAAGATGTAATTCAGACTCTTATGGTCCATGTATATCTCACATTTTTCTCCATACAAATAATGCCTCCAAATCTTCAACGCAAAAACTACCGCTGCTAACTCCAAGTCATGAGTAGGGTATCGTTTTTCGTAATCCTTCAATTGTTGTGATGCATACGCAATGACCTTGCCATACTACATTAGCACACAGTCAATTCCTCTGTGCAATGCATCACTATACACCATAAATCCGCCTGTATCATCTGATAAGGATAATACAGGCGCCTCACTCAACCTCCTTTTCAATTCTTGGAAACTCTCTTCGCATTTGTCCGTCTACACGAACTTTACTGTCTTCCTCATTAGATTAGTCAACGGGGTTGCTATCTTAGAGAAATCTTAGATAAATCTTTGATAGTACCCAACTAACGCTAAGAAACTTCTTACTTCTATTGGAGTCTTTAGTTGTTCCCAGTTGCTTACCGCTTCCACTTTTTTAGGGTCCACTGAAATCCCATTTTGACTATCACGTGTCCTAAAAATTGAACCTTCTCAATCCAAAATTCACACTTTGAAAACTTCGCGTACATCTTCTCCTTTCTCAATGCTTCTAATACCATCTTCAAATGTTCAGCGCGTTCATCCTTGGTTTTCAAATAAATCATAATGTCATCAATAAATACTACTACAAACTTACCTATGTATGGCTCAAAAATGTGGTTCATCAAGTCCATAAATGCTGCAAGAGCATTTGTCAACCCGTAGGACATCACTAAAAAATTGTAATGTCCGTAGCGAGTTCAGAATGTCGTCTTTGTTATGTCCCCATTCCGTACTTTCAACTGATGATATCCCGTTCGTAAATCTATCTTGGAAAAACACTTTGCTCTCTTCAGTTGATCGAAAAGGTCCTCTACCCTTTGCAATATATATCTATTCTTAATCGTCACCCGGTTCAACTCTCGATAGTCGATACAGAGCCTCATTGATCCATCCTTATTCTTTACAAATAACACTGGTGCTCCCTAAGGAGACACACTTGGTCGAATATAACCCTTATCTAGAAACTCTTACAATTGTGTCATCAATTCCTTCATTTCTACTGGTGCCATATGATATAGGATTTCAGGATCGGTGCAGTTCCCGGTGCTAAGTTTATTACGAATTTGATTTCTCTGTCTGGTGGAAGACCAGGAAGATCATCTGGAAATACGTCTTGAAAATCTTTAACTACCAATATATTTTTTATTTCTACTCTCTTCTTTTGAATATCCACTATATAGGCTAAATAACCTCCACATCCTTTCCTTAATAATCTCTTGGCCTGCATCATCGTAAGGCAACATGATTGCTTAAGCGATGAGCTACCATAAAACAATACCTTCGACCGATTTGGAGTCTGAAGGTTCACACTTTTCTTTTGACAATCAATTATTGCAGCGTGGCTAGATAACTAATCCATTCCTAGTATTACGTCAAATTCTCCCAATCTAATCGAAATCAAGTCTATGGTTAGTTTATGTCCTCTAATGTTTGCATAACAATTTTGGTAAATGAACTTTACTAAAATTACTTCCTTATTTGCAATCTCTATATTCAACAAAGTTTTTAAGCGTTCTTGGGGTAGGTTTAATCGACTAACAAATTCTTCAGACACAAATGAACAGGTAGCACCCGAATCAAATAATACATATGCATTTATATTATTGATTGGGACAATACCTGACACCACGTCCTTTACAGCTACCGCGTCTTGGACAATCATATTAAAGGTTCGGGTAGTAGGTCAATTGGATTGTGCTGGCCCGCCGATCATAAGCTTGATGCCTCCTCCCTGATGGTAGATTCCTCCACTTCTCCCCTTTTTGGGACAGTCCTTGATCTGGTGCTCGGTCGAGCCACAAGCAAAACATCCCTTGGTCTTCTTCGGCTTTATGAAGTTTGGAAAAAATGTGTCCTTCTTGGCCGCAGTTGTAGCAAACACTGCGCCCCTTCCAACACTCACCCTGGTGGTTTTTCCAACATTTTAAGGTTCCTTCTGCTATCTTCATAAACCCTCCATGAAAACTTCCTGACTGATTGTTGTTTCTGTTGTTGTTAATATTGAGGTGGTTGTTGTTTTCCCATTTCCTCTTCCCCAGATTGCTTCCACCACTGCTACTTCCTCTACGAGTTTCTCCCCCAACATTCTTGTTCTTCTTCTCCTTGTTGTAATAGTTCAACGCCTAGCTACCTCCCTCAGCAATTATCGCCTTCTCCAACAACGTGGCGAAGAAGTCGATTTCAATGACCGACATCTTGTTGAACAACCAAGGTTTCAGTCCAAGTTTGAAGCATCGAGCTTTCCTTTCTTCGGTATCTACTTGATACGTTGTGAAACGTACGAGTTCATTGAACTTGGCCGTGTACTGCGTTACCATCATCTCCCCTTGTTTCGATTCTAGAAACTTCACCTCCATCCTATTCTTCACATTCTTCGGGAAGTAATTCTCGAAGAATAAAGTCTTAAACATTTCCCAGGTTATAGTCCCTTCTCCCGCCCTCTGTTGATTTTCTTCCCACCAGTAGTATGCTTCATCATGTACGTAGCGAACACGGTTTTCTAATCTTCGCCCACACGAGTAATAGGGTAGGTATGGTCCCTTTTCCTGCCCTCTGTTGATTTGCAAAGGCTTTCTCCATTTCTTTGATCCATGTCTGTGGCACGATAGGGTTGGTAGTACCCACCAATTCCGGAGGTCCTACACTCATAAAGTCCTTGAAGTTCGTAACTGGAACCTCTTGTGGGTGGGGTGGTACTGGCTCATTGTTTCTTCCCCGCAAGGCTTCTCCTAATAAGTCTACTAGCCGTTGGATAGGGTCCACTTGTTCCCTCCCGTTATTGTCCGATTCTTTTGATGTTACTAGTCTACGTCTGCACGGCATTTTCTGCATCACAAAATTTCATCCACAGTCTCTAATTATATTAATTTAATATTTCTTTAGTGCAAAAAGGAAACAAAATTTTATCATACGGTTTCTGAAAAAAGAACATTTATATTCATATGCCAAATCATTACATTGATATTATAATTCCTAACATACTTCTATAAATGTTAACTTTTATCCCCTAATATCAAAAAAGATGGGGAAACACTAACATATTACCCCTCTAAAACTTTACAAAATTATGGGGTTTACATGACTATCCTATAACTCACACAAAAGATTGGGATTATGAGATAAAACCAAACTACTATTAAATCGACATCTAGACCTCAATCTAACATTTTACTTATGCTCTTGAAGTTATGTGCCACAAAGTCCTTGCTTATGGGCTCCACTAGGTAATGATATACACCATCAATCAATCTCTCCATGGCTGTGCGCAAAGCATAGCCCATCTTGTTCATCTTCCTTCTCTTATACCTCACTTCATCATCTAAGTCGTCTGCCCTCTCATTAGCTTCTTCCCACTTCTCCTCGAAGTAGATCCTTTCCATAACCTCCATTTCAAGTGCAAATTTTACTCAAAAAGCTTAACCAAACGTTGGTTATAAAATATTCATTTTGATATGGGGAATATTCGTTTCTCTCATGGTCTTCGTGGAATATTCTTCATGGTTTTTTCTCTTAAGAATGGAATCTAGTTCCTCAACTGAGCACTCAAATTCCAAAATCCATTCGTGGGCCCTCATAATGGGAATCAACTCGACAACTGATTGTAAAGAAAATGAACAAAATTAAATTTTCTCTATTTAAGAAATTTAGGAGTTTTTGATATAAATAAGTTATGGGTGAAATGTGCAAATTTTACAAAATAAGCAAGTGGTTATAAAATATTCATTTTTGGGGAATATTACCTTGGTGGAATATTTTTAAAATCGGGAATATTTATACGCGCAACCATTGTGGGCCTCATAATGTAATAACTATCGGATGAAGAAAACGACAAGTTTGATTTTTATAAATAAAGATTTTTTGAATTATTGATATAATAATACGTTAAGAAGGATATTTTTGAATTATTGATCTTTAATAAATTGTTACAATAATTAGTTTTCAATATTTTATTTTATTGATTCAATAATTGTCGCATTGATATTTTATATTATTGTTGTTTCAATAATTATCATCGCACATAGTATTTCCCATTATCGATCAATAATTCATATTATTTGAATAATATTATTAGATAACATTATTGGCAATGTCTAAAAAAAGTTCGTCTAAGGAGAGGTTTGGTCACCTAATTGCGCCAAGAAGGAGAAATCCTTATTGGAAAGCCCCTTTCCGGAACTACTGGTTGTCATAATTGTGATTCTCGTAATATTATTTATGAATAATTAATTATTGATTTATATGATAAGGAAATATTTATTTTATGTCTATATAATTGATGGATATATTTATTTTATGTGGATATAATTGAAGGAATTAATGTTGAGGTATTTTTATTTTGTTTGAATGGAGGTATTAAAAAACAAATCAAGATTTTTACGATATATCATGTGAGTTATAATTTTTAATCTGACCGTTGGATCGTTTTGATTTTTGGATATGTTATACATATATAAGTTGGGTATATGTTCACAAATTTTGAACCATTAAAAATGAACGTATGATTTGTTATAAATTTTAAGAGGTGACTTATTCAAAAATTAGGTTTATAAATGATTTTGGTGTAAAATTCTAGAATTGAATGGGCCCCACTTGTGGTTGGTGAAGAAATGTGATGAATTTTATTTTAAATGTGGTGGGTGGCAATAGTAGCAGGTAAAGCCATCGTAATAAGTCAAGTCTGCTTTTGCAAGGCTAACATTTTCCTATAAATAGAGGGCTAAGTTAGAATTGAAAATCACACCGTAAACATAAGCTTTTCTCTCTCTCTCTATATTATCGAGCGATATTTTGTGAGTATTTAGATACTTTGAGAGTTGTTGTTCAAGACAAGTTTCATTCAAAGATCACTTCCGACCTTTCATTCCAAGCATCGATTCTTTGAGGTAAGGGATGTTATTTTCTTCTTAAATGATATTATTTTCTTCAATATCATTATGCCGAGATATTGTTATGAATTTTATTGTCAAATTTCTACTTTTTTTTTTGTGTGGGGTTACTATTCACGATACGATGCACTATTCACAAATACTTACACTATTCACCTAAAAATGAAATTTTTCTTTTTCGTCTCAGATGTCTTTTATGGTTACTATCTTTGATTGTATCCATGTTTTGATCTTTATTTTGAATTCTACTTCACACTTGGTTATTATGGAGTATTATTGAATTTGGATAAACCGAAATACTTAATCCCTAATATTTGTCCTTTTCGTCTCTCATCGGATTCGTTCTCTAAAATGTTTTTCATCATCCTCATCCTTAATGGTGATATTTTGATGAATATCTTTGGCTCAGTAGTAAAGATGAATGATTACTCGATGAATATCTTTGGCCCAGTAGTGCAAAAAGATGAACATGTGTTGAGATGAACATGACCAATCGGTGATATAAATGAATATCTTTGGCCCGAGTGCAAAGATGAATATTTGATGCAAGATGTATATTGATTGATGTTACAGGATAAAATATTGATGATGGACTTTTAAATTCATAGATGATAGTAGATTTCATTCTCTACTTAACTCTTCTAATGAATTGTTGTTTTCAATGCAGCTTGTTGATCTAAAACTTGTTGTCTATTGTATTCTATCGATTTTTTCTCTGTTGAAGACTAAGGATAATTTGTTGTATATATTATCTTAGTCATAATATTCTTTATTGGGCTAGTTGAGCTCACCCTTTTCCTTTTTGTTCCATTTTTCTTCTCGTGAAGGTGAGAATTTAGCGGAACTAATGGGGGTGGAGTGATGGTTCTAGATAGCTTGTTTTAGTAGTCCTCACTATTTTGTAAAATAGTGCATCAATAATTGTAATGAGGACTTTATTTGGGTGTGGATATTGTCTAGAAGACAATATTTGTATTTAAACTCACAAGATGTGTTGTCGATTTTTGCACGACAATTGTAATAATAAAGTTGTAGTTTTTTTTCTGTACCATGTATTTGGCGACTCAAAATGGGTGATGTATACCTATTTTGGGGGCGCCACAATTGGTATCGAGCTTAGGATATGGTCTCCATGAGATCGAGGAATAGAACTAGAGGGAGAGATGAGTAAATCCTTCGCAAGTGTGTCCTACCTAAGCTTATTTGTTGGTCTCATCATAATATAGGATATTATGTGATATGTTAATTTGTTTAATTAACCCCCGCTTTTATGATAGTTTTTAAGAATGGCAAATGAGAACGTTAACAATGGAGTCTATGAGACCGTGGAACAACCTTTGATTACCAACCAAGAGAACGTGCAACAGAAGGCAATATTCCTCCGTAAACAACACTACCGAGCAAACGATGAATGATGTGATGTTTAGAAGCTTTTTGCAGCTCATGCAAAATCGATTTAGGAGACTGTGTACAAAATACGGTGGAAATGATATCAACACGCTGGATCTATCACACACAACAAGCAGCTTCAAGGAGTTGGGACCACCAGATTGGGAAAGCCCGATCCGATTAAGGCTAAACGTGGGTTAAGCAAATGACCAAGATATTCGATGTCTTGGTGTGCATTGAGGAGGAACAAAAGGTTCCATTCGCCACCTTTTATGTTCCGTGGTGAGGCAGACACTTGTGGGAGTCTAGGAAGCGCACAACCACCAGACTCAACATGTCTTGGGAAAAATTTCAGAATCGCTCAATGACAAGTACTTTCCCGAAAGTATTCGCTATATGAAGGAGGTAGAGTTTATTAGATCGAATGTAACAATATGACTGGTGTCCCAAAGACGAGGCGAAGTTCGGGAGTTATCTGTGTTTTCACCTCATTTGGTAGAAAATGAGGAACGTATGACGCGGATGTTTCTGAGAGGTCTAAAACCTGAGATTCGACAATATCTTATCTCTCATAAATTTTCTTTATATTCAGATGTTGTAAACAGGGCTCAATTATTAGAGCGTGATAATGAGTATGTTCAACCGAGGGACCACAACTGTGGTCATACCTAATGAAAGAAATCATCTGAGGGATGATAACCGAGGAGGAATGAGGAGGAAGAATACGGGACAAAAGCCAGAACCACTCTGGGTGGTAATCGTGGCCATGATAATAGGAGAGGTGAGTCAAGTGGAAATTTCAAAAAGAGGAGATTCAACAATGACGGAAGACATCAAGACCAAAGACCAAGACCAACAACAAATTCTAGGGGAGGAGAACGACCACAGCTTAGATGCTACAGATGATGAGAGAGGAGGGACACATAAGTCCAAACTGTTCACAGCCTTCCAAGGTGTGTTTCAATTGTGGAAAAGATGGTCACATAGCCCGATTTTTTCCCAGTAGTAAGTCAAGTCCAACTGGGATGACGGCACCAAAGCGCTTACTACGGAAAAAACAAAGTTCTGGTGGTTCAAGGAAGGGCGTTTGTCGCGATCGCCAAAATGAGAAACCCAAACGAGGTGATCACGGGTAAGCTAATCTTGAACTCTTCATGAAGTTTATACCTTACTAGATACCGCTTCTACCCATTCTTTTATCTCCGCCTTGTGCTCAACGCTTAAACTTGACTCGAGAAATTGACTTTAACTTATCTCGTTGAAACTCCATTGGGTGAAACCTTTGTTACATCTACAGCTTATAAATCTTGCTTGATCCAAGTTGGCACAATCACATTACCTGTTGATCTTATTTCTTTAAAGATACTTGTATTTGATGTGATTTTAGGGATTGATTGGTTAACCACTCATCATGCCAAAATTGATTATTTTCGTAAGGTTGTTAGTTTTCATATTCCTAACCAACCTGTTATACGAATACAAGAAACTATACCACTACAATCAGTCACTATTATATCAAGCCATTAAGCTATTCATTTATTGAAAAATAGATGTCAAGCTTTCTTAGCCCATATTATGGACTTGAACAAAAACACGTCAGATTTGAATAATATTCCTGTTGTTAATGAATTTCCGACGATTTTCGGAAGAACTTCCCGGTCTACCCCGTAACGTGAAGTTGAATTTTTATCGATCTTGAACCGCACAAAGCCCATTTCTAAAACCCCATATCGAATGGCTCCTATTGAACTTCAGGAGTTAAAAGTCCAACTATGTGAATTGTTAGACATCGGTGCTTCATTCGTCCTAGTACATCTCCTTGGGGTGCTCCTATTTTATTTGTAAAGAAGAAAGACGGAGTATGCGATTTTTGTATTGACTATCGAGAATTAAACCATGTCACCATCAAGAATAGGTATCCCTACCTCGCATTGATGACCCGTTTGACCAGTTGCAAGGAGCACAATACTTTTCAAAGATCGATCTTCGCTCGATATCATCAATCAAGATTAAAACCGAGGATATTCCAAAGACCGCCTTCGTAACTCCTGCAGACGGCATTATGAATTCTTAGTCATGTCTTTTGGATCGACTAATGCTCCCCGCCGCTTTCATGGATATGATGAACCGTGTATTCAAGGAATATTTGGATGGATTCGTTGTTGTCTTTATTGATGACATCCTCATCTATTCCAAAAGTCGTGAAGATCATGAGCACCATTTGAAGTCGGTACTTCAAAGACTTCGTGACAACAAGCTATATGCCAAGTCAAGAAATGCGAAGTTTCGCTTAAGGAAGTAGCATTCCTTGGGCACGTGGTGTCAAAACATGGAGTATCCGCTGACCCGACAAAGATTGAAGCAATCCAAAGTTGGGAGCAACCAAGTCGGTGGATCAAGTGCGTAGCTCGGGCTTAGCCGGTTATTATCGGAGATTCGTGGAAGGATTTTCTCGAATCGCTACATCGTTAACTCACCGACTTAAAGATGCAAAATTGTATGGAGCGAGGAATGCGAGAAGAGTTTCCAAGAGCTCAAGAGGAGACTCATTTTAAGCACTGTTCGACAATACCATCCGGTTCGGATGGATTTGTTATCTACAACGATGCTTCGTGCAAAGGGTTAGGATGTGTTCTCATGCAACATGGGAAAGTCATAGCCTATGCCTCGCGATAACTCAAAGAATATGAGAGGAATTATCCTACTCATGATCCGAGTTGGCAAAATAATGCATTTTTAGCGCTGAAAACTGGAGACACCACCAGATATGGAGAAAGTGGAGATTTATACGGATCATAAAAGCCTCAAATATTTCTTCACCCAAAAGGAACTCAATATGTGGCAAACGACGCTGGCTCGAAATGTTGAAGGATTACGACCATAACATTCAATATCATCCTCGAAAAGCAAACGTCAGTAGTCGACGATCGAGTAGAAGATCATACGCGGCACGAAAGTGCAATGTTGTTAACACAAAGGCCCATTTTGTATGACTTGCAAAGGATGGAGATAGAGTTAAAGGCTCCAAGTACCCACATGATGATATCAAACATACGAGTAGAACCGATTTTAATCGATAAAGTTAAAGTCGCTCAAGCTACGGACTGGGATGCGATGCGTATATGAAGAAGAAAGTACAAGAAGGTGCTATTCCGTAAGCAAGAATCGATGAAGAAGGAATACTTGAGTCAACTCCAGATTTTGCATTCCTAACGATTTGACTTGAAGCATAGAATCATGATGGAGGCACACAACACACCATTTGTAATCCATCTCGGGAGTACCAAATGTATCATGATCTTCGACATACATTTTGGTGGAACAATATGAAGAGAGAGATCATGAGTTTATCTCGAGGTGTTTAACTTATCAACGTGTAAAGGCAGAGAGCATCAAATGCCAAAGGGTCCATTGCAACCACTTGAGATTCCAAAATGGAAGTGGGAACACATTACTATGGATTTTTGTTATGGTCTTCCCAAGGTTTCTCAAGGTATAGATGCGATTTGGGTTATTATTGATAGATTAACCAAGTCTGCTCATTTCTTGCCTATACGTGAGACTTATTCCCTTGAACGTCTTGCTAGTATGTACGTAAATGAGATTGTGAGATTGCATGGCATGCCAGTATCCATAGTTTTGGATCGTGACCCAAGATTCACTTCACGATTTTGGGTTAGTTTGCGTAAAGCTATGGGCACGGATTTATTGATTGGGATTTGGCATACCATCCTCAAACAGATTTGGACAATCGAGAGGACTATTCAAACTCTTGAAGATCTATTAAGACTCGTGTGTCCTTGATTTCAAAGGAAGTTGGGATAAGTACTTACCATTGGTGGAATTTCTCTTACAACAACAAGCTTATCAAAAGCAAGTATAGGCATGGCTCCATTCGAGGCGCAGTATGGATTTAAAGTGTCGTTCTCCAAAGATCTTTGGGACGAGGTAGGAGAAGCAACATTGTTGGGACCAGAGTTGGTACGTATGACTATGGAAAAGATCCAAACGATTCGATAACGTATACAAACGGAACAGGATCGATAAAAGAGTTATGTGGATCTTCATCGAAAGGACGTGGAATTTGGTATTGGGGATCATGTATTGTTACGTGTTGCTCCATGGAAGGGAGTTACAAGATTCGAGAAAAGAGGAAAGCTCAATCAACGATATATTGGTCCATTTAGATTCTTGACTAAGTAGGAAGTGTGGCCTATAGACTTGCGTTACCTCCAAGCATGTCTCGTGTTCATAATGTTTTTCACATATCTATACTTCATAAATATGTGAAAGACCCAAACCACATTATTGAGTTAGAATTAGACGAGATAGCTGAAGATTTAACGTACGAGGAGGTACCTGTCAAGATCTTGGATAGGAAAGAGCATGTCCCACGACAAAGGTTATACCACAAGTTAAGGTTTTGTGGAGGAACCATGCTATTGAAGAAATGACCGGGAGTTGGAATTTAAATGAAAGCGAGGTATCCTCACCTTTTCAAACACTGTGTACGTGACGCCAATTTCGAGGACTTAAATTTCATAAGGAGGGAGGTTGTAAGACCCCAACTTATTATGAATAAAATTAAATTTTCTATTTATTATCTTGAAATAATTAGGAGTTAATTTGATATAATACTTTGGTTATGGGTGAAATGTGCAAATTTTACAAAATAAGCAAGTGGTTATAAAATATTCATTTTTGTTTGGGAATATTCGTTTGGTCGTGGAATATTCTTGTTGTTTGGGAATATTCATACGATTTACGCAACCATTCGTGGGCCTCATAATGTAATAACTATCGGATGAAGAAAAATGACAAGTTTGAGTTTTTATAAATAACTGCGTAATTGTTATCTGCTAACAATGTTGGAATACCCGGTGGTTAAAATATAATAATATATGATTGTCACAAAGAAGAGCACACCAGATTGCACATAGTATTTTTGAATTATTGATTCTTACGTAAGAAGGCACTACTCAATAATTGTTACAAAGAATTACTTTTTCAATATTTTATTTTATTGATTCAATAATTGTTGCGTTGATATTTTATATTATTATTGTTTCAATAATTATCACCGCACAAGATTTCCCATTATCGATCAATAATTCATATTATTTGAATAATATTATTAGATAACATTATTGGCAATGTCTAGAAAGTTCGCTCTAAGGAGAGGTTTGGTCACCTAATCATGCTACGCAAGAAGGAGAAATCCTTATCTGGAAAGCCCCCTTCCCGAACTACCGTTGTCATAATTGTGATTCTCGTAATATTATTTGTGAATAATTAATTATTGATTTATATGATAATGAAATATTTATTTTATGTGGATATAATTGATGGATATATTTATTTTATGTGGATATAATTGAAGGAATTAATGTTGAGGTGTTTTTCAAGATTTTTTTGAATGGAGGTATTAAAAATCAAATCAATATTTTTACGATATATCATGTGAGTTATAATTTTTAATCCTGACCGTTGGATCGTTGTGATTTTTGGATATGTTATACATATATAAGTTGGGTATATGTTCACAAATTTTGAACCGTTAAAATGAACGAATGATTTGTTATGAATTTTAAGAGGTGACCGATTCAAAAATTAGGTTTATAAATGATTTTGGTGGAAAATTTTAGAATTGAGTGGGCCCCACTTGTGGTTGAAGAAGAAATGTGCTGAATTTTATTTCAAATGTGGTGGGTGGCAATAGTAAAGTGTAAAGCCATCGTGTAGCAAAGTCAAGTCTTCTACAAGGCTAACATTTTCCTATAAATAGAGGGCTAAGTTAGAATTGAAAATCACACCGTAAACATAAGTTTTCTCTTTCTCTCTCTATATTATCGAGCGTATTTTGTGAGTATTTAGATACTTTGAGAGTTGTTGTTCAAGATAAGTTTCATTCAAAGATCACTTCCGACCTTTCATTCAAGTATCGATTCTTTGAGGTAAGTGGATGTTATTTTCTTCTTAAATGATATTATTTTCTTCAATATCATTATGTCGAGATATTGTTATGAATTTTATTGTGAAATTTCTACTTTTTTTTGTGGGTTACTATTCACGGTTACTATTCACGATATACAACACTATTCACACAATACTAACACTATTCACGAAAAAAATGAAAATTTTCTTTTCATCTCTAGATGTCTTTTATGGTTACTATCTTTGATTGTATCCATGTTTTGATCTTTATTTTGAATTCTACTTCACACTTGGTTATTATGGAGTATTATTGAATTTGGATAAATCAAATACTTAATCCCTAATATTTGTCCTTTCTCGTCTCATCGGATTCGCTCTTCTTAAAATATTTTTCATCATCCCTCATCCTTAATGGTGATATTTGATGAATATCTTTGGCTTGTAGCAAAAAGATGAATGATTACCGATGAATATCTTTGGGCCCAGTGCAAAGATGAACATGTGTTGAGATGAATATGACCAATCGGTGATATAAATGAATATCTTTCGCTCAGAGTGCAAAGATGAATATTTGATGCAAGATGTATATTGATTGATGTTACAGGATAAAATATTGATGATGGACTTTTAAATTCATAGATGATAGTAGATTTCATTCTCTACTTAACTCTTCTAATGAATTATTGTTTCACCGCAGCTTCTTGATCTAAAACTTGTGTTGTTGTATTATATTCTATCGATAATTTTTCCCTATTGAAGACTAAGGATATTTTTGGGTAGTTGTATATTATCTTTTTAGTCATAATATTCTTTAGAATTTCGGGCTAGTAGAGTGATGCTCTGGGATAGCTTTTTAGTTGTTCCATTTTGTAGAATAGTGCATCAATAATTGTAATGAGAACTTTATTTGGGTATGGATATTGTCTAGAAGACAATATATTGTATTTAAATGGAGTGATGTCGTATTTTCAGCACAATTGTAATAATGAAGTTGTAGTTTTTTTCATTTCCATGTATTTGTCGACCTCACTATTTTGTAAAATGACTCATCCTTAGTGTCAATAATTGTAATCAAAGGACTTTATTCTGTGGGTGTGGCCGATGTAATATTGTCTAGAACTCTAATATTTGATGTTTAAAGTAAAATTAGCCCTCTCATGTTGGGCCAAGAGGCATTTTGACAAGTCCTCTATAATAAAAAAGTCGAGATGACAAACGCTGACCAAATGCCCGATCAAAAGGATGAACATCCTGAAACTGGTCAAACGGTGCCATCACAACCAGTGGGTGATATGTGGCAAATGGATCCTCAATTCCTGGCAAGAAAACCGACCAAGAAGACGCGTCTGTACACTCCGTCGACTGAAAGGAGTAGGACATGGCTATCTCATGGGAAAAACAATACCCATGGCGTTGGTATGTGCCAATCGGTCTTAAGTGTGTCATAAACCACACGTACAACAAGACCGATTTGCCTGTAAATACCCCCACAGAGTGGGACTGGCAATACATTGCTGACCACAAGGTCTCTGCCAAAATCATCGGTAAAATGGTATGTCCCTCTCTGATGCAGGCAATCCAATCCACCATCATGACAGAGCTAGGAACCATATCCCCCATGAACTGTGTGGCATGGGTCTGAGCTCCGATGGTACGAAGGAACCACCAGCTGTAGAATGCCTCCTAAGTGAATGGTCCCTCTGACAAATCAAAGCCATCAATTCCCACCAATGAGATATCACTAATTGGTGGCTGTGACACAGGCCAATAATGCCTGGCAGGAGGACAGATCGGTATACGGATCTCTCTTGTGATGCTCCTGATAGTATGCTCTCCTAAATAGAGCCCCCCATCCTCCATCTTTGAAGAGAGAAATCTAACGGGTGGACATCACATGCTCGACACCAATTGGGAAACCACCCTCAAAGCCAACTATCAACTGGTCCTCAGAATAGGGAACCCACGTAATGACATCAGCTGTCAACAGCTCCAACTGTAAGCATGAATGGGTGAAACCCTCAGCTATAGGAACCTCCACCAAAGTGGAGTGATGCCATTGCCGTCCCCGTGGGTAGGTGTCTAAACCTTACACGCTAATGTGACGCAGACATGGAAGCCTCTCATAGGCCCAAAACTGCCAATACAAGAGGAAATATCTGCGGTCAGTCAACACTCTTAACCTGTACATGGGAAATCAAAAGAGAAATACTCACTAGCAGGAATGAGTAAAATCCTCGCCAAGCATTTGTCAAACCCTGCGAACGCATGTGCATTCCCTTGAGGAAATATGCAAAGGTATAGGAGCCCCAGTTAAACTATCCAATACGGTGCACCTCCCGTGTGGCGCTGACTAAAGAGAACGATACTGTGACACCCCCAAAACAGGTATACAACACCCATCTTGGGTCGCCACTTACATGGTACTGAATACAAATACAAACTTAATTATACAACTATCGGGTAAAATATGACAAAACATAGCTGAGAGTTTAAACAAGAATATTGCCTTCTTAGACAATATCCGCTCTCAAAGGAGTCCTCATTATAATTATTATCACACTATTTCACATAATAGTGAGGACTACTAAAACAACCATCTGGACCATCAATCCGTTCCCCGACTCGTCCCAGCTATATTCTCATTTCCTGAAGAGAACAATGAAAGAAAGGGTGAGCTTACCCATCTGAAAACGAACGAGATAAAATTGTTAATAGATGGAAACGATTCATTAATAATGAAAAGATAAACATTACCTTTTATGACTGGTACGGTCAATATCAAAGTAAATGTAATGTTATAACTAAAACTTAATGGATTAAAGAAGATAGGTCAAAGGTCTCTTCTAGTCATCCCCCGCTAGAAACTATTCTACTTCTAGTTAAAAATACATCTGTTGTTGCCAGTCCTTTTAAGATTTCAAATGGTAATAAAGATGATAAAAAAAATTATTGAACAATTAAATTTTAGTAACCAATATCTAGCAATGGTAGGAAGACAGCTAGATAGAATTGAAGAAAGATTTGAAGATACCATTGTCAAAAAACCCGATTCAAAAATTGAACAACCTTTATTAAAATTACCAGAAAATATAAATAAATTAGGTTTACCTAATAAAGATGGTGAACTCACTCGAGATATTGATAAGTTATTTAAAAAATTAAAAACCGAGCCTGAATCAAGTGGCACTATAACAATCATTGATCAGGTAAAAACTACCAATGAGAGCAGTAGCAAGTCAGATCATTCTGATACTTCTTCAGTCCCAGATTTTAATGATCAGTTAAATAAATTAACAGTTAAAAACACTAGTATAACCAGGAATTGGTTCTCTAGACCTACTCCTCCAGATCTACAATTCGAAGAGAAAAATCTAGATAAACAATTCTCTGTTTCATCCAATAAAATTTATGAATGGACCATAGATGGTTTCAGTGAACAAGAGATTTTAAACAAGTTAAATCACATGTCTATAGTATCAAATAGCTATATAACCAAATTCAACAATCTGACTCAGCCATATATTATTGAGTTAATAGCTAGTGGATTTACTAGTATTCTTAGACTATCAATAATTCATGATGTCCAGTTAGATGATGACGGCAACCCCATCTTTGATGAAGATGTTGGGATTGGTCTGCCAGATGGAGTTAATACTTTAATTTTTACCATAATTAAACATTTTGTTGGAACTCCAAGTAATATTACTAAAAGAATTCACGACCAACTAAGTAATCTCACTTGTCCCACTCTAAGTGATTTTAGATGGTACAAGGATGTATTTACCTCTCGAGTTATGATGCGAAATGATAGTAATAAACCATTCTGAAAAGAAAAATTCGTTAATGGTTTACCTTCATTATTCGCTCTTAAAGTTAGAGAAGAGCTAAGTAAAAATTTAGGGTATATTGATTATGACAACCTAACTTATGGTGACATAATCAGTTATATTCAAAAATTGGATTAAAAATGTGTATTGATTTTAAATTAGCCAAGCAAGATAGTAAAGACAAGAAAAAAGCTAAGTATGAATTAGGAACCTTCTGTGAACAATATGGTTTACCACCAGTTGCTCCCTCTAGAAGAAAGCAATTACATAAACATATTGATCATCATAGAAGTCACATGCATCATAAACACAAACGCAGTCATAAAAAGAATAAAAATCAAGACGATTATTATACCAAATCCAAACCCACAAATACAAAATACAATAAGAAATCTAAAAAATTTGATAAAAGTAAAATTGTTTGCCACAATTTTGGGCAGAAAGGGCACTACAAAAATGCAAAATAAAATAGAAATTGTCCCAGTTAAATATTTCTTGTGAAGATACTGAACAACTATTAGAATTAATGAGAATAGAGAACAACATCAGTAATGATGAAGGTTCTGACATCCCTTATTCCTCTAATAGCAGTAGTAGTAACCACGAAACAGATAGTAACAATGACGAAGTTACTATTTGTACTGACAATTGCAATGAAAAGTGTTGCAATAAAAGAGTTAATGTAATCACTAAAAAAGATGAAGAAAGTTCTTTGCTAATTGATTTAATTAGTAAGATTTTTGATCCTGAGTTAAAATCTCAATACACTAAGCAGCTAAAAGATTTATTAACCAAAGATAATAGAGTTAAAGACAAGATTATTAAAGCTAAAGAAAAACCAATATTTAGCCTTAATAAAACTCTTGACAGATTTAAAACTCCAGTTAAGGAAGTTACCCTTCCAGAGTTGAATCAAGAAGTTAATAAACTGAAAAGAGAAATTTCTAACTTAAAATTAGAAGTTTCTAATTTAAGAAAAGAGTTTGATGACAAAAAATCCGATCTTCAGGTCCATAATTCATCCTCTAGTGATGAAGATCACGATGAGCCTGAATCATCAGGAACAAAAGAAGAGCCAAATCTCTTTGTCCAAGGTCTTTCTCTAAATTTTGGTTGATTGTTAATTACTCCGGCTAGTAGGTTCACCAATTGCTGAATAGGGTTAGCATTGGCGTCGTTGTTATTCATTGGTTCCTCTTGTGCTTGTTGATGGTTTTGTCTTCTTCTAGGCAGCATATTTCTGTTAAGAATATACGCTTATTAGGTCCTTATTCAATCTCTTAAACATTCAGGTCTTAACTAAAACATTCAATCATAATTCACTTAACACATCGATTCAAATAAACTTTGACCCTTTATTTAATTCAAAAGTTTCAACATCATAAGATAGCATCACTGCTATTTACATCAACTATCCCGAGATAAAGAATCTACAGGATTTAAAACATCAAAATATTCCTTTGTTTATAACACATCGAAATTTACATCATTAACTACCACATAGTTTTCACATAATTAAACTAATACTATCACTGCCTATTAAGGCGCTGGATAGCCTTGTCACGTTCCTCTTCCATAATACGGGACATCGTCCTGCGATCAAGCATATACGATGGTAGACCTTCAAACTGGATTGGATAATTCATAACTCGATCCTGGGCCGCATCCATTGCATTGTGAAGTGTAGAGTACGTCTCCCCAAGCTTAGCCTTCTTTGCACGGCAATCCTCTTCTGCGATATCAGCATGACGCGACTCTCTTACCCAGCCCTCCTCTGTTAATGCCAGTCTTTCTGAGATCTCTTTCAAATCTTTCTTCAACTTCTCTATTTCTTCGGTCTTATCCTCAGTTTGACCCTTCTCGTGAACTAAATCCCCCTCCACGTTTCCCAAACGTGTGTGAAGAGTCACAATTTCCTCATCTTTCTGCTCAATGGTACTCTGCTGCATAACAGTCCTCTCCCTCAGCTCCTGAATGGTGTCCTGCAACTCTATGTCACGATCATAAAGTGCATCATACATCTCAGCATCAATGGAGTTCGGTGGGAACTCCTCTTCCTCATTAGAATCCTCCTCTGGATCAGTCTCAGGCTCATGTTCCCGACCAACAACAGTGATCAACGGAGATGGTTCTCTCTATACCAACTGTTCCCTAACAACATGAATGTCTCAGGGCTCCTCCTCTGTAGGTACTCGGGGTTCCTCCTCCCCAGTTCGACTAGCTCCTCCAACATCCGACATCCTGACAACAAAATTTTTAAGTTTTAGTTACTAATCCGTGCTAGTGAACACATAATTTAAAACATAAGCATATAAAGTCTTTCATTATCTTCAATGAATTTAGAAATTCATTTCTTAGAACTCGATAAGAGTTTACCACCACTATGTTCTCGATCTCCTACAAGGCTACTACCTATGGTTGTTCCCCCACCTAAGGTTCATAACCTACAGCTTTGATACCAACCTGTGACACCCCCAAATCCGGTACTTCCAGTTCCACAGGACTTGGTGTTCACTGTACAAATATCATCTATCTATCTACCCATAAATAAATGCAAACCATGCAATAGATATAAATAATAAATAAATCTCCCCTTATGGGGTTACATCAACTGCATAATAATAAAATCCTAGGTTACTCTAACCTTAAACATATGTACGGAATCATAAACAAATAATAAGTCTTAAGTAACATCAAGTCTAATTATCATTACATAACCACATAAATAATCAGTCTTCATTACTTGCTAATTTTGCCCTTGCCTTTACTAGTGGAAGGCTCATCTGCTCTTTCGTTCTTAACTGCAATGTTATTATTACGCAAGAGTGAGCACGATTTCCCATAAGTATAACAATATAACAATGAATAATAACATGCGAATAAATTAAAGACTTCTGAAATAGGAAACTCAACTTTTGAATCAAGAATGAATAACAAGAGACAAAAGAACTTCTGAGGGTCATAAGATCTTGAACTATGTCCTAGGTTGTCAAGTGTTTTTACTTGAAACCTTTAACAGTCATAAGACTATGGACTCTTCTTCTCGTACTTAGGGGGATCAGCCCTTAGTAATATACTGTGCACCATATCTTAACGCTAACACATAAGAAATCTCCTTTACAGGGTTGTTCATCTCAGTTTGACATTCGAGTCCACACCAAAGGAAGTTTGGTTTGGATAAATCTTCAAGGGTTCTGAAATTTAGAACGCTCATCAACTATGGACTAGTCGAATCATTATGGGTTCGCTAGTCTAACAAGGTTTAACAATAACTGATAATTTAATTTGAATAACAATCTCAAGAGGTATACAATAGAATAAGTATTGTATAACAACATCATGCTTGAAAGATTAATAAGATTTGATATAACAAAACAGACTTGATTAATAATAATGAGAACTTGCTCAATGTAGAAAGGTGAATTTATCAACTTATATAATGATAACAAGTAGGGTTACGAAACTTGCCTCGTGCGTAGATTACACATTAATTAAACTCGTTCCTTGAATTAAATCCTACATATCATTTACGTTCACAATACCAATCAATTATAACGTACTAAACATCACAAGTTCATTCTTTTTGTTTAACTCGAATTCATGACTATACTTAGTCAAATTACCATACTTGTTTTCACATAATATTATACTACACGAACAACAAGTTAATTACATAATCAATGATTCAATTAACATATAGATGTCTCCTTAACTTGATTAAAACTTATTTTAATATCTCATCATATGACTAATACATTCTTATGTTCATTTGATTAGGTTACCATTATAGTCCCTAACATGAAACCATTAAAATGCTCATTCTTGGACAAACTGCAGAGTGGCACTGCGGCGCCACCTTGTAGTTCATTCTCAGCACTGCGGCGCCACCTTGTAGTCCACTCTCTTCATCTCTCCCAATCTTTACTTCCGCCCTCAAATTGAATTATGTTTTTTATATGCACCACTCTCTTCATCTCTCCCAATCTTTACTTCTGCCCTCAAATGGTATCAGAGCTAAGTTGTTTTTGTTCTAGTTGCTAGTAAGATCTCAGTAATTTGTTCATCTACTTACTATTTTCAAAATTTCTCTTTTACTCTTGTTCCAAAGTCACCTAACTTATTGTAGTCCACCTTGTTCGCGTCTAACCTTTGTAAGTCTCTTTGGTGAGCAATGTTTGGTTAAAGAACATAGGTATGAGTCTGCCTAAGGTAAGAGGGTATGAATGGAAGAATAGTGAGTGAAATTTTATTTTGAATTTAGTAAAGAATGAGAAGATTGTTCAGATCTAACTCCTCAACTAGTAACCGGTCAACTTTACCCCCAGTCCTTAACACAGTTAACCAAAAAACACAGAGTTATGAAAAAATTAGTCAAGCTTTACATAATTGGAACATACCTAGAGTTTCTCCCAATATATATATATATATATATATATATATATATATATGTAAGTGGTAAGATTCAAGTTTGAATCAGCAGGTCATGGATATATATATATATTTATATATATACAAAAGTGAGTAAAAGCCACGGATAGTCGATCCAGGCTCAACTGTTTAATTTAAGTCTATGTGTGTGTGTGTGTATATATATATGCCATGGATCGGCGATCCGAATGTAACTAATCAGTGAGAGTTCTTATATATATATATATATGTGTGTGTGTGTGTGTGTATATATATATATATATATATATATATATATATATATCAAAGCAGTAGAAAGCTTCAAATCAAAAAAAAATCTTACGAAAATTTTGCCAAAAAGACTTCAGACCACTTTTGGAGCTTGAAAACTCGCTTTCCACAGGTTAAAATTTGATATGTTATAGAAAAGATGCTTACAATTGTTTAGAAAGAAGAATATCCAAGTATGGAACACTCTAGAAAAGGTTAAGGGCCAAAATGGACAAAGTTTTCTCTTTTTTTCTCACATTTTATGACCGATGGAGGGTCTTTTTATAGACCAAAGTCTTCGTGGGTCTACCCGCGGTAGCCGCGAGTCTACCTGCGGCTACCCGAGTGGGCCCTGTGGGACCCGTTGTCTCTAAGTACGTGCACTCAGATCAACGTACTGTTCGCTCGAACCTTCATAACTTTAAATCTGGAAGTCCGATGGAGGCGTGCCATACCATTCCAGAAAGCTCTTTTTGAGAGCTACACAATGACATAGGGCTTGCCCTTTTCTAAATCTGGGAAGATGGGTCCATAACTAAAATGACATCTTCAACTCTTCGCAGGCAGTCCGTTGAGCTATTTTGCATAGTTTGCGCTCGGAAGTGCTGCAATGGCTCTTTGTGACCCTATTTGCACTTGTTTTTGAAGTTTTTTTTTATCAAAATGACTATTTTGCCCTTCCAGGGGTTGTCTCCAGACATGATGTGCTGAAGTTGTCTTTCCTCAGGGTTATTTATGGGGTTTGACTGCTGTTGACTATATCTTTTCTCAGGGTTATCTCCGACGTTAATTTGATGTTTCCACGGGAATATCTTCATGGTTAGATTGGATGTTGTGGTCCTCCAGGTTTATCTCTGGAGTGAAAAAGATGTTTTTGCCTTCTTGCATAATTAGTAACAGGAAAACAAATTTCGAGTGTCTACAGATGCCCCTCTTTATCATGTTTATGCAATGTAATGGAATGAACATGATTAAGATTACTAGAAACTTGAAATATGACAAGGTATATTTAATTATGCAAATCGCAATGAATGTTATGATGAATTCCCAAATCGCACTTTACAAATCACAAATTGCATTTCGAACTTCGCACTTCGCTTTTGGCCAATCGCACTTTACAACTCGCACAACGCATTTCACAAATCATAATTTGGACATCGCAAATCGCTTTACCATTTCTGATTATTGCTGATGCCTATGCTGTTGTTGACTCCAATGGTTTGATTTTTTTAATTCTTCGGTGTTGTCGATGCTTGTTTGATGAAGATAAATTGAGATATTTTCTAAATCTCTGCTGGGGATGACATTCTAAAATAACCAGACCTTCCTGATGTATAAGCTGGTAGTTTACAACAGTGCCTACCCCACTGGCAGTTAACAATGGTGCCTACCCTGCTGGTAGTTGACTACGCTGACATCACCAAACTCTTTCGATTCCCACTTGAACAGTGGTATACAAAGCTTTCATCACTGAACTATCTTGATGTTATGTTGGATTGATGCTAACGGTTTAGAATACATGGTCTTTCGATACCTTTGCTGAAGTAATATTCAACGACTTACTTCACCAGACTCCGCATGATGTTACGCTGGATCGATGCCAACGGTTGATAATATCTGATCCTTCTCTGATATCTTTGCTAAAGTAGTTTTCAATAACTTAATTTCACCAGACTCTACCCGATGCTTAATACATCTATTGGGGAATCCTTTTATAATAGATTCCATCATCGATTTTTCCTACTGAAGACTGTTTTTAGTAGTTGTCATTAACAAGCTTCCCTGACGCTTCGCTGGAGTTGTCACCTAATGGCTTAAAATACTAAATGATGTTTGTGACGAAATTTTTCTCTAATCTAGGCATTTAATGTGCACACATATTTAAATCTACTGGAGATGCATGCTAAACTCTGATGGAGATGTACGCTGATGTAGGGCATTTGCACATGTGCAGATCATGCATGATATAATGATCTAGATTTATCCTTAGGAGTCTATTGTAATAGATTTATGCACATTTTAAATTGTCTGGAGTAGAAACTTACCTCTCCCTTTCTGAGGTGATTTGGAGTTTCTTTTCGCTGTTGGGTACTTGTGCCCCATTTGCTTGTGCTTTTGATTCACAAAATTTAGGCCCGATGACACGAGTGTCGTGATATCCCCACGGAGGTGTAGCCTGGATCTTTCCTTGCCCATATTTGAACCTCAGTGTAGAGACCTCGACTTGTGAGGACTTGATGTAGGTTGACACATTTGATGATTAGGATTTCATTTGATAGACATCTTATCGGTCATGCATCTATTTTTGAGTTAAGGACTCTCTTGAGAATTTTCCTTTGCTTTTGTCGGGGTAAGCTTGTGTTGCCGTTATTTCTTTCAGAAGTTCTCCTTGAAAGTAGTATGCATACAAGCCAATCATGTATGATGATAAAACATATACTTTGTAAACAATCTTATTCATTTATTAATAAAAACATTATTTATTAAAGGCATTTAATTATCTACATGGTGTTGTTTTAATAATATGTGATAAACCCATAGTTTTAAGCAATGCTTTTAGAATCATGATGAGATAATGGTAATGAGATATAAATTCTTAGATAGCTTAAAAACTAAAATGTTCCCAATCAATGGAATACTAAAAAGGGGATTAGTGAATCCGGATAGATTGGTACATCTGTTACTTGTTCATTATATGAGGATGATTGATCTCATGATTATTTGTGTGGAGACACTAAAGCAGGTATGTAGGTGCTTATTGGAGAATAAGTTCACTGAACGTGACTCGCTAAGAAATACCTAATGGAGTTTTACTTGTCTGTCAATAGAAATTCTTGAAGTAATATTAGTACAAGTGATCCTTAGACTTGAGATCATCATAATATCTTGTATAATATGATTTAATAAATGACAACCCAGGAATCAAAGACTCTTAGGGTATATCTAAGGGTATGCTTGGGTATAATGAGTTATATATGGAGAAAATGAATGATCAATAAAGAATCTACCGCTTCTAGTAAAAGAAGAGATATGTCCTATGTGATTTAATAAATGACAACCCAGGAATCCTTGGCCATGGTGGAATGAAATTAGAAAGTAGTTTCTAATTTGCGTTTATTCGGAGTTGTGCATTTGGGAATCGAGACTTGACAGTAATTCCATATCTTATATTTAATTGGGACATTATATGGTGGAAGGATTGAATTGTATTGTAGCTATTACTCAAAGGTTCTTTTATGATTAATGTTGAAATCTATATTATCTGGAAAGTCGTTGATTGCTAAGGAGACTTATCCTTATTGTAGAATAAATATTATTTATTTAAATAAATTAATAGTTTAATTTATTTATTTAAATGAGATTAGAATTTTTCTAATTGATTTATTCACAACCGATTTAATATAGACAACCTATAGGGTCACACCATAAAAGGAAGAAAAATTATTTAAGAAGTTATTGACATAATTGTAATAATATGTTAGTGACATAATTGTAATAATATGTTAAGTGTATTTCTAAAGGATTTTGGGAATTAATTTATTATAAGTACTCTCATTTATTCCTAATAAGATTAGGAGGCAAATTAATTAAAAGAGTTTAATTAATTATCCCTAATAAGATTGTAGACACTCGAAATTTTTTGCATACATGTTACTAACATTACAGGAGGGCAGAATCGTCTTTCAGAGATAACCCTGGAGGACAACGCAACTCAATACCGAAAATCACACCGGAGAAGGCCGTTTCATCTCGGAGATAACCCCAAGATACTTAATCTCAGTCCCAAAAACAACACCGAGAAAGACAATGTCAACCTTAGAGATAACCCCGAGGAATGCAATGGTAGTTCCTGAGATAATCGCGGAGATGCTTGTTTCAACCCCCAGCAATCAGCTTCAACCTCGGAACTCACACCGAGGCACTCAGTCCCAAACCTAGAGATAACCCCGAAAGGTCAGGAACACCTCTGATATAACCCTGAGGACATCCAGTGCTTGCAGCAGCCCAATCTCAAAGATAACCCAGAGCAACGATTTCTTTATCCAGCAAAATCGAAGATAACCCTGGTAAGGGGAAAATTCATCATTTTCCCACCTCGATTCCACATTACGACGTCTCAACAATAGTTCAACATACATTCTACACATCAATGTCCCACAAGATCCAAATAGCTACAATCCTGAGTGACTACTACACAGGATAACACACCGGATGGAATTTGAAGCTTGAAGACCAAGGGCATGGTCGCATCTTCCTGACTTCTAACAACCTCCAATCCCATGTCATTTGTGTATCTCTCGACAACATAACTCCGTAAAAGGTCTTATACACCTCAATCAGAGGCTTGGATTGATGTTTTGCAAGTTCGAGCGGACAACACGTTGCATGTGTGCACGTACTTTGAGACGACGGGACCCACAGAGCCCGGGGCACCTCGGGCAGTCGTGGGTCTACCTACAGCTCACCCTCTATAAATAGAGGGCTTGAGGTGGCCATTTTGTAAGAGAAAACTACGAGGAAGCCCTGTCAATTTGCTTTGTACACACCCTAAACTTAGTGCTTTCTCATTTTAAACACTTGTGAGCTTATATTCAGTCATATTTTTACCTGTTGGAGCCGAGTGTTCATCCGTTTAAAGCTATAAAAGTCTTCTTTAGCAGTCCAATGTAAGCCTTCTTACACACTTTAAAGTCTTTCTCTTCTATTTTGTACACATCGTTCTTCACATTGAGAGTCGTGTTGCGTGTGTATGCCCGGACTTCGATCCGTGGCTTTTATTTTCTTTTATATATATATATATATATATTTATATATGGACTAACATTATCGAGTTATGCCTCGATTGAGACTGGACTCACGTCCAGAGCGTTTATTTGCTTTTATATATACATATATACTTATATATATGAACTGTTATCAAACTCTGTTCGATGAGCCTGGATTTTATATCCAGAGCATTTATTGCTTATATATATATATATATATATATATACGGAAATGTTAAATCCACAACATTTTTTGTTATTTTCATAACAAAAGTGTCGCTGTACATGTATAGCGACGGTGAAAACCGTCACTATAGGATCTATAACGACACTTTTGTTATGGAAATAATATTTTCTGTTGTGGATTTAACAATTCCCTATATATATAGCGATAAATCGCTGAAATGATAAACCGAGCCGAGATCGATATATATCCTATGCGTTTACCGCTTATATATATATATATATACATTTCTGTTAGGCCTGTAGTTTACTTCGTGGACTTTTACTACTTTATTTAAATTTTGTCCCGCCTGGAGTTTACTTCATGGCGGTTGATCATTTTTACTACTTTATTTACATTTCGTCCCGCCTGGAGTTTACTTCGTGGCGATTGATCGTCTTTATTTCTTTATTTACATTTCTGATCCCCCATTGAGGTGCTTCGTGGTGGTTGATCATGTCTCTATATATATATTTACCACTTTTCCGATCCCCCATGGAGGTGCTTCGTGGTGGTTGATCATGTATGTATGTATATATATATATAAAACTGCTTAATGCTTTCATATAAATTGCGGCATCATGTGAGCCTAGGAATCATGTGATCACAGATTCAGTCTAATGAATCTAGATTCGGGTCCCGTGATGGACATTTTCAGCTGTAAACAACGCGTAAATTATTCACTGTGTTTAAATTTCCTTATATGTCTTTCATGCCCATGAGGAGTTCGGCACTGCTTTGTATATTATTTTCTCGAAGATGTTTCGCATCACGAAAATAAAAGCAATCAAGCCGAACATTTAATAAAATGAAAGTATCAAGGCGTCAATTACTATTGAGCACAGGGTTTGAAAAACCTCTTTTATAAAACCTCACTGCTATATCTTGTTTAAAACTAAATTTTTATACAAATTCAAACCCCGTGTATATAGGTGAGAACGAGGCATAACACTACTTCCAAATAACTGTACATTAACCCACACACACACACACATATTCATATAATAGTTTAATTGAAAAGTGGTGGTAACCGTGGTAACACGGATGTCGGGGGGTGCCTAACACCTTCCCTCCGCATAAGCAAGTCCTCAGACCCTAATGAATCTCGGCTTCACAGACTCATTTAGCAGTGTCACATCACTGGGTCAATGTGCAAACCTTTTTCTCGGTTGTGTTCGTACAACCATTTAAGAAATCAACTGGCGACTGTTACTATCAAATCATCGACATAAAAATGTCGGACCTTTTCATAACTTATTTTTTCAAACAAATCTTACCTAACATGAGAAAACCAAAAGACAAGAACAGAAGAGGGACAATAAAAATCCCGACGTCGACAGGTGGCGACTCTGCTGGGGACTCCAGTTAGAGGATTTAAGCCGCTACTACAAGTTTTTCAAAACTGTTACATACTTGTGCGTGGATGTTGCATTTATATTTTTGATGAATGTGTACAAATGCATTTTACTTATTGCATTGTAATATATCTATCTATGATATTAGTGCTTCGCACATGTCATCATGAATAGTAATTCGTGAATAGTACTCAGACACGAAAAGTGCCCCAAATACCCGATTAAACAATATAACCTCCAGACATCAATTATTATCAAAATAAATGTCAATTTCCACTAACACAAATAATTTTAACACAATGGAACTATCAATTTTATCTTTAATCAACACGAGCTTATTCATCATCAATATTATAACTCACAATATTTAACAACCAGGTCGTTCCCAGGAAAGAGGGGGATTTCCAATAAGGATTTCTCCCTATTGGCGTGCAATTAAGTGACCAAACCTCTCCTTGACAGAACTTCTAGACATTGTAAATATTATAATTTAATAATATGAATAACTTTGTCGTCTCAATTATTGATTGAATAATATATCATATTATGCAGATGATACTGTGACAATAATCGAATCAATAATATGAGAGATATGATGCAGCAATTATTATAGAAATAATTGAGTATAACTGAGTGACTTCTTACGTAAGCATCAATAACCAATACAGTGTGCTACTATGCAACCACATGTATTACTGTACTTTTACTACTGGGTAGTTCAATAGTTTTAACGGTAACACTTCTGCCGTTATTTTTATAAAAAGATAATTTTGTCGTTTTCTTACTATGACAATACTTCTGTTGTGGGGTCCACTGATGATTGTGCCGTCGTACGAATATTCCCTGTTAAAATAAATATTCCCCGACCAATCGAATATTATATAACCACTTGATTACTTTGCAAAATTTGTAAATATTACCCACAACTATAACATTATATTATATCCACACCATAATATTCAAAAAATATAATTCGAGAGAAATTAATCTTTATTCATAAAAGTTGGGGTCTTACAACCTCCCCTTCTTATGAAATTTCATCCTCGAAATTAGGGTGCATGCCTGATATATCGAAGAGGTGAGGATATCTTGACTTCATCTCAGATTCTAACTCCCAGGTCATTTCTTCCACATTGTGGTTTCTCCACAAAACTTTGACTTGAGGTATAATCTTGGAGCGTAGAATATGATCCTTCTTATCCAAGATTTTAACAGGTAACTCTTCATACGTTAAATCTTCCTCTATCTCGTCCGGTTCTAATTCAATAATGTGGTTCGGGTCTTTCACATATTTACGTAACATAGAATGTGAAAAATATTATCAACACGAGACATACATGGCAGCAAGGCGAGTCTATAGGCCACAGTTCCTACTCGTTTGAGGATTATAAATGGGCCAATGAATCGAGGATTGAGCTTTCCTCTCTTTCTAAATCTTCTAACTCCTTTCTATGGAGCAACACGTAACAACACATGATCTCCAATATCGAATTCCACGTCTATTCAATGAAGATCAGCATAACTCTTTTGTCGATCTTCTGAGGTTTTTATACGTTGTCGGATCGTTTGAATCTTTTTCGTACTCATACGTACCAACTCCGGTCCCAACAACGTTGCTTCACCCACCTCATCCTAGTATACTGGAGAACGACACTTTCTTCCATACAACGCCTCGAATGGAGCCATGCCAATACTTGCTTGATAACTGTTGTTGTAGGAAAACTCCACCAATGGTAAGAACTTGTCCCAACTTCCCTTGAAGTCAAGGACATGGAGTCTTAATAAATCTTCAAGAGTTTGAATAGTCCTTTTCGACTGTCCATTCGTTTGAGGATGATATGCCGAACTAAATCGTAAATCTGTTCTCATAGCTTTTTGCAAACTAACCCAAAATCTTGAAGTGAATCTTGGGTCTCGATCAGAAACTATGGATACTGGCATACCATGCAATCTTACAATCTCGTTTATATATATACTAGCAAGACGTTCAAGTGTATAAGTGTCTCGTATCGGTAGAAAATGAGCAGACTTGGTTAATCTATCAACAATGACCCAAATCGCATCTATGCCTTCAGAAACCTTGGGAAGACCAGTAACAAAATCCATGGTAATGTGCTCCCACTTCCATTCTGGAATTTCAAGTGGTTGCAATGGACCTTTTGGCACTTGATGCTTCGCCTTGACTCATTGACAAGTTAGACACCTTGACATAAACCCCGCTATCTCTCTCTTCATATTGCTCCACCAAAATGTATGTCAAAGATCATGATACATTTTGGTACTCCTATGATGGATTGCAAATGGTCTGTTGTGCGCCTCCATCATGATTTTATACTTCAGGTCAGAATCGTTAGGAACACAAAGTCTGGAGTTGACTCAAAGTATTCCTTCTTCATCGATTCTTGCTTCCGGAATAGCACCTTCTTCCACTTTCTTCTTCATATGAATCAGCTCCAAGTCTGTAGCTTGAGCAGCTTTAAATTTATCGATTAAAGTCGGTTCTACTTGTATATTCGCCATCATCACATGGGTTCCTGGAGTCTTTAACTCTATCTCCATCCTTTGCAGGTCACACAAAATGGGCCTTTGCATTGACAATATCGCACTTGTACCCGCATATGATCTTTTACTCAATGCGTCAGCTACTACGTTCGCTTTTCCAGGATGGTATTGGATGGTATGATCATAATCTTTCAACAGCTCAAGCCAACGTCGTTGCCGCATGTTGAGTTCCTTCTGTGTGAAGAAATATTTAAGGCTTTTATGATCCGTATAAATCTCCATCTTCTCTCTATATAGGTAATGCCTCCAAATCTTAAGCGCAAAAATGACAACGGTCAACTCTAGATCATGAGTAGGATAATTCCTCTCATATTCTTTGAGTTAACGGGAGGCATATGCTATGACTTTCCCATGTTGCATGAGAACACATCCTAACCCTTTGCCTGAAGCATCACTGCAAATGACAAATCCCTCCGTGCCAGATGGTATTGTCAGAACAGGTGCTGAAATGAGTCTACTCTTGAGTTCTTGAAAACTCTTCTCACATTCCTCGCTCCAACTGAATTTTGTATCTTTTTCGAGTCAGCTAAGTTAATGGAGTAGCGATTCGAGAAAACCCTTCTATAAATCTCCGATAATAACCAGCTAAGCCGAGAAAGCTACGTACTTCGGTCACTGTCTTAGGTTGCTCCCAGCTTTGAATTGCTTCAATCTTTGCCGGGTCAACAAATATTCCATGACTTGATATCACATGCCCAAGGAATGCAACTTCCTCATGCCAGAACTCACATTTCTTCAACTTGACATATAGCTTGTTTTCATGAAGCTTTTGAAGTATCCGCCTCAAGTGTTGCTCATGGGTTTTGGAGTATATGAAGATGTCATCAATAAAGACGACCACAAAGTGATCCAAATATTCCTTGAATACTCGGTTCATCATGTCCATGAAAGCAGCAGGAGCATTAGTCAATCCAAAAGATGTGACTAGGAATTCATAATGCCTGTACCGAGTTCTGAAAGCAGTCTTTGGAATGTCATCAGTTTTAATCTTCAACTGATGATATCTAGAACGAAGATCGATCTTTGAAAAGAATTTGGCGCCTTGTAACTGGTCAAACAGATCATCAATACGAGGTAACGGGTACCTATTTTTGATGGTGACATGATTCAACTCCCAATAATCAATACAAAGTCGCATACTTCCATCTTTCTTCTTCACGAATAGAACAGGAGCACCCTAAGGAGATGTACTAGGACGAATGAAACTGATGTCTAACAATTCCTGTAGTTGGGTTTTTAACTCCTGAAGTTCAATAGGAGCCATTCGATATGGGGCTTTGGAAATGGGTTTTTTACCGGATTCAAGGTCGATACAAAATTTAATTTCACGCTCTGGGGGTAGGCCAGGAAGTTCTTTAGGGAATACGTCAGGAAATTCATTAACAATAGAAATATCATTCAAAACTGACGTATTTTTGTTTAGATCCATGACATGAGCTAAGAAAGCTTGACATCTATTTTTCAATAAACGAATAGCTTTATGGCTTGAGATGACAGTGATGGATTTTAATGGTTTGGTTGCTTGAATTCACATTATAGGTTGGTTAGGAATATGAAAGCTAACAACCTTATGAAAATAATCGATTTTAGCATGATGAGTAGTTAACCAATCAATCCCTAAAATCACATCGAATGCAAGTATTTTCAAAGAAATAAGATCGACAGGTAACGTGCGGTTTCCGATTTGAATCAAACAGGACTTATAAACCGTGGATGTAATGAAGGTTTCTCCCAATGGAGTTTCAATAGATAAATCAAAGTCTAAGTTCTCTGGAGTCAAATTTAAACGTTGAGCGCAAGTAGGAGAAATAAAGGAATGGGTAGAACCGATATCAAATAAAGTATAACCTTTGCTAGAGTTTATGGTTAGCTTACCCGTGATGACCTCGTTCAGATTCCTCGCTTTTTGGGAGGTTACAACAAACGCTCTCCCTTGAACTACCTGTTTTGTCTTGTCTGGGACACCCTTTGATGCCTCCATCCCAGCTGGACTTGACTTTGGTGCACGACAAAATCAGGCTAAATGACCTTATCTTCTTGAATTTTCCACTTCTATTATCTTGGCCATGATTACCACTGAAGTGGTTACCATTCTTGGCATGATAATTCCCCCACGATGGTCATCATTGTTCCGATGGTCGTTGCCACCGGTACGATTATTATCATGTTGTTGGTCATTACCTTTTGGTTGTGCTAACTCATTATCACGCTCCAATAACTAAGCCCTATTCACAACATCTGAATATAAACAAAGTTTATGAGAAATAAGGTATTGACGTATATCGGGTTTCAAACCTCTTAGAAACATTCGCGTCATTCGCTCCTCATTATCGACCAAATGGGATGCAAACTGGGATAACTCCGTAAACTTAGCCTCGTACTGCGATACGGTCATATTATTTTGCTCCATTACTTATCTCAACATTTTCAGATGCCATTTTCAAACACTGTCACAAAACAAGGGTTAATTGACATATCACATATTATCCCTATACTATGACTGACCAATTAAATACCACATAAACATAGGTAGGTCATACTAGCGAAGGAATTCTCCGTGTCTCCCCTCCTAGTTCTTGTCTCACATCTCAGCCAGGGATCATTTCCCTAAGCTTTGATACCAACTGTGACGCCCCCAAAATAGGTATACATCACCCATCTTGAGTCGCCAAATACATGGTACAAAAATACAAATACAACTTAATAATACAACTGTCATGTAAAATCCGACAAAACATAAACTGAGAGTTTTAATAAGAATATTGTCATCTAGACAATATCCACACTCAATGGAGTCCTCATACATTTATTGTCACACTATTTAAAAGAATAGTGAGGACTACTAATGCTATATTCTCATTTCCTGAAGAGAACAGTGAAAGAAAGGGTGAGCTTAACTAGCCCAGTAAAAAATAGTATGACTATGATAATGCAGAATAAATTATCAATAGTCTTCAACAATGTTAAACTGATAAAATATAATAGACATCAAGTTTAACTGCAGCGGAACAAGCAATCCATTAGAAGAGTCAAGTAGAGAATAAAATCTACTATCTTCTATGGTATAAAATGTTTTTATCAATTTTTATCGTTGAGACTCAACTTAATAAATAAAACACATCATCTAATCATCCCTGTACTATGGACCAAGGATATTCATTAAATCATCAATGGTCATGACTATACCGAGCAATTTAATAAGGAATGAATACAAAGGATCATTCACCATGCATGTGGTAATCCACATAGACAGGTTATTCCAACAGAATAATAAAGAATGGAATAATAGAAGGATTCACCATGCGTGCGATAGACTGCACAGATAGGTTATTCTCAACAGAATAATAAATAATGGAACCAGGTCCGGCGTAAATTCACAGACAGGATATTCTGACAGAAGAATAAATAATGGAACCAGGTCCGGCGTAAACGCATGCATGTGAGGATATTACGGCGAATAATAAATAATGGAAACCGAAGTCGGTGTAAATGCACGACATGATATTAAAGCGAGAATAATAAAGAATGGAATAACAACAGAAATCACTATGCATGCGATAGACCGCACAAACAGGTTATTTCAATAGAATAATAAATAATGGAACCAGGTCTGGCGTAAACGCATAAACAGGATATTTTGACAGAATAATAATGAACGGAATAATAGAAGAATTTCACCATGTATGCGGTACTTCGCATAAACAGGTTATTCCAACATAATAATAAAGAATGGAATAACAGAAGTTCTCTTCATTAATAAGAAAGAAATAATACCCCTTACGAGTACAACAAATAATATCCCTTACCTTAGAAGAACTGGATATTGGAAAAGTGAGGTAGCATACTTCTCTTCTTCTTTCTCTCTATAATTTCTCTCTCAAGAGTTTCAATGAATTCGTAAGAAATAATGAAGGAATGAGCTACTATTTATAGGAGAATGGACAGAATAGTAACTAATTCATGAACGGTCCAGATTGATTTACTTTTAAACGGATGGTCCATATTGATTTACTATTAAAACTTAATGCAACGGTCCATACTGATTTACTATTAAAACGTTCCACCAGCGGTCCATATTGATTCACTATTATAACTTTCCACCAGCGGTCCATATTGAGTCACTATTATAACTTTCCACCAGCGGTCCATATTGATTCACTATTATTACTTCAACCAACGGCCTGAAAAATTAGCGCATCTCTTCATGGAATAATAATGTACCCAAAAATGATTTGGACCGAAAAGAAATATATATTTTCGGGTGAATAGTACCCCGTGAATAGTAACTCATAAATAGTAACTCGTGAATATTACTCTGACACAAAAAGTGCCCCGAATACCCGATTGAACAATATAACCTCCAGACATCAATTATTATCGAAATAAATGTTGATTTCCACTAACCCAAATAATTTCAACACAATGGAACTATCAATTTTATCTTTAATCAACACGAGCTTATTCATCATCAATATTATAACTCACAATATTTAACAACCAGGTCGTTCTCAGGAAAGATGGGGCTTTCCAATAAGGATTTCTCCCTATTGGCGCGCAATTAGGTGACCAAACCTCTCATTGACAGAACTTCTAGACATTATAAATATTACAATTTAATAATATGAATAACTTTGTCGTCTCAATTATTGATTTAATAATATATCATATTATACGAGATGATCTTTGTGATAATAATCGAATCAATAATATGAGAGATATGATGCAAACAATAATTTAGTATAACTGGTGACTTCTTACGTAAGCATAAATAACCAATACCTGTGTACTATCTTAACGACGCCAGACATCGTATTACTTTACTTTACTCTGGATAGTTTAACAATTTTAACGATTAACACTTCCGCCGTTATTTTTACAAAAAGATAATTCTGTCATTTTTTTACTACGACAATACTTCCGTTGTGGGGTCCACCAATGATTGTGCCATCGTATGAATATTCCCTGTTAAAACGGATATTCCCCGACCAATCGAATAATATATAACCACTTGCTTACTTTGCAAAATTTGTAAATATTACCCACAACTATAACATTATATTATATCCACACCATAATATTCAAAAATTATAATTCGAGAGAAATCAATCTTTATTCATAAAAGTTGGGATCTTACAAATACTCGTACATACAGAATCCTCTACACATGGAGGAACACAAGGTTCGGATAAAACAATTCCAGAACTTCAGTTGGAAACGACCAACAAAATTCCTGAAAACACCCATCTCAAAGAAGATCTAGACACCGGTGATATCAGGAAAAAAGTCCTTCAAATAGAAGAGACCATTCGGTCTATAAAAGGGATTGGATCACACGAGAGTGTTTCCTATGCTGATCTTTGTAAATTCCATGCTGTTCATTATCCAGAGAAGCTCAAGACTCCTGACTTTGAAAAGTATGATGGGTTAGGAGATCTTTACACACATTTTAAGGTAGTCATATGAGAACTCGAATCTTATGCCGAGAATGAGAAGCTCAGAATGCAGCGGTTTCAAAAGGGTCTAATTTGAGAAGTCCGGTCATGGTATACCAGATTAGATAATTCTAAAATACATAGTTGTGAAGAATTATCTCATGCCTTCCTCACTCAGTACAACTTCCAGTCTCAAATGGCTCCTGATTGGTACCAAATTACAAAGGTTAAGAAACAGTCCAATGAGTCATTTAGAAAGTAGGCTCAAAGGTGGAGGCGCCTTGCTGCTCAAGTTATTCCTTCTATGATGGAGTCAGAAATGGTGATGACCTTCATAGACATACAAGAAGCACCTTTCAATGAGAGAGTCTTAGCTGGCATTGGCAAGCAATTTTCTGAAATGATTAAACATAGAGAGATGGTTGAGATGGGATTGAAGTCAGGAAAAATTCAAGACCTAGCCGCTGTGAACGCTGTTGCTGAGCACATCCAATCTGGAACTTATGGAAATAACCCCTGGAGGGTCCATAAAAAGAAAGAGGAGGATGTTTCCTTGATACTACAAGGTCAAAAAGGCAGTCAGAATATGCCTATCCAGAGGAGAAACTATTCCCCTTTTCTAGCACAGTCTTTCAACCCCACATTGCCAAAAGGTAGAGAAGTCTGATGCAATCGAGTGTTCACACCCCTAGGGGATTTTCTCGAGAATGTTCTCAATCTTCTGACTACTCAAAAGAAAATTACACATCTTCTTCCACCAGCCAACCCGAATGGGAAAGGTTACAATGCTACACGGAAGTGTGCTTATCATGCCGGGGCACCGGGACATGACACTCAGGATTGCTGGGCCTTGAAACACAAGATCCCAAACTTAATCAACAATGGGGAGATTATGGTGACTAAACCCGACCAACCTCATGTGCAAGACAACCCTCTTCCTCAACATAAAGAAGAAGAAGTCTATGATTAATTGGAGCAGTGGAAAAAAGTTCCAATTACGTTGTTGAATCTTCCCAAACCAGCAAGGATGGTGCTGATAGATGGGATTATGCGTAGTTCTAGATTATAATGGAATGAAAGATCAAAGCTCTTTGCAAGCCAGTAGACCAATTGGCAGAACTGGTAATCCATCAATACCAAGTCACACGCCAATTAGTCAGTCAGGAGCATGCTAGTATCCTTCCTTTTGTCAAGAATACTCCATCATCACCTTCAGAAAGTGAAACACTAGAGGATAAAATTGTAAAAAGAGTAAGTACCAAAGCCCGTCGAGATTTTGCCAACAAGAGCTAATTTACATACCTTGGCCAACCTATGGAGGAGATATTTCAGATGCTGATCAATGAAGGAAGAATTACATAACTTCTACCTCCAACCAATCCTCATTCTAGATGGTTCAATTCCAATGGAGTATACCAGTACCACTCCCATTCTCGCGGTCACATCACAGAAGAATGCTGGGCACTCCGCCATCTCATTCAGAATTTAATTGACAGCGGTGTCCTGTAAATGGCAGATGACGACACTTTGTTACTCAAGAGTGGGAACACATGTCCTACAAAATGGAAGGACGACATAGTATTTATATCTGTTGAGGATGATTTGGCTGCCAGACCACATACAATACAAGCAATTCAACTCAAAGGTGCTGACAATCTTTTGAAAGTGGTTGCACCAGAGCCAATTCTCTTCCCATCTAGGCCATAGTATCTTGTTGTCATCTTGAAAAAAGTCCCATGGAATTATGGGCAGGCTGAAGGATCTACATCATATACAACTGCTGCAATGTCGAATGAGAATCCATTATATCTTCCCCATTGGGTGATGAAGCCTACCATCAAGTCAAATGGGAAAGTTCCCATGGAGAAAATTGAGGAGTTCCTCCGTACCATGGGCCATAATGAAGCCAAGGTGGTTCTAAGCTTGAGAGAAGCTCCACAATAAATTTCCATACTTGACTTGGTTTTCTCTTTCGATGATCACATGAAGATCTTGCTAAGGGTCTTGGAAGAAGCCCATTTACCGAAATTAGTGGATGTGGAAAAATTCCAACATCTGGTTGATCATATTTTTAATAACAATGTGATATCTTTCACTGATGACGACATACCCGCTGAAGGGACTGGTCATTGCAAGCCGTTGCACATAGAAATTTTGTCCTCTGGATACATGGTAGGAGGAGTCTTGATAAATAGAGGTTCATCTCTGAATATTTGTCCTTATGCTACCTTGGAAAATATGAATATCAACCCCAAGAGGATCAAAAGAAACCATACGGTTATCAAAGCTTTTGATGGGTCTCGACAAAACGCCATTGGAGAAATTGAACTGCTAGTGGAGATTGGTCCGCATACATTTAGCATATCCTTTCATGTGCTCAGAATAACCATAGGATACAACCTACTTTTGGGAAGACCGTGGATTCATATGGCTGGAGCCATCCCTTCCACCCTTCAATTGTAACTCAAGTACATTATCAACAATAGCCTAGTCATTGTTAATACTGAGCCAGAATGTCCTGAACAAGGTGACATACCACTTATCAACTTCAATTCAGAAGTTGAACCGGTCAGTTTCCATGCCCTAGAGGTGAGCAACATTCATTACCATCCCATTGGGGCTCCACCTCTCACACCCAAGATTTCTGCAGAGGTAATGTCGGCCACTCAAGAGATGATATCATTGGATCATCAACCTAGACAAGGGTTGGGTAAAGATCATCAGGGTATTAAGCACCTAATTCAAGTTCCTAGTCAAATAGGGACAGCTGGATTAGGCTATTCTTCTAGCTCCAGTCACAGGAATCCTCACAAGTACAAACAGATTCCTTCATCTTCAGCCATAAGGCGATTATCTCC
This sequence comes from Panax ginseng, assembly GCA_020205605.1. NCBI lineage: Eukaryota > Viridiplantae > Streptophyta > Magnoliopsida > Apiales > Araliaceae > Panax > Panax ginseng. Next base: position 124,498,531 of record CM035130.1, on the reverse strand, counting down.
ACCTACAAACCCAGAGCTTGTACAATCTTTGGTAAATGTTCCATCCCATGTTATAGCTATGTTATTTCCCAAACCGATACTGGTTAAAGCAAAAGAGGTCCTGATTCCTGATCTCGAGGTGGAAGAGAGGGAATGGAAACATAAACAAGACATCGTCAGGAATTTGTCTCATCTACGCATCTTTTTTCATGATGAGCACATAAATAGATACACTCCAGACGATGATTGTCCTGACATTATGGTCATCATTCGGGAGAAGGAGGACGATGATCATCTCTTCGTTACTGCCATCCACCAGGACTTCACCCTTGACAATTTGAGCAGCAATCCTTGCATTTGTTGCCAAAGGTAAAAAGGGCAGAATCCCTCTGCCCTGTAGATAGCCTTAAATGCTTACTTTACTGTATAGTATTAGCAGTTATTTTATCAATATATGTTAACACTTTTTATGATTGAACAATTTCATATATTAAGTGAAAGCATATTTTGTTTCAGGACTCTGAATTTAGATGTGCATGTACTTGTTGATGAGGTGCCTTTTCTCCAGAAGGACTGTAACTTTGATGAAAAGTTGGACTCAAACTTGATGGAAATATAAGAGGACATTGAGATACCTCAATAGATCAAGGAATGGTCGAAGACAAACCCAAACCAAATCTTGATTAAACCACCTCATTTAATCTTGGAACCTTAGAAAGCCCTAGGTTGATCCAGGTTAGTACAGACATCACTCCAAACCAAAGGAATGACATGGTTGCGCTATTAACCCAATTCCAGGATGTGTTTACATGGTCTCACAAAGACATGGTGGGTTTGTCCATGGACATCATCATCCATCGCCTTCCCATTAAAGAGGGATTCAAGCAAGTCAGGCAAAGCTCAGGCGATAAAAACCTGAGTGGAGTTTAAAGGTTAAAGAAGAAATTATGAAATAATTTCAAGCTGGCATCATCATGGTGTCCACATATCTTGAATGGTTATCAAATATAGTCCCCGTGCCTAACCGAGAGGAAAGGTGCGAGTTTGCGTGGATTACCGGGATGTTAATAAAGCTTTCTTTAAGGATAGCTTTCTCGTGCCATTTATCCACATTCTCATTAACAATACTGCTCAATATGACATGTACTTATTTGTTGATTGCTTTGCGGGGTATCATCAAATCATGGTTACTGAGGAAGACCGTGAGAAAACTTCATTCATCACGCCTTGGGGAACCTTTTGCTATAGACGGTTGTCATTCGGCCTCATTAATACTAGAACAACCTATTAGCGAGCTATGATGGCTCTTTTCCCAGATTTAATGCACAAAGAGATTGAGATCTACGTGGATGACATCATTATCAAGTCCCGAAGGGAAGAAGAACATCTAGACCATCTCAAAAAGCTCCTCAACAGGTTGCGTAAGTACAACTTGAAGTTGAATCCAGCCAAGTGCACCTTTTGCGTTAAATCATGCAAGTTGCTAGGTTTCCTAGTCAGCCACAAAGGGATTGAGCTGGATCCCACCAAAATCCAGGCCATCAAGGAAATTCCTATTCCACAGACAGAGAAGGAAATATGAGGATTTTTGGGAAGAATCAACTTCATTAGTAGATTCAATTCTCAACTCATAGCAACCTGTGAGCCTATCTTCAAGTGTTTAAGGAAGAACTCCTCCATGAAATTGAACGATGAGTGTCAAAAAGCCTTCCTTACAATCAAATAGCAGTTGGTTAACGCTCCTATTTTGGTACCACACAGGGATGATGTTCTCCTATTTATGTACCTGTCCATTAATGACGATGCCATGGGTTGCATGTTGGGACAAAAAGATGATAGAGGCCAAGAGCGAGATATCTGCTACCTCAGCAAAAGATTCAGCAGCAGTGAACACAAGTACACTCTGATTGAGAAGACTTTTTGTGCTTTAGCATGGGCTTCCATGAGGTTACAACATTACCTCAATGGTCATACAATCCATCTCATATCCTGCGTGGATCTTCTCAAGTACGTGTTCAGTAAAATCATATTGAATTGTAGGACGTCCAAATGGCAGTTGATCCTACAATAATTTGATATCGTCTACGTGACGCAAAAGTCCATTAAAGGTCAAGGAATTGCGGATCAATTGGCCGCCGCACCTGTAGGGGGTTTCAAACCCTTGAAAACATACTTCCCCGATGAAAGGGTAATGACAGTGCAGCAACACTATCAGTACAATGCATACTATACGTAGAAAATGTATTTTGATGGAGCTGTAAATATGGAAGGTTCTGGAGCTGGAGCAGTTCTAGTATCCGGTACGGAGGAGCAGTATCCCGTCGCCATCAAATTGCAGTTTATCAGCACCAATAACACAGCTGAGTATGAAGGCTGTATCATGGGACTCAAACTTTCCCAATCAATGAGTATCAGGCGGTTAACTATCTTTGGGGATTCATAATTGGTAATTAGATAGACCACGGGAATCTATCACACCAAAGAGCTACATTTGCTGCCTTACCATCGGCAAGTTTTACATATGGCTTCGGAGTTTGAAGAAATAAACTTCCTCCACATTCCTAGGAATAGGAATGATTTTGCAGATGTGCTAGCAACTTTGGCCTCCTTGATTAATATATGTAATAAGGAAAACATGTCAATCATCCCACTTGCCCTACAAAAGGCTCCAGCCTATGGGAATTACATTAGAGAAGTATTAGATGAGCTACCTCCAATCCAACACCCTTGGTATCAGTATATCAAGGAGTACTTGCGAGATAGATCTACACCTGCTGAGGCGAGCCCCACTGAAAGAAGGCAGATCCATCGACAAGCTATGAAGTTCTACTTGAGCGGAGATTCACTTTACAAAAGAGATGCAGGAATAGGTCTCCTTAGATGTCTGGACAAGGACCAAGCTCATAGGTTCATGGATGAAATCCGTGGTGGAGTATGTGGCCTACACATGAGCAGCCCCTTACTTGTTCAAAAGATCCTCAGAACAGGGCACTACTGGCTCCCGCTTAAGGTTGACTGTGATGATCACGTCAAGAGATGCTACCAATGTATAATTTATGGGAATGCTATCCACGCCCCTCTGAGGGAACTCCACAATATGAGTTCACCTTGGCCCTTCTCAATATGGGAAATGGATGTGATCGGGCCCATCGAGCCCAAAGCCAGTAATGGGCATCGGTTTATCTTCACCATGACTGACTATTTCACTAAATAGGTAGAAGCAGCCTCTTTCCCCAAGATTACCAAAGAAGTTATCATTGCTTTCATCAGAAATAATATCATTTGTCGATATGGACAACCAGAGGTAATTATGTCAGACAATGCTAAGAACCTCAACAACAAAATGATGGAGGAGTTATGCAGTAAATTCCACATCAAACATCTTAACTCCGGCATCAATCATCAAAAGATGAAAGTTGTTGTTGAAGCGACTAATAAGAACATCAAGAAGATTATGTAGAAGATGTCCACCAATCACAAAGGATGCCCTGACCTCTTGCCTCTGACTATATTGGCCTATAAAACTTCAATGCGTACTTCCACTGGGGAAACCCCCTACATATTAACCTATGGGATGGAAGCCGTGCTCCCCATAGAAGTGGAAATGGAATCCCTCAGAGTGTTAATTGATGCTCAGCTGGATGAAGACCAATGGTTACAAGATAGATATCATCAATTGTCTCTAATAGACAAAAGGCGAAGTGATGTTATCTTCCATGGTCAGTTATACCAACAAAGGATTGCCAGGTCCTACAATAAAAAAGTCTTGCTACGAAAGTTTAAACAACATGAGTTGGTTTTGAAGAAGATCATTGACAACCAAGATCAGTCAAAGGGAAAATTCGCTCCAAACTGGGAGGGCTCGTTTATTGTCAAGGATGTATTGACAGGAGGTGATCTAAGATTACAGGAAATGGATGGCGACAAATTTCCACGGCTCATCAATTCAGACACCGTGAAATGGTACTATGTCTGAAGTTACCATCAAGCAAACATCCTGGTTTTGGATCACCAGATTACCAATCATTTTAGGTTTTTTAACCCTTACTACACACAAACCTTTCTTCATACTCATTTGCCCCATCAGGGAAACGCACTATTCAAGCCACAACCTGGTTTTTAGATCATCAGATCTTTTATTTCACACTTCATACAATTTCGGTTATCCCACCAGGGATTGAACCCTTCCCCTGTAGTTTATCCTAAACATGAGATTGAATTTTTTCACACTCGCAGTTTGTCCTGAACATGGATCAAACTTTTCCCCACAATTTATCCTGAACATAGGATCAAACATTTTTAGTGCTAATCGTCTTGAACATAGGGTGAACTACGTCGACCTAATCTCCCTGATACCTGGGAGTACGTAGGCAACCATTTGATATTGCCCGATCGCAATAAAACAAAAACAACAAAAACATTTCTACACCCTTCTCTATAAACAAAAACAACAAAAATATTTCTACATCCTTTCTACCCTTACACCATTCAGCATTGAACCTCTTACACCAGGTTCAAACTACGCAGACCTGATCTCCTCTTCAATAGGAGTACGTAGGCAGCCATTTATGGTTCGGTCTTACGCCTACCAAAAAAAATACTTATCACACGGTATTGGGATCAAACTTCAATCTATTACATTTCATCAGCTTCAGTCCAAAGGGATGGAATTACCTAGCCTCCCCATAAATGGGAGAGTTGGCGACCATCTAAGTTGTGGTTGATTCCTTGAAGAGCAACACCAATCCATACGAGATGGAACTAACTAGGCTCCTCTTAAATAGGAGTATTGACGACCATCTGTGGTGAGGTTAATCTCAGAGAGGAAAAGCCATACTCCTCTCCATGTTTACATATAGAAACCAGTCCCAAGACACCAAAGAGGGTAGGGATACATACAGATCAATGATCCATTCTGACAGATCCTGAGACGTCTTAATGTCCACCTATCAAGGATGAGTTAGGAATACATCAAAATCACAAGCCCTGAAGAAGTAGGAAAATATCAAGCAAGTATCAAGGCACAACTAAAAGGGAAGTGAATCAAAATATATTTCCCTGCCATATATAATGTTGTTTGATATACATAATATGTGTTGTACATGACAAAATGGCTAAGCTAGTATGTGTAGGAAAATATAAGTCTATCTAATATCCTGTGGATATACGAACTATAAAGTCCAACATGGCATCTCTCTACGAAGAAGGAGGCAACGCTGCAAGCTCCTGCCCAAGGGTATCTACACTAGCTAACAGATCTGAGGCCAACTACATGGTGGCATGATGCTCATTAATATATGCACTCATATCGACAAGCATGCCAGTAGTAAAGGATCTCACTGAAGTACTATCTGTAACGTCCACATCCCGGGTAGATAGAGCAGTATCCCGCTCAACAATCAATGCATCTCTGGCTGATCTGACCTCATCTCTCTCCAATAGAGTAGTGTCTCTCCTGTCAAGAGCTGTCATCATCAAGGCCCTAGCCTGATCTCTCTCAAAGGTCATCAGATGAAGACTCTGCTCCAAATACTGTGCAGAATGCTGAATCATAGTAGCACTCGTACTGGGAGAATATGCAAGAGCTGTTGGCAACCCAGTGAATAGCTTATCTTCTGTGGGAATATCAATGTCCTCTGTGCACTCCCTATCATCAGAATCAATCCCCGACAATATGGATACTACCGCAGCCTATGTAGTCTCCATCTCTATCCATGCAGAATACTCTGCAGAATAACCCAGATGGAAAATAGAGAATGAAGTTAGCTTACGCTGATCCCAACAAGCATACACCTTGGATCTATCCTCTGCTGAGAAGTGGTGAGAAGCCAAATGCTAACTCAATGCCCCCTCAAAAGGATAGAAGTCCTAGAACTGGTCAAACTGACACATCACAGCCAGTGGGTGGTAAGTAGTCATGCCCCTCAAACTAGCTAGAGGGAGATAATCCATGCCCGGAGCATGACTGATGCAGCTATAGGGTGAACAAAGCCCTGTACATGGCAATATATCAGATGGATCTCCAATCCCTGCTAAGAAAATGGACCAAGATGCAGGATCTGTACACTCCACAGGCTGAAAGGAGTATGACACAGCTATATCATGGTTAAAACAATACCCCTACCATCGGAAAGTGTCAATCGGTCTCAAGTGTGACATAAACCACGCGTACAACATGACCGAACTACCTGTGAATACCCTTGCAAGGTAAGAACTGCAATATATGGCCGACCTCAGCGTCTCTGCTACAATCATCGGCACAATGGTGTGACCCTCCCTGAGAGCTCTCACTGCCATAATGACGCCAATGGCCAACTCAACCATGTACCGTGGTATGTACACATATGACAATACACACAGTAGTAGTACATCTACTTTGGCTAAATGCCAATGACCCTCTGGCATGGTAAAATCTATGGAATGTCATGTATAGCTATCCTCTGAGCCAAATATGTCCATCAAAAAATGCTGGGATACCACGTGGCCGGATGTGATCTCATCCTGTATAACTCTACGCCTCAGCCCGGTAAGGGTTATAAACTGTCAGCTCATATCGCCGATAGCCATCCGCGCGCAAGGTTTGTCCAATGGTAGTGCCATCAACCATGTATACTCTTCTAAGGTAGGAGTCAACTCATGGATACCAAATCAGAAAACCTGCCTCTTCGGTATCCAATGCTCCAGCATACCCCATACAAAGCCTACATGAACCTGAAACATCAGGAGGGTCATAATATGTTGCAATAGCTGATCTACAGTCACTTTGTCTGAAGGTGACATACTATCATACCACGATCTTAGACGGGATGCCACCAACACTGGTGGGGTATGATCAATACGGCTAACTGTCGAATAAGACATCTGTATGGGCCATGTTATAAGACCATCTAGGGGTCAATGCTAAATATCTCTGGACATACATACATATGCATAACATAATACATGCATGATGAACAATAGATGGCAACATGATGTATGGAATAAAATTATATACATTCCTAACTACATCTTCATCTAATACATCTCTATAGAGCTAAAAATTCAGTGAAATAGGGCACAGATGCCCAACTATTAACAGAGGCCTATCAAAAGATATAGTCAGAATGGGGCCACCCCTCTGGCTCGTTCTAGTTCAAGTTGCAAATTCTTAAAAGCTAAAAAGGCCAAATCAGGAATAAAAACATTATGTGATTGAGCAGAATAGCCTGAAATTCTGGTTTTCACGGGTCAAGTTGTGGGTTTACATATCACTCATTGGAATTTTCCCAAACACAGGGTACACTATACCAATGATCTCAGCTGTTGTAAACTACATTCGACAATACCTCACGAAGGTCAGATGCCATAAATTCAGGGTCGTAGCCCTAAAACATTTTCCCCAGTGGGTTTTCATACAATCATCCATTGATGCACACGTCAATGAAGGTCAAGCAGCCTTGACATTATCCCCAGTAGGGATCTCATCCATTAATGAACACGTCAATAAAGGTCAGGCAACCCTGACAACACCGACTGTTGGAAGAAACTCCAACAAAGCAGCAGAAAGACCTGGCGGTACAAACCAGGGAAGAACATCCTCATCGGGGATGACCGATGATGGAATATGTTATATACATCCTCAACAGACAAAGCTCTATCCCCACAGAGTCTCTTGTACATGAGAGATACATCTTCAGTGTGAAGTCTGTATCAAGGATTAAGGACTTTGGTGATAACCCCAACGTCAACATCCTAGAAGCTCCTAAGAGCATTGGATTGCACGTCCAAGACAGTTCATCAGGGTTGTCAGTAATAACTATCAATCCCGGTAGAAGTCAAAGGGAGCCAGCAATCATCCCACCTTGTTGAAGAACAATCAAACAAACCACATGCATTCGCATCATGTTGTTGTACATTGCATCATGATCATCTTATTGCTTTTCAAGTGTCTAGTATTCTTTATCATATCCATGCCATTGCATTACATGAATATGATAAAGAGGGGCATCTGTAGACACTCAAAATTTTCTGCATACATGTTGTAATACTCGAGAATTTCCCCGTATTATTAAAATGAATATATTAATATAAATAATATTTCTGTGAATAAAAGTGTTATTATTTTGTGAGTTGGTTAATTCGATTTATTTGTATTAGATAAATGCGTATTAAGATGGGTGAAGTGACAATGAGAATTGTGAAATGTCTTGTGTGGCATAATGTGAAACGAGAAAATTCACTAAGCAAGTTGAAACATAAATTAGGAAGATTAATCGGGAATGATTAGGTGATTTCATATAAGTAATCAATACGCTCGTAGACGTGTAGCAACACCTTTGTGGAGATTAATTCATGTAATGTAAGATGAGTATGACGATAAGGGTTGACACTGGCTTGAGTTAAACCAGTTTTGGCATTTTCAGGGCATGACACAACAAGGCCGTCTCAAAGAAGATACAATGGCGCCAAGCTAGCGCTTGTTGGTCGGATTGAGAAAAATTAATTGTTCTACCTTTGAAAATTAAATGGAACAATTATGTGATGTGCGTAACATTAATAAACTATGAAATAAATTACGTTATGTTTAACAAAGGGATTATTAAGCCATTAATTAATATTAATTGATTGTGGTAGGATATTTATTACTTGATAATGGTAAAATGTGATTAGTAGTGTTTGCAATATATTTATAATTATAATAAGAATTATATAGATAGGTGATTGGTAAGGAGATCCATGAAAACATTAATCAAGGAAGTGGATATTTTATTTATCTGACAGAAATAAGTAAGTTATTAATATAATAATATTATATTAACAACTATGTGTATGTGAGCAATAATACAACTATATTATATAGTGTACTGTGACATTTATGTGACTATATATTAAGTTGTATAAAACTATATTGTATGAGACAATGTGAGTAAACATATTGGAACTATATGTTATAAATACATTATCTACGTGACAATATGTATATGGGTATGTATTATAATAATGTACCATGAACACATTGTAAACTATCATTTTGATAAAATGTACATGGATTATATGTATGTTGCATAACATCTACTACCTTGAAATGTTAGGTTATGTTGTGACATTAGGTTATAATATATGGTTGAGATGTGTATTAAAAATATAACATAAGAGTGAGAATGTGTAGGAGTATACAAGAATGCTGAGTTTTTCCTTTTGTCCCAAATTGAGTGTCCCATTTACTCTAAAACCTCAATCACGTGTATTTCAAAAAGGCTAGCCTATGTTCTTCATTTTCTTCCAACTCCCTAGCTCATGATCATGGGGGAGTGGTGATTATGATGAGTTCTAACAACCAATCTAACAACTCCTTGTTAACCCCCATGCAATCCTTTAACACATGAGTTTGATTTAGGGGAGAATGTTATTGTCTAGGTTTTTAATGTTCTATAAGTATGAGCTCTCCTTCCATTTTTCCAAGTTTTGAGAATTGCTAAGTGAGAGTTGAAAGCATACAAGCATTCTTAGAGTTTGAGAGTTCAAGTAGTAGAAAGTTCTTTCACATTACAAAGGTATAATTCCATTACTTGCTTTCCAATTTCAGTTTCTGTAAAAATGGAGTCTTGAGTCTTGAAATCCAAATTCTTGAATTCATGGAATTGTATGTTCATGAGGTTGGGAAATGTCCATACAGATGTTATATGATTTTATAAGCATGTTGCAATTGATTTATGAGTGTTTAGGAGTGATTTCGTGAGTAATTTTTGAGGTTAATTTGGAGTTCACTGAAAGCAGATCTAACGCTTTGAACCGAACGAACTGCCTAGCAATTGCGTCACATTTGTATTGAGGCAATGAGTTAAGCGATCATTTTCAAATCTGATCAATATTAGCTAGTTGTTTTGACTCAAGCTAGCATTTGAGCATGTGTATGATGTATATATGGTTATGATAACCTAATATGAGCATGTTTAAACTAGACTTACATGATTAACGAAGACGTATGGTTTACATGAAGATTTGGACTAAGTTTTGAAAACAAACTATGTTAAAAATCATGTTCTACAAATTGTGAACCTAGTAAGCTATGCATGACTGATTGTGCACATAGATGAGCATGTTGTAGTGTACATAGTTCTTTTGAGCATGATCAAACTTATTAAGCCTTGTGTTAGAAATGTTTTCAAGAAAAAGCTTAGCCTAGTGAGCTAAAATGCATGACCACTACATGATGTATATTCTAACTTTACAAGCATGTTAGTATGGCTTAGAAATGCATGATTAAACCTTTAGCTTGTGTTTATTTGATTAGTAAGGAAACATGAGCATGTTGAACCTATTAGCAAGCTTTGAATGTGAATATTATCAAGATACCACGAGGACTAAAATCTGACATTTGTGATCATGTTTGATGACACTCTTAGACTCGATCATGTAGCGTAAACATATGTATACCATGCTTGTGTAGCACATTTCAAGAAAATCATGAACGAAGCCTATTTTTATCTAAAGCGGTGTTAGTTTCACGTATGTGTTATGAATACACACAAGCATGCCTAATATGAGTTTTATAACTATCTTGTATGTTTAGAAAGCAAGCATGCTAGACCTTGTGAGTTCATGACCTCGAATGGCCTTAATTGATTGAAATGTTTAATTTAGAAATATGTTATAAAAGGGAACTTAGATTGACTTAAGGAGCATGAAAAGACCCTTACCATGACAAATAGATCATGTGTGATTGTTTTGGTCAAGCTAGATAGAAACCACAAGGCAGTAGCTGCATCTTGGCTTGGCAAGAGGACGACTCAGCTGCGTCGGTCCTAGGCTTAGCCATGGCGCAGCTGCGCCAGTCTGGAATCACAGTTAGTAAATTCTAACTTTTGGATAGTAACTTGCATGATGCCTATGATGCTAAATGTGATCTAAAACCTACTGATGTATATATATATGTGTGATGCTTAGTTGATAAGTTAGTTTTGCATTGAAATGAAAAGTCCATGAGTAAGGAGGTCTTAACCTTGAGCATTCTTGATTTGCTTGTGAAGTAACTAAGTATTTGATTCATGATGACTTATAAACTGATTTGGTACCATATGTGCATACTTGAATCGTATCGAGCTTGATTAAGGACTGTGTTAGCTAATGAACATTGTATACTTATAATACGCTATACTAGGATTCTAAAGTGTTGATTTCTTAAGGTGGATAAACTACGCTTAAGGCAAGTTTTCTTGAATGATTGTGCAAGTTTCTCTAACCTTACTCAAATTTATATTGTGCAAGTATCCTAAACCCTTGAATTACTTTATTTGACAAATACCGCAAGCTTATCCCTTTGAATACAAGTTATACTACTTTCTCGTTCAAATGAGGTAGTATGTTAAACCCTTGTGAAAGCTATTATTCATGTTGAAATTGGTCTTTTCGTTGAATATTGTGAAAGAGTCGATGCCATTTGATTCGGCTAGACTATATGCATGTTTATAAAAATTGTCCAAACCAATTGATTGGTGCGGAAATCTTAAAAATTGAGTTGAACAACCCTTATGGTAAGGGGAGTGTATGTCATTGGGAACCCCAACACATGATTGAATATTATGGCGGTGTTATGCATAACATATAGTATTGTAGATTGATCATCTATAGTACTTGATATTTTTGGGTTATCAGTTTAATATTGGTAACTCTAGTGGAAGTTCAATAGTCCTTAGTGACTACTCAGTATAAATTTTTTATTCAGTTGGATAACTTGATAGTCGTTGAATTCATATATATCTGTTGATTTATATTGAATTATCGTTCTTATTTAAAGAATTGTTGATATTTCTTATCCCTGATGTTATTCTGATACTTTGAACTATCCTAGAAATGACACTTCGATATTTCAAACCTTGTGATATATATATCCTACACCCTTGTTGTGTATTTCTTGCTGGGCAATTTGTCCTCATCCTTGCTTTTAAAACCTTTCGATTAAAAGCGAGCAGGGAAGTGTATCCGGGTAGGACAAGGGCAAGGGCAAGGCTAAAACTAAAACTTGTCCTTTTATGTTTAAAATCTATTATGTTGTATTAAGACTATCTTAGACTATGTTTAAGCTTAAGTAAGATCATGTAATAAGTTTTTATTTGATATTATTATGTAATCTATTAAGCAATGTAGGTTGCGAGACTTGGGGGAATAATTATAAATCATTGTATATTATTCTAAAGTAGATTTTTCGTTGTGTATGCATTATTTTAGATATTATGGTTTTACCATGAGAACGTGATGAACCGAATTTGAGTGACCAAGTGGAGGTCCAAATTTGGGGGCGTCACACATGTTTCTAACATTACAGGAGGGCAGAATCGTCTTTCAGAGATAACATTGGAGGACAACTCAACTCAATACCGGAAATCACACCGGAGAAGGTCGTTTCATCTCGGAGATAACCCCAAGATACTCAGTCTAAGTCCCGGAAAGAACATCGAGAAAGAAAATGTCAACCTTGGAGATAACCCCGAGGAATGTAGTGGCAGTTTCGAAGATAACCCCGGATATGCTCGTTTTAACCCCCAATAATCAGCTTCAACCTCGGAACTCACACCGAGGCGCTCAGTCCCAAACCTGGAGATAACCCCAGGAGTTTAGGCACACCTCATATATAACCATGAGGACATCCAGCGTCTGCAGCAGCCCAATCTCAAAGATAACCCTAAGCAACAACTACTTTATCCGCCCAAACCAGAGATAACTGCAGTGAGGGCCAAAATCGTCATTTTGCCACCTCGATTCCACATTGCACCATCTCAACAATAGTTCAACATAAATTCTACACAGCAATGTCCTAGAAGAGCCAAATAGCTGCAATCCTGAGTGACTACTAGAAAGGACAGCACACCGAATGGAATTTGAAGCTTGAAGACCAAGGGTATGGTCCCTTGTTCCTGACTTTTGACAACCTCTAATCCCATGTCATTTGTGTAGCTCTCGACAACAGCACTCCGTAAAAGATCTTATACACCTCAATCGAAGGCTTGAATTGAAGTTCTGCAAGTTCGAGCGGACAACACGTTGTCGCGGCGTGCGTGCGTGCAGCGGCCATGGGGACCCAGTGCACAGGGCACCCGAGCGACCTTGCAGTACATCTGCTGACTCTGCGCAGTGTACTGTGGCTCCCCCTCTATAAATGGAGGGCTTGGGGTGGCCATTTTAAGAGAAAAGCAATGAGAAATACATCCAATTTGCTCTGTACACACCCTAAACTGAGTGCTTTCTCATTTTAAACACTTGTGAGCTTATATTCAGTCATATTTTTACCAACGGGAGTTGAGTGTTCATCCGTTCAAAGCTATAGAAGTCTTCTTTGGTAGTCCACTGTAAGCCTTCTTACACACTTTAAAGTCGTTCTCTTCTATTTTGCACACACCGTTCTTCACATTGAGAGTCGTGTTGCGTGTGTATGCTCGGACTTCAGTCTATGGCTTTTATTTCCTTTTGTATATATATATATATATATATATATATATTATGAGCCTGGATTTTACATTTGGAGTGCTTATTGCTTTTATTTTATATATATATATATATATATATATATATATATATATATATATATACTTATATATATAAATGGTGTCGATTCTATTTGATGATCCTAGATTTTACATCCGGTGCGTTTACTACTTTTATATATATATATAGCGACAAATCGCTGAAATGATAAACCAAATCGGGATCGATATATATCATGTGCGTTTACCGCTTATATATATATATATATATATATATATATATATATATATATATATTTGCATTTCTATCAGGCTTGGAGTCTACTTCGTGGCCTTTTACTACTTTATTTACATTCCGACTTACCTGGAGTTTACTTTGTGGCGGTTGATCGTTTTTACTTCTTTATTTACATTCCGTCCCGCCTGGAGTTTACTTTGTGGTGGTTGATCGTCTTTATTGCTTTATTTATATTTCTGATCCCCCATGGAGGTGCTTCGTGGTGGTTGATCATGTCTCTCTATATATATATATTTACCGCTTTTATATAGTTACATTTCTGATCCCCCATGGAGGTGCTTCGTGGTAGTTGATCATGTCTGTATATATATATTTATAGCTTATATATATATAATTGCTTACTGCTTTCATATAAATTGCGGCATCATGTGAGCCTAGGAATCATGTGATCACATATTTAGTCTAATGAATCTAAATTCGGTTCCCGTGATGGACATTTTCAGCTGTAAGCAACTTATAAATTATTCACGGTGTTTGAATTTCCTTAGATGGCTTTCATGCCCATGAGGAGTTCGGCACTACTTTGTATATTATTTTCTCAAAGATGCTTCGCACCTCGAAAATAAAAGCAATCAAGCTGAACATTTAATAAAATAGAAGTATCAAAAGCCTAAATTACTATTGAGCACAGGGTTTGAAAAACCTATTTTATAAAACCTCACTGCTATATCTTGTTTAAAACTGAATTTTTATACAAATTCAAACCTTGTGTATATAGGTGCGAATGAGACATAACACTACTTTCAAATAACTGCACATTGACCCACACACACACACATACACATTCATATAACAGTTTAATTAAAAAGTGGCGATGCTTAGTGGTAACACGGATGTTTGGGGTTCTAACACCTTCCCTCCGCATAAGCAAGTCCCCAGACCCTAATGAATCTCGGTTTCACAGACACGTTTAACAGTCTCACATCACTGGGTCAATGTGCAAACCTTTTCTCGGTTGTGTTGGTACAACCTTTTAAGAAACAAATTGGTGACTCTTACAGTCAAATAGTCAACATATAAATGTCGGACCTTTTCCCAACTTATTTTTTCAAACAAATCTCACCTAACATGAGAACACCTAAAGACAAGAACAGAAGAGGGACAATAAAAATCCCGACGTCGACAAAGATTAGGGAGCTTAATTACTTAAATATAACCATATTTCTAATTAGATTAGAAGGGTTGACTAATATCAATATAAGAGGAGTCTTATGCCAGATATTAGATACATGATTCTAATTATTGGAGAGTACGCCCTTTTTCTACAGAGATTGGAAAAACTAGGGTTTAGCCAAAAGACCTTTCTTCTTGATTTTTGTTCTTCCTTTAGGGATGTAACGATCGAGAAAATTTGTAATTAATTTAAATATTTATTGAATTAAATAATTAAATATTTTAAATAATTTATTTATTGAGAAAAATAAATAATTGATGAAATTGTGGTGCAATAATTTAGTAACTAAATTGATTAATGGAAATTTTATTATTTGAGGATTTAATTTAATGAAATAATTAAATTAAATGAATCGTTTAATATTTAAGGAAATAATTAAATTAAATAAAATGATGCTCTAGTATAATTTAATAATTAAATTAGATATGTAATAATTTATTAAGTATAAAGTATAATTATAATGAAAAATATAATTATTATAATTATAATTATAAGTTATTTAAATTAACTAAATTAAAGTGTGACACAAGAACTATATAATATAAAGATTATAAAAAATAAATTGAAAGAAGAGGGGATTTTATGTAAACCAAACAAAGCCTTGTGGCTTTTGGTTAATGTAACAACCAAAGACTTTTGGCTTAATAAACTGATAACCACATTTATCAGCGTTTAAGCGCTCAGTTGGGGTTATATCACGTATTCTCCAAAAAAAACTAAGAACAGAGAAAGAGAGAGTTTGGAGAGAAGAAAGAAAACACGGTGAAGTTGAAAGAAGAGAGAATTCATTATCTGTGATTTTATCAAGAAGAAGAAGAAGGATTGCTAAAGCTTCTAATCATCTTGCAAAGAAATCAAGTATTGAAGGTATAAAAACCTAAATTTATGTTCTTAATTTCTAATATAGGATTGTGTGAATTTGAATTATAAGTGCTAATTAGTTAATATAATTAATTGGTTATCATCTATAAATGGTTTTTTTAGTAAGAGAATTCATGAGACTCATGTTTGTGTTCTTGAGTTTTTTGGGGAAAAGGGGAAAAAATTGGTTGATGATTTTTTAAAATAATTGTTATTTGTGTTGAAGAAGGTTTGAAATCTGATATATGTTGCTTTCATTTGGTTTTAGAGTATAAAATTCATGAAAATTGGGTTCATAGTAGAAGACTTTAAAATAGTATATATATATATATATATATGTGTGTGTGTGTGTGTGTGTGTGTGTGTGGAAATGGCTTAAATAAGTCCAAAATTTGATGTACAATATTTGATAGAATTTGTAAATTTATTGTGGATTGTGGTAGTACATTAAGAAACGAAAATAACATAGTTGGAATGGTGTCAATTGGTTAAGAAACGAAGTTTTGACAATCAAATTCGCTAAAAGTATTAAAATATGAAGAAGTTGGAAAAAATATGACTTTAATCCTTAAAATTTAATTGTATATAATATTTATGTGGATAGAATTATGAATTGCATGCCTATTGATGTTATTACACAATTTTATATGTTGGGTTTTGTGAATTTCTATGGAAATTGGAAAAACTGGAATGTCTATATAAACAGTACTGCAATTGTAGTTTTTATCAGTGTATTAAGCTAGCAATTGCTACCAGCATTCCATATCTGAGTAATGGCGTGAGTGCTACATTGGGGATCTGAGTCGAGTCTTGCCGATGTCAAGGCTTAGGCAATGCAATTGTTTGCAAGTAGTGCCCTAAGTAGAGGTAGTATGTGTTTTTTAATTGCAGACCATAGTATGTAGACCTAATATAGTTTAGTAAGCAAGATAAAGAGTTTGAATTATAATATAAGATACAATAACAAATGGTTATGTATGGTGATTCCAAAAAGTGAAGATTTTAAATGATCACTTGAACAAGTTATGTAATGAATAAAAATTGATGTTTACAAGAGTTGGAGTTGAATGATAAAGCTTATATTAAGCGATAGTGAGATTTCAGATTCGTAAGGGTGGTTAACTAACATGATTAGACATTAAGTTATAGGTTATGGCTTAAATGGTGGGTTAAACCTATAAAGCTAATGATAATATAACTAACTGGTATTGCGATTTCAATGATATGTGTAGGGTAATTGGGAAACATTATTATACTTGTGTAGCTTACACACGAGGCAAGTTCCCTAACTTCATTCTCTTTGTAATGAATGCAAGTTTCATAACTATGCTTACCTTTTGATGTCAAGCAAGCTTTTTATTCCTAAATCTTATATTAAAGTTGAGCAAGCCTACTAATTCCATCTTATGTATGATTATGCATGCTCTTGTAATCTTATTCATTACATCGAGCGAGTTTCATTTTCCTAATTCTTGTTATTGCTATTCTTAGCATATACTATTTAAATTCATTGTTTCAAATGAGATATAGTACTTTGCATATATACCATGTCTATTCAAATGTATATTGTTGTTATTCAATCTTTGAGTTAAATAACCATGTTCAATTCTATATTATTGTGTTAAACCTTCAAATAGAAAGCAAACTCTTATTAATTGGACTAATCTATAATTAAATAGTGTTCTAAAATTCTAGAACCACTGATAATCTAGTTCCGAGCTAAACTTTCTTTAGTGCAAAAATTCTAAATTCAAACTGAGACAAACAACCCTAATATAGGGGATTGTGTACGTGTAATGTTTAGATGTTTGTGCACAATACATGGTATAAATGGCTGATCCCCCTAAGTACGTAAAGAAGGGTATGTATAGTCTAATCGACTGTTAAGGCTGAGGTAATACTACCTAATTATCGGGGATATAGTTCATGGTCATAAGACCCTCAAATATTAAACTTGAACTTGTTTTCTATTTTTGATTCGTAGAACAAGTTCACAATTATTAAGCATTCGTTGTCCAAACAGATGTTGTTGTTATTATTATTATTATTCTTTATATAAGTGAGCAATTGTTTGCTCACTCTTG
The DNA here is from genome assembly GCA_020205605.1 of Panax ginseng. Taxonomy (NCBI): domain Eukaryota; kingdom Viridiplantae; phylum Streptophyta; class Magnoliopsida; order Apiales; family Araliaceae; genus Panax; species Panax ginseng. The sequence goes on along the minus strand of CM035130.1, from coordinate 124,480,675 downwards.
CAATTAACTCGGTAGCTAAAGTTGAGAAAGTCGATGAGCTATCTTCCAACAAAGGAAAGGGCAAAATGTCCAAGTGATGAAGATTTTTGTGAATTTATTTAAATGAATTATGTTATAAGACTTATGTTATTTTGTGATGTATTCTGCAAACTTATGTAATAGTCTAAGGTTAGATTACCTATGATTGTTTTAAGTTGATTTAACCCTTTAATGGGAAAGATTATTGCTTAAGTTATTTAAATTATGTCTTTATCCTTTATTATAGGTAGATAGATGTAATAGTTTTGGATAGTGAGCACCAAATCCTGTGGGAATGGAGTACCCAGATTTAGGGGTGTCACAAGTTGGGATCAAAGCCTTAGGTTATGAACCTTAGGTAGAGAAACCTTAAGAAGTAACCTTTTAGGAGACAGAAAACATAGTGGTGTCAAACTTTTATCAAGTTTTAAGGAATGAATTAAGGCATCCATTGAAGCTAAACAATAAAAGACATTATGTGCTATGTATTAATAACTTATGTACTCGCGAGTATCGAAGAATATCACATAATAAGTAAAACTTAAAAGTATTTTGTTGTTGGGATGTCTAATGTTGAATGATCCAGTCCAGCTAGGGAAGTGATACCTCAGATATCTAGAGATGAGGAACCCCGAGATGTCCACGTTGTGCGAGAACAGTTGATTCAGAGGGAACCTTCTCTGTTAATCGCTGAGGAAGAATAGGAGGATTAGCCTGTGTCTGATCCTGAGGAGGAGAACTCTGAGAAGATAGATGAGGAAGAGGAGGATGAGGATCCTGTGGAGTTTCCACCAAACTCCATATCAGCTGAGATGTACGATGCACTGTATGATCGAAACGTAGAATTATAGGATAGGGTTGAGGAGCTAAAGAAGTTGGCTGAGATGCATCAAGCTACTATAGAGCAGAAGGATGCGGAGATTCAAGAACTTGACTCACGACTTGGAAACACGAAGTGGGACCTAGTTCATACAAAGGGTCAGCAAGAGGATTTGGTTGCTGAGAATGAGAAAATGAAGACTAATGTGGAGAAGATGAAAGATGACTTGAAGGAGGAGTCTACTAAGCATGCAAAAGCAGAGGACACTTGGATGAAGGCGACTCAACGTGTAGACCGTGCTGAAGATAAGGTTCAAACAAAGAAGGCCACGATGAATGAAATAGATTATGCCTTTCATTCTGCGATTGATAGGTTCCAGGAACGAGTCTTTTATTACCCACCTCAGTTTGAAGACTTGTCGTGGTTCGTGATGGATCGTAGGATGGCATATCACATTATGGAGGAAGAATGTAGAGAAGCCTCACGATGTCTTAATATGCCAAGATAGGAGGGATACTAATAATAATATGTGATTAAGTATGTGAATGAATAAATTGTGAATCTCTTATTATGAGATAAATAAAGGTGTAATATGAGGATGTAATCCTGAAACTTGTTTAGTTTAGGAAAATGGAAGTTGATAGCAGAAATGTTATCCTTACTATGTTATGAAAAGTTTTAAATGAATAAAAATATCAAAGTTTATTGAAATATTATGTGTTATAGCTTTAATCTTAGAATGTTTAAGTTAAACTTCAAATATTCCAGACGTTGAGTAATGAGCTAATAAGCGTATATTTTAACAGAAAATGACTCTTAGAAGAAGACAACCACATCAACCACGTCCTGAGGGGTCTACTAACAATAATAATGAGGCCAACACTAACCCGGTTTAGCAGTTGGTGACTTTGTTAACGGGAGCACTTGCGAATCAACCACAAGCTCAAGTCACGACCTTCAAGGACTTCAAAGCAGTTGGACCGCCAGAGTTTTGAGGGTCTATGAATCCAGTTGAAGCCTAAACCTAGATCATGGAAATGGAGAAGTTATTCGATGTTTCCAGAGTTAATGAGGATTAAAAGACCACTTTCGCAACATTCATATTGAAGTCTAAAGCTAGCTATTGGTGGCAGGCGAATTAGGTTTGTGGGGGATAGGGAATAATAGCATGGGATAGGTTTAAAGAGATGTTTTTGGAGATGTACTTTTTAGCGAGTTCTCGGAATCAGTTGGAGGTTCAATTTTTAGAGTTAAAATAAGGAACCATGACTGTGCCGGAATATGCTGCGAAGTTTAACAAGTTGGAAAGGTTTTCCACTTATCAAGTTAATACAAAGCGTAAGACGAGAAGGTTCAAATAATGATTGAAGCCCTGGCTGTATAGTAAGGTTTTGATGTTCTAGTTAAACACATTTGTGGCTGTACTGGAAAAGGCAATTATCGCAAAGGGTGGAAGCGATGCCTTAACCAAGAACAACCAAGAACAGAAGAAGAGGAAGAATGAGAGTGAAAACAAGGCTGGTGGAAGCAATAATGGGAGTAACAGTCAGAAGAGAAAGTGGAGCGAGAATTCAAATACGGGAGGACAGCAAAGAAGTTAACAAAAGAAAAAATTTAAAGCTTGTGCTATCTGCATAGTTCATGGATTTAATGAATATGGTGTTTAAACAGTTCTTAAATAAATTTGTGGTGGTGTTTGTTGATGATATATTGGTGTATTCCAAGACCAAGGAGGAACATGTTGATTATTTAAGAGTGACGTTGAAGTCATTGAGAAAAGAGAAGTTGTACGCTAAATTCTCAAAATGTGAGTTTTGGTTGGAACGTGTACAGTTTCTCGGACACGTTATTAATAAGGATGGAATTTCAGTGGATCCATCAAAAGTAGAAGTTGTAATAAACTGGGATCAGCCGAAGACACGATCAGAAGTAAGGAGTTTCTTAGGATTGGCAGGGTACTATAGGCGTTTTATTCAATACTTTTCTAAGATTGCAATTCCGTTGACTAATTTAACTAGGAAGGCGATTAAGTTTATTTAGACGAAGAAGTGTGAGGAAAGTTTTCGAAAATTAAAGAAGAGGTTGAGTTCAGCACCTGTGTTGTCATTGCCTGATGATACATGGAATTTCGTGGTATAAAGTGATGCATTACATAAAGGACTAGGCTGTGTGCTTATGCAAAATGGCAAAGTAATTGTGTATGCATCACGTTAATTGAAAGATTACAAGAAAGGGTATCCGACTCATGACTTAGAGTTGGCTGCGGTGCTGTTTGCACTAAAAATTTGGAGACATTATCTTTATGGAGAGAGGTGTGAAATATATACCGACCATAAAAGTCTGAAGTATATCTTTACACATAAAGATTTGAATATGAGACAAAAAAGATGGTTGGAGTTGATTAAGGACTATGACTGCAAAATTATCTATCATCCCAGAAAGGCGAATGTTGTTGTTGATGCCTTAAGTAAGAAGGGATGGGAGAAGTTAATGATGTTGACTGCTCAAGAGAAGCTAGTATCAGAAATGGCAAAGATGGAGTTAAAAATTAAATATCCAACAAAATCAAACGAAAAATTGTTCCAGATAGGAAACAGTTGAACGTTGGTAGATAGGGTGAGAAATGCACAACTCAAGAATGAAAACTGTGAAGAGATAAGAGGAAAAGTGTCGAAAGGTTAGGATAATAAATTTAAAGTTTATTTAGAAGGGTTACTTCGATTTGAAGGGAGAATTTGGGTTCCACTAGTACCGGAAGTTAAAGAGGAAATTTTAAGCGAGACCTATCACTCAAGGTATTCGATTCACCTTGGAAGTACAAAAATGTAGCAGGATCTTAGACATCATTTTTGGTGGCCGAATATGAAAAAGGACGTGGCTGAGTGTGTGGTAAAATGCTTAACGTGTCATAAAGTTAAAGCTGAACATCAAATGCCAAGCGTATTATTGCAACCGTTGGAGATACCAAAATGTAAATGGGAGCATATCACAATGGATTTTGTGATAGGTCTTCCAACGGCTCAGCAATGTTACGACGCCATCTGGGTGAATGTCGATCTATTGACGAAGTCGACACACTTTTTGCCAATCTAGATTAGATTTAACCTGGATCGGTTGGCAAAACTATGTGTGAAGGAAAGTGTTTAAGACATGGTGTCCCGATGTCCATTGTATCAGACAGAGATCCACGTTTCACATCAAATTTCTAGAAACGACTACAAGAATGCTTGGGAACGTAGCTGAGAATGAGCACAACATATCATCCTCAGACTGACAGTCAGAATGAGAGAACCATCCATATACTAGAGGATATGCTCAGAGCATATATTATTGATTTCAATGGAAATTGGGATGATCATTTACCATTGGTTGAATTTGCCTATAATAATAGTTATCATGCGAGTATTGGCATGCTGCCTTATGAAGCGTTATACGACAAAAAATGCAGAACTCCGTTATGCTAAGACGAGGTAGGTGAACGTCAACTATTGGGTCCAATATTGGTACAAGAAACTGTCAAGATCATCAAGGTGATTCGAATAAGATTAATAGTTGCACAAGATAGACATAAGAAATATGCCGATCAACACCAACAAAATCGAAAATTTGAAATCAGTAGTTTTGTTTTCTTGAAAGTGTCTCCTTGGAAGGGGAAAATTCAGTTTAGTAAAAAGGGGAAATTAAGCCCTAGATTTATAAGAACTTTTGAAGTGCTTCGGTGAGTTGGTGAAGTGGCGTACGAGGTAGCTTTACCTCCAGAATTAGAACATATTCATAAAATTTTCCATGTCTCGATATTAAGGCCATATAAGCCTGATTATAAGCATGTTATAGAATATGAGCCATTACAGTTTGAGAAAGACTTGTCATATGAAGAAGTCCATGTTCAAATTATCGATAGGAAAGAGCAAGTACTAAGGAATAAAGTGATACCTTCTGTTAAGGTAATCTAGAGAAACCACAATGCTGAAAAAGCTACGTGGGAACTTGAAGATGTTATGATGAAACATTATCCTCAGTTATTTGCTTAATCTTGTATAGCGATTCTGGGGACAAAATCATGTTAAGGAGGGAAGAATGTAATGAATAAATTTATCGAATCGTGATTCTGGGGACAGAATCCTTTTAAGGAGGGAAGAATGTAACGATCGAGAAATTTTGTAATTAATTTAAATATTTATTGAATTAAATAAATAAATATTTTAAATAATTTTTTTATTGAGAAAAATAAATAATTAAAGAAATTGTGGTGCCATAATTTAGTAACTAAACCGATTAATGAAAATTTTCTTATTTGAGAATTTAATTTAATGAAATAATTAAAATAAATGAATCGTTTAATATTTAAGGAAATAATTAAATTAAATAAAATGATGTTCTAGTCTAATTTAATAATTAAATTAGATATGTAATAATTTATTAAGTATAAAGTATAATTATAATTAAAATTAAAATTATTCTAATTATAATTGTAAGTTATTTAAATTAACTAAATTAAAGTGTGACACAAGAACTATATAATATAAAGATTATAAAAAATAAATTGAAAGAGGGGGGAATTTTGTGTAAATCAAACAAAGCCTTATGACCTTTGCTTAATTTAACAACCAAAGACTTTTGGCTTAATAAACTGATAACCACGTTTATCAGTGTTTAAGCGCTCAGTTGGGGTTAAATCATGTATTCTCCTAAAAAAAACTAAGAACAGAGAAAGAGAGAGTTTTGTGAGAAAAGAGAAAACACAGTGAAGTTCAGAGAAGAGGCAATTCATTCTCTGTGATTTTATCAAGAAGAAGGAGAATGATTGCTAAAGCTTGTGATCCTCTTGCAAAGAAATCAAGTATTGAAGCTATAAAAACCTAAATTTATGTTCTTAATTTCTAATATAGGATTGTGTGAATTTGAATTATAAGTGCTAATTTGTTGATATAATCAATTGGTTATCATCTATCAATGGAAAAGGGGAAAAAAATTGGTTGATGATTTGTTAAAATAATTGTTATTTGTGTTGTAGAAGGTTTAAAATCTAATATATGTTGCTTTCTTTTGGTTTTGGAGTATAAAATTCATGAAAATTGGGTTTGTAGTAGAAGACTTTAAAAATAGTATATATATATATATATATATATATATATCTGTGGAAATGACTTAAATAAGTTCAAAATTTGATTTCCAATACTTGATAGAATTTGAAAATTTGTTGTGGATTGTGGTAGTACATTAAGAAACAAAAAACAACGTAGTTGGAATGGTGTCAATTGGTTAAGAAACGATGTTTTGACAATCAAATTCGTTAAAAGTATTAAAATATGAAGAAATTGGAAAAAATATGATTTTGATCCTTAAAAGTAAATTATATATAATGTTTATGTGGATAGAATTATGAATTGCATGGTTATTGATGTTATTACACAATTTTAGTTATTGGGTTTTGTGAATTTCTATGGAAATTGGAAAAATTGGAGTGTGTTGTGAAATAGAAATTGAATCATAGCTCATTCGTGTCTTCGACGTGATTTGCACCTCTGCACATATATGCAGAAATTGTAGCAAGCGCCTATTGGGATTTTGGAGTCAAGGGACCAGAAGAATGGCTTGGCAAGGTTAAAGCTTAAGGCAAAGCCATGCTTGCGTCGTGCCTCGAAAGCAGAGGCGATTTCTTTGTTAATTGCAGACCATAGTATGTAGGCCACAGGCCACAGATGACTTTCAACATAATGTAAACATGAGGATGATGACAATGATATAAGAATTCAATAAAACAAGTTCAAGAATTAATTTATCTAGGAACTAATAACGTCCAAATTGTCAACATGATACTTCTTTGTAGAGTAAAATTCAAGAATGCTCAAAAGAATATTTCCACAAAAAGAGACAGGATGAAGCACAAATATCAAGGATATTCCACTAATTTCATGGAGCATAGAAGTCAAAACTTTGACCAACTGAGTATAATAAAGAATGGAATAACAAAAGAAACCACCATGCATACGGTACTTCGTATAGACAGGTTATTCTAACAGAATAATAAATAACGGAACCAGGTCAGGCGTAACACGCACCGACAAGATATTCCAACAGAATAATAAAGAATGGAATAACAACAGAAATCACCATGCATGCGGTACTTTGCATAGACAGGTTATTCCAACAGAATAATAAATAACGGAACCAAGTCCGGCGTAAAACGCATAGACAGGATATTCCAACAGAATAATAAAGACGGAACCAGGTTCGACGTAAAACGCACAGACAAGATATTCCAATAGAATAATAAAAAATGGAATAACAACAGAATTTTACCATGTATGCGGATTGTGATGAAAAAGTTATTCCAAAGAATAATAAATAATGGAATAACAGAAGAATTTTACCAAGTATAGGGTAGATCGCGTATACAGGTTATTCGAATGGAATAATAAAGAATGGAATAACAGAAGTTCTCTTCATGAATATGAAAAAAATAATACCCCTTACCTTAATAACAGAAGTTCTCTTCGTAAGAAATAATGAAGGAATGAGCTTCTATTTATAGAAGAATGGACTGAATAGTAAACAGTCCATGAACGGTCCAGATTGATTTACTTTTAAACGGACGGTCCAGATTGGTTTACAATAAAATATAATATATTCTATTTGTAATCTAATAAAACGAATAATTTTGTAAAAGTATTCTGTTTTATATAAAAAGATTTTACTATGCAAACACTATGCATAATAAAATATAATATATTCTAATTATTGTCTAATAAAATAGATAACTTTATAAAGTATACATTTTATATAAAAAGATTTTACTATTAGCCTAATAAAATGAATAACTTTATAAAAGTATTTTGTTTTATATAAAAAGCTTTTCTGTTTTATTACATTAATAATACTAATAAAATAAAACTTCATCATCATTATTATTATTCACACTATTAATCGACCAAGTCGTGCCCAGGAAAGAGGGGGCTTTCCAATAAGGATTTCTCCCTATTGGCGCGCAATTAGGTGACCAAACCTCTCCTTGGTACAACTTCTAGACATCGTTAATATTGCAAATAATAATATTAATAACTTCGTCATCTCAATAATAAAATATCAACAATAATTGAATCAATTAACGTGAGATACTATGCAACAATTACTGAAGCAATAATTGAACAAAACTAAGTGACTTCTCACGTAAGCATCAATAATCAATACTGTGTGCTACAATGCAACCACGCGTATTCCTGTACTTTTAACACCAGGTATTTCAACAGTTAACGGTAAAAATTCCACCGTTATTTTCATAAAAAATATTTTTGTCGTTTTCTCAATTCGACAATAATTCTGTTGTGGGGTCCATCAATGATTGTGTCGTCGTACGAATATTCCCGGTTTAAAACTAATATTCTCCGACCAATCGAATATTATATAAAAACTTGCGTACTTTACAAAATTTATAAATATTACCCACAACTATAACATTATATCAAATTTATTCCATAATATTCAAAAATGATATTTATAGAAAATTCATCTTTATTCATAAAAGTTGGGTCTTACATGCATTATTAAGTTGTATTTGAATTTTGTACCATGTTTTTGGTGACTCAAGATGGGTGATGTATATCTATTTTGGGGGCGTCACAGTTGGTATCAAAGCTTAGGAATATGATCCCTGGCTGAGATATGAGACAAGAACTAGGAGGGGAGAGACGGGGAATTCCTTCGCTAGTATGACCTACCTAAGTTTAATTGGTATTTAATTGGTCGGTCAGAGTATATGGATAATATGTGGTATGTCAATTAACCCTTGTTTTGTGGCATTATTTGAAAATGACATTCGAGAATGTTGAGAATAGCAATGGAGCACAGGAGACCGTTGAGTCACCACAAATCAATACCTAGGATAATGTGCAACAGGAAGACAATAATCCTCAGGTAAACAACAACACCTATCAAATGATGAACGATGGGATGTTAAGAGGCTTTATGCAATTCATGCAACATCAGGCGAGAGCGGGTCCTATCCAAAATGCAGGTGGAAACACTAGCAACTCTCGGACGGTCACTGCTAAGCAGTTCAAGGAGCTGGGACCACTGGAGTTTATTGGAGAGCCAAAACTACTTAAGGTGGAGACGTGGATAAAGTAGATCACCAAGATATTTGATGTCTTGGGATGCTCCAAGGAGCAAAAGGTTCCCTTTGTCACCTTAATGTTGCGAGGAAATGCAGATTACTGGTGGGAATCTGTAAATCGTACCCAGCCTGCAGCACTCAAAATATCTTGGGAGAAGTTCCAAGAACTGCTCAACGGCAAGTACTTTCCCGAAAGTATTCGTCACATGAAAGAGGTAGAGTTCATCAAGCTGGAGCAAAATAATATGACCGTGTCACAGTACGAAGCCAAGTTTGTTGAGTTGTCCCAGTTTGCGTCCCACTTAGTTGATAATGAGAAGAGAATGACGTGAATGTTTCTAAGAGGTTTGAAACCCGAGATACGTCAATACCTCATTTCTCACAAACTTTGCTTGTATTCAGATGTTGTTAATATGGCTCAGTTATTGGAGCGTGATAATGAGTCAACCTAACCAAGAGAGAGAAGTAGGAAAAATGATAATACTAGTGGTAGCAGTCATCGAAGCGGTGACAACAAACGTAGAGGGAATCAACATGCCAAAAATGGTAACCACTTCGGTGGTAATCATGGACAAGACAATAAGAATGGACATTTCAAGAAGAGGAGATTCAATAATGATGGAAAGACGTCAGCATCAGCACCTGTTGTTAAGGAAGGAGAACGACCACCTATCATATACTTCAAATGCGGAGGGGACGGACATATCAGTCCAAACTGTGTGTAGCAGTCCAAAACGTGTTAAAATTGTGGAAGAGAAGGTCACCTAGCTCGATTTTGTCATTTAGGGAAGCCAAGTCCAGCTGGGATGGAGGCACCAAAGGCCATTCCAGAAAAGTAAAAACCAGTAGTTCAAGGGAGAAAATTTTTCGTAACCTCCCAAAAAGTAAGGAACCCGAACGAGGTCATCACGGGTAAGCTTATCATAAACTCTAGCGAAGTCTATACCTTATTTGATACCGGTTCTACCCATTCTTTTATTTCTCCTACATGCACTCAACGTTTAAATTTGACTCCAGAGAAATTAGACTTTGACTTATCTGTTGAAACTCCATTGGGAGAAACCCTCATTACATCCACTGTTTATAAGTCTTGTTTAGTTCAACTCGGTACCCTCACATTACCTGTCAATCTTATTTCATTGAAAATACTTGCATTTAACGTACTTCTAGGGATTGATTGGTTAACTACTTATCATGCAAAAATTAATTGTTCGTAAGGTTGTTAGCTTTCATATTCCTAACCAACCTATTATGCGAATTTAAGCAACCAAACCATTAAAATTAATCACTGTCATCTCAAGCCATAAAGCTATTCGTTTATTGAAAAACGGATGTCAAGCTTTCTTAGCTCATGTCACGGATATAAACAAAAATACATCAGTTTTGAATGATATTTCTATTGTTAATAAATTTCCTGACGTATTCCCTTAAGAACTTCATGGCCTACCCCCAGAGCATGAAATTGAATTTTGTATCGACCTTGAACCCGATACAAAACCCATTTCTAAAGCCCCATATCGAATGGCTCTATTGAACTTCGTGAGTTAAAACCCAACTCTGTGAATTGTTAGACATCGGTTTCATTCTGGCCCTAAGACGCCTCCTTGGGGTGCTCCTGTTTTATTCAGTAAAGAAGAAAGATGGGAGTATGCGACTTTGTATTGATTATCGGGAGTTGAATCATGTCACCATCAAAAAAATAGGTACCCATTGCCACGTATTGATGACTGTTTGACCCGATTTGCGAGGGCCAAATTCTTTTCAAAGATTGATTTTCATTCTGAATATCACCAATTGAAGATTAAAATCGATGACATTCCAATGACGGCTTTCAAAACTCGGTACGGGTATTATGAATTTCTAGTCATGTCTTTTGGATTAACTAATGCTCCTGCTGCCTTCATGGATATGATGAACCGAGTATTAAAGGAATATTTGGATCATTTATGGTCGTCTTTATTGATGACATCCTCATTTACTCCAAAATCCATGAAGATCATGAGCAACACTTGAGGTTGATACTCTAAAAGCTTCGTGAAAACAAGATTTATGCCAAGTTGAAGAAATGCGAGTTCTGGCTTGAGGAAGTTGCATTCCTTGGGGATATGATATCAAATCATGGAATATCTATTGACCCGGCAAAGATTGAAGCAATTTAAAGCTGGGAGCACCTAATTCAGTGACCAAAGTACGTAGCTTTCTCGGCTTAGCTGGTTATTATCGGAGATTCGTGGAAGAATTTTCTCGAATCGCTACTCCATTAACTTAGTTGACTCAAAAAGATATAAAATTCAGTTGGAACGAGGAATGTGAGAAGAGTTTTCAAGAACTCAAGAGGAGACTCATTTCAGCACCTGTTCTGACAATACCATCTAGCTCAGAGGGATTTGTCATCTACAGTGATGCTTTAGGCAAAGGTTTAGGATGTGTTCTCAAGAAACATGGGAAATTCATAGCCTATGCCTCTCGACAACTCAAACAATATGAGAGGAATTATCCTACTCATGATCTAGAGTTGGCAGCAGTTGTTTTTGCACTTAAGATTTGGAGGCATTACCTATATGGGAAGAAAGTGTAGATCTATACGGATCATAAAAGCCTCAAATATTTCTTCACCCAAAAGGAACTCAACATGCGGTAATGACATTGGCTTGAGCTGTTGAAAAATTACGACCATACCATTAAATACCATCCTGGAAAAGCGAACGTAGTAGCTGATGGATTGAATAGAAGATCATATGTGGGTACGAGTGCAATATTGTCAACGCAAAGGCCCATTTTGTATGACTTGGAAATGATAGAAATAGAGTTAAAGACTCCAGGGACCCATGCGATGATGGCGAATATACGAGTAGAACCGACTTTAATCGATAAAGTTAAAGCCGCCAAGCTACTGAGGACACGAGTCAAGTGCGTATGAGGAAGAAAGTGTAAGAAGGTGCTATTTCAGAAGCAAAAATTGATGAAGAAGGAATACTTCGAGTCAACTCCAGACTTTGTGTTCCTAACGATTCTGACTTGAAGTTAAAAATCATGATGGAGGCTCACAACACACCATTTGCAATCCATCCTGGGAGTACCAAAATGTATCGTGATCTTCGACATACATTTTGGTGGAGCAATATAAAGAGAGAGATAGCGGGGTTTATCTCAAGGTGTCTAACTTGTCAACGAGTCAAGGCGGAGCATTAAGTGCCAAAAGCTCCATTGTAACAACTTGAAATTCCAGAATAGAAGTGGGAGCACATTACCATGGATTTCGTTACTGGTCTTCCCAAGGTTTCTCAGGGCACAGATGTGATTTGGGTCATTATTGATAGATTGACCAAGTCTGCTCATTTTTTACCAATACGAGAAACTTATACACTTGAACGTCTTGCGCATATGTATATAAACGAGATTGTAAGGTTGCATAGTAGGCCAGTATCCATAGTTTTTGATCGAGGCCCAAGATTTAGTTCAAGATTTTCAGTTAGTTTACAAAAAGCTATGGGCACGAATTTATGATTTAGTTCGGCATATCATCCTCAAACGAACGGGCAGTCATAGAGGACTGTTAAAACTCTTGAAGATCTATTAAGACTCTGTGTCCTTGACATTAATGGAAGTTGGGACAAGTTCTTACCATTGGTGGAGTTTTCCTACAACAACAGTTATCAAGCAAGTATCGGCATGGCTCCATTTGAGGAGTTGTATGGAAGAAAGTGTCATTCTCCAAAGTATCTTTGGGATGAGGTGGGTGAAGCAACGTTGTTGGGACCGGAGTTGGTACGTATGACTACAGAAAAGATTCAAACGATCTGACAACGTATAAAAACCTCACAAGATCGACAAAAGAGTCATGCTGATCTTCATCGAAAAGACGTGGAATTCAATATTGGAGATCATGTGTTGTTACGTGTTGCTCCATGGAAAGGAGTTACGAGATTTGGAAAGAGAGGAAAGCTCAATCCTCGATTCATTGGCCCATTTTTAATCCTTGACCGAGTAGGAACTGTGGCCTATAGACTCGCTTTACCACCAAATATGTCTCGTGTTTATAATATTTTTCACATATCCATGTTATGTAAATATGTGAAAGACCTGAACCAAATTATTGAGTTAGAACCAGACGAAATAGCGAAAGATTAACGTATGAAGAGGTACCTGTTAAAATCTTGGATAAGAAGGAACATATTCTACGCTCCAAGGTTATACCTCAAGTCAAAGTTTTGTGGAGAAACCATGATGTTGAGAAAATGACCTAGGAGTTCAAATCTGAAATTAAATCAAGGTATCCTCACCTCTTCGTCATACCAGGTATGTACCCTAATTTCGAGGGAAAAATTTCATAAGAAGGGGAGGTTGTAACACCCCAACTTTTATGAATAAAGATGAATTTTTCTATAAATATCATTTTTCAATATTAAAATGTGATTTTGAAATAATTTTATAGTTGTGGGTAATATTTATAAATTTTGCAAAGTAAGCAAGTTGTTATATAATATTTGATTGGTTAGGGAATATTCGTTTTAACAAGGAATATTCGTACAATAGCACAATCATTGGTGGACCCCACAATGTAATTATTATCGGAATACGAAAACGACAGAAATATCTTTTTGTGAAAATAATGGCAAAAGTTTTACCGTTAACTGTTGAAATAACTGATCATAAAAGTATAGTAAAATGCGTGGTTGCATAGTAGCACACGGTATTGATTATTGATGCTTACGTAAGAAGTCACTCAGTTATACTCAATTATTGCTACAGTAATTGCTGCATCATATCTCTTATAATATTGATTCAATTATTGTCACAGTATCATCTGCATAATATTTTATATTATTAAATCAATAATTGAGATGACAAAGTTATTAATATTATTATTTGCAATATTGATGATGTCTAGAAGTTCTGTCAAGGAGATGTTTGGTCACCTAATTCCGCTCCAATAGGGAAAAATCCTTATTGGGAAGCCCCCTCTTTCCTGGGAATGACCTGGTTGTTAAATATTGCGAATTATAATAATTATGATAAATGTTGTTAAAAATATTCAGGGAATTTTTAAGTTATAAATTCTGCTTATTATATGGACCCCCATTTACCATTTTTCAAAATAATCGGTATAAAATTATTTAATATAATAAAGGTGGGGCCACATGTGGGGTCCACTGGAAGAAAAATGAGTGTGGGAGGGGAGAGTACTCTGATGATTGTCACGGATGGATGGAAAACAAAGGAAAGAAAGAAAAGTCATGGTTATATATATATATATATATAATATTTTAGTTTTTTTGTTTTATTTGATAATTGCTTTGAATTCAATTGTCTGAAATGTGGGTAAGGAGTCCGTGATTTTGCGGACTATTTCGTCCGTGAAAGAAATTTTTCACAATGCCCCTTCGATTCCCCTATAAATAGGATGCTTAGTTAGAATTGAAAATCACACCAAAATCAGAGAATTCTTCTTCTATAATATTAAGCGTATTTCTTTCAAGTTTTAGAAAGCTTTGAGCGTAGAAAACAGTATAAGTTTTCTTCAAGAATATCCCCGCTATTCCAGTTGGAATACTCTTCTTTTCAAGGTAAGGGATGTTATTTTTGTTCTATATTCGCTTGAAATAATATTTTCTTCCATACTCTGTAGTATGTAAGTAATATTATTTCGTTTCAGATTTCGAATTCTATACTCGTTTTGTTAAAGTTTTGGTTTCTATACTCTATGAAATTAGTAGAATATCCTTAATATTTGCACTTCATCTAGTATCTTTTCATGGAAATATTATTCTGAGTATTCTTGATAAGTTTTAACTTTTTCATGTTGGAATACTATTCACGGGGTTACTATTCTCGAAGTACTATTAATAGGGTACTATTCACTCAAGTACTATTCACCCGGGATACTATTCATGATAAAAATTGATTCGTTTTCGGTCCAAATTATTTTTGGTACAATTTTATTCTTGAATTTTACTCCACAAAGTAGTATCATGTTGATAATTTGGACGTTATTAATTTCTGGATAAATTAAATTATAAATCTTTAAAAATTTATCATTTGCTTTAATTTAATTGAATTCTTATATCATTGTCATCATCCTCATGTTTATATTATGATGAAATTATCTGTGGCCGTAGTGCATAGATGAAAAACCTTTTAAATCATAGAAGATAGTAGATATCATGCTCTACTTGACTCTTCTAATGGATTGCTTGTTCAGCTACAATTAAACTTGATGTTTGTTATATTTTATCAATTTAACATTGTTGAAGACTAACGATACATTATTCTGCATTATCTTAGTTATAATATTTCTTACTGGGCTAGTTGAGCTCACCCTTTTGCTTTCATTGTTCTCTTCAGGAAATGAGAACGTACTCGGGACTAGTCGGGGAACGGAGTGAAGGTCCAGATGATAGCATTAGTAATCCTCACTATTCTACGAAATAGTGTGATAATAAATGTATTGAGGACACCATTTGAGTTTGAATATTCTGTAGAAGACAATATTCGTATTAAAAATCCCTATTTATGTTTTTTCGTATTTTACACGATAGTTGTATTTAAATTTTGTACCATGTTTTTGGCGACTCAAGATGGGTGATGTATAACTATTTTGGGGGCGTCACAACCATCTTCCATTAAAGGAAAGGGTAAGATGTCCAAGTGATGAAGATTTATGTGAATTTATTTAAATTAATTATGTTATAAGACTTATGTTATTTTGTGAAGTATTCCGTAAACTTATGTAATAGTTTAAGGTTAGATTACCTGGGATTGTTTTAAGTTGATGTAACCCTTTAATGGGAAAGATTATTCCTTAAGTTATTTAAATTATGTCTTTATCCTTTATTATGGGTAGATAGATGTAATAGTTTTGGATAGTGAGCACTAAATCCTGTGGGAATGGAGTACCCAAATTTAGGGGTGTCACAGTGCATCACCTCTAGAGGCCAAACTCTTGGGTGGCTAACGTTGATCAAAGGAAGGAATCAATCCCGCGTATTCAAGAATAGCACGAAGGATTAGGAGTTGAACTTGTACCTGAGGAAGCACGAATCTTCAAGGTTATGATTCTGATTCTCCTACTCTTTTATAGATTGATAATCAAGCACAAGAATGATCTTGGTTTATGGTTTGTAAAAAAAATTTAAAATAAATTTTTATTCGCTTCTGCTTCATTTATGTGATTTGATTGCATATGCATGTGTTTAGAAAACCTAACAGTGCTATCAGAGCCAATCTTGTGCTAATTATCAGTCTTTGTGATTCCATGTATGTACAATATGCAACTGGATCAGATTATTGGGCAACAGAAAAAGTTTTGTTTCTGCGATCGAGCGTTGCAATTGCTACCGCCTCCGATTCATTCTCGAGCTGAAGAAGTTGCTGCTACCTGATTTCTGGATGATGCAGTTGCAATTGCAATTTATGACCCATTTCATTCTAGGCGTAGCTGCGCCATTACCTAGAAATTAGTTTCTGGCTTTGAAGCGCAGCTGCGCCATGACCTAGTTCATTTTTGGCGCAGCTGCGCCCTTGGGAAAAATCTGGAAAAACTTTTGTTTTTCTTTAATTAAATAAATGGTTTATCTAATTGATAAAAGTTTAAAATAAAGGTGTTTATTTTATCTGAAATATGATTTCAGATTACTAAAATTAAAGAGTTTAATTTGAATTTAGTTTTTGATTAAAATAAAAGAGTTTATTTTGTTTCAAAACTAAAGTTTATAAAACTTTTTCCCATTAATTTATATTAATGCATATATGGAATGGATTTATTATTCATAAGATGAATGTTATTTATTGATGCATATGTTGATATGTATGATAATAAATGGGATTGGTTATGGACTATGACCAATGTGATTGGATATTATTTTGGATGGATGCTTGAATGTATGAGTTTTATTAAATGGGGTCTGTGTACCTCGTCTTTTCTGGTTTTCTTCTTGATGTAAATTCTATCTATCTCCCATGTACTTCCCCTTGACTGCTGATCAATGTTTCTATTTAAATGAAATAGTTTATGTAATAGGGTTAGTTAGAATTTCTCGAAGAACTGGAAATCAAGGAGCAAGGAGCGCTTGAAAACTCGTTTGTAATGAAGCTCGTGTTTAAATGTAATAGTTATATTTAAATGGTGATTCTTTCACCCTAGGGTTTGACCTCTTGGTTCACTTGGTGGCTCTAGTAAACCAAACTAGATTAAAAGTCTGTAATCAATCCGGGTAGAATATAATATTCTATATGTGACGCCCCCAAAATAAGTATACATCACCCATTCTGAGTCGCCAAATACATGGTACAGAAAACAACTACAACTTCATTATTACAATTACCGTGCAAAATACGACAACACATATACTGTGAGTTTAAATACAAATATTGTCTTCTAGACAATATCCACACTCAAATAAAGTTCTTATTTCAATTATTGATACACTATTTTACAAAATAGTGAGGACTGCTAAAACAACTATCTTGAACCATCACTCCACATCCCGACTAGTTCCCGCTATATTCTCGTCTCTTTAGGAAAAAAAAATGGAACAAAAAAAAGGGTGTGCTCAACTAGCCTAGTAAAGAATATTATGACTAAGATAATGTACAACAAATTATCCTTCAACAAGGAAAAATCTAATAGAATATATAATAGACAACAAGTTTTAGATCAACAACTGCAGCGGAAACAAAAATTCATTGAAGTCTACTATCTTCTATGATTTTAAAGTCTATCATCAATATTTTATCCTTGTAACATCAATCAATATACGTCTTGAATTAAATATTCATCTTTGCACTATGGGCCAAAGATATTCATCAGATAATCATTTATCTTTGCACTACAGGCCAAAGATATTCATCGGATAATCATTCATCTTTGCACTACAGGCAAAAGATATTCAGTTATATCACCATTTAGGACTGAGGATGATGAAAAATATCTTAAAGAAAATGAATCTAGTGATATAAAAGATCAAAGATTAGGGATTCATACTTCGATTTTTCCAAGTTTAAAAATACTCCATAATAATCAATTGTGGAGCAGAATTCAAAAATGAAGAACAAAACATGGATACAATCATAAATAGTAACCATAATACACAACTTGGACAAAGAAAAAATAATTATTTTTTTTTGTGAATATTGTCGTATTCGTAAATAGTAACCCCGACACAAAAAGGTAGAAATTCCACAAGAAAAATTATACTTTGTGAATAATACTCATGAATAGTACTCGTGAATAGTACCGTATTTGTAAATAGTGTCGTATACATGAATAGTATCCGTATACATGAATAGTAACCTCGACATGAAAAGGTAAAAAATTCATAATATAATTCATACCAATATTTCGGTATAATGATATTGACAGAATAACATCATTTACGAAGAAAATAACATCCCTTACCTCAAAAGAATAATACTTCTGATTGGAATATCAGAAATGATGCTGAAGGAAACTTGCACTGAATAGCAACTCTCAAAGTATATAAATACTCACAAAAATACGCTCGATATTATAGAGAGAAAAAAACTTTTGATTCTGGTGTGATTTTCAATTCTAACTAAGCACCCTATTTATAGGAAAATGCTAGAACGCCAAAGTAGACTTAACCTGCTACCTGGTGGCTTTACCTGATACTATTCATGCACACTACTTTTAAAATAAAATTTTAGTACATTTCTCACCAACCAAAAGTGGGGCCCACCCATTCTAGAAAATATCCACAAAATTATTTTAAATTTAAACAATATTCATAAAACTTAAATAATTCATAATAAATAGTTCTTTTATCAAAAATTTCTAATCTCATATCTATTCTATAGGAAATTTAATTCTCTACAACTTTGTAAAAGAAAGTTTTTCCAAATTCCAAATAGAAAATGACCGAAATCCACATAAGGACAATTTTTAATACCTATATTCTGACAAAATATTAATAAAACACCCCCATTCAGACAAAATATTGATAAAACACCTCAGCATTAATTCATTCATTTATATCCACATAAAATAAATATTTTCTTATCATATAAATCAATAATTAATTATTCACAAATAATATTATAGAATCACAATTATGACAACCAGGTCGTTCCTAGGAAAGAAGGGGGCTTTCCGATAAGGATTTCTCCTTACTGGTGCGCAATTAGGTGACAAAACCCCTTTCCTAGACAGAACTTCCTTAGACATTGCCAATAATGCTATCTAATAATATTATTCAAATAATATGAATTATTGATCTGATACTGGGAAATAATATGCAATGACAATTATTGAAACAACAATAATATAAAATATTAACGTAGCAATTATTGAATCAATAAAATAAAATATTGAATAACAATTACTGTAACAATTATTGAGTAGTGCCTTCTTACGTAAGAATCAATAATCCAAAAATACTGTGCAATATCGTGTGCTACTGTGCAACCACGCGTATTATTGTATTTTAACCACCAGGTATTCCAACATCCTTAACGGTAACAATTACGCTGTTATTTATAAAAACTCATACATGTCATTTTTTTCATTTGACAGTTATTCTGTTATGGGCCCAATAAATGATCAAGGCCATCGCATTTAATATTTCCCGACAATGAAGAATATTCCACGACCAAACGAATATTCCACGACAACAATGAATATTTTATAACCACTTACCTATTTTGCAAAATTTGCGCATTACACCCATAACCAAAGCATTATATCAAATTAACACCTTATTATTCAAAATAATAATTAGAGAAAATTCAATTTTATTTATAAAAAGTTTGGGTCTTACAACCTCCCCTGCTTATGAAATTTCATCCTCGAACCAAATCTAGGTATCTTCCAACAACCCGAGATGGTGCTATACTATACAAACTTTCATACATTCATTCCATTGAAAAGTCTCAAAGAACGAACATAACGTCTATATATTAAAAGTAATATTTACATTTCCCAGGTTCTATACCCGTTACAAAGGTTCTTTGTCATAATATTCATTACATTACAACAATAGACCTATACTATTACAAGACAACTTAATAATCTGCCTTAGCTTTTCCTTTATCCTTTTTCGATCCTTCGGGACGTTCAGTCTTAGCTGCATTCATATGGTTCAAGCAAGAGTGAGCATAACTAGCTCAGCAAGTATAACAATTTCAATAACAACATGCTTGATACATATGAATCGTATATCTTCGATAACTGAACAATAGTTATGAAGTACTATTGATAATTCAAAATAGCACTTCATCTTTCTTTCAAAATGTTTCACAATGAATAATATTCAGTAAAACATTCACTCCGGTCAAAGACCTCTCAGTATTCATTCTTTCTTTGAAAAGGACAACCGGAACTAAGTCCGTAAGCTAGATTATTTTACGAGCACTTCTAGGTGATCGACCTATTGTACTCTATGTTGATCAACACTACATCCATTAAAGCGTATGTATGCGTTTAATCATTTAGCAACCTCACGTGTGCATCGTTTCACCGACAAAACATTTGTTTAACATTTCAGTCTTCTTTTGAAAACCATATCAAGTAGTTGATAAAAGATAACAACATTTGATAACAGATGAACAGATTATTAATAATCCATTCAATATATCAAGTCTAGCCAAAGGAATTGGCTTTAACTTCAACATACTTCAATTCATGCGTAAGGATACATGAACTTCAAAAACTTGTTCAGATTGAACTGAGACAAGAGTTAGAATACTTGCCTTTAGCGTCTGCTACTGTGTAATTACTTTACGTTCAAGTCTTTCAAGTCTCTACAATACATGATCACATAATGCCTTACATTAGGTCACATATAATCAAGTATGTATCTGACTATATCTTACCCTTCATCTCAATCTAATTGTGTATTAGATTTTGTTATTACATGATTCGGCTTTATCATTCTATTTGCATTCATAAATGGATAAGTTATTATCAACCTTTACACATTACTCTTAAGGTCTAACAATGTTTTAATAATGTTACTTCAAGTTCCTTAAGGTAGGTTTACTTCAAACTAATTACATTTTCTTGCTTTGCATTCATGTCTATTCTTCACTATCTTCCATCAAAGATCAAGCTGCATGGCACCAACTTTATAACTTCTGACTCATGACTGCATGTAAGCGAGTTAACGATATGGGAGTCCGGACTTGGCTTGCCAGTGCGAGTCCTTACTTAATGGGTCGAGTTATTTGCGATATGAGTGGTTTTGTATGGCGTTTCGGGACACAAAGCTTGACTAAGGTTCGCTCTGCGATGAGTTTCGGTGTGCTCGGACTTTAATTTAATGACTAGGGTTCTAGGGTTGGCGCCAACTCTGCACCGAGAAAAAATTGATTTGTGAAATTTTGTGAACTTCCCGACGCATAACTCCTTCGTTATAAGTCCGAATTGGCTCGTTCAAAAGCCCATGGTTCACAAATTACGTAATCTACGCGTTCATGCAAGAATTTTATCTATTCGACTTCGTTGCTTAAAAATTCGCTATTGGTTCATTTTTAACGTAAAGCGATAAGCGTTCGTGAGCGTTCAACGATCGTTTCTTCGTTCTAAGTCGAAATTTGCTCATTTTTGAGTCCATGACTCTTAAATGATGAACATGACTTGTCTCCATTGGAAAATAACCTTTTCGAGTTCAAACTCAAAATTTGACTTCAAATCCGAGAATTTCACGAATTCGACGATTATCGTCTAATCATGCGATTTTAAGCAAATCTTCATTCTTATGATTTGTTCAACATTACAAATGAATTCCATTCATTGTTTGAACATCTTAATATACTTATACCAACAACTTATACTCATGGTTGGATTTTGACTTTATTTCTTCATAAGCTTATAACTTGATAAATTATAAACTACTTATGAACTCATCATTCATGACTTATGATAATTAAAGTTTCTTAATCATCATATTTATATGTTCTCAACATATAGCTTTACTTATGTATACTTGATACATATGATCATATAAGTTCTTTTACTTCCATATTACTTATATTAATAAACTTATTACAAGTTCATAATACTTTCACATAAGTTTATAACTTATGCTAAGCTTAAATGACTTATTACCAACTTATATGGCTTAAGTTCATTACTTACTCATTCATCTTACTTTTATCATTCATGTTCCTTAATCCAAGCTTTTCTTATCAACCTATCATGATAGAGATAGAAGATAATTGGAGAAGGATCTTACTTTTGAAGTCTTTGGTAAATAGTCTTCTTCTTCTTGACTTATGGAAGTTAACTTATTTGTAACTTAATCTTCTCTAACAATTAAGCACTTTGAGAGAATAGCTGGATTATTTGAACAAGTGTTAAATGACTAGCCAACCTTCACTATTTATAGAATTCCTAAGGTTAGGGCAATTTAGTAGTTTAACACCTCTTTTGCACCTCCTTCTTATTCATTACTTGGCAAGGCACAAAACTTATCCTTTGCTTGATCATTACTCATTTAACTTGGTCATTAACATTTAACTTGGTTACCACATAACTTGGTCACCACTTTATATCTTGGTAACCACACATTAACCACATTAATATGGTTTACCCCATGGGTTTGTCAACTCATGGATTCTAGCTTGGGCTTGGATTAAATAAATCCTTGGGCTTTGCTTTAACAAACACTCACATGTTTATTAATTCAATAGTCGGGCCTGAACCTTAATTGACTTGGGCTTGTACAAAATCCTAACCAATCTTTACAAGTCCATTAATATTACATAATACATATACATATAGTTTATGCATCATTCTCGTATTCTAATTCATATAGAATTTATATACGATAATTCATCCTTCATATACAAACTCGTATAATACTTCATTATTACACTTTTTTCATTCCTTTGCACAATACCAAAGTATTGTACAATTATTACTTTACTCATTCCTACTTCGCTTTTCTTAACGTTTATAACTTAAGTCCGCAAGCGAAATATTACATTTTCCATAACTAGATTATTATTACATAATCCATCTTACCTTAATATTCTATCATTACGTATTTCTCAGAAATTCAAAAATAACTCCCGAGCAAATATCGATGAATAGTGTTTTTCGGAAAATTTCTCGGAAAACTTTCATTTTCGTCTTAGAAATTCAAACACTTTAATTCCTTCACGTAGCTCAAATACTACGACATTCCAATATCAATAGGTTATAGAATGACAACCATCTTGATAACACATAGAATATAATTTTATTATTATTTAATTTAATAAAATCATTTTACAATAAGATCCAAATTTCTAAATTACGTTTTTTCCCCCTTATAAAGATTACATCCCCGAATCTCGTCTTACTTAATCAAATAGATGAGGAAATTTTTCTTCATCTTTTCTTCTAATTCCCACGTTGTTTCTTGGCATCGTGGTTCTTCCATAATACCTTCATAAGCGGTATTACTTTTGTTCCTCGAGAACTTGCTCTTTTCTATCAATGATTTGAATCGGCGATTCTTCATATGATAAATCCTTCTCGATATGAATCGGCTCATACTCGATTACGTGCTTATAGTCCGCTTATATGGACATAATCTGAATCGTGAAACACGTTATGTATTCTTTCTAGGTGCGGAGGTAATGCTATCATATACGCTACCTCTCCTACCCGTTTAATACTTCAAAAGGTCCTATAAACCTTGGACTTAACTTCCCTTTCTTTCCAAAGCGTATCTTTCCTTTCGAGGAGATACCTTTAGAAACACATCTGAACCTACTTCAAACTCTCGGTTTAATCTATGTGAGTCGCATACTTCTTTTATGCATCACCTGGTGAAACAAGGCGCATCCGAATTAACTTAACCACATCCATCGTCTCTTGCACCAATTACGGTCCTAGCATCCAAGCGTTCTCCCACCTCGTCCCAACACAATGGTGTTACGCACCTTCTTCCGATCTGAGCTTCATAAGGCGGCATACCTATGCTTGCATGATAATTTGTTGTTATATGAAAACTCTACAAGTGGTAGGTGATCATCCCAACTACCCTTGAAATCCATGACACAAGACCTCAACATGTCTTCTAACGTCTGAATTGTCCTCTCGCTCTCTGCCCATCGGTTTGTGGATGATAAGTTGTGCTTAACTTCATTTGTGTTCCGGATGTTCTTGCAAACTTCTCCGGAAATTCGATGTGAATCGTGGATCACGATCGACACAATCGATCTTTGGTACTCCATGTCTAAAATAATTTCCTTGATATAGAGTTTAGCTAAGCTGGTCTAAGTTATACTTGACCCTAATTGGTAAGAAGTGAGCCGATTTCAGTAATCGATCGATTCGACTATTACCCAAATCGAATCGTACCCTTTTGCCGTTATTGGAAGTCCCACCACGAAATCCATCGAGATATGCTCCCACTTCCATTACGGAATCTCCAATGATGTAACAAGCCCTTTGGGTCGTTGATGTTCTACTTAACTTTTGACAAGTCAAGCACCTACTCACATACTCTGCTATTTCTCTCTTCATGTTTGGCCACCAAAAACTCTGTCGAAGGTCTTGATACATCTTAGTGCTACCAGGATGTATCGAGTACCTGGAACTATGAGCTTCTTGTAATACTTGCTCCTTTAATTCCATCTCATTCGGAACCCAAATTCTTCCTTCAAATCTTAATAATCCCTCATTATCAAGACTATACTTAGCAGCTTCCTTCTCGGATAACCGCTTCTTCATTTGGTTACACTCATTAGTCTTGAGTTGTACCTCCTTGACTCTCTCTACGATGGTAGTTTGCATCTCCGTCGTAAAAAATATCTGCCTCGAATCACTTGGCAGCTTTACTTCTATTTCCATCCTAGCCATCTCTGTTATCAACTCATTTTGAGTCGTTAACATAGACAACTTTTCCTGACCCTTCCTACTTAAGGCATCGGCAACTACATTGGCTTTCCCAGGGTGATACAGGATTTCACAATCGTAATCCTTTATCAACTCTAGCCATCTTCTCTGCCTCATATTCAATTCCTTCTGAGTGAAAATATACTTTAGACTCTTATGGTCCGTATATATCTCACATTTCTCCCCATAAAGATAATGTCTCCATATCTTTAGGGCAAATACTCTGCATGACTAGTTCAGGATCATGAGTAGGATAAACTTTCTCATAATCCTTCAATTCTGCCAGTGATGCATACATAATGACTTTGCCATCTTGCATGAGCACATGACCAAGTCCTCTATCTGAAGCATCACTATATACTACTGAAATTTCTGTGTCATACAGCAATGACAAAATAGGCGCTTCACTTAATCTTTTCTTTAGTTCTTGAAAATTGTCTTCACATTTTTCCATCCATATGTATTTCACCGTCTTCCTTGTCAAGTTAGTCAACGGGGTAGCTATCTTCGAAAAATCTTGGATAAATCTTCGATAGTATCCCGCTAACCCTAGGAAACTCGCACCTCGATCGGTGTTTTTGGTTGTTCCCGATTCATCCTTTGCTTCTACCTTTCTTTGGATCCTTTGAAATCCCTTCTTGGTCGATGACATGACCTAAAAAGCGTACTTTTTAGCCAAAATTCACACTTGGTGAATTTTCATATAACTTCTCCTTCCTTAGTGTTTCCAACACTAATCTTAAATGTTGACGTGATCTTACGGCGTCTTAGAATAGACTAGAATATCATCGATAAAACACAATGATGAACTTGTCCAAATATGGTTTGAACACACTGTTCATCATATCCATAAATCACGGTGGTGCATTAAATCAACCCAAATGACATCACCCGAAACTCGTAATGACCATAACGAGTCACGAATGCAAATCTTTGGTACATCCTCCTTCCTAACCTTCAATTTGGTGATACCCGTCGCAAATCTATTTTAGAAAAATACTTTGCCCTTTTAAGCGATCAAAGAGATCATCGATCCTGGGCAATGGGTATTTATTCTTTATCGTTAACTTGTTCAACTCTCGATAGTCGATACAAAGCCTTAACGATCCGTCTTTCTTCTTGACAAACAACACCGGTGCCCCCCACGGAGAAACACTTGGCTGAATGTACTTTCTATCCAATAGTTCCTGTAACTGAACCATTAACTCCTTCATTTCCACAGGCGCCATACGGTATGGTGCCCTTGAGACTGGTGCCGCTCCTGGCACAATGTCTATTACGAATTCGATCTCCCGATCCGGCGGTAAACCCGGTAACTCACTTGGAAATACATCCATGAATTCGTTTACTATAGGTATTTGTTCCATGGTTGCTCCCACACGTTGGGTATCAACAACATGGCACAGATAACCTACACACCCATTCCTTAAAACTTTTCTAGTTTGTGTCATCGTAAGACAACACGAACGTCCCGGCGATTTATTACCGTAAAATACTACAGGAGGTTGCTTCAACGTCCTGATGCTCACACATTTCTTTTGGCAATCTATAATGGCTCCATGGTTAATCAACCAATCCATTCCGAGAATCACATCGAATTCTCCTAACTTTATCGGTATTAAGTCTACCGATAACTTACAACCACGTACATCTACGCAACAACCCCTATGAATACTTTCAACATGAATTATCTCTTCGTTTGCTACCTTAATGTTCAAAGGTATATGCAACTTTTTGGGAAGTAATCCTAGTCGTCTAGCAAAATCACATGCTATAAACGAACAAGTAGCACCCGAATCAAATAGCACGTATGCATTTATGTTATTGATCGGAATAATACCTGCAACTACATCCCCTGATGCCACCGCATCTTGGACCGTCATATTAAAAGTGCGGGCCATTGATCTACCCGGCTGAGCTGGACCACTAATAGCCAACTTACCGCTATTAGTGCCCTTATTTCCTTCCATACCCTTCTTCGGGCAATTCTTCGCTATGTGGTCAGTTGATCCACATACAAAACATCCGTGGTTTTTCTTCGGATTGGGACAGTTAGGCGAAATATGCCCTTCATGTCCACAATTATAACATATGGCCTTTCCTTTGAGACAGACTCCTAAGTGAGTCTTCCCGCAGGTTTTACAGGCCTCCATCCTTCTCTTGGAATCCCCTTGTTTTACTCCGGTATTCCCAGAGTTAAAGCCCTTTCTTTTCTGACCATCGCCACTACCGCTGGCTCCTTCGGTCTTGATTCCCCCATCAACTTTACCCTTATTTTTCTTATCTTTGTGGTACTGGCTGAGAGCCTCATTCCCACCTTCGACAATTATTGCCTTCTCTAAAATGGTTCCAAAGGAAGTACTTTGAAACACCGAGATCCGGCTATAGAGCCAGGGTTTCAAGCCACCTTTCGAATCTCTAGCCTTCCTCACTTCAGTGTCCACTTGATGTGGAGCAAATCTTGCCAGTTCATTAAACTTGGCAGCATACTGGGGAACTGTCATATCCCCTTGTTTCAATTCAAGAAACCTCATTTCCATTCTCCCTTGCATACTCGTGGGAAAATAGTTCTCGAAGAAAATCTCCTTAAACCTCTCCCACGTTAGGTTTCCTATATCGGCCCTAGCCTGGTTTGCCTCCCACCAGAAGTTGGCCTCTCCTTTCATCAAATAGGTTGCAAAGGCAACCTTTTGACCCTCCTCAACATTTGCTATAACAAATGCTTTCTCAATTTCTTTTACCCAAGTCTGGGCTTCTATAGGGTCCGTAGTTCCTTTGAACTCCGGCGGACCTACACTTTTAAAGTCCTTAAAAGTAGTAGCTCGTACTACTCCAGGAATTACGGGTACATTAGCCCCCGTTCTATTAAATGCGGCCGTTAAAAGATTAACGAACTCCTGCATTGGATTAACCGGACCACCCTCCGGTTGGTTAACATTAGTGTCTTGATTTCGTTGTCTCCTTCTTGGCGGCATTTTGCTGTTAAGAAAACAACACATCACTATTACTTTCTTCTTGTTGATTAGTTATTATTTGTAATGAAACAATAACTCATACTCATTACTCAATATATTCCATAAAAAGACTTATATTGATTCATAACTTGTAGTATAACACTACATTGTTTACATTACTCAGCCTTAGCTGATTACATTACCATCCTGTAATTACTTTCCAAAAATTGGGATTTACAAAAGACTACCCTTGATATACAAAAGAGGGTTTTACGTCACAACTAGATACATAATATTTACATATCTAATCTACTCTAGCTATTGCTAGATTACATCTGCCGAATGGCATTCTCAAAATCTTTCTGGCCAAAACCCAGGCTATGACATCTCGACTAATGGTATGTCGAGTCTGCCCTGCTTCCACTGGATATCCAGCTACTTGCTGCTGGAAGTCCACGTGAGAACTCCTATGTATATAGGACATCCTCTCCAACTTCTGCTGTTTAGTCTTTAGCTCCTGCTTGAGCTCAAAGACTTCACATTTCAGCTCTCGGACCTTGTCCTTAGCTAGAATTCTATCATCGTGCTCTTCTTCCCACATACCCTCCATGCTAGTCTTGTCCTCACAGACAGCTTGGAGTTCCTCTTTCAACTCCTTCACCTCTTGGCAGTAATGGACATTCCTATACAATACTGACATAAATAGTGCCTTCATTGACTCTTTAGTAGTTAATTCTTCTGTAGGTGGAACCTGGTCAAAGGACATCACGTCCACCTCCTCCTCTAGTATGCCATCGAACATAGACATATAGTCTAAATCGTCCGAGTCTCCAGACTCTATTACTACCACCTCTAGCTCAATTGCTACGGGATTGGGTAGTATCTCTACCCGATTAACTGAATCCTCGCTCACTACATGTATATTTCTATACATATCATTTTCTCCTGACATCTACAATAAAACAATATAGTTTGATTAGTACACGTCAGTAAAATAATAAAAACACATAACATAATATAATGCATTTTTATAAGGTTATCTTTCATCTTTTACTTCTTTATTAAGGTTATGACTTAAGGTTCTAATCCCCCTTAAGTTTTATAACCTAGGCTTTGATACCAACCTGTAGCGCCCCAAAATCCAGGTATCTTCCAACCCGACAGATGGTGCTATACTATACAAACTTTCATACATTCATTCCATTGAAAAGTCTCAAAGAACGAACGTAACGTCTTTATATTAAAAGTAATATTTACATTTCCGGGTTCTATACCCGAATTACAAAGGTTCTTTGTCATAATATTCATTACATTACAACAATAGACCTATCTTTATTATTACAAACGACTTAATAATCGCCTTAGCTTTTCCTTTATCCTTTTTCGATCCTTGGGGACGTTAGGTCTTTAGTTGCATTCATATGGTTCAAGCAAGAGTGAGCATAACTAGCTCGACAAGTATAACAATTTCAATAACAACATGCTTGATACATATGAATCGTATATCTTCGATAAGCGAACAATAGTTATGAAGTACTATTGATAATTCAAAATAGCACTTCATCTTTCTTTCAAAATGTTTCACAATGAATAATATTGATAAAACATTCACTCGGTCAAAGACCTCGAGTATTCATTCTTTCTTTGAAAAGGACAACCGGAACTAAGTTAAGTAAGGCCCGGTATTACTTACGAGCACTTCTAGGTGATCGACCTATTGTACTCTATGTTGATCAACACTACATCCATTAAGCGTATATACGTTTAATCATTTGGCAACCTCACGTGCACGTCGTTTTACCGACAAAACTTTTTGTTTAACATTTCGGTCTTTTTTTGAAAACCATATCAAGTAGTTGACAAAAGATAATAACATTTGATAATGAGATGAATAGATTATTAATAATCCATTCAATATATCAAGTCTAGCCAAAGGAATTGGCTTTAACTTCAACATACTTCAATTCATGCGTAAGGATACATGAACTTAAAAAACTTGTTGATTGAAGCTGAGACAAGAGTTAGAATACTTGCCTTTAGCGTCTGCTCTCTTGTGTAATTACTTTACGTTCAAGTCTTTCAAGTCTCTCAATACAATGATCACATAATGCCTTACATTAGGTCACATATAATCAAGTATGTATCGACTATATCTTACCCTTCATCTCAATCTAATTGTGTATTAGATTTCGTTATTACTATTTACGCTATTATCATTCTATTTGCATTCATAAATGGATAAGTTATTTCAACCTTTACACATTACTCTTAAGGTTAACAATGTTTTAATAATGTTACTTCAAGTTCCTTAAGGTAGGTTTACTTCAAACTAATTACATTTTCTTCTTTGCACTATGTCTATTCTTCACTATCTTCCATCAAAGATGGCGTTATGGCTTTGACTTTATAACTTCTGACTCATATTTATGCGGTAGTGAGTTAACGATATAGAGTCCGGACTTGGCGCTGTGGTGAGTCGCTTAAGTCCTTACTTAATCGGGTCATGGCTGTACTATGGCGTGAGTTTCGATAAGTATTTCGGACGAGTTTCGATGTCTCGGACCTTTGCTCGTGTATTCTTGGCGTGACCAATTAGGTCTAGGGTTTGCGCCGCGGAGCCAACTCTGTGCACCAGAAAAAATTTAGTTTGTGAAATTTTGTGAACTTCTCGGACGCATAACTCCTTCGTTATAAGTCCGAATTGGCTCGTTCAAAAGCCCATGGTTCACAAATTATGTAATCTATGCGTTCATGCAAGAATTTTATCTATTCGACTTTGTTTGCTAAAAATTCGCCTATTGGTTCATTTTTAACGTAAACGATAAACGTTCGTGAATGTCCAATGATCGTTTCTTCGTTCTAAGTCGGAATTTGCTCATTTTCGAGTCCGCAACTCTTAAATGACGAACATGACTTGTCTCCATTGGAAACAACGTTTTGAAGTTCAAACACAAAATTTGAATTTAAATCCGAGAATTTTACGAATTCGACGATTATCGTCCAATCGTGCAATTTCTGGCAAATCTTCATTCTTGTGATTTGTCCAACATTACAAATGACTTTCATTCATTATGTGAACATCTTAATATACTTATACCAACAACTTATATTCATGGTTGGATTTTGACTTATTTCTTTGTGAGCTTATAACTTGATAAATTATAAACTACTTATGAACTCATCATTCATGACTTATGATAATTAAAGTTTCTTAATCATCATACCTATATGTTCTTAACATATCATCTTTACTTCATATACTTGATACATATGATCATAAAGTTCTTTTTTCTTCCATATTACTTTTCATAATAAACTTATGGTTAAGTTCATAATACTTTCACATAAGTTTATAACTTAGCTAGCTTAAATGACTTATTACCAACTTATATGGTTTAAGTTCATTACTTACTCATTCATCTTACTTTTTATCATTCATGTTCCTTAATCCAAGCTTTTCTTATCAACCTATCATGATAGAGATAGAAGATAATTGAAGAAGGGATCTTACTTTTGAAGTTCTTGATAAGTAGCTTCTTCTTCTTCTTGACTTATGGAAGTTAACTTATTTGTAACTTAATCTCTCTACCAATTAAGCACTTTGAAATAGCTAACTTATTTGAACAAGTGTTAAATGACTAGCAAACCTTCTCTATTTATAGAATCCTGCAAGTTTAGGGTAGATTAGTCTTAACATCCCTAAGCCACCTCCTTACTATTCATTGCTTGGCTAACACAAAACTTATCCTTTTGCTTGATCATTACTCATTTAACTTGGTCATTACATAACTTGGTCACCACTCATATATCTTGATAACCACACATTAATCACATTAATATGGTTTGCCCCATGGGTTTGTCAACTCATGGATTCTAGCTTGGGCTTGGATTAAATAAATCCTTGGGCTTTGCTTTAACAAACACTCACATGTTTATTAATTCAATAGTTGGGCCTTAACCTTAATTGACTTGGGCTTGTACAAAATCCTAACCAATCTTTACAAGTCCATTAATATTACATAATACATATACATATAGTTTATGCATCATTCTCGTATTCTAATTCATAAAGAATTTATATACAATAATTCGTCCTTCATACAAACTCGTATAATACTTCGTATTACACTTTTTTCATTCCTTTGCACAATACCAAAGTATTGTACAATTATTACTTTACTCATTCCTACTTCGCTTTTCTTGACGCTTATAACTTAAGTCCGCAAGCGAAATATTATGTTTTCCATAACTAGATTATTATTACGTAATCCATCTTACCTTAATATTCTATTATTACGTATTTCTCGAAAATTCAAAAATAACTCCAGAGCAAATACTGATGAATAGTGTTTTTCGGAAAATTTCTCGAAAAACTTTCATTTTCGTCGTAGAAATTCAAACACTTTAATTCCTTCACGTATCTCTAATACTACGACATTCAAATATCAATAGGTTATAGAATGACAACCATCTTGATAACATATAGAATATAATTTTATTATTATTTAATTTAATAAAATCATTTTACAATAAGATCCGAATTTCTCGGTTGTTACACAACCTTACGAAAACATTCAATTTTGGCATGATGAGTAGTTAACCAATCAATCCCTAAAATCACATTAACTGCAAGTATCTTTCAAGGGATAAGATCAACAGGTAATGTGATGGTGCCAACTTGGATCAAGCAAGATTTATAAATAGTGGATGTAATGAAAGTTTCTCCTAACAGAGTCTCAACTGATAAGTCATAGTCTAATTTCTCTGGAGTCAAGTTCAAACGTTAAGCACAAGCAGGAGAGATAAAATAATGGGTAGAACCGGTATCTAACAAGGTATAGACTTTGTAAGAGTTTATAATTATTTAACCCGTGATAACTTCGTTCGAGTTACTCACTTTTTGAGAAGTCATGAAAAATGCTCTTCCTAAAACCACCGACTTTGTTTTGTCCGTATCCACCTTTGGTGCCACCATCTTAGCTGGACTTGATTTCACTATAGGACATAATCGAGCTATGTGACCGTCTTTTCCACAACTAAAACATACCTTAGAAGGTTGTGAACAGTTTGGACGTATGTCTCCCTCCTCTCCACATCTGTAGCATCTAACTGGCGGTCGTTCTCCTCTCCTAGAATTTGTTGCTGGTGCTGGTGCTGGTGCTACTGCCGACGTCTTCCCATCATCGTTAAATCTTCCCTTCTTGAATTTTCCAATTAAATAATTTCTTCTATTATTATGGCCATGATTACCACCGAAGTGGTTACCATTTCTAGCATGATAATTTCCTCCATGATGGTTATCATTGTTCCGATGGTCGTTGTCACCGGTACGATTATTATCGTGTTGTTGGTCGTTCTCTTTTGGTTGAGCTAACTCATAATCCCGCTCCAATAACTGAGCCCTATTCACTACATCTGAATACAAACATAATTTGTGAGAAATAAGGTATTTACAAATTTTGATTTTTAAACCTCTCAGAAACATCCGTGTCATACGTTCCTCATTCTCTACCAAATGAGGTGTAAACCTAGATAACTCTGCAAACCTAGATAACTCTGATGAATACTTTCAGGAAAGTACTTGTCATTGAACAGTTTCTCGAACACTTCCCAAGATATATTGAGTGCGGTAGGCTGGGTACGCTTCACAGATTCACACCAGTAATCTGCCTCATCACGGAATATAAAGGTGGTGAATGAAACCTTCTGTTCCTCCGTGCATGCCAAGATATCAAATATCTTGGTAATTTGTTTAACCCACGCTTTCTCCACGATCGGATCCAGCTTTCCCAAAAACTCTGGCGGTGCCAACTCCTTGAACTGCTTGGCTGTGATAAGCCATGCGTTGCTATTATTTCCACCCATATTTTGAACAGGAGTCTCTTTTGTTTGATTTTGCATGAACTGTAAAAATCTTCTAAACATCCCACCATTCATCGTTTGTTTGGTAGTGTTGTTTATAGGAGCAATATTGTCGTCCTGTTACACGTTCTTCTGGTTGGTAATTAAAGGTGTCTCCACGGTATCATTCATTCCATTGTTAACATTTTCAGTTGCCATTCTCAAATACTGCCATAAAACAAGGGTTAATTAAAAAAAATTTACATACCACATAATACCCCTATATTTCGACAGACCAATAAATAAGCTTTGGTAGGACACACTAGCGAAGGATTTACTCGTGTCTCCCTTCCTAGTTCCATTCTCCGATCTCTTCCAGAGACCATATCTCCAAGCTCTAATCCCAACTGTGATGCCCCCAAAATAGGTATACATCACCCATTCTGAGTCGCCAAATATATGGTACAGAAAACAACTATAACTTCATTATTACAATTCTTGGTAAAATATACATACAACACATATGTTGTGAGTTTAAATACAAATATTGTCTTCTAGACAATATCCACACTCAAATAAAGTCCTCATTACAATTATTGATACATTATTTTATAAAATAGTGAGGACTGCTAAAACAACTATCTTGAACCATCACTCAACACCCCGACTAGTTCCCGCTATATTCTCGTCTCCTAAAAAGAAAAATGGAACAAAAAAGAAAAGAGTGAGCTCAACTAGCCTAGAAAGAATATTATGAATAAGATAATGTATAACAAAGTATCCTTCTACATGGAAAAATCTGATATAATATAATAGACAACAAGTTTTAGATCAACAATTGCAGCGGAAACAACAATTCATTAGAAGAGTTAAGTAGAGAATGAAGTCTACTATCTTCTATGATTTTAAAGTCCATCATCAATATTTTATCCCTGTAACATCAATTAATATAACTCTTGAATCAAATATCCATCTTTGCACTACGGGCCAAAGATATTAATTTGTATCACCAGTTGGTCATGTTCATCTCAACACTTGTTCATCTTTGCACTATGGGCCAAAGATATTCATCAGATAATCATTCATCTTTGCACTAGAGGCCAAAGATATTCATCAGATAATCATTCATCTTTGCACTACAGGCCAAAGATATTCAATTATATCACCATTTAGGACTGAGGATGATGAAAAATATCTTAAAGAAAATAAATCCAGTGATATAAAAGATCAAAGATTAGGGATTCGTACTTTGATTTATCCAAGTTCAAAAATACTCCATAATAATCAATTGTGGAGCAGAATTCAAAAATGAAGATCAAAACATAGATACAATCATAAATAGTAACCATAATACACAACTTGGACGAAGAAAAGAAAAATAATTTTTTTTGTGAATAGTGTCGTATACGTGAATAGTAACCCCTACACAAAAAGGTAGAAATTCCACAAGAAAAAATATACTTCGTGAATAGTACCGAATTCGCGAATAGTGTTGTATATGTGAATAGTACCCGTATACATGAATAGTAACCTCGACATGAAAAGGTAAAATTTTATAATAAAATTCATACCAATATTTCAATATAATGATATTGATAGAATGACATCATTTACGAAGAAAATAACATCTCTTACCTCAAAAGAACATTATTTCTGACTGGAATATCAGATATGATGCCGAAAGAAACTTGCACTGAATAGCAACTCTCAAAGTATCTAAATACTCACAAAAATACGCTCGATATTATAGAGAGAAAAAAACTTCTGATTCTGGTGTGATTTTCAATTCTAATTAAGCAACTTATTTATAAGAAAATGCTAGAACGCCAAAGCAAACTTAACCTGGTACCTGGTGGCTTTACCTGCTACTATTTATGCACACCACTTTTGAAATAAAATTTCAGCACATTTCTCACCAACCAAAAGTGGGGCCCACCCATTCTAGATAATCTCCACCAAAATGTTTTAAATTTAAACAATATTCAGAAAATTCAATAATTCATAATAAATAGCTCTTCTATTAGAAAAATTCGAATATCATGTCTATTCCATAGGAAATTTAATTCTCTGCAACTTTGTAGAAGAAAGTTTTCCCAAATTCCAAACAGAAAATGATCGAAATCAACAAACAGACGATTTTTAATACCTCTATTCTGACAAAATACTGATAAGACACCCCCATTCAGACAAAATATTGATAAAACACCTCAGCATTAATTCCTTCATTCATATCCACATAAAATCAATAGTTCCTTATCATATAAATCAATAATTAATTATTCACAAATAATATTACAGAATCACAATTATGACAACTAGGTCGTTCCCAGGAAAGAAATGGGGTTTTTCGATAAGGATTTCTCCTTATTGGCGCGCAATTAGGTGACCAAACTCCTTTCCTAGATAGAACTTCCTTAGACATTGCCAATAATGCTATCTAATAATATTATTTAAATAATATGAATTATTGATCTGATAATGGGAAATACTGTGCAGTGACAATTATTGAAACAACAATAATATAAAATATCAACGTAGCAATTATTGAATCAATAAAATAAAATATTGAACAGTAATTATTGTAACAATTATTGAGTAGTGCCTTCTTATGTAAGAATTAATAATCCAAAAATAATGTGCAATATCGTGTGCTACTGTGCAACCACGCGTATTATTGTACTTTAACCACCAGGTATTCCAACAGTGTTAACGGTAACAATTACGCCGTTATTTATAAAAACTCATACTTGTCGTTTTCTTCATCCGACAGTTATTCTGTTATGGGGCCCATAAATGACTGCACCATAGTACGAATATTTCCCGACAGCAAGAATATTCCACGAACAAACAAATATTCCCCGACAATAATTAATATTTTATAACCAATTGTCTATTTTGCAAAATTTGCACATTTCACCCATAACCAAAGCATTATATCAAATTAACACCTTATTATTCAAAATAATAATTAGAGGAAATTTAATTTAATTTATAAAAAGTTGGGGTCTTACACTATATATGCATGATAGTATTATATATATATATATATATATATATATATATATATATATATATATATATGTGTGTGTGTGTGTGTGTGTGTGTGTGCATACGTCTTTAACAAGATGAGACAATTAATAACAAACCCCTAAAAGAATTTATATTAAGTCCTAAGCGTTCAAAGATATTTGGAATATCGAACGTCGCCTTCTAGCATGATAAAATTAATAGAGTATTAAATATTTAATATGAGTTTGTTGTGTCACCACAAGGCAAGTATTAAATATTTAAGATGTTAATTTATCACATTTGATGCTTATAAAGAAAATTGAAAAATATTGTTTTGTTGTGTCAACACAAGGATAATATTTTTTTTGTGAATATATGGAAGTGCTAGGTTGGATTTAACTTGGATAATTTTAATTCGGATGTGTCACCACTTAATCAAAATAATCTAAAAAGCAAAAGATAAGGATTTACATGATGATGTAATTGACAAAGAGTTTTCTACCTATTTATTTATATATAGTTTGTTGTGTCACCACAAGGCTATATATATTTGAAATGAAATCCTTATTTTCACTAGCAAAAACTTTAATTAGATTTTGCCGAACTATATAGATGAGGGTAATATAGTTTGAAGAAAATAGTAGGAGATACCAATATAAAATAAGACCTAATTTATTTTGGGAAAATGAATTAATTAAATGAATGTTTGCTAAAAATATTTTTTTTTCACATGAAGAATTTGAAAATGTCACATTCACTAATTTTACTGCGTAACATACTTGATGTTAACAAACTAACTGGACCGAATTACACTGACTGGTTAAGGAATCTGAGAATAGTTATCACTACTAAAAAGATTTCTTATATCCTAAATTTGCTTATCCTTGTAAATATTGCAGAAACAACTTCTAAGGAAGAGATTGCTACTTGCAGAAAGTGGCAAGATGATGCATCTGTGGCTCAATACATCATGCTCGCATCCATGAGTAACGAGCTTCAGCGTCAGCATGAAACCATGGATGTTCCTACTATATTGTTGCACCTGCAAGAGCTGCATGGTGAGTAAAGTAGGACTGCTGGATATGAAATATTTAAGGAGCTCTTTCGATCTCGGATGACCGAGGGCACAACTGTTGAGACTCATGTCTTAAAGATGATCAATTTGATTGAACGTCTTGGACAGCTTAGGTTCATCGTGGATGGGGAGTTGAGTCAAGATTTATTCTTGCAGTCACTCCCTGATACCTTCTCACAATTTGTTGTGATTTTTCACCTGAATAAGTTATATGTCAACTTGCCTGAATTACTTAACATTTGAAAATCATTGAAGGTCACTTCCCATCCAAGAAGGACCATGTCTTGATAGTGGATGATTCTTCCAAGAAAAGGAAGAGGCCCAAGGAATCTTCTGAAAAGAAGAAATCCAAGAAGGCCAAGGGTAAGGCGAAAATGAAGGATCAAAAGAAACTTGATCCAGCTAGCAAAGGAATTTACTTCCATTGCAACAAGTCTGGTCACTAGAAGAGGAACTACAAGGATTATCTTGGGGAGAAAAAGCAGAAGAAGCTTGAAGAAGCTTCGAATCCTAATCAAGGTTTGTTTTTGATTAAAATTAATTTTTTAAAAAGTCAAAAATCTACTTGGGTATTGGATACCGGTTGTGGTTCTCACATATGTAATACTATACAGGGATTGGTCAAAAGTAGAAAGCTGAAAAAAGGATGAGGTCGTCCTACGAGTGGAAAATGGAGCAAAGGTTGTTGCATTAGCTATAGGGACTTATTGTTTAGCATTGCTTACGGGCAAGTTCAATAAGTAAAATAATTATTATTTTGTTCCAAATATCATAAGAAACATTATTTCAATTTCTGTATTGGATATGGATGGTTTTGACATTATAATAAAGAACAATAGTTGTTCTATTTATAATAATAATGTTTTATATGGTGTTGGTAATTTGCAAAATGGAATTTATATACTTGACTTGCATGAAAATATACTTCAAATTGAACAAACTAAGAAAAGGAAAAGAGATGATGTTAGTTATACCTATATGTGGCACTGTAGACTTGGTTATATAAATGAAACAAGATTATCCAAGTTGTATAAAGATGGGCTCCTAGAGCTATCGGATTATGAATCATATCTAACTTGTGAATCTTATCTAATGGGAAAAATGACTAAATCTCCTTTTAGTGGAAAATGAGAAAGAGTTATAGAGTTGTTAGCGTTGGTACACACAGATGTATGTGGACCTATGATAATGACTGCATGAGGAGGATATTCTTATTTTATTACATTCACTGATGATCACTCAAGATTTGGATATGTGTATTTAATGAAATACAAATCTTAGTCATTTGAAAGGTTCAAAGAGTTCAGAAGTGAAGTAAAAAAAACTGGCAAAAGTATTAAGATTCTTCGATCGGATCGAGGTGGTGAATTCTTAAACGGTGAGTTTCTCAATTGTCTCAAAGAAAATGGTATAATCTCATAATGTACTCCTCCAGGGATGCCAAAACTTAATGGTGTTTCTGAAAGGAGAAATCGAACATTGTTGGACATAGTTCGATCCATTATGAGCTTTATCAATATTCTAGTTTCCTTTTAGGGATATGCCCTAGAATCAGCTGCATACCTACTTAAAAAGGTGCCTACCAAATCTGTCCCTAAGACCCCATATGAGTTATGGACAGGGAGGAAACCAAATCTTAAGCATATGAAGACTTGGGGTTATCCAGCTTATGTCAAAAGGTTTGAACATGATAAGATACAAAATAGATCTGACAAGTGTAGATTTGTGGGATACCGTAAAGAAACATTTGGGTATTATTTCTATCATCATACTAATCAAAAGGTGTTTTTTGCGAAATATGTTGCTTTCTTGGAAAATGAGTTTATCCTTGAAGGGGTCAGTGGGAGTAAGATATATCTTGAAGAAGTTCATGAACCACAAAATACTATGGATCAAATTCAGGTACCTAACCAAGTGGAAGAACATATTATACCACACTCTATTCGTAAATCTGGAAGAGTACAGAAGATACCTGATAGGTATGGATTCATCATAGAAGATGATGATGAGGTATGCATCATAGATGATAATGATCCGTTGAATTAAGAACATGTTATGAGTAGTAAAGACTCGGAGAAATAGCTAGAAGCCATGAAATCTGAGATGGACTCCATGTATAAAAACCAAGTATGGACTTTGGTTTCACCACCTGAAGGCATTAATCCCATTGGATGTAAATGGATCTTTAAAAGAAAGACTGGAGCTGACGGCAAGGTAGACTTGACTGGTCACAAAAGGTTTTAAACAAAGGTAAGGAGTGGACTACGATGAAACCTTCTCAGTAGTAGCGATGCTCAAGTCTATTTGGAATTTGCTTACGATTGCAGCTTACCACGACTATGGAATATGGCAAATGGACGTGAAAATGGTCTTCCTCAATGGGCAACTTTAGGAGGATGTGTATATGACACAGCCAGAGGGATTTGTTTCAACAGTTGGAACAAATCAAGTCTGTAAGCTACAACGATCCATTTATGGATTAAAGCAAGCTTCTCGTAGATGGAACATCCATTTTGATGAGATAATTAAAGAGTTTGATTTTATCAAAAATGAGGATGAACCATGTGTGTATAAGAAGGTTAGTGGGAGCACTGTTTCATTCTTTGTATTATATGTTGATGATATATTATTTATAGGGAATGATGTTCATATGCTTCAATCAATTAAAATCTGGTTATCTAAATACTTCTCCATGAAGGACTTGGGAGAAACATCCTATATTTTGGGGATAAAGATCTATAGAGATAGATTTAAAAGGATGCTTGGCTTGTCCCAAGGTACGTACATTGACTTGATGCTAAAGAGGTTCAGCATGGAAGATTCCAAGAGAGATCTCATGCCAATAACCCAAGGAATATATCTCTCCAAGAAATAGGCACCAAAGACACTTGAGGCAAGAGACCGTATGAATAAGATTCATTATGCTTCAGCAATAGGATCTATCATCTACGGGATGATATGCACTAGACCAGATGTCGATTATGCACTTAGTGTAACAAGCATATATCAATCGAATCTAGGAGAAGAGCACTGGAAGGCAGTAAAAAATATCCTAAAGTACTTAAGAAGAATTAAGGATGTATTTCTTGTCTACAGTGGGTTTGAATTGAAACTAGAGGGCTTCACATACTCATGTTTTCAAATAGACTAAGATGATAATATATCCATTTTGGGGTATGTGTTTACCTTAAACGGTGGCGCAGTAGTTGGAAGAGTTCCAAACAGGAAACAGTTGCTAATTCAGTGACAGAGATATAGTACATAGCTGCAAGTGAAGCTGCAAAGGAGGTTGTTTGGATGAAGAAGTTTATAACTGAACATGGTGTTTTTCCTAGCATTAGAGGAGCAGTGCCTTTATACTGTGACAACACCGAAGCTGTTGAACAGGATAAAGAACCCAGGTCTCATCAGAAATCCAAACACGTGTTGCGGCGATGCCATTTGATTAGAGAAATCATTGAAAGAGGAGATGTCACCCTAGAGCATGCGGACTCTCAAAACAACATTGCAGATCCATTTACTAAAGAGTTAACACAACAATAGTTTAATCGTTACTTAGAGAAGATGGGTATGCGATACCATGACGATTGGCTATACTATAAATGGGAGATTAAAAGTAGTATGCATACAAGTCAATCATGTATGATGATAAATCATATACTTTGTAAATAATCTTATTCATTTATTAATAAAAACATTATTTATCAAAGGCATTTAATTATCTACATGATGCTGTTTTAATAATATGTGATAAACTCGTAGTTTTAAGTAATGTTTTTAGAATTATGATGAGATCATGCTAATGAGATATAAATTCTTATATAGGTTAAAAACTATAATGCTCCCAATCAATGGATTACTAAAAAAGGGATTAGTGAATCCGGATATATTGGTACATACATTTCTTGCTCATTGGATGAGGATGATTATTCTCATAATCATTTATGTGGAGACACTAAAGCAAGTATATAGGTTCTTATTGAAGAATAAGTTCATTGAACGTGAGTCGCTAAGGAATACCTGATAGAGTTTTACTTGTCCGTCAATAGGAATTCCTGAAGTGATAGTAGTACAATTGATCCTTAGACTTGAGATCATCATCGTATCTTGTATATAATGATTTATACTTTGATGTATTCCTTAAGACCCTTAGGGTATATCAAAGGGTATGCTTGGGTATAATGAGTTATATATGGAGATAATGAATGATCAATAAAGAATCTACCGCTTCTATTAAAAGAAGAGATATGTCCTATGTGATTCGATAAATGACAACCCATGAATCCTTGGCCAAGGTGGAATGAAATTAGAAAGTAGTTTCTAATTTGCATTTATTCGGAGTTGTGCATTTGGGAATTGAAATACATATAATTAACTAAAATAAGACTTGAAAGTAATTTAATGTCTTATATTTAATTGAGACATTGTATGGTGGAAGGATTAAATTATACTGTAACTATTACTTAAAGGTTCTTTTATGATTGATGTTGAAATCTATATTATCTGAAAAGTCGTTGATCGCTAAGGAGATTTATCCTTATTGTAGAATAAATATTATTTATTTAAAAAATATTAATAGTTTACTTTATTTATTTAAATGAGATTAGAGTTGTTCTAATTGATTTATTCACAATTGGCTTAATATGGAGAGCCTAAAGGTCACACCATAAAAGGAAGAAAAATTATTTAACAAGTTAATGGAATAATCGTAATAATATGTTAAGCGTATTTAATTTAATCTATGGTGATAGAATAAATTAAATAGCTTAATATTTATTATTTAATATTTTGGAAATATTAAATATTAGTTAATAAGAGGAGTCATATTAGTATTATTATAATTATTATTATTTTAATTTCTAAAGGAGTTTGGAAATTTATTTATTATAAGAACTCTCATTTATTCCTAATAAGATTAGGAGACAAATTAATTAAAAGAGTTTAATTAATTATCCCTAATAAGATTTGAGAGCTTAATTAATTAAAAGGATTTAGTTAATTAAATATAACTTTATTTCTAATTAGATTAGAAGGGTTGATTAATATCAATATAAAAGGAGTCTTATGCCAGATATTAGATACGTGATTCCAATTGTTGGAGAGTACGCCCTTTTTCTACAAAGATGGGAAAAACTAGGGTTTAGCCAAAACACCATTCTTCTTGATTTTTGTTCTTCCTTGGTGGATCACCTCTAGAGGCCAAACACTTGGGTGGCTAACGTTGATCAAAGGAAGGAATCAATCCTGTGTATTCAAGGAGAGCACGAAGGATTAGGAGTTGAACTTGTACCTGAGAAAGCTCGAATCTTCAAGGGTATGATTCTGATTCTCCTACTCTTTTATAGATTGATAATCAAGCACAAAAATAACCTTTGTTTATGGTTTGTAAGAAAATTTTAAAATCCGTTTGTATTCGCTTTCACTTCGTTTTTTGTGATTTGATTGCATATACATGTTTCTAGCAAACCTAACACTCCT
Source organism: Panax ginseng (assembly GCA_020205605.1). NCBI lineage: Eukaryota > Viridiplantae > Streptophyta > Magnoliopsida > Apiales > Araliaceae > Panax > Panax ginseng. The sequence continues at coordinate 124,437,523 of CM035130.1, read as the reverse complement.
CTTTCTTTTGATGAGAAGTTTGATCCCGCCTTAGACACTTTACATTCCTTGGAATCGTAAAATGCCCCAGTCCTTTCGCATGTTGTTGTCGGGGATTCATATAAGAAACTCTCTTTGTTGACCAAATCGCGAGTGAGCAATATCCTGCATATCAAAAGAATAAAATGCATCAAAAGCTTGACGGTTTGGCCGTCAGGATTAGTAAACTCTTGTAAATAAGGCATTTGAAGTAAAAGTTATGAAATTGAATGAGTTATGAAATCGCAAGGAAATTTTGAAGCATCTATGGTCATTGTTTATGGGTAGGATTAGATTTAAAAGACTTATCTCCCTATATCAGAGATACTTCATCTTTTCTCTAGATGTTATTCTTCGTCGAATTAATTTCATATGACACACGCACTATGAGTGACGCAACTCTTAGCAGGGGTTTAATTTCTATGCCTTCATAAAATTTTCTTGATTCTGAATTTATGAAGGCGACCACTCTATTTGCTTCTTTGCCTTAGTTTGACATGTTTGTTTTCTTAAGCTCTAAGTCACCCATGTACCGAGTGTTGGGCCGGTGACTCCCAAACTGGATCTCTTTAGGGCACCAGGTGTAAAGACACCCCTCGGGCTTAATTACTCGAATAACCTAGGCCACGATTCATATCTGCTCAAGTTTTGCCTTTTCTTTTTCAATGCTTGTTTTTTTAGGTGCTAAGTAACCCATGTAATGAGTGTTGGGCCGATGACTCCCAAACCAGATGGCTTTAAGGCACTAGGTATAAAGACACCTCTCATGTTTAATAACTCGAGAAACCTAGGCCACGATTTGAGACATTAGGCTGATGACTTATCTTTTATCTTTTCATTAATTGCCATTGTGACAACCCGATATTTTCTATATAAATCATAAATTTTTACGTATAAATTTTTTATTTATTTATTAAACTAAATATGAATGTTATGTGCCAAGGTAATGTGTAATATATATTTATATGTGTGATAAATAAAATTTATTTATTACATTAATAATTGCAGATAATTCTATTTTAGAAATATTAATTATTATAAATTATATTCTTTTAATAATTAATGTTAGAAAAGGTTTATTAATTATTTCTATGAAAGTATAAGCATATATTATTTAAATGATATATGAAATGATTTTAGAATAATTATAATAATTATTTTATTATATGAATTTTAGTACAAATTATTAAGTTAATTATTTTACCTTAATTATTAAGGTTAAATAGAAAGGATAAATCGAGATATGGAATCCAAACCCTAATTTTGGATTATTGTCAACGTATATGAGAATAATAATATAATATTAATTAAATTTTGATTTTCAAAGTCTTTATGAATATGTATTTGTATTTACAGATTGATAATGGTTGGTCAATTACGGTGTATTATGACCAAACCTTAGTAATAATGTTAAACCCTAATTTGAGATCCAAATTAGAGTGCAAGATTGTTTTATAAGTGTGTTATATAATTTATGGCGTGTATTAAATGTATTAATTAAGTAAACCCTAATTAAAGTTCTAGAAACCCTAAATAATTTTTAGAAAACCCTAAATTATTAATAAACCCTAAATTTCTATTTTTAGAAAACTAATTTTATTTATATTTTATTTTAAACCCTAAAAGAAAATTTAGAAATACATTTTGTGCTAAACCTTGGGGTTAAACCCTAAGGGTTTGTCAAGATGACAAGATTGCCCTTAAATTTCCAAGCGAAAAGACCATTTTACCCTCTTCAATTATTGGATTTTGACAAGTGTTAGAGTTGTTAGAGTTGGTGACCAACTATGTTGACAAATTGTGACTTACAATCTCAGCAACCAGCAACATATCTCAGCATTCATGCATCCAACAGATTATATATATAGATTGAAGGAGAGAGAAAGTGGGTTGTTTACTAAAAATTGCACAAACACTCTACTAATTCTCTTAAGCCCCAAACCTCCGAAAATATCAAGCTTTATAGTCCCTTTCAAGCCCCACGAAATCCCATACCAAAACAGCAACACAAAATCAGGAATTAATCAAGAAAGGTATAAAACTCAAGCTTTAATTTCTGTCCAAAAATTCGGTGTTAGATGTTAGTTTTTGTTGTTAGAATATGTTGTATTTAGTCTCTAGTGATGATCTGGGTTGGTATTACATAGATCCATAACTTCAAAATGCTCAAATCATTGATTTTAGAAAATCTGGAAAAAAATTTCTAGAGGTCTGACAGTGAATGTCAGGCCCTATAACTCTTTGATAATTTATGATTTATGTTGTTTAAATGTTGTTATGTGTAGCCGGGAATGGTGTCTTTAAGTTTCAAAAAGAATTAAAGTTATTTGATGAACAAATTTGTAGTTATTCACGGTCGAAATCTGGTTGACCCAAGATTGATAGGAAGTTTTCCGGGCGTCAAGAACTTGCCCGTAAATGTCCGAGTGAAGTTTGGTATTCGGATCTTGTATCTTCATTAGTTTTTAGTTTTTTGTTGCTTACAGGTTGTAGTCCGGTATTAGTAATTGTAATATTATGCCTTAATATCTCCTAAACAACAAGTAATCGACTATAGTGTATTGGTCAAAGTAGGCTAAACCATACGATCGCATTTTAAGGAAAAACCGTAAATTTTTTTACCGTAATTGACATGGTTTGACCGACTTTTGTATCTGCTTAATTTGTTGTTTTTTTGTTAATGTTATGTTATAGATATGTACACTGGTATGTTTTCTACACACTAAAACTTGTAGATCACAAAATCATCAATATGATTGATTGTGGGAGTAGCTCAAAGGTGGCTGCACGAACTGAATAGCTCTGATAGTTACTTTGGCTGCTTAGATCTAGCTTGTGTTAGCTTGTTTGATCGTGTTGTTTGTTAGAACCTGTAGTCTTGAACTTTGTCTACAAGATCTAGCTTTTGTAATTCCGAGAAACACACTACACAAAGATTTAAAGTTGGTCAAACATGGCCACTTTCGATGGCTGCTATGAAGTTCGGGTTTAGCCAAGAATACGAAGAACACCTATATGACAGTTACGTCCCTATAAATGGCAGTCTTTAGCGACACTTTTAATAAAATAAATTATTTTAATTTCGAAAATTATTTAAGAATAGTATTTAATTTCCAAAAATTAGAAAATTATTTTAAAAATATATTTTAAATTATAAAAATTAAATATTAATAATTTGAAATATTTTTCATAAATATTAGTATTTATTGAAATATTATGGATAATTAATTTATTTATTAAATGCATTAAATAAATAAATTAAAAATGATTTTATTATATTAAAAATCATTTTAAATAATAATAAGGTATTTAAAAATATTTTAAGTTATAAAATATAACTTTTAATATTTAAAGGTAAATTTAATTAATTAATTATTATCAATGATATTAAAGTTATTTAATAATTATATTAAATAATTTAGTTTTAAAATTATTTTAATATTATAATAATCATTTTAAATGAAAATAAAGTGTTTAAAGATATTTTAAGTTATAAAATATAACTTTTAATATTTAAAGGATAATTTCATTAATAATTTAATATTAATAATTATTAATTTATTATTAATGATATTAAATTTATTTAATAATTATATTAAATAAATAGTTTATAAATGGTTTTATTAATTTAACAATCATTTAAAAGGGATATAAATGAATTGAAAATATTTTAAGTTATAATTAAATGACTTTTAATATTTTGATAATAATACATTAATACTTTAATATTAATGATAATTATTTAAAAATGATTTTAAATGTTTTAAAAATCATTTAAAGGTAATATTAATACTTTAAAAGTATTTTAAGTTATTATACATAACTTTAACATTTTGGAAATAATTTCATTAATAGTTTAATACTAATTAAATATTAATGATAATAGAATTGTTTGGTATTTAAATCATTTAAAATTGATTCTGATATTTCAAAAATTATGACAAATGGTAATAATTATTTAATAATTATTATAAGGCCATGAAAAATAGGGCGACTGATGTTTAAGTTATTTATTTATATATTGAACGTCGGAATAGAGTCTTAGACTCGATATTTATCCGATAAAGCTGTCGGTAACCGACATGTTTCAGAAATTGATCTGGACTTAGATAATGTGATTAGTTAACTGTTTATTGTGATTCAATGGTTGTTAAGGTTATGTGACAATGTGATTAGGATTGTGCTGACTGCAATAAGCAGTGTTATGTGTTACGTTTTGATGTAATTCTAATCAGTAAAATGACTTTATTACTGATAGGTGATTTCATAAAAGATAAAACTAAGTTGAGAATAGTAAGCAGCGCATCAGGCAAGTATCCTAACTTTGCATTTTGTTTATGCAATGGACGTAAGTAAGAAGTTCGAGAATAATTATTATTATTAATGTACGATATGTTGTTAAACCTATATTATATACGCCCATTGATTATCAACATGTTAGTATATGATAATTCGGATATATATTACATTCGTTAATTTCTATAAATGATTATACAAGTGTCCCCACTTGGATAATCATTGTATTTAATCACATGTTGATACACCTTTGATATATATATATGTTGAATTATATATTATTGTTGAACAAGATAAGACCTTTGTTATGAAAACCCGACAGGTATGAACATCCCGTATATGGGAAAACTTTTATGCGCCAAGTATGATGAGTGAACGATAACATCGTTCTTGTAATGTAGTATTGATCAATGCAGGGCACAACGGGCTGATCACCCCCGTGTCCGTAAGTTATGACGGTTTACAGATGAATTTCTGTTTAACCTTTTCGAAAATGAAAACAATGTTCATAATATGTCACATAAACCCTATATATATAGTCAATACGTAGTTTCAAAAATTTGAACGAGGGTTGTTATGTTATTATTATTGGTAAAGATTACTTCACAACTTTTGAATCGTTGTAGAAGGGTATTATAAAGAAAACATTTAAATTCTTTCAGCTTATATATATATAATACTTGCTGGGCACTCAAATGTTCATCCTTGCTTAATTTAAATGTTTTCAGCTAAGTGTGAAGAACCTGAAGGCTCATGCAGAAACAAAGGAAAAGGAAAGCTAACCAAATAAGATTTGTGGTACTATATGTTATAGTTTTAGATTATGAAGACTATGATATCTATTTAGCTAATATCATGTAATGAATGTTTAAAGGTCTCGTACCTGGGGATTAGACTCTGATGTATATGTAAATTTTAGTTTAATTTTTATATTATTGTTATTATTATTAGTATTATTCCGCTCATAGAAATGGTATCGCGAAGTACCGAGTTCGGGTTTCAAGTATCCGGATTCGGGGACTTTACAGCCATTATTTTTGCCATATCTTCATACCCCACAACTAAGAGTTAGGGCAATCGCAAAGTGCAAACATGAATATAAGGTTAAGTATGTTCCAATAAACTGCTTTGAACTAGGATATCGTACCCAATCAAAAAGGTTGAATAGTCTTAATTCTCTAATTGTTCCCATGATTCTTTCCCCATGGACGCTTATCAGAATTAATCTCATTCATAACATGTTAAGTAAAAACTTCTTTGCAAGAATACTTAATATGTATTTGTTGGGTAAAATCTAATTATGCACAACACGCAAGTATACGTGGTCAACAAGTAATAGTGTAAGTAGAGTATCGTTCCCACAAGGATTTGTTTAATAAAAATCATCAAGTACTAACCCGTAACCAACTCAATCTTATCTAAATGAATGAATTTTATATTATATAATTAAACTACTACTAAATTCCACTAGTTAAATTAAGATTACAGAGATTTAAAATCACAACTTCACTTATTGCTTCATTTAAGTTAACACACTTCTCATCAATTATTTTTTATCCTAAATTGTTAATCAAGAACACTAAAGCAGATAAAACCACCTCTCGATGCATAATACCTATACTCAGTTAAATCCACAGATGATAGAATTAAGCAAGATACCCTAATTAACTAATCCACTATATCTCTATGCGATTTATAATTAAAAAGGATTTAAAGTACAAGTTCTCTATAAGATTACATGTGGCGAAAAGGCATATCTCTATCTTAAACACGAATTATGAATTCCATCTATGAAGAAATCACAAACACATGCTATCATGATCATATCTAAACCTATACACCATCTCTCGAGTTCATATAGATTATCACGGTAATTGATGGCCAATCAATTAAACAATTAAGTCCAAATCACAATAGACTATCCTCACAATAGAACATAGTAATTGATAGCGAAGCATATTAAAATAAACTACACAATAAGATCCATTGTAATCTCAAACAAAGAATTAGTTCATTGAATTAAAACTAAGAATCCACACTTGAATACACATTAAAAGATAAGAATAAGATTAGTGTGAAGAATAAATCTGTTGTCAGCAAATTTCTATCTTCCTCAAGCTCCTGCTATTGATCTTCAATGGTCTCCAAGTTGGTTCAATCTCTAAATCTCATAAGAACTAGGGTTTTGCTCCTAATCTAATCTAATCTAATGGAATCCTCTAAAAATAACCTCTCAATCCAAGTTAAAATCAAGTATCTATAGTTCTAATGGACACCCTAGCAAGTTAGGCAACTAAGAATCCTTTTCTAGCTCAAATTGGACAACATAACACCCAATTTAACTCCCCCCACCCCCACCGATCGATGAGCCCCGCGCTGCTCCTAGGCCAATTTGGGTATGCCCCGTGCTACTGTAGTAGAAATTATGATGGCCCGGCACACCCCGCGTTGTTTCTGGCGCGCCCCGCACTGTTCTGTTTCCTACTGCGACATCCTTTGGTAAAAATGAATAACTTTTGATCTACTAGGAGTTACGGGGCCTTCCACATATCAAATCAAAGATATCGACAAGATCTATAACTTTAATTCTTTGAGATTAGATAGATTCGGGCCGGATAAAGGTCGAAATGGGGCTTGAAGTAGATGCTACGTAAATGGCAAGCATGACAACTCTTAGTTTTGATCTTTGTTGATAAAAAGGCCATAACTCTCGTGTCCGATTTTTGATTAGGATGATTCAAGATGTTCCAAAAAGATAAGAAGTATATCTACAATGAAATCCAAGTTTCAAGCCAAGAACATGCATCCAACATTGTGTTAAAAGCCCTGCAATCTTCCCTTCTTGCACTTGCTTGCATATTTTAGTCCAAAAGATGTCCAAATTGCTTTTCCTTGCTTCTTCATGCCAATGTCGTGTCATAGCCTACAAAATAACATAAAATGTATAAAATGAACACACAATTCATGCAAAATAACTACAAAATATAAGTTTAAACAACTAATTCAAGTAATAGATACCGGATAAGTAGGTATAAAACCTACTTATTAAATACCCCCAAACTTAAACATTTGCTTGTCCTCAAGCAAAAACACAAATTAGACAGATTCATTCTTTAGTAATGATCCACTTAAACAATGAATCAATATGAACTTAAATATTGGCCTCAAAGGTTACCTCAAATAATAACTTAGTGAAAACTTCAAAACAATGTCATGTCTACAATTTCAACAACTTTCATTAGCTTCACATCTACTCATGATCTTTTAAGTGCGTGTGTACATCCATATATTCAAACCAGTCATGATTTAGATTAGATCAACCAATACTCATAAAAGATTTTCAAAAATGACTTTCAAAACTTCTTATCACATCAATCACCGCTAATATAGACATAACACAAATTTTTCTTGAGGATCAACTGGATATTTAAACATTTAAGCTCATATGAACCCTTCCCAAGTATTTCAAACATACATATTTTCTTTTTTGTATTTAGTGAGTGCGTTTTACGCTCCATCTGACTTTCCACTTTTCATTGAACAAGTGCATTTTACGCTACATCTCATTTTCCACTTTTCATTGAACGAGTACGTTTTACGCTCCATCTCGTGCCTGTGTTTATGGGGAGTGCGTTTTACGCTCCATCTCAACCCACCACAAGATTCAATTATTCAACTCGGGAAGGTTTTAATAAATTTTTTTTTCAGAAATACCCCAAGATTTCCCCCAAACTTATATGAGTGCCAAATTTTCACTTCGAATGATGCTCAAGTAAGATTTCTCAAGTTGCAATGGTATCTTTCATAAGCATTTAGCCAAAAAAAAATAATTTCAATCCCAACTAGCTAAACAAATGGATATGTGTAAAAAAAATTTGCAAGTATTGTGAAACCAACTAATGAGATGAAATATAGACTAAGCATGCTCATCAATTCTCCAAGAGTTAAAATCTCATTAAACACCCACTTATCATTGGCCAAAATCAAATTTCATTAAAACATTACCCAAGATTTACTAAATATGATAAATACCCCCAAACTTAAAACAGACATTGTCCTCAATGGCTAAGATAGGAAAAATTAAAAGAGAGGACTTCCACGAAAATACAAAGATTTTCCCTCTTTGTACTCGCTGAAAGTCCAAGAATAGGCCAGACACATTGGAATAAATCAGGAATCACACTTGAGTTGGACTTGACTAACCTGTGAATATGATAGAAACAAGCTTGTTAGATCCTAAGATATAAAAATTTATGAAATACTATGAAACCTAAAAAAAAAAAATAAAAAAAAAAAAATTAAACTTGGGTTGCCTCCCAATAAGCGCTTGTTATAGTCCTTCAGCCAGACTTTATCTGGTCAATTCTATCTAATTCCTCTTCGATAATTGAGGAAACCTCCATCCATAGAAAACAAATTGTCCTTTTGGAGGTTCCCATAGGTGATGGCTAATGCATCAAAGTCACCTACCATGCTCTGATTTGGTATGATCTCAATCAAGAACGTCCCATAGCTAGGTGTTTTCTCCATTGTGTATGTGATCACTTTGGGGCATGGAAGCTTGTCACACACCATGGGTTCTTTGTCTATCTTCTCTTTCTCGTTCCACCATGGATTCAAAATTGTACTTGCTCTTATGTCATCAAGAGCTTCGCCGACGACATGACTACCAAGTGGGCATGATTTTGCAAATCTGACTGACTCTATGATCTTTGGTGGAGACCCATTTAGATCTTCGTCGACCTCTATTTCATTATCCCTAATTGTCTCCACACTTTTGATATCTTGTAGCTCATCCAGTCGTCAATTCGGTTCGGGTTCTCCATCAGTTTCGTCATCCATGTCATAAAGCCTAGTGTTTGGAAGGTGGTTGTTTAAGGCTCTGGTCATTTGCTCCATCTGATTCTCATGATTTTGAATTTCCCTCCTTAGATTTTGATTTGACCTCTCTTGATTAATCTTCCACTTTTCATTTGTGGCTCTGATCTCAGAAAACACTTACTCCAGCCTTGAATTATCTTCTTCTTGTGGAACTATAGGTGGACATGAAAATTCTGGTGTGTATGATGGATTTAGAGTGTAATGTTGGTTATAATAATTGTAACTCCATGAAGAATTTAGGTGATACCCCCAATCTTGGTGATAGTTAGGATCAACATAGATGTTGAGGTAATCACCACTATATTGTATCGGTTCAAAACTAACGGTGCATTGATGACTTTGATGGTTGCCAGCACAGTAGTCACATGTAACTGCCATCCTTCGACTCCTTTGGGTTGTAATAACGTCCAACGTCCTCGAAAGTTCTTCAATCCGTACTAATATTGCAAAAAATGCATTAAGTCAATCAATCCATGTTTCCCTTGGTTGAGTCATGTTTGCCATCCTTCGACTCCGTTGGGCTGCGATAACCTCCAACGTCTTCGAATTTGCCTCAATTTGTATTGACTCTACACAAAATATATTAAGTCCATCAATCCTTGTTTCCCTTGGTTGAGTCATGTTAGTGCATGGCCATTGATACGCAAAGTCATCCATGGTACTTGAAAAGAGAGAAATATAGGAAGAGAATTAAAAATAAAAATAAAAATGTTAAAATTAAGACTAATTTGATTGAAATTAATTTTGGTAAATAATTATTAAATTAATTCCTCGGAAACGGCGCCAAAAACTTATTGGGTAAAATCTAATTACGCACAACACGCAAGTATACGTGGTCAACAAGTAATAAAGTGTAAGTAGAGTATCATTCCCACGAGGAATTATTTAATAAAAATCACCAAGTACTAACCTATAACCAACTCAATCTTACTAAACGAATGAGTTTCAAATTATATAATTAAACTACTATTAAATTCATCTAGTTAAATTAAGATTACGGAGATTTAAATTCACAACTTCACTTATTGCTTCATTTAAGTTAACACACTTCTCATCAATTATTCTCTATCCTAAATTGTTAATCAAGAACACTAAAGTAGATAAAACTACCTCTCGATGCATAATACCCATGCTCACTTAAATCCACAGATGATAGAATTAAGCAAGACACCCTAATTAACTAATCCACTACATCTCTATGTTAATTATAATTAAAAAGGATTTAAAGCACAAGTTCTCTATAAGATTACATATGGCGAAAAGGCATATCTCTATCCTAAACACGAATCATGAATTCCATCTATGCAGAAACACAAATGCATGCTATCATGATCAGATCTAAACTTATACTTCATCTCTCAAGTTCATATAGATTATCACGGTAATTGATGGCAAATTAATTAAATAATTAAGTCCAAATCACAATAGACAATCCTCATAATATAACAAAGTAATTGATAGCGAAGCATATTAAAATAAATTACACAATAAGATCCGTTGTAATCTCAAACAAAGAATTAGTTCATTTAATTAAAACTAAGACTCCACACTTGAATACACATTAAAAGATAAGAATAAGATTATAATGAAGAATAGATCTGTTGTCAGCAAATCTCCATCTTCCTCGAGCTCCTACTCTTGATCTTCAATGGTCTCCAAGTTGCTTCAATCTCTAAACCTCATAAGAACTAGGGTTTTGCTCCAAATCTACTCTAATCTAATCTAATGGAATCCTCCAAAACTAGCCTCCCAATCCAAATTAAAATCAAGCATTTATAGTTCTAATGGACACCCTAGCAAGTTAGGCAACTAAGAATCCTATTCTAGCTCAAATTGGACAACATAACACCTAATTTAACTCTCCCTCATAATCGTGGCAAGGCGCTCCATGTTGCTCCTAGGCCAATTTGGGTGCGCCCTCACTCTTGTAGTAGAAATTCGATGGCTTTGGCGCACTCACAAGGCATTTGCTGCATTTCAGTGCGACGTCCTTTGGTAAAACAGACATAACTTTTGATCCTGTAGGAGTTACGAGGCCTGCCACCTATCATATCGAAGATATCAACGAGTTCTACAACTTTAATTCTTTTAGATTTGACAGATTGGGGCCGAATAAAGGTCGAAATTGGGCTTGAAGTAGATGTTATGTAAATGGCAAGCATGACAACTCTTAGTTTTGATCTTTTTAGATAAAAAAGCCATAACTCTCGCATCCGAGCTCCGATTGGGTTAATTTAAGATGTTTCGGAAAGCTAAGAAGTATATCTACAATAAATCCAAGTTTCAAGCCAATAACATGCATCCAACTTATGTTAAAAGCCCTGCAATCTTTCCTTCTTGCACTTACTTGTATATTTTAGTCCAAAAGATGTCCAAATTGCTTTTCCTTGCTTCGTCATGCCAATGTTGTGTCATAGCCTACAAAATAACATAAAATGTATGAAATGAACACACAATGCATGCAAATTAACTACAAAACATATGTTTAAGCAACTAAGTCAAGTAATAGATACCGGATAAGTAGGTATAAAACCTAGTTATCAGTATATTATCACTAATGCATGTAAATAGGGACTGAAAGCTCATAAAAAGATGAAAGAGTCATACCTCACATATGGATTATTCATTTTGAGAACAATATGATTGGAAAAGACCAGCTGATCATACTGAATCGATAGTGAGATGATATGAGGGAAGCTCTGATGATGATGGACCATGCTGATGATGTCTAATGGAGCATTTTCCTTTTTTGGATGGTCGATGAATTCCCCAGTGTTGAGTTGTCCTTATTTCCGACATTGCCCCAGTCTTGTTTGATGTAAGGGTTCCAATATCGAGTTGTCGCCGATTCTAAAATTGCCCCAGCTTTGCTTGTCGTGTAGGATAGTTGCTTTGACAGATGGGTTAATAAGATGCCGAGATAGCAAAAGGCTTTTACCTTTGTACCATATGGTGAACAGGTAGTGGATTTAGGCTTTGATGCTTGGATGCACTCAATCATTATTCCTGACTTGTTAGCTCAATTGACCTAGATGGTTTTCTTCTGATTTGATGAAGACTTGTGAATGAGGGTTTTGGCTCTTTGAAGGTCCTTGCTGATGATCATTCTTGATATATCGTTGTGTTATTGTTTAAACTTTGATGAATTCTACCTCCTTCATGAATTCTACCTCCTTCATGTGACGAATACTTTCAGGAAAGTCCTTGTTGTTGAATAATTTTTGGAACTTCTCCCAAGATATCTTTAGTGTAGAAGGTTAAGTACGTTTTACAGATTTCCACCAATAATTTGCCTCTCCTCGCAACATGAAGGTGGCAAATAGAACCTTTTGCTCTTCGGAACATCCCAAGACATCAAATATCTTGGTGATCTGCTTAATCCACGTCTCTGCATTAAGTGGTTCTGGCATTCCTAAAAACTCCAATGGTCCCAGCTCCTTGAATTTCTTAGCGGTGTCTAGCCGAGAGTTTCCATTGACTCCACCTACATTTTGAACAGGAATCTCTCTCGTTTGGTGTTGCATAAATTGCAGAAAGCTCCTAAACATCCCATCGTTCATCGTTTGGTCGGTGTTGTTTACATGAGGATTATTGCCTTCCTGATGCACATTATCCTGGTTATCGATCAGCGGTGTCTCAATGGTCTCATATGCTCCATTGCTTGTCTCAAAATTTTTAGATGCCATTTTCAAACACTGCCATAAAACAAGGGTTAATTGACATGCCTCATATTATCCCTATATTTTGACCAACCAATTAAATAACAATTAAGCTTAGGTAGGTCATACTAGCGAAGAATTTACCCGTCTTTCCCCTCCTAGTTCTAGCCTCAAATCTCAGCCAGGGATCATATCCCTAAGCTTTGATACTAACTGTGATACCCCCAAAATAGGTATACACAACCCATTTCGAGTCTCCAAATACATGGTACATAATTTAAATACAAACTTCTTTTATACAATACGATAAAAGCATAGTTGAGAGTTTTTACACAAATATTGTCTCGTAAACAATATTCAAACTCAAATGGAGACCTCATTACAATTATTCTCACACTATTTTATAGAATAGTGAGGACTACTATAGCCACCATCTTAGACCATCACTCCATTCCCCGGCTAGTCCCAGCTATATTCTAATTTTCTGAAGAGAAAAATGAAAGAAATGGGTGAGCTCAACTAGCCCAGTAAAGAATATTATGACTAAGATAATGCAGAATAAATTATCCTTAGCCTTCAACAGTATAAAAACTGATAGAATACAATAGACAACAATGCGGACTTTTACCACATCATTTGTAATATTAAAGGTCATGATTATACCGATACATAATTCCTGGTCATAATCATACCAATCAATAATCCATATATGCACTACGGGCCAAAGATGACTTTCGTCACAATATAAGCTTGAGGATGATGACAATGATATAAGAATTCAATTAAGTGGGATCAAGGATAAATTTTAAAGATTTATAATTCAATTTATCCAAAGTTTAAGAATGTCCAAATTGTCAGTATGATAACTGCTTTGTGGAGTAAAATTCAAGAATAATATTCATATATCAAAAATAATTTGGACAGAAAAGAAATCAATTTTTGTCGTGAATAGTACCCCAGGTGAATATTACCCGAGTGAATATTATCTCGTGAATAGTACTTCGTGAATACTACCCGGTGAATAGTACCCCAGAATGAAAAGATTAAAATTTAACGAGAATGTTAAAAAAAAATATTTTTGCGAAACGATACTAGATGAAGCTCAAATTTCAAGGTTATTCTACTAATTTCAAGGAGTATAGAAGAATACTTATCAAAATCAGTGTAGAATTAGGAATATGAAATAAAATAATATTACTTACATACTATAGAGTATGGAAGAAAATATTATTTCTTACGACTATTGAATGAAAATAATATCCCTTACTTTAAAATGAGAGTATTTCTGACTGGTATAGCGGGGATATTCTTGAAGAAAACTTGTACTATTTTCTACACTCAAAGCTTCCTTAAACTCAAAAGAAATACACTCAATATTATAGAAGAGGAATTCCCTTATTCTGTTGTGATTTTCATTTCTAAACTAAGCATCCTATTTATAGGAGAATGGCAGGATACTATTTAGGAAAATCACGGACGCACGGTAGGAAGAAAATCACGGACTGAATCGGCTGAATTCTAAATTCACATGATTTTACTATGCATGCTTCACTATTCAGTACTATGCAAACACTATGCAGTACTATACAATAAAATAAAATATAATATATTCTATTTTATATAAAAAGTTTTCTATTTTATTACTATTATAATACTAATAAAACAAAATTTATATATTATATATATATAATGCACACCCACACACACGGCTATCTTTATATATATAATGCATATATATATATAAGTAATAAAACAAAATTGAGATAACTTTTTACCAACTATTTTAAAAAATGAGTAAGTGGGGGTCCATGTAATAAGCTTACTTCATAAAAAAAACCCCTCTATTTATCTCAATTCACATGGCTTCACTAAAAACATTTTGAATAACATTTATTCATCATTAATATTATAACTCGCAATATTAACAACCAGATCATTCCCAAGAAAGATGGGGCTTTTCGATAAGGACTTCTCCTTATTGGCGCGCAATTAGATGACCAAACTCCTTTCCTCCACAGAACTTTCGAGACATTGTCAATAATGCAAATAATAATATGAATAACTGTGTCGTCTTAATTACTGATTTAATAATATAAAATATTGTGCAGATGATATTGTGACAATAATTGAATCAATAATATGAGATACTATGCATCAACTACTGTTGCAATAATTGAGTATAACTAAGTAACTTCTCATGTAAGCATCAATAATCATAGATACTGTACAATACCGTGCGCTACTGTGCAACCATGTGTATTACTGTACTTTTACCACTGAGTATTTCAACAGTTAACGATAAAAGTTTTGCCGTTATTTTTATAAAAAGGTTATTTCTGTCACTTTCTATATCCGACAGTAATTCCGTTATGGGGTCCACCAATGATTGTGCCATTGTACGAATATTCTCTGATAAAACGAATATTCCCCGACCAAACGAATATTTTATGACAACTTGCTTACTTTGCAAAATTTATAAATATTACCCACAACTATAACATTATATCAAATTGACACCTTATTTTTCAAAGTAACATTTTGAGAAAATTAAATCTTTATTCATAAAAGTTGGGGTCTTACAACCGGCGCTGCAGCGTCCAGAAAGAACTGGTTTCAGGCATTGCAGCTCCGCGTTAATCATTTTTCAAAAATCCGAACCTAGCGTTGCGGCGCCAGGTTTATACTGCGAAGAGGCGCTGCAGTGCCGGGTGACCCCAATTGAGATCCGACCCGGTGCTGCGGTGCGCCATTTACACTATAAACAGGCGTTGCATCGCCAGTTCGCAAAAACTATTTTCCAGTTTGCGAATTTAGCATTTTTTCTCCAAAAACTCAATTCTATGCTAATAATTATGCCCAAAAAATTGTTCTAAACACATATCAACATACATATCGAATATGAACAATTAATAACTTGCATAAATGTTTGGCTCTAATACCACTATTAGGTTTGTAATATTTCGTGAACGCAATCAAATTGCATAAAGTAAGCAGAAACGTTATAAAATAGAGTTTTAAAATTTTACAAACCATATTCCCGGATCATCCTTTATATATAATTATTAATTAAATGAAAAGATGAAGAACAATAATTATACCCTTGAAGATTCGAGCTTCCTCAGGTACAAGTTCACCTCCAAATCCTTTCGGATTCAACTTGAATCCATCGGGTTTGATTCCTTCATTTGATCAACGTTAGCTACCCAAGTGTTTGGCCTCTAGAGGTGATCCACCAAGGAAGAAGAAAGATTCAAGAAGATGGGTGTTTGGAGAAACCCTAGTTTTTCTATCTCTATAGAAAATGTGTACTCTCCCAACTCGTAGAAAAATCATTCACGTGTTTTGTGAAAGCGTCAACCTTCACCCATAATAAGACTCCTCTTATTTATAGATATAGGTAACCTGCTAAGTAGGTTTTATACCTACTTATCCGGTATCTATTACTTGAATTAGTTGCTTAAACCAATGTTTCTTAGTTATTTTTCATACATTTTTATGTTATTTTGTAGGTTATGACATAAAATTGGCATGAAGATGCAAGGAAAAGCAATTTCAACATCTTTTGGACTAAAATATGCAAGCAAATACAAGAAGGTGAGATTGCAAGACTTTTAACACCAAGTCGGATGCATGTTCTTGGCTTGGAACCTAGATTATACTGTAGAGCTTCTTCTTAGATTTTCGGAACATCTTGAATCATCCCAATCGGAGTTCGGATGCGAGAGTTATGGCCTTTTTATCAGTGAAGATAAAAGTTAAGAGTTCTCATGCTTGCAATTTACACAGCATCTACTTCAAGCTCGATTTCGATCTTGTTTTGGCTAGAATTTCTCAATTCTTAAATAACGAAAGTTGTAGAGCTCGTCGATAGCTTTAATTTGATAAGTTGCAAGCCCCATAACTCCTCCCGAATCAAAGGTTATGACCATTTTACCAGAGGAAACTACGGTAGAAAAAGGACACCTGCCGGGGTGGGCTTTCCCTTCACAGAACCCCAGCCGGGGCAGGAATACAACCTCTAAAACTATAGGGACCCCTGTCGAGGCAGGCCCTTTTAGCCTTATACCCCCCGCCGGGGCGGGGGTACGGGCAGAAAAGTTATTTTTTGTCTGAATTTGAGTATGGTGGTAACTACCTAAACAACTATTCTTATCCCAGTTATCATCAAGTTTGGGGGTATCACCTGAATTCTTCATGGAGCTATAATTATCAAGATCAATACTCTACTCAAAATCCAACATACACACCGGAATTCTCATATCAACCTCCATTAAAAGAAGAAAAGTCAAAGTTGGAGGAATTACTGTCAAAGGTCATAGCAAACCAAGAGGTGAGGATAATGAGTCAAGAAATATCGAGCCATAATTTTCAGCACCAGATGGAATAACTCATCACCACTTCAACTCATGGTCCTCAATACATGGATTCCAAAACTAAGACAGATAATTCGAGATTGGAGGAATTGTTTTCCAAGTTCATAGCATCAAATGAGGAGACAAGGATTAATCAAGAGAAGTAAATTCAGAATTTTCATAATAAGTTAGATCAAATGACCAAAGTCGTAAGCAACCTTCCTCCAAACACTTGGCTTTATGACATAGATAACGAAATTGACGGAGAACCCGAACCAAATCTGCGACTGGATGAGCCACAAGATATTGGAAGTGTGGATACAATTGGGGATAATGAAATAGAGGTCGACAAAGATCTAAATGGGTCTCCACCAAAGATCAAAGATTCAGTCAGATTTGCAAAATCATGCCCACTTGGTAGTCATGTCATTGGCGAAGCTCTTGATGACATAAGAGCGAGTACAATTTTGAATCCATGGTGGGACGAGAACGAGAAGATAGACGAAGAGCCCATTGTGTGTGAAAATCTTCCATGCCCCAAAGTGATCACATACACAATGGAGAAAACACCTAGCTGTGGGACGTTCTTGATTAAGATCATACCAAATTAGAGTATGCTAGGTAACTTTGATGTATTGGCCATCACAAATGGGAACCTACCAAAAGCTATATTATTTCCGATGGATGGAGGGTTCCTCAATTATAGAAGAGAAATTGGATAGCGTTGACCAGACAAAGTCAGGCTGAAAGACTGTATTTCAAGCACTAACTGGGAGGTAACCCATGAATTTTTATATATAGGCTTTACTAGTTTATTTATTAGATAGAAATTAATTTGCTTATTAAGTTCTCTTACCAATCCAAGTGCTATTCTAATCCATGTTGTCTCTCTTAATTGCAAGTATTAGAGGTTCAATGGACATGCAAAATATTATGAAAAGGTTATTCAAGTCCAATTCAAGTGTGGTGTCCAATTTATTCCATGTGCCTAATTTATTCTCCAAACTTAGCGAACATGGAGAAGGATTGCTATATTTTCAAGGAAGTCCTCTGCTTTACTTTTTTCTATTTTAGCCATTGAGGACAATGTCTAGTTTAAGTTTGGGGGAATTTTAGTGTCGTATTGCATATAGTTAATTATTTACATTGTAGTTCTTATAGTTACATTTAGTTTTTGCATTCAGTTTTTTTAAATTAAAAAATTAAAAAAAAAACTTGAAAAATTGAAAATTTTCAAAAATAGTAATTAGTTTACTATGTTTATATAGCATTTAGTACATCTTGCATGAGTCTAGCTATTTGATATTTACAGTTTGTTTTGACAAATGATGAGATTGGAATTGGGTAGACAAGTATAGTACTGACTATTAGAGCTTTGATGTGATTTCTTGTTAGGAATTGAGTCTTTTTCTGTTTGAAACTTGTATAATAAGGACAATTTAGTAAAAACAACTTGTTGATTGATTGAGTTTAAATTGATACATAATGGGACTCTAAAGGATAATGCTAGTTTGAATGAAAAAATGACAAGAATAAGTAGTGATGGCTAAAGTTAGACAAGAACCTAAGTACGGGGGAATATTTGGGGTATATAAGCTATATAAAAAAAAGAAAAAAAAAGAAAAAGAAAAGTATGACTAAACACTGTGGCATGCATGTTTAGTTTTGTGGCCTTTGTTACTTGAGTAAGTAAGCCCGAGGGGATTGTCTTTACATCTAGCGTCCTAAGGTCTTAATGGTCTGGGAGTCATTGGTCGAAAGCTCGTTAATGTATCATTGAAAAGCCTAAGGGAATAAGACATTACAAAACTATGTGTATATAAACAAAAAAAATGAATAAAACAGGAAATAAGATCAAAAAGCCCCCGTAGATGAAAAATAAAGCATAAATATCCCATGTTGACCCTCGATATTGGTAATTATTTGATTTTAGTTGGATCTAGATTATTTTTGGATTTCTTAAGTTTACATTATATGATGCCTTCGAAGAGACTTGTTATGTGTTAAATTTGATTTTATATCAGTTAACATTGTTGTGGAGCACACACGCACTATATTAGTGATAACAGTCTAAGATTTGATGATTGATTGGGAAATTTTTGATTTTTTTTGATATGATGTATTATCATGTTTTCTTGATTTCTATAATGCTGGTTGATTAGACTTGTTTATATCATTATAGCGGGATTCATAAGCATGTAGATTAGTTGCATTACATAGCATTGTTGTTTTGTGTTTTTGCTTGAGGACAAACAATGGTTTAAGTTTTGGGGTATTTGATAAGTAGGTTTTATACCTACTTATCTGGTATCTATTACTTGAATTAGTTGCTTAAACCTATGCTTCTCAGTTACTTTTCATACATTTTATGTTATTTTGTAGGTTGTGACATAAAATTGGCATGAAGAAGCAATGAAAAGTAATTCGGTCATCTTTTGGACTAAAATATGCAAGCAAATACAAGTAGGGGAGATTAAAGACCTTTTAACACCAAATTGGATACATTTTCTTGGCTTGGAACTTGGATTATACTATAGAGCTTCTTCTTAGCTTTCCGAAACATCTTGAATCATCCCAATCGAAGTTCGGATGCGAGAGTTGTGGCCTTTTTATCAATGAAGATCAAAGCTAAGAGTTCTCATGCTTGCAATTTACACATCATCTACTTCAAGCTCGATTTCGATCTTGTTCCAACCAGAATTTCTCAATTATTAAAGAATGAAAGTTGTAGAGCATGTCGATAGCTTCGATTTGATAGGTGGCCCCGTAATTCCTCCCGAATCAAAGGTTAAGGTCATTTTACCAGAGGACACTGCGGCAGAAAAAGGAACCCCACTGAGGCGGGATTTCCCTTCATAAAACCCCCGCCGGGGCGGGCATACAAGCTACAAAATATTAGGGACCCCCGTCGGGGCGGGCCTTTTTATCCTTATACCCCGGCCGCTGGGGCGGGGGTACGCGTACAAAAGTCATTTTTTGTCCGAATTTGAGTCCAAGAAGAATTGGTTCGATCCGATTGACTCAAGGACTTCCAAGAGGACTTAAAGACATATAAAGAGACATATAAAAGGAGGAGAATCACATAGATTAGATGAAAGGGAGAGGATTCCATTAGATTAGATTAGAGTAGAATAAGAGAAAACACTAGTTTGTATGAGATTTGGAGATTGAAGCGACTTGGAGACCATTAAAGATTCAAAGTAAGAGAAAGGAGAGAGTATCAAATCTACAGACAATAGATTCTATATTCTCATCTTATTTTATTCTTATCTTTTAATGTTTATTTAAGTGTGGATTCTTAGTTTTAATTCAATGAACTAATTCTTTGTTTGAGATTACAATGGATCTTATTGTGTAGTTTATTTTAGTATGATTCGCTATCAATTATTATGTTCTATTGTGAGGATTGTCTATTATGATTTGGACTTAATTATTTAATTGATTGGCCATATATTACCGTGATAATCTATATGAACTCGAGAGATGAAGTTTAGATTTAGATCTGATCATAATTGCATATGTTTGTGATTTATGAATAGATGGAATTTATGATTCGTGTTTAGGATAGAGATATGTCTTTACGCCATATGTAATCTTATAGAGAACTTGTGCTTTAAATCCTTTTTAATTGTAATTCACATAGAGATATAGTGAATTAGTTAAGTAGGGTGTCTTGCTTAATTCTATCATCTGTGGATTTAAGTGAGTATGAGTATTATGCATCGAGAGGTGGTTTTATCTGCTTTAGTGTTCTTGATTAACAATTCAAAATAGAGAATAATTGATGAGAAGTGTGTTAACTTAAATGAAGCAATAAGTGAAGTTGTGATCTTAAATCTCCGTAATCTTAATTTAACTAGTTGAATTTAATAGTAGTTTAATTATATAATTTGAAATTAATTCGTTTAAATAAGATTAAATTGGTTATAGGTTAGTATTTGGTAATTCTTGTTAACTAATCCCTTGTGGGAACGATACTCTACTTTCAATATATTACTTGTTGACCACGTATACTTGTGTATTGTGCATAATTAGATTTTACCCAACACAACCCTCCTTAATAATTAAGGAATTAGGTTTTTATTTTAATTAATTAAACTCCTTTAATTAATTAGGGTCCCAATCTTATTAGGAATAATTAATTAAACTCTTTTAATTAATTAACCTCCTAATCTTATTAGGATATAAGTGATTACTTTTATTAATTAATTCCCAAACTCCTTTAGGAATTAAATAATACTAATAGTAATAATAATAATAAGACTCCTCTAATTAATTTATATTTAGTATTTCAAAATATTAAATAATAAATACTAAGTTATTTAATTTATTCTATCATCATAGATTAAATTAAATATACTTAAATTATTATTACGATTATGTTATTTTCTTCTTAAATAAATATTCTTCCTTTTATGGTGTGACACTTTAGGTTCTCCATATTAAATCGGTTGTGAATAAATCAATTAGAACAATTCTAATCTTATTTAAATAAATAAATTAAACTATTAATTTATTTAAATAAATCATATTTATTCTACAATAGGATAAGTCTCCCTAACGATTAACGACTTTCTAGATAATATAGATTTCAACATTAATCATAAAAGAACCTTCGAGTAAATAGTTACTGTACAATCCAATCCTTCCACCATACAATGTCCCAATTAAATATAAGACATGAAATTATTGTTAAGTCTTATTTTATTTAATTATATGTTTTTCGACTCTTAAATGCACAACACCAAATAATGTAAATTAGAAACTCCTTTCTAATTTCATTCTGCCTTGGCCAAGGACTAATGGGTTGTCATTTATCGAATCACATAGGATATTTCTCTTCTTTTACTAGAAATGGTAGATTCTTTATTGATCAAACATTGTCTCCATGTACAACTTATTATACCCAAGCATACCCTTTGATATACCCTAAGGGTCTTAAGGAATAAGTCAAAGTATAACTCATCATACATAAGATACTATGATGATCTCAAGTCCAAGGATCACTTGTACTACTATCACTAAAGGAATTCCTATTGACAGGTAAGAAAAACTTCATTAGGTATTCCTTAGTGAGCCACGTTCAGTGAATTTATTCTCCAATAAGCACCTTCATACTTGCTTTAGTGTCTCCACACAAATGATCATGAGATCAATCATCCTTATCCAATGAGCAAGAAACGTATGTACCAATCTATCCGGATTCACTAATCCACTTTTTAGTAATCCATCGATTGAGAACATTTTAGTTTTTAAGCTATCTAAGAATTTAGATCTCATTAGCATGATCTCATCATGATTTTAAAAGCATTGCTTAAAACTATGGGTTTATCACATATTATTAGAACAACACCATGTAGATAAATTAAAGCATTTAGTAAATGAATACTTTTATTAATAAATGAATAAGATTGTTACAAAGTTTATGATTTATCATCAACATGACTGGCTTGTGTGTATACTACTTTCAAGGTCTTCCGACTACCCAGAAAGGGTACGATGCAATTTGGGTGATTGTGAACAGCCAGACGAAATCAACACACTTTTTGCCAATAAAGATTAGATTCAATTTGGATCAGTTGCCAAAGTTATATGTCAAGGAGATCATTTCAAGATATGGGGTTACATTTTCAATTGTGTCAGATAGAGATCCATGATTCATGTCAAATTTCTATAAGAGACTACAAGAATGCATGGGAACACAGTTGAGAATGAGTACGACATACCATCCTCAAACGAATGGCCAAAGCAAACGAACAATCTAAACATTAGAAGATATGTTACGAGCGTACATCATGGATTTCAAAGGGAACTGGGATGATCATTTACCATTGACTGAATTCGCCAAGAATAACAGTTACCACACGAGTATTGGCATGCCGCCTTATGAAGCGTTGTACGATAGAAAGTTTAGAACTCCACTATATTGGAATGAATTTGGTGAACATCAACTATTAGGGCTAAAACTGGTACAACAGACCGCTGAAGTTGTCAAAATTATTAGGGCAAGATTGGTAGTTGCTCAAGACAGACAGAAGAAATATGTTGATCTACACCAACAAAATCGCAAATTTTACGTTGGAAATTTCATTTTCCAAAAAGTTTCTCCCTAGAAGGGGAAAATCTGATTTAGTAAGAAAGGGAAGCTAAACCTGACGTTTATTGTACCCTTTGAGGTGCTGCGAAGAGTGAGTGAAGTGGCTTATGAGGTAGCTCTACCTCAAGAATTAGAACATATTCACAATGTCTTTCATATTTTGGTGTTATGACCGTTTAAACCCGACTACAATCATGTGATCGAATATGAAACGTTAAAGTTTGATAAAGATTTATCTTATGAGGAAATTCCTATCTAGATAGTTGACAAGAAAGAACATGTGCTCCGAAATAAAGTAATACCTTCTACGAATGTGATATGGAAGAATCATAGTGTCGAGGAAGCTACATGGGAACTCAAAGATAAAATGATGAAAAGTTGTCCAGAGTTGTTTGTTTGATCTTTGTCTTCGATTTTGGGAACAAAATCCTTGTAAGGAGAGAAGAATGTGACGAATGAATTAATTGAGTTATGATTTTGGGGACAAAATCCTTATAAGGAGGGAAGGATGTAACGATCAAGAATTTTTGTATGTAATTTAAAATATTTATTGAATTAAATAAATATTTTAGTTGATGTGTTAAATAAATATTTGATTGGTTTATTTATTTATTAGTTAAATGAACAATCCAAAAGTTGTGGTGAATTAACTTAATAAAGTGTAATATATTAATTAAGTTGGTATTTGGTAATTTTGTGTTTTAAAGTTAATTTAATGAGTTAATTAAATTAAATGAATTGTTGAATAATTTTAATGGTATTCTAATTTAATTTAATAATTAAATTAGAGATTTACTAATTTATTAAATTAAATTATAATGAAAATTATAATTTTATAGTAATGTGATTATGTGGTATTTTGATTTAATAAGTTGTTGTTAGCTTTAATTTAACTGAATTTGAACATTAGAATTTAATTAAATAAAGTGTGACAAATAAACTATACATTAATTGAGTTATTAAAATAAGTTAAAAGGAGTTTTAATTTGGTTTTACCAAACAAGACTTAAGGCTTTTGAATTCCTATTTTAATTTAGTTTTTGCCAAACAAGCCTTAGTGGCTTTTGAATTTTAAAGAAAAATAATTGACAATTAAGTAGGGGTATTTTATGTCATCAGTTTTTATATGCGTAATAATATGTATTATATTATATCAGTTATATTATTGTTTTACGTAAAGTTGGAAGAGAGAAAAATAGAGAGAAAAGAGAGAAGAAGAGAGTTTACAGAGAAAGAGAAGAGGGAAAGCACTAAAGAAGATTTGAGAGAAAGAGAAGAATGGAGGATTACCAAAGCGTGTTACTATCATCTTTGTTGATTAAACAAGAGCTTGAAGGTAGTAATCTAACTTCAAACTATCAGTATATATTTTCATTGTTCTTCATTGTAAGATATATTTTTATTTCTCTATAATTTTATTTTGGTGATAATTGTTGAATTTATGGTTTGTATATGTTAAATTGTGTATATAAACTGTTTTTATGTGATTTAGAGTTAACTAATCCATGAAAACATGCTAAATATGAAGAAAATTATATTATAGTGAGTTTACAATAGTTTATACATGAATATGGCATATGTGATGTTAAAATTGATATTCAATTCAAGTTTTAATGCGTAAATTGGTTTTTGATTATGAAAATATATGAAGAAACAAAAACAATGTGATTTAAACGGACTGTTTTGATTAAGAAACGAATTTATGATAAGTAGGTTTTATACCTACTTATTGGTTACCAACTCACTAGAATTCTGCTCAACTCAAGTATTTTTGGTATTTTTTATTTGATTTTTGTGTTTGTTATGCAATGTGCATTGCTGGAACTCCTAAAGCAACCTAAGGCATAAAATGGCAAGGAAAAGGCATGGTAAACTTGTGCAAAAGGTGAAGATATCATCTGGACTTAAGTAGGTGAGGAGGGAACTTAGAGGATCAATGAAGTGGTAAAGTGAAGAGGAAACGAAATGAAGAAGAAGAAAGTAGCAGACAACAACAACAACAAGAAGCCAGCAGAATTCAATATGCAGAAGCCATCAAAGCTAGCCATGGTGTGCCCGCGCCAGAGGAAAGACAGACGCAGACAAGGTTACCGTGCGGTCGCGCCTCATTAACAAAGGGACATGGCGCGCCCGCGCCATGCACTCAACAACAACACCTACAACGCGCCCGCACCCAAAAAAAAGTGCAATGCCGCGCTGCTGCGCCGGTCACAATTATTATAAAATGATGACTTTTGTAATTTGAAAGAGGAGAGCATATTTGTTATCTTTAGACGATTTGGTTGGTTACCAGAGACATATTATTCAGTTATTATTACTATTATTAGTGTTTGTGACTCTAGAGAGAGTTTATAGTTTTTCCTTTCTTATTTTGAACTTCTCTCTCTAGATTATTGCTTGTTAGTTTTAGGTTTGAATTTGTTAATGAATGTGGACTTGAAAAAGATTGGGAACAGACTTTGAAGCAGGGTTTAACATATTTGATTCCTTATTTCCCGTATATCTTTTTCCTTCATTGTTCATTTCTATATTTTGCTTCAATCCCATAATGGTTGTTGATTCATAAATGAACTAACTTCCATTATGGGATTCTAATGGATTTTAATGTGTAGCCCATATTTGTATGCCAGTATGTGAAGTCTGTATGTTTAACATTGGATTGCCCATCATGGTTGTGCTAAATGATTGAATGCTTGATCACCATTCACATTAATTGCTTGCATGGAATTGGAAAATAAAATATAAGTATAGATTATACCATGATGGCATGTGTTCATGAGACTTATTTGTATTAGGTTTTGTGATTCGTGACATAGATAGGCATATATCGGTTCACCATGTGTAGTCATGAAGAGAGCTTGTGCTTAAATCATTATTGCTATAAATTCACATAGACATATAGTTGGTGGGGTAATTGTGATGCTTACATGAATTCTATTATTTGTGGATTTTATGTAAATTGAACATAGTTCATTGAAAGATGGTTATGGTATACTTTTGTGCTCTCGGCTAGTTTCCCATATTAAATAATTAGACATGACATGAGGCATGCATTTTGGATAAAACATTAAATGATATTAGGATCCCATTTCTGTCCAATTTGATTACCTTACCTTTAGTAATTTTTATCTTTGTGTTGATAATTAATTTAGATATCAATTTATTTGTTGAATGATCGTTTGAGCATACAGAAATAGCGATTAGGTTGTTGCATGATAGCTTAGATTTATTCAACTTTCTCCGTGGGATCGACACTTTCTTACTTTGTACTACTTGTTGACTAGTGTATACTTGCATGAGTTAGAGTCTGTTTTGTTAAACCAAAACGGATTCAACATATTCTTGGCGCCGTTGCCGAGGAAATGCGTTTATTTGTATTACTGTCGTCATAAACTAAACCTAGATTTGTGTGACTTAGACAATTCTATTCTTTTCTTATTTATATTTTATTTTTATTTGTATTTCAGGTACTTGTTTATATTTTATGCACACGCGATCGACAAATTCCGAGTTGGTACCTGTACATGATAATATCAATGGTAGAGGTTAAAAGTTGAGAGAAAGACAAAGTACACAGGTAGATACTGAGACTTCATCATCTAGTATGGCAGAAGAGCAAAGAGAATAGCACAGGGCCTTGAGGGATTACTCAATGCCTAATATTAATGAGTTACAGTCAAGCATAGTGAGGCATACTATAGCAGCTAATACTTTTGAGATAAAGCCAGGCACTATACAAACGGTGCAAAATTCAGTACAATTTGGGGGTGCTGCTACATAATGACCCGAATGATCACTTGTTGAGCTTCATAGAAATATGTGACACCTTTAAGTATAATGGGGTGTCAAAAGATGCAATTAGGCTCAGGCTGTTCCTATTTTCCTTAAGGGATAAGACTAGAAGTTGGCTCCACTCTTTGTATGTGTGGTCTATCACTACATGGGAGGAATTAGCGCAGAAGTTCTTAGCCAAATTTTTCCAAATGGCTAAAACTGCAAAAATGAGGACTGAGATTTCCCTGTTTAAACAATAGTAGGGTGAAAAACTATATGAAGCATGGGAACGCTACAAAGAGATGCTAAGGAAATGCCCCCATCATGGAATACTGGATTGATGGTAATAAACACTTTTTTTATAATGGATTGGGTTTGCAATCAAGGCCGGTAGTAGATGCTGCTGCGGGAGGAGCCTTATGGGCAAAAAGTTATGAAGAAGCGTATGATGTCATAGAGACAATGACACAAAATGATTTTCAAAATCCTACCGTCAGGATGCCACAACCTAAAGTTGCGGGAATGTTAGAGGTAGATGCCATTATAGAGTTGTCAGCTCAGATGACAGCTATGGCGAAGAAAATTGATTCTTTGGAGGATAACAAAGTCAAGCCAATTGCTTATATATGCGAGATATGTGCGGGGTCACATCAGACAGACCAGTGTCCTATTAGTTCAGAATTAGTGCAGTATGTGAACAACTACCAGAAGAACCAGAATCAATTTCAGAATGCTTATAACCCCAACAACTGCAACCATCCCAATTTTAACTGGAATAACAATCAGAACAACAATCAACACCAACAAAATCAACAATTTTAGTCTCAACATCAGTACCAATCACAACCATCTCACCAATAATAAGCACCAAAACCACCCTACCTTCCTGGATTCCAACAACAACCACAACATCATCCACCACCTGCACCTTAGCCAGAGAAAAAGTCAGAAATGGAAGAGATGATGCTCAAGTACACAACGAATACAGAGGTTATGATCAAGAGCCAAGCTGTGGCTATAAAGATTTTGGAAACTCAGATGGGACAAATGGCCAGTATGTTAAACAATAGACCACAAGGGGCCTTGCCAGGTACGACAGAAGCAAATTTAAGAAGAGAGGGAAAGGAACAATGTAAGGCCATTACTCTAAGGTAAGGGAAGCAAATGGCTGATATTCAGGCCAATGCACTCGCGCCACTTGCACAAAGGGATACCGTGTGGCCGCGCCACGAGGAAAATGGTTCTGATGAAAGTTTGATAAAATAAGGTTCTGAACAGAGGGACATAGAGAAGAAGAATGAAGAGTTACCTGAGAAATCAGTGACTAGACCACCACTTGTTCATCCCCCCTGTTCCATATCAATAAAGAATGCAGAAACAAAGGGAAGATAAACAATTTAACAAGTTTTTTGAGGTATTCAAGAAGCTACAAATTAATATACCCTTCGCTGAGGCATTAGAACAAATGCCAAGTTATGCAAAGTTCATGAAGGGATTCTTGTCAAGGAAGAAATGATTAGAGGATTTCGAGACTGTAGCCTTGAATGAAGAGTGTAGTGCAGTGCTTCAGCGTAAGTTTGATGAAGAATGCCTGGCGGCATTTAAACATTTGAAGAAAAAGTTAACTACAACACCAGTGATCACAACACTAGATTGGGACCTTCCGTTTGAATTGATGTGTGATGTAAGTGATTTTTCTGTGGGAGCTATTTTAGGCCAGCGTAGGGATAAGATCTTCCATGTGATTTATTATGCGAGCAAGACCCTCACTGATGCTCAGTTAAACTACAGCACCACAGAGAAGGAACTTTTAGCAGTTACGTATGCATTCAATAAGTTTTGAGCTTATTTGATTGGGACCAGGGTGATAATGTACACAGACCCTACAGCAATCCGGTATTTGGTGGATATTTCTTTTGTAAGAATTTGATTCAGAAATCAAGGACAGGAAAGGGATTGAGAATCAAGTGGTGGACCACTTATCAAGATTGGAAAATCCAGGAAGGGATGTAAATGATAAGGTTATGATTAATGAGACTTTCCCAGGTGAGCAATTATTTGTGGTGAAAGGTGAAGTGCCATGGTTCGCAGACTATGCAAACTATTTAGTGATCAAGATAATCCCTACTTACTTGACTGGGCATCGAAAGAAGAAATTTTTGGATGATGTGAAATGGTTTGTATGGGATGAGTTGTACTTGTTCAAGCAATGTGCCGATCAAATGATAAGGAGGTGTATTCCATATAGCGAAACAGAGGGTATACTGCAAGATTACCACGCACCATTGTATGGAGGTCACTATGGAGGTGAAAGGAAAGCGGCTAGAGTTTTGCAAGTAGGATTCTACTAGTCGAAAATTTTTAAAGATTCTTATATTTTTTTTCAGAAATACAACAGATGTCAGCGAGCAGGGAACATATCCAAGAGAAATGAAATGCCTTTGAATACAATCCTCGAGGTAGAAATTTTTGATGTTTGGGGGATAGACTTCATGGGGCCTTTTATTTCATCATGCGAGAACTTATACATTTTATTGGCAGTCGACTACGTATCCAAGTGGGTGGAAGTGGCAGCTCTTCCAATGAATGATGCTAAAGTGGTCCTAAGATTTTTACAAAGGAGTATTTTCACAAGGTTTGGGACTCCGAGGGCCGTTATTAGTGATGAAGGCAACCATTATTATAATCTTCAATTCACAGCTCTGTTGGCTAAGTATCGGGTGAGTCATCAAATTGTTACAGCTTACCACCCCCAGACTAATGGCTAATAAGAGGTATCAAATCGTGAGGTGAAGAGAATTCTAGAAAATATCGTGAATCCCACAAGGAAGGACTGGTCCTTGAAGCTAGATGATGTAGTATGGGCTTATAGGACTGCTTATAAGACACCATTGGGAATGTCACAATTTCAACTTGTATATGAAAAGGCTTGCCACCTTCCCATAGAGCTCAGACACAAGGCATATTGGGCAATAAGGAAGTTGAATTTCGACTTGACGGCTGTAGGAGAAAAACATCTACTCCAACTCAATGAGTTGGATGAATTCCAATTGCAAGCCTACGAGAACTCCAAACTGTACAAGGAAAAGGTAAAGCGATGGCATGACCGTAAGATTTTGGAAAGGGTGTTTGAACTGGGGCAAAGAGTGTTATTATTTAATTCCAAACTTAAACTCTTCCCAGGGAAGCTCAAGTCAAGGTGGTTAGGGGCATTTACTGTGAAGACGGTTTATCCACATGGTGCGATCGAGATTTTTGATAAGTTCCCAGACAAGCCTTTCAAAGTCAATGGACAGCGGCTTAAGCACTATTATGGTGGTGAGGTTGACAGCCAGAAGGTTACCTCAATTCTTTCTACTACATGATTGTAGCAGAGATAGTCAAGCTAACTGACTATAAATTAGTGCTCAATGGGAGGCACCCCATTATTTCTCTTCTCTCCTTTTGTTTAATTCTTTGTGAATCATGTTTATTCCTCATCTTCATGTTTAATTCTTGATAGCATAAAATTTTTAACACAAGTTTTGTTGGAACTTAATGCACATATCATCTTGGTTAGGATGAGCATATAGAGCATTCTTTTTTATATATTCATTCATACATGTTATTTACTACATATTTTGATTTGGGGAATTGGTATATCTAATAATTGTAAATGCTTTAAATTCAGGTGATTTGAAGAGTGTCACTGCCTACTTATTTTCTACTTCAAGTGAAGCTCATTTTTTTTAAGGTACAGGTGGTATGACCTTGACAACAGTAGTTCATATTTTTTTCACACAGCTTCTATACATTCTAGTTCACAACGCGCTCGTGCCCTTCATACATTTTACATCAGTGCGCCCGCGCCATCAGCAAGCTTAAACTCAGCGCAACCGTGCCTGAGGTAAATTGCAGAAAATTTTAAACGTTTTAAAATCGTGCCCCACTCCACTTCTTTTTTCAGTTATCATTCTTTTAAATGTGCGCCTACCCACTCTCTTCTTAAAACTTAAAACTCTATCTCTTCCCATTCTCCAAACGGTTCCCATTCAAAATAATAACTACTCATCCCATGATTTCTACGCAATCGATTTCCTTGCCCCACTCAATCTCTTTTCTATATCACCCATTCAAATAATTAGGGTTTGTCAGAGTGTTGGAAAGCCATGAGTTTGGGGGTGTCCTTTGTTTTTCAAAGTATACATAAATTGTTTCATCAGTAAAGTTCTACTCTTCTTCTCAGTTAGTGTTCTCTTCATCAATTACTATGGGGCCAAAGAGAGCACGTTCCCGTACTCCAGAGTCATCATCTTCAAGTAGCCAAAGTGAGGACATAGTAGACCTCACCAAGTTCGTCAGCCTAGATGCTTAGATGGAGTACTACATGATAGTAGCAAAAACCTTTGTGACGGAACGAGGTTTAAAACCTGAGAAATAAGATGGCCAACTCTGGGACATGATACAAGAGAGAGGATGGGTTGGAGTGGTGTCTACTACAATGCCTGCACCCATGGGTATTGTTCGTGAGTTTTATGCTAACACGAAGGAAACCATGAGTGGACTGTCTTTTGTCAGAGGGGTTCTAGTTGATTATCGCCCACAGGCGATTAGAGGAGTTTTCAACTTACCTAACCCATTAGCTGGATGTGTTAACTGGGTGGAGGCTGCAAGGTTCGAGACCAACTTAGACAGGTCATCGCTAACTTGTGCGTACCGGGTACACAGTGGAATTACAAGCCTGGCACAAATCAACCTAAAAATTTTCTGAGTGCAGCCCTTAACTGCTACGCCAAAGCCTGGAACTTATTTATCTGTGCAAAGCTGATGCCTTCATCCCACCAGCATGACATTCCTTTCGATCGAGAAATAATTTTGTGGGGAATCGTCACAGGAAAATATATAGATGTGGGTCACCTCCTAAATCAAAATATGCTACGCTACATGAGGGGGAGCACCATAGGAAACATCAGACATGCATCAGTTGTTGCCCATTTATGTGCGCGAGCGGGGGTCACTTGGGTGAATGAATAGATGCAATACCAGAGCCAAGACATCGCTCATACCACGATCGCCAAGTTTAAGGATTTGACAAGAGGAACACCACATCCGAGGGTCAAGGGCTTCATTCTTCTAGCCACATCTTCAGTGTTGTCTCCGCAGCCACCACAGCCAACTAAAGCAGGAACTTCAGTCCATGCCATTACTGAAAATGATGATCGCCACCTTAGACGATTAGAGAGGAAAGTGGATGCCATGTATGACAATTTCTCAGCGTTTGCTAATGAGTTATCGCGGTCAATAGCCGAAGCATTTGTGCAGCAAGGAACAATGCTAGAGTGGCCTAAGTTCTGGATAGCTGTGCCTTTTGCTCTGCCAGACTCACCACCAGAGGAGGGTGGCCATGCTGATAATTAGGGGAGTTCTTGTATCCCTTTACCTTCATTCATTAAGGACAATGAATATTATAAGTTTTGGGGTATTAGGTGATTATTAGTGTAGTGTAGAGCATGCAGTTTAATTTGCATCATTTATGCATGTTTAATATAATTTTTGCATGTTTGTGTTTAGTTTAATTGTGCAGAAATTTTTTGCATTTTATTATTTTATTATTTTATGTGTTAAAATTAAATGAATTTAATTGATTATTTTGTGGGGAATAGTAAGCTATGTGAAGTATTGTCGTTCTAATGACCTAGAATGTGTTAATTTGTGGTTAAGATTATTTTTATGTAAGTTACTATGACCGCTAACATAGTTAGGAATATTTTTTTGGAATTTCCAAGATGAAAATAAATATTTTCGAGAAATTTCCATATAAAACACTATTCATTCGTTTACGTTAGGAATTATTTTGAAATTCCGAGAAACGCATAATGATGGAATATCATGATAAGAAGGAATATCTGATAATATTTCATTTATGACAAAACGCAGTTTTCGCCTGCGGACTTAAAACCTAAGGGTTGAGTATATTGATTTTCGAGGAGGAAATAATATGCGTAGAAGGAATGGCGTTAGAGTTAATGCGAGTGTTATACATTTATGGTACTATTTAGTATCTATGTGTAATACGATGTGTAAATACGAAGTACGATACGATTATTGTACGTGTAGTATACGATGAGAATATGCAAATTGTACGTTTAGAATATGATTCGTATTATAGTATTAAGATTAAGTCTTAATGACTAAGTCATTTGAGTTGGATTTTATTAGTCCAATTGTTAAATGACCAAGCCTAAGGAGATTAGTTGGTTAAGCCCAAGTCATGGCCCAATGTTTATTTAGTTAAGCCCAATTCGTTAAAACCAAACCGTGGATCGATCCGGGTGGATCACCGAATGGGTAAAACCCATGGGTAAACCCATGGGATAACCCATGGCTTGTGGTGGGCCGACCACCTTGGTGTGGACTCAAGCATAAGGCTTGGTCACCAAATATTTTACTTGGTGACCAAGAGTGAATAGTAAGGAGGTTAGTGTGTGTAATGTCCAAGTTACCCTCCATTCTAATTTCCTATAAATAAGAAGGCAAGGTTGGCCATTTGAGAGTTTTACAAATTCCAACCTTGATTATTTGAGAGAGAAAGAGAGGTATACTTATAAATCCTACACTTTGGAAGCTTGATCTTATAGATTTTCAAGAGAGTTTCACAAGGATTCTTAAGGTATAATCCTTACCTTTTATCTCCATCTCTTTTTGATTTTTCTTTTATCTTGGAGAATCATAGATGGGTGGTATATGTCTTTTATGAGGGATTAAAGATGGCTTACCATAGATTAAATCTCTACAAGCCATGAGATTATAAGAATTATAAGGTTTAATATAGTATTGAACCATGAAATATTGTTTGTTGATATTGATCGTCTATAAATTATTGAACTCCATCAATATGTTAATATATGCATCTTGTTTGGTTAGGATGTAGATATGAAATCCATGGAGTATTCCATGTGATTTGGCTTAGAGAACCCTAGTAACGAAGTTATGGCAAATTTAACGTAATTAGACGTTAAATGTTGAATTCCGGATTGGTAGTCAAATGTTGCTGTGAGACTTGAAAGTGTTGGTTTTCAATGTCAACACGTGAGATAGGTTGATTAAGAGTTGTGGGTTCGAGAATTGTCAGATTCTGACTTAAAACAAAGAAACGAGCATTGAACGCTCATTAACGTTTACGAACGTCTAGAAAATGAACTTAATAGTGAATTTTGAGTTATCGGATTCGAACATGTTGAATTCTTATATGAGCACGTAAGGTATATCATTTATGACGTGTAGGCTTTTGAATGGACCAAATCGGGCTTAAAACGAAGAAGTTATGGCCTCGGGAATTTGACAAAATTTTTTAAAATTTTGGGAAATCGAATCGAGGTCTGGTGGCTGGCGCCGCATAGTGCCATTAGACTAACATAGTAATGTTTACATTGCTAAATGCTAAAAGCAGCCGCCACTGATAGTATAGAGTCTCGCTTGTTTAAAGACCGAGACCATGAGTTAGCCATCGCTAACTGGTAAGCATGGCTTGCCAAGATCTTGCATATAAGTAGCTTGCAGCGTGAAAGTGTAAGGCCTTGGATTCTAATTTAGGTTTTGAACTTCAATTGTTTGGGGACCTAAAGGGATAAGGTTTGTACACTTCATAAGTGTATTAAAGTTATTCCTATACTACCTATACTAAGGTATATGGTATGAAACTTAGGAACGTAATTCCTGTTAACACGATATGTACAATGAACAAAGTTGGTACCTTATCAACGATGTTTGAGTCCGGTTAATAAACGTCAGTTGAGTAATAAACCGGGATGAAGGGTAATAAGTCATGTTGACTTTAGTAAATGATATTAAGATAACAAAGACATAGAAGAGAAAGAAGCTTGTAGGAACAATGTGAACATTTGTTTGATAGCTAATTACAGTGTGCTATGTGAATATATCATGTAGATTCTGTAAAGGCTGTGGTCAGTCGATTAAATTATTTGAAGATGCTGAAAGGCAAGTTTTCTTAATGCTTGTCTAACTTCCATGTTAGCCAAGTTTTATATGATTCGTTGAACTGAATCGCAAGACTTGTTTTAAATAAAGGGTCGATGCCAGATTTTAATTCGGCTAGACTATTCCTAATATATAGATTGATTATGATTAATATCTTTCTATATAGAAATGTTAACTCTATCCTATGCCAAGTAATTGGTACGGATGTAAAGGTAAGGTTTGTCTATGAACAAACAAAAGTATTTTTTTTCATCGATTATTCGATGGGCATGCGAGTTTGCCAAAAATATTAAACGTAAATACGTTTAATGAATGAGTATTGATCAACATAGAGTACAATTGGCTGATCACCTAGAAGTGCTCGTAAGTTATCGGATGAACGACCTTAGTGGTGTGGACTCCCTTTCAAGTATGAAAACTAAAAGTTACTGTTCATGGTTTATCGACCGGTTTAGAATTCCTAATCTATTCTATACTTTGGGAATTGATGTTATGAGCTGTTAAAGTATTATTGATTCATAATACTTCATAACTATTGTTCAGTTATGTCGGAATTGTTATATAATTCACGAATGTGGTATTACTGTTATCCTTGATTAAACTCTTTGTTATCATGCTCACTTTCTTGCGTGAATTATATAACTGCAGTTAAGGATGAACGTACTGTGAATGCCAAACGAGATAAGGGCAAAGCTAAGATGGATGCTTAGTCGTTATGTAATAGTTTAGAAAGTTTGTATGTATTATACATTATGAACAATGAACTATGTAACCGTTTTATGAACCTGGGAAGGATTGTACTTTGGTTGTAATAAAAAGATAGTAAATACATTCATTTTGTTGTATTTCAATGGAATGATTGTATGGATGTTAGTACAGTGGAGCACCATATGTCGGGTTGGAAGATACCTGAATTTTGGGGCGTCACAGGTTGGTATCAATGCCTTAGGTTATAAAACTTAAGGGGGGAAAACCTTAGGCTAATAACCTCGTAAGGAAGGTAAAGTCCGAGGAATAAAATTCAAGTCCATTGAATTAATAAGATATTGAGATAACTTTCGAGATCAAAAGGATTAAAAGATGGAAATTAATCTTAAAGATATTAAATGTGATTTGTGCTTATACTATTATTGTGTATTATGTACTAATCAACGTGTTATGTGTTTGTAGATGTCAACCGATAGCTTGATGTTTAGAAAGCGTGGAAATGATAAGTGAGGATTGATTGAATCAAGTTGAGATAGTACCAATGCCAAAGTGGCGGAGGTACCAATAGTAGTACTAGATGACTCGGACATTGAGGAGTACATCTACGAGGAGGAATACCGAGGAGACTATGGGTTTAGCATCATACCTTAACGAGATGCTAGAGCGTGGAGGAGGAAATGGAGGTGACAATGTGTGGTGCCTACTCAGAGTCAACACCTCCGGATGCAATGAGAGCAGAGACTGCTCGTGTTGATAGGAATGTGCATCGCAAGATAGTAGTAGAGACTCGGATTGAAGAGATAATCGCTTTATGAGAAGGAATCTGCAGAGGCAGACTTTGAGTCAGAGCACGACGAGAAAGTGCTTATGACTGATAAGGCTCGTGACTATAAGGATGAGGTCCTTGAGCTACAGAAGAAACTGGTTGAGAAAGACCAGAAGATAGCTAGAATGTCATACATCCACGAATGCGCTCATGAGGATTTCAAGCTGAAAATTGCTTGTTATTCTATTGAGTCAGGGCAGACTCGACATACCATAAGTCGAGATATAGTGTCGATTCTGGCAAATCAGAAATATGAGAATGTCGTTCGACAGTGTTAGTAGATCGTTAGATCTTTTTGTATATGGTGGTAGTGACGTAAAGCCCTCTTTTGTATAATTAAAGGGTAGTCTTTTGTAAATCCCAATTTTGTAGAAGGCAATCATGGATAGTATGTAATAGCTTTTGGCT
This sequence comes from Panax ginseng, assembly GCA_020205605.1. Taxonomy (NCBI): domain Eukaryota; kingdom Viridiplantae; phylum Streptophyta; class Magnoliopsida; order Apiales; family Araliaceae; genus Panax; species Panax ginseng. The sequence goes on along the minus strand of CM035130.1, from coordinate 124,400,527 downwards.
AAGGGAACATGATGTAAATAGTTTTGACTATGAAAGCATATTTATATAATGAAGTTTTTATTAAATGTGCTTGTTGTGGTATGAATGGTTGTTATTGATTGAGAATGATAGCAAAGTAGTTAAATAGATAATAACAAAGCTTTATTTATTTAATCGAGAATTATGTCGTAGAAGGAGACAACGTAATCAAGAGGTCAAGTCTCATAATGAGAATCGGGGGGTCCTAATAACCCTATGCAAGAGTTCATTAATTTATTAACTATCAATGATTTAACCAAGTGGGGGTGGGATTCTGTAGTAGCTCTGGGGTAGCAAGAACAACTACCTTTAAGGACTTTAAAAGTGTGGGTCCTCCCGAGTTCCGAGGAAAGCGGACTGTTAGAAACCAGACATGGGTAAGAGAGATTGAGAAGGTGTTTGTGATAACAAACATAGGTGAGGCTTGAAGACTTCTTTTGCGACTTACATGATGAAGGGGGAAGCCAACCTCTTGGTGGGAGGCTCACGAGGTGGGGGCTAGGATGAGAGGCATTACGTGGGAACAGTTTAAGAAGGTCTTCTTGAAAACTATTTCCCTACTAGCATGCGAGGTAGGATGGAAATTAAGTTCCTAGAACTTAAGCGAGGGGGATATGACAGTTCCAAAGATGTCGCCAAGTTTAACGAATTGGCGAGAGATTTGCTCCACACCGGTGGATCTGAGAGAGAGAAAGGTGTGCGAGGTTTGAGCGGGGCTTAAAACCACGGCTCTCTGATAGGATATCGGTTTTCCAGAGTGCTTCCTACGGGACCATTCTGGAAAAGGTGATAATAGCTGAAGGTGGTGGTGAGGCATTGTCTCAGTACCACAAAGAGCGAAAGATCAAGAGCAAGTTAGAAGGAGGTAGTAAGGCCGAAGTTTCCAGTGGAAGTGGCAATTTGCCAAAGAGAAAGAATTTTAACCCTGGGAATACTGGGGTAAAGTAGGGAGATCCCAAACGGAGGACGGAAGCATGTAAGACATGCGGAAAGCCTCACATGGGAGTCTATTTAAAGGGGAAAGTAGTATGCTACAACTGTGGACAGGAGGGGCATTTGTCACCCAACTATCCTAACCCTAAGAAGAACCAGGGATGTTTTGTCTGTGGGTCAGTGGATCACATGGCAAGAAATTGCCCGAAGAAGGGTTTAGAGGGGAATAAGAGTTCTGGTAGTGGTAAATTAGCCATTACTGGACCAACACCATCGGTGGGTAGACCCTCAGCTCGTACGTTTAATATGACTATCCAAGATGCGGTTGCATCAATGGATGTGGTAGCAGGTATCATTCCGGTCAATAAGATAAATGCTTATGTGCTATTTGATTCGGGTGCTACTTGTTCTTTTATAGCATGTGAATTTGCTAAGTGATTAGGTGTAATCCCTGAGAAGTTACCTATACCTTTAGACGTTAAGGTAGAAAACGAAGAGATAATCCCCATTGAACAAATTTATAAGGATTGTTGCGTAGAAATTAGAGGAAATAAGTTATCGGTAGATTTGGTAACAATAAGGTTAAAAGAATTTGATGTAATTCTTGGTATGGATTGGTTGATTAACCATAAGGCGATAATAGATTGCCATAAGAAAAGTGTAAACCTTCGGTTTTCTAAGAAAACCAAGGTAGTGTTCTTTGGTAGTAAATCATCGAGACGCTCTTGTGTTATGTCTCATGACACAAGCTAGGAAGATGTTGAGAAAAGGTGTGTAGGTTATTCATGCCATGTTGTGGATACCCAAAGAGTGGGAACATCCTTGGACCAGATACCTATAGTGCAAGAGTTCGCGGATGTATTTTCGGAGGAGTTTCTAGGGTATTCCACCCGGACGAGGAGGTAGAGTTTGTAATTGATTCATTATATCGGGGAACGACACCGATTTCAAGGGAACCATATCGGATGGTGCCATTTGAGATGAAGGAGTTAATGGTTCAATTACAAGAACTATTAGATAGGAAGTACATTCAACCGAGTGTGTCTCCTTGGGGAGCACCAGTGTTGTTTGTAAAGAAGAAGGATGGGTCGTTAAGGCTTTGTATCGACTATCGAGAGTTGAACAAATTAACGATTAAGAATAAATACCCTTTGCCCAGGATCGATGATCTATTTGATCAGTTGAAAGGGGCAAAGTATTTTTCTAAGATAGATTTACGCACGGGGTATCATCAGTTAAAAGTGAGGAAGGAAGATGTACCTAAGACAACGTCCAGGACTCGTTATAGTCATTACGAGTTTCTGGTGATGTCGTTTGGGTTGACAAAGGCGTCAGCCGCATTTATGATATGATGCATATAGTGTTCAAACAATATTTGGACACGTTCGTAGTAGTGTTCATTGATGATATTCTAGTCTATTCTAAGACGTCAGAAGATCATGCAGAACATTTAAGAATAGTGTTGGAAACACTAAGGAAGGATAAGTTGTATGCGAAATTCACAAAGTGTGAATTTTGGCTTGAGCGAGTGCAGTTTCTAGGGCATGTTATCGATAAGGATGGCATTTCCGTAGATCCAGCAAAAGTAGAAGCAGTTAATGAATGGGAGCAACCGAAAACACCAACTGGAGTTCGGAGTATTCTGGGATTAGCGGGATACTATAGAAGGTTCATTCCGGACTTTTCTAAAATAGCTACTTTGTTGACAAATCTGACAAGAAAGTAGGTGAAGTATGTGTTGACTGAAAAATGTGAGAACAGTTTTCAGGAGTTGAAGAAGAGGTTAAGTGAGGCACCTGTATTATCCTTACCAGACGATACAGGAAATTTTGTAGTGTATAGCGATGCTCGTGATAAAGGACTGGGTTGCTTGTTCATGCGTAGCATGGCAAGGTCATTCTCGTATGTCGTCATGTCAATTGAAGGATTATGAGAAGGTTTATCCTACTCATGACCTGGAATTGGCAGCTGTAGTTTTTGCCCTAAAGATATGGAGGCATTATCTTTATGGTGAGAAGTGTGAGATATACACGGACCACAAAAGTCTAAAATATATCTTTACACAGAAGGAGTTGAACATGAGGTAGAGAAGGTGGTTAAAGTTAATAAAGGATTATGACTGTGATATCTTATATCATCCGAGGAAAGCAAATGTAGTAGTCGATGCGTTAAGTAGGAAGGGTAGAGAGAAACTGTCAATGTTAACAACTCAGAATGAGTTGATAACAACGATGGCAAGCATGGAGCTAGAAGTTAAGTTACCAGAAAAAGTTGGGGAAATGGTGGAACTGGTTAGGAGAGTACAATTGAGTAACGAAGAATGCCAATAGATATAGAAGAGGATAGAAGATGAAGAGAAGACTAAGTATAACCTCGATAAGGAGGGATTACTTCGTTTTGAAGGAAGAATTTTGGTTCCAAATGATCCCAAATTAAAGGAAGAAATAATGATGGAGGCTCATATTTTGAGGTATTTGATACATCCATTAGTATGAAGATGTATCAAGACCTTCGTCAGAACTTTTGGTGGCCAAACATGAAGAAGGAGATAGCAGAATACGTTAGTAGGTGCTTAACTTGTCAAAAAGTTAAGGCTGAACACCAACGACCTAGCGGGTTGTTGCAACCGTTAGAAATTCCAGAGTGGAAGTGGGAGCACATCACGATGGACTTTGTGGTGGGACTTAGACAACCGTAAAAGGATACGATGCTATTTGGGTGATAGTGGATCGATTGACGAAATTGGCTCATTTTCTACCAATAGGAGTCAAGTATAACTTGGATCAGTTAGCTAAGTTGTATGTCAAGGAAATTATTTCCAGACATGGAGTACCTGTTTCGATCGTGTCAGATCGTGATCCACGATTCACATCGAACTTTTGGAGGAGTTTACAAGAGCAAATGGGAACACAGTTAAGATTGAGTACGGCGTATCATCCTCAGATGGATGGTCAGAGTGAAAGGATAATTCAAATGCTAGAAGATATGTTAAGATCTTGCGTTATGGATTTCAAGGGGAGTTGGGAAGAATATCTACCATTGGTGGAATTTTTGTACAACAATAGTTTTCACGCTAGTATAGGCATGCCGCCTTACGAAGCGTTGTATGGAAGGAAGTGCCAAACTCCATTGTGTTGGGATGAGGTGGGCGAACATTGGATGTTGGGACCTGAGATGGTACATCAGACAGCGTACATGGTGAAGTTAATACGTACTCGAATAGTTGTTGCTCAAGATAGGCAGAGAAAGTATGCCCATCCTCACAGAGAAAAGAGAGAATTCGATGTAGGATCTTTTATTTTTCTAAAAGTATCGCCTTGGAAAGGGAAGATACATTTTGGGAATAAAGGGAAGTTAAGTCCAAGGTTTGTAGGACCTTTTGAGATTTTAAGAAGGGTAGGAGAAGTAGCTTATGAAGTAGCTTTACCTCCTGAGATGGAACACATTCATAATGTGTTTCATGTGTCGATGTTAAGGCCCTTATAAACCGGGACTATAAACACGTGATAGAATATGAATCTATCCAAATAGAGAAAGACTTGTCCTATGAGGAACTTCTAGTTCAAATTATTGATAGGAAGGAACAAGTTTTAAGAAATAAGGTAATACCTTCAGTGAAGGTGTTATGGAGAAACTACAATGCTAAAGAAGCAACGTGGGAGCTCGAAAGTAAAATGATGGAAGATTTTCCTCATTTGTTTATGTAATTATAAGCTAAGATTTTGGGGACAGAATCCTTATAAGGAGGAGAGAATGTAACGCCCGAGAAAATCGAATTTATATGACAATTAAATTTCTATTTTATTATGTGAATTAAATGAATTTAATTGATTATTTTGTGAGTAAGCTATGTGAAGGTCATTCTATGACCTAGAATGTGCTAACATGGTTAGTATTATGGTTACGTGCTAGGAATATTTGTTTGGAATTTCCAGGAAGAAAATAAATATTTTCTGAGAAATTTCTGTAAAAACATTATTCATCCGTTTCTGTTCGGGGAATTATTTTGAAATTCTGAGAAATATGTAATGATGGAATATCGTGATAAGAAGGAATATCTGATAATATTTCATTTATGACAAACGCAGTTTTCGCCTGCGGACTTAAAACCTAAGGGTTGAGTATATTAATTTTCGAAGAGGAAATAATATGCGTAGAAGGAATGGCGTTAGAGTTAATGTGAGTGTTATACATTTATAGTATTATTTAGTATCTATGTGTAATACGATGTGTAAATACGAAGTACGATACGATTATTGTACGTGTAGTATACGATGAGAATATACGAATTGTACGTTTAGAATATGATTCGTATTATAGTATTAAGATTAAGTCTTAATGACTAAGTCATTTGAGTTGGATTTTATTAGTCCAATTGTTAAATGACCAAGCCTAAGGAGATTAGTTGGTTAAGCCCAAGTCATGGCCCAATGTTTATTTAGTTAAGCCCAATTCATTAAAACCGAACCGTGGATCGATCCGGTGGATCACCGAATGGGTAAAACCCATGGGGCAACCCATGGGATGACCCATGGCTTGTGGTGGGCCGGCCACCTTGGTGTGGACTCCAAGCATAAGGCTTGGTCACCAAGTATTTTACTTGGTGACCAAGAGTGAATAGTAAGGAGGTTAGTGTGTGTAATGTCCAAGTTACCCTCCATTCTAATTTCCTATAAATAAGAAGGCAAGGTTGGCCATTTGAGAGTTTTACAAATTCCAACCTAGATTATTTGAGAGAGAAAGAGAGGTATACTTATAAATCCTACACTTTGGAAGCTTGATCTTATAGATTTTCAAGAGAGTTTCACAAGGATTCTTAAGGTATAATCCTTACCTTTTATCTCCATCTCTTTTTGATTTTTCTTTTATCTTAGAGAATCATAGATGGGTGGTATATGTCTTGTATGAGGGATTAAAGATGGCTTACCATAGATTCAATCTCTACAAGCCATGAGAATATAAGAATTATAATGTTTAATATAGTATTGAACCATGAAATATTGTTTGTTGAGATTGATCGTTTATAAACGATTGAACTCCATCAATACGTTAATATATGCATCTTGTTTGGTTAGGATGTAGATATGAAATCCATGGAGTATTCCATTTGATTTGGCTTAGAGAACCCTAGTAACAAAGTTATGGTGAATTTTACGTAATTAGACGTTAAACGTTGAAAATGTTGAATTCTGGATTGGTAGTCAAATGTTGCCGTGAGACTTAAAAGCATTGATTTTCAATGTCAACATGTGAGATAGGTTGATTAAGAGTTGTGGGTTCTAGAATCATCGGATTCTGACTTAAAACGAAGAAAACGAGCATTGAATGCTCATTAACGTTTACGAACGTCTAGAAAATGAACTCAATAGTGAATTTTGAGTTATAGGATTCAAAAGTGTCAAATTCTTATATGAGCATGTAGGGTATGTCATTTATGATGTGTATTCTTTTGAATGGACCAAATCGGGCTTATAACGAAGAAGTTACTGACCCGGAATTTCACAAAATTTTTAAAATTTTAGGAAATCATGAATCGAGGTGCAGGCGTGGCGGCATAGACATAGTATATAAATTGTCGCGCCAGTAAATAGCCACTGACCTGAATAATGTTTCACACACTAAATAAATAGCAATAGCGCCATTGATAATATAGAGTCTCTCTTGCCAGAAAGCGCCGAGGCAAGGAGTTAAATATCGCTAAGCTGGCGCCATGCAACGCCGCCTAATATCAGATAAAAGTTATGCACATGTGCATGAGTGTAAGGCCTTGGATTCTAATTTAGGTTTTGAACTTCAATTGTTTGGGGACCTAAAGGGATAAGGTTTGTACACTTCATAAGTGTATTAAAGTTATTCCTATACTATCTATACTAAAGTATATGGTATGAAACTTAGGAATGTAATGCCTGTTAACACGATATGTACAATGAACAAAGTTGGTACCTTATCAACGATGTTTGAGTCCGGTTAATAAACGTCAGTTGAGTAATAAACCGGGATGAAGGGTAATAAGTCATGTTGACTTTAGTAAATGATATTAAGATAACAAAGACATAGAAGAGAAAGAAGCTTGTAGGAACAATGTGAACATTTGTTTGATAGCTAATTACAGTGTGCTATGTGAATATATCATGTAGATTCTGTAAAGGCTGTGGTCAGTCGATTAAATTATTTGAAGATGTTGAAAGGCAAGTTTTCTTAACGCTTGTCTAACTTCCATATTAGCCAAGTTATATGTGATTCGTTGAACTGAATTGCAAGACTTGTTTTAAAGAAAGGGTCGATGCCAGATTTTAATTCGGCTAGACTATTCGTAATATATAGATTGATTATGATTCATATCTTTCTATATAGAAATGTTAACGCTATCCTATGCCAAGTGATTGGTACGGATGTGAAGGTAAGGTTTGTCTATGAACAAACAAAAGTATTTTTTTTCATTGATTATTCGATGGGCACACGAGTTTGCAAAAAATATTAAATGTAAATACGTTTAATGAATGAGTGTTGATCAACATAGAGTACAATAGGCTGATCACCTAGAAGTGCTCGTAAGTTATCGGATGAACGACCTTAGTGCTGTGGACTCCTTTTCAAGTATGAAAACTGAAAGTTACTGTTCATGGTCTATCGACCGGTTCAGAATTCCTAATCTATTCTATACTTTGGGAATTGATGTTATGAATTGTTAAAGTATTATTGATTCATAATACTTCATAACTATTGTTCAGTTATGTCAGAATTTTTATATAATTCACGAATGTGGTATTACTGTTATCCTTGATTAAACTTGTTGAGCTGTCATGCTCACTTCTTGCGTGAATTATATAACTGCAGTTAAGGATGAACGTACTGTGAATGCCAAACGAGATAAGGGCAAAGCTAAGATGGATGCTTAGTCGTTATGTAATAGTTTAGAAAGTTTGTATGTATTATACATTATGAACAATGAACTATGTAACCGTTTTATGAACCTGGGAAGGATTGTACTTTGGTTGTAATAAAAGATAGTAAATACATTCATTTTGTTGTATTTCAATGGAATGATTGTATGGATGTTAGTACAGTGGAGCACCATATGTCGGGTTGGAAGATACCTGAATTTGGGGCGTCACATGCATGGTGAATGATCCTTTGTATTCATTCTTTATTAAATTATGGAAATGATAAAACGTGGATTAAGAATACTGAGTGAAAATCCATTTATAGTAGCAGTATATTCTATTATATCGAGATATCATTTCTTTTGTACTCGTATGAAATATCATTTTCTTTGGTATTTTTCTTTTACAATTACTATTCACGATAATTGTTGTTCATCCGGTTACTATTCACTCTAGTATTATTGATTAATTATTATCACTTTTCGTGAGATACTATTCACGAATTACTATTCATATGGTTATTATTCACCTAATTACTATTTGAGAATATAAGTTATTCATATTTAGTATTTTTATAATGGGTACTATTCACGTTCTATCTATTCACGAGGTACTATTCATGGGTGCTATTCTAAGTACTATTCATGTGGTACTATTCAAAAAAATATATTTCTATCGGAAAGCCCCAAATTATTTTTGGTACATGAATATTATTTACTAATTTTACTCTACAAAACAATATCATATTAACAATTGAATGTTATTTATTTCTAGATAAATTAAATTATAATTCTAAAATTTATGGGATTGAACTTGTTTTATTGAATTATTATGTCATTGTCATCATCCTCATGCTTATATTGTGATTAAAGAAAGTCATCTTTTACATACATAGATGGACTTGGTATGATTATGACCGAGAATTATTTGGTATAATCATGGTAGTAATATAACGAATGATGTGGTTAAAAAGTCCTCATTGGCCCGTAGTTCATTGATGGACGAGGTTATGGGTATGATTATGACTAGGGATTATTCAGTATAATCATGACCATTGATGATTACATGAATATCCTTGGCCGTGATGCAGGGATGATTTGATTTTATTTATTAAGCTGAGTCTCAGCGATAAAATTGATGAAAAACTTTTTAAATCATAGAAGATAGTAGATTTTATGCTCTACTTGACTCTTCTAATGGATTGCTTATTCATTGCAGCTTGTTGATCTAAAACTTTGTTGTCTATTGTATTCTATCGGTTGTTATACTATTGAAGGCTAAAGATAATTTATTCTACATTATCTTAGTCATAATATTTCTTACTGGGCTAGTTGAGCTCACCCTTTGCTTTCATTGTTCTCTTCAGGAAATGAGAATATAGCTGGGGACTAGTCGGAAAATGGAGTGATGGTCCAGGATAAGTGGTTATAGTAGTCCTCACTATTCTAAAAAATAGTGTGATAATAATTGTAATGAGGACTCCATTGAGTGTGGATATTGTCTAGATGACAATATTTTTATTTAAACTCTTAGATTATGTTTTGTCGTATTTTACACATTCATGTTGTATAATTAAGTTGTATTTGATTTATGTACCATGTATTTGGTGACTCAAGATGGGTGATGTATACTTGTTTTGGGCGCGTCATAGTTGGTATCAAAGCTTAGGGATATGATCCCTGGCCGAGATGTGAGACAAGAACTAGGACGGGAGAGATGGGGAATTCCTTCGCTAGTATGACCTATATAAATTTATTTGGTATTTAATTGGTCGGTCAGAGTATAGGGATAATATGTGATATGTCAATTAACCCTTGTTTTGTGACAGTGTTTGAAAATGGCATATGAAAATGTTGAGATCAGCAATGAAGCACATGAGACCGTTGAGTCACCGACGAACAATACCCAGGATAATGTGCAACAGGAAGATAATAATCCTCAGGTAAATAACAACACCGATCAGATGATGAACGATTAGATGTTTAATGGCTTTATGCAATTAATGCAACATCAGGCGAGAGAGACTCCTGTTCAAAATGCAGGTGGAAACACTGACAACTCTTGGATGGTCACCGCTAAGCAGTTCAAGGAGCTGAGACCACCAGAGTTTTTGGAAAAGCCAGAACCACTTAAGGCGGAGACGTGGATAAAGCAGATTACCAAGATATTTGATGTCTTGGAATGCTCGAGGAGCAAAAGGTTCCCTTCGCCACCTTTTATGTTGCGTGAAGAAGCGATTCTTGGTGTGAATTTGTAAAAAATGTACTGACATGACACACTTAAAATGTTTTGGGAGAAGTTCCAAGAGCTGGTCAATGACAAGTACTTTCCCGAAAGTATTCGTCACATGAAGGAAGTGGAATTCATCAAGTTGGAGCAAAACAATATGACCGTGTCGCAATACGAGGCTAAATTTGCGGAGTTGTCCCGGTTTGCATCCCATTTGGTCAATAATGAGGATCGAATGACGCGAATGTTTCTAAGAGGTTTGAAACCCGATATACGTCAATACCTCGTTTCTCACAAACTTTATTTATATTCGGATATAGTGAATAGGGCTCGATTATTGGAGCACGATAATGAGCCAAGACAACCAAAGGATAACGACCATCAACACGATAATAATAAATGCTTTGGTGGTAACGACCATCGGAATAATGATAACCATCGTGGGGAAATTATCATGCCAAGAATGGTAACCACTTCGGTGGTAATCATGGACAAGATAATAGGAGTGGAAATTTCAAGAATAGAAGGTTCAACAACGATGGAAAGATAGCAGCACGAACACCCATTTTTAAGGAAGGAGAACGACCACCAATTGTATGCTTCAAATACGGAGGGGAAGGACATATCAGTCCAAGCTACACAATGTAGTCGAAAGCATGTTACAATTGTGGAAAAGAAGGTCACCTGGCCCGATTTTGTCGTGTACCAAAGTCAAGTCCAGTTGGGACGGTGGCACCAAAGGCGGATACGGACAAAACAAAGTCGGTGGTTTCAAGAAGAGAATTTTTGTGACTTCTCAAAAGCGCAAGTAACCCGAACAAAATTAGCATGGGTTAGTTAATTATAAATTCTTTGCGAAGTCTACACCTTATTGGATCTGGGTTATACCCATTATTTTATCTCTCTTGTTTTGCGTTCAACGTTTAAATTTGACCTCGGAGAAGTTAGACTTTGACTTATCGGTTGAAACTTCATTAGGAGAAACATTCATTACCTCCACTATTTATAAATCTTGTTTAATTCAAATCGACACCTCACGTTACGTCGATCTTATCTCTTTGAAAATACTTGCCTTTGATGTGATTTTAGGAATCGATTGGTTAGCTAGTCATCATGCTTTTAAGTAAGGTTGTTAGCTTTTATATTCCTAACCAACTTTGTTATGTGAATTCAAGAAACTAAACCACTAAAGTCAATCATTGTCATATCAAGCTATAAATAATGATTCCCGATCCTTTCGTTGTTAACTTCCTTGTGTGGAATGTACCAAAGCCATACTTTTTTAGGCGATGTCGTGAATGGCGATGGCAAGTTAATAGGTATCAATGTGACGTACTATCCAAGTCTTGGATGAGAGTCACGATTTTGAATGATATTTCTATTGTTAATAAATTTCCTAACGTATTCTTGAAGACTTCTAGCTTACCCTAGAGTGTGAAATCGAATTTTGTATTGACCCCGAGACAAAACCCATTTCTAAAACCCTTAAATATTTCTTCAACCAAAAATGAACATATAATGCGCCAAAGACGTTGGCTCGAAACATTGAAGATTATGATCATACCATTCAATATCATCGTGGAAAGAGCAAGCGTGGTAGGTGGCGTGTTGAGTAGAATATCGTATGTGTTTACGAGTGTGTGACGTTATTAACATAAAACACATTTTGTATAACTTACAAATGATGAAGATAGAGTTAAAGACTCTAGGGACCCACGTGAAGATAACGAATATATGAGTAGAATTGACTTTAATCAATAAAGTTAAAGTCGCTAAAGCTACACACCTAGAGGTGATGAATGTGAAGAAGAAGGTTCAAAAAGGCGTTATTCTAGAAGCAATAAGTCGATGAGAGAGGAAATCTCAACCCTCGATTTAATTGGCCCATTTGAAATCCTCGATGGAATAGGAAGCGTGGCCTATAGACTCATTTTATCGCTAAGTATGTCGGCGTGTTCATAACGTTTTTTCATATCGATGTTACGTAAATATGTGGATGACTGAACAACATTATTAAATTAGAACTAGGCGAGATAGCGGAAGATTTAACGTATGAGGAGATACGTGTTAAAATTTTGATAAGAAAGATCATATTCGACACTCAAAGGTTATACCTTAAGAGTTGGAATATGAAATAAAAGTCAATGTATCCTCACCTATTCGCCATACCAGTGCGCACGTAAATTTGAGAGGAAAATTTGATAAGGAGGGAGATTGTAAGACCCCAACTTTTATGAATAAAGTATTAATTTTTCTTATAATTATTTTTTTATATAAGTAAATGGTTAAATTAATATAATGTTAAAGTTAAGGGTGATATTTACATTTTTTGAAAAGTAAGCAAGTGGTTATATAATATTCGATTGGTTGGGAGAATATTCATTTTAATCGAGAATATTTATACGATGACCCAATCATTGGTGGACCCCACAACGGAAGTATTGTCGTAGTTATAAAACAACAAAATTATCTTTTTATAAAAATAACAATGGCGAAAGTGTTACCGAATTAAAAGCGTTGAACTACCCGGTAGTAAAAAAGTACAAGAATACTGGCGTGGTTGCATAGTAGCTGCTTGTATTGATTATTGATGCTTTTCGTGAGAAGTCACTTAGTTATACCTAATTATTACTACGATAATTGTGGCATCATATCTCTCATATTATTGATTCAATTATTGTCATAGTATCATCCGTATAATATGTTATATTATTAAATCAATAATTGAGACGACAAAGTTATTCATATTATTATTTGTAATATTGACAATGTCTAGAAGTTACATCGAGGAGAGGTTGATAATCTAATTGCGCGCAATAAGGAGAAATCCTTATCGAAAAGCCCCTCTTTCTGAGGAGCGACGATTTGGTTGTTAAATATTATGAATTTTAATATTAATGATGAATAAGTTCATGTTGATTAAAGATGAAATTGATAGTTACATTGTGTTGAAATTATTAGTGTTAGTGGAAATCGGCGATATTTATAATTCGATGATAATTGATAAATGAGAAGTTATATTGATGCATATAACTATTTGTTAATGTGTACTATTGATTCAATTCGGATAAATGTGCAGATTAAATTGCTATTAATTAAACATGCTTATAACTACTATATGTGTTTACACGTAGAACTATTATTAATGATTTACATGATTCACTGATTTACTATTAGGGGAGGTGGTGCAAGTTTGATAATACTTGCGGGACTAAATTAAAATGAAGAAAAAGAGGAAGGTATTATACTGTAATATTTTGAGCCCCAAAACATGTAATTATCGAAACTATATTTTCCTATAAATAGAACTCATTATTCCTTCATTCTCACCAATTCACTAAGTCTCACAAGAGCAGTTATTATAGAGAGAAATCATAGAGAGAAAGAAGAAGAGAAGTCTGCTACCTCACTACACCAGTATCCAGTTTTCTTCTAAGGTAAGGGGTATTATTTCTTTTGTATTCATGAAGAAAGTTATTTTCTTTCAATACTCGTAAGGGTTGTTATTCCATTCTTTATTATTCTGTTGGAATAACCTGTCTGTGCGGACTATTGCATGCCTGGTGAATTCTTTTGTTATTCCATTCTTTATTATTCTGTTGGAATAACCTGTCTACGCGGACTACCACATGCATGGTGAATTCTTCTATTATTCCATTCTTTATTATTCTATTGGAAGAACCTGTCTACGCGGACTACCGCATGCATGGTGAATGACCATTCGTATTCATTCTTTATTAAATTGTGGAAATGATCTATCTACATGGATTACCGCATGACAGATGAAAATCCATTTGCAGTTTCGTATATTCTATTATACTTGTATGAGATATCATTTCTTTTGTACTCGTAATGGAATATCATTTTCTTTGGTATTTTTTTATGAGTTACTATTCACGGTTTACGAGTTACATTTTCTTTGGACACTTTTTTGTGTTGGGGTACTATTCCCGAAGTACTATTCACGGGGTACTATTCACCCAAAAAATATATTTCTTTTCTGTCCAAATTATTTTTGGTACATGAATATTATTCTTGAATTTTACTTTACAAAGCAGTATCATGTTGACAATTTGGATGTTATTGATTTCTGGATAAATTAAATTATAAATCTTTAAAATTTATCGTTGAACTTGTTTTATTGAATTATTATGTCATTGTCATCATCATTATGCTTATATTGTGATTAAAGTCATCTTTGGCTTACGTGCATGGATGGACTTGCTATGATTATGACCAGGGATTATTCGGTATAATCATGACCGTAATGTGACGAATGATGTGGTAAAAGTCCTCATTGGCCTGTAGTTCATTGATGGACAGTTGTTGGTATGATTATGACCAGGGATTATTCGGTATAATCATGACCATTGATGATTACATGAATATCCTTTCCTGTGGTGCAGGGATGATTCGATTTTATTTATTAAGCTGAGTCTCAGAAATAAAATTATTGAAAAACTTTTTCAATCATAGAAGATAGTAGATTTTATGATCTACTTGACTCTTCTAATGGATTGCTTATTCCGTTGCAGTTGTTGATTTAAAACTTGTTGTCTACTGTATCCTATTAATTGTTATACTATTGAAGGCAAAGGATAATTTATTCTGCATTATCTTAGTCATAATATTTCTTACTGGGCTCGTTGAGCTCACCCTTTGCTTTCATTGTTCTCCTCAGGAAATGTGAATATAGCTGGGACGAGTCAGAAAATGGAGTGATGGTCCAGGATAAGTGGTTATAGTAGTCCTCACTATTCTAAAAAAATAGTGTGACAATAAATGTAATGAGGTCTCCATTGAGTGTGGATATTGTCTAGATGACAATATTGTTATTAAAACTCTTAGATTATGTTATGTCGTATTTTACACGACTGTTGTATAATTAAGTTGTATTTGAATTTTGTACCATGTATTTGGCGACTCAAGATGGGTGATGTATACCTATTTTGGGGGCGTCACAGTTGTTTTTCATTAGTATACATAGTTCTTGATTTAAACTTAAATTTTCTTTCTTAAGCAGTATAACATGTGTAGTCTTTGCCTCTGTCAAGCTTATTTCACTATCTGGATAATTCTCTAAGGCACACTTGATTGGAATTCTAATATGGCTGGAAATCTTGGGACTCACTTGCATAATATTGTAGTTTGCATAGCATATAGTTGCATTATTTATTTTTATTTTTGTGTGCATTGCATGAGGGCAAGCAATAGTTCAAGTTTGGGGGTATTTGATAAGTAGGTTTTATACCTACTTATTGGTTACCAACTCACTGGAATTCTGCCCAACTCAAGTATTTTTAGTATGTTTTATTTGCTTTTTGTGTTTGTTTTGCAGTGTGCATAGCTGGAACTCCTACAGCAACCTAAGGCATGAAATGGCATGGAAATGGCACGGAAAAGGCATGGTAGACTTGTGCAAAAGGTGAAGATAGCATCTGGACTTAAGCAGGTGAGGAGGGCACTTGGAGGATCAATGAAGTGGTAAAGTGAAGAAGAAAAGAAATGAAGAAGAAGAAAGTAGCAGACATCAACAACATCAAGAAGCCAGCAGAATTCTGTATGAAGCAGCAGTGCGGCCGCGTTGCCATCAAATCTAGTCATGGGGCGCCCACGCAAGAGGAAAGACAGAAGCAGACAACGTAACCGCGTAGCAGCACCTCATTAATAAATGGACATGGCGCGCCCTCTCCCAAATAATAGTGCAATGCTGCATGGCCGCGCCTGTCACAATTATTTTAAAATGCTAATTTTTTGTAATTTGAAATAGGAGAGCATGTTTACTATCTTTAGATGATTTGGTTGGTTACCAGAGATATATTATTCAGTTATTATTACTATAATTAGGGTTTGTGACTCTAGAGAGAGTTTATATCTTTTCCTCTCTTATTTTGAACTTCTCTCTCTAGATTATTGCTTGTTAGTTTTTGGTTTGAATTTCTTGATGAATGTGGACCTGAACAAGATTGGGAACAGACTTTGAAGCAGGGTTTAACAGATTTGATTCCTTATTTCCTTTATATCTTTTTCCTTCATTGTTCATTTCTATGTTTTGCTTCAATCTCATAATGGTTGTTGATTCAGAAATGAACTAACTTCTATTATGGGATTCTAATGGATTTTAATGTGTAGCCCATATTTGTATGCTAGTATGTGAAGTCAGTATGTTTAACATTGGATTGCCCATCATGGTTGTGCTAAATGATTAAATGCTTGATCACCATTCACACTAATTGCTTGTATGGAATTAGAAAATAAAATATAAGTATAGATTAGACCATGATGGCATGTGTTCATGAGGCTTATTTGTATTAGGTTTTGTGATTCGCGACTCGGATAGGCATATACCAGTTCACCATTTGTAGTCATTAAGAGAGCTTGTGCTTAAATTATTATAGCTGTAAATTCACATAGACATATAGTGGGTTTGCTAATTGTGATGCTTACATGAATTCTATCATTTTTGGATTTTTTGTAAATTGAAGTTCATTGAAAGATGGTTATGTTACACTTTTGTGCTCTCGACTAGTTTTCCATATTAAATAATTAGACATGACATGAGGCCTGGATTTTGGATAAAACATTAAATGATATAAGGATCCCATTTCTCTCCAATTTGATTACCTTACCTTTAGTAATTTTTATCTTTCTGTTGATAATTAATTTAGATATCAATTTATTTGTTGAATGATCGTTTGAGCATACAGAAATAGCGATTAGGTTGTTGCATGATAGCTTAGATTTATTCACCTTTCTCTGTGGGATCGACACTTTCTTACTATGTACTACTTGTTGACCTATGTATACTTGCATGAGTTAGAGTCTGTTTTATTAAACCGAAATGGAGGCAACAATTTACAATGAATGAATTCGTTAAAAGTGTTAAAAATGGAGTTTTTAGGGAAAAATAGTGAATTTAAAGGTTTTAATTTAGAATTTTATGTTGTTTATATGGTTAATATCATGGTAGAAACAATTTTTTGCATTTTTGTAAAGTTTATGTGAATTATATGTGCTAATTTTGTTGTTTAATCAATTTGGATTTATTTTGTGATCTTCGTGAGTACTGTCTGCGTGATACTGTGTTGAGGCGTATACATCGCTGATTCGTGAAAAATAAATGACTAGCATATCACTCGGTCTTTGATGCGAGTATATACCTTTGCATCACCTATTCGTGAGTAAGCAGGGGGCGTTGCGATCTGCCGGAGAGACCAAGTTGCAGCACCGGTTTCAAGTTTTTCTCTCATGTGACAATGCCGTTACGAGATGAAGTGCACATTGTAGTTCATTTAGCGTATTACTATGAGCCACTTGGTAAAAATTGCCATAAATAGCTATTTTAATGTATAAAATTTTGGGATGATAATCTAATTGTATATAATGATAATGAAAATATGTTAATCATATTATGAGATGTTTAAACAGATTTTGTTTAACATGTAAAGAATGGTTTTTAAGTGGTTGATTAATATGTTAATTGTGAAGTGAAACCCGTTATCGTAAAGTGTGGTAACATGTTATGAGTTATGAAGTTAAGCTAAAAAGAAATGAACCAATTACGGTAATTGTATTGCAATTAATTGGTGTTATGGTACTAAATGGTGTAGGATTATTTGGGAACGTGAGTAGTAACTATTTAGTATACGCACGAGGAAAGTTTCTGAACCCTACTCTTATATTAAGCAAGTTTCTTACTTTACCTTGTTTATGGTCCAACAAGTTTTCTGTCATTACTTATTCAAGATCTTTAACTTTAATTGTTAATGAGCAAGGTTTCTAGCACTTGTTTCTCGTTATTAAAAGCTTGAAATATTTTAGTTTTTGTCTTTAAACGAGCCTTTCTAATCCTTTTGGAAGCTTCACCTTGTTATACATCATTATTCAATAGTGAGTTATTATTGTTTAAACCTTGATTGTAAATTATTGTTCAAACTTATGTTGCTATCGAATTGTTAAATAGGTAGTGACCCTTTGTTGATTCAACTAATCCTTAGTTGATAAATGTTTTGAACTGTAAATTACCCTTGAAACTAATCCAAACCAAACTTACTTTGGTAGGGCCTCATAAAATAAAACTTAGATGAACAACCCTATTGTATGGGATTATTTACGCGAAAGAGTTAAGATGTTTGGGCACAATTGTAAAACCCCGAATTTTTTTAAATGAAAGTATTGAATTTTCTTATAATTATTATGTTATTTAGTAAATGATTAAATTGATAAAGGTTAAAGTTAAGGGTGATATTTGAAAATTTTGCAAGTAAGCAAGTTGATATAAAATATTCGTTGTGTCGGGGAATATTCGATTTGTGGGAATATTCCTTTTAACGAGGAATATTAGGTACAAGCAACACAATCATTAGTGGACCCCTAGCGAAAGTATTGTCATAGTTAGAAAATGGCGAAATATCTTTTTATAAAAATAGCGAAAGTTTTACTTTAAACTGTTGAAATACCCGGTGATAAAAGAAATGCGATGTCTGGCGTGGTTGCATAGTAGCACATGGTATTGATTATTGATGCTTACGTGAGAAGTCACTCAGTTATACTCAATTATTGCTACAGTAATTGCTGCATAGTATCTCAAGTTATTTGATTCAATTATTGTCACAGTATCATTTGAATAATATTTTATATTATTAAATCATTATTTGAGACGACAATGTTATTCATATTATTATTTGCATTATTGACGATGTCTAAAAGGTTCTGTCAAGAAAAGGGGTTTGGTCACGTAATTGCGCGCCAATAGGGAGAAATCCTTATCGGAAAGCCCCCTCTTTCTTGGGAATAACCTGGTTGTTAAATATTGTGAGTTATAATATTAATGACGAATAATTGTTAATAGATTAAAAATGTGTTTATTAAAGATAAGTACTTTGTGGTATATTTTTTTAAAATTTTTGATATAAATAGAGGGGTTTGTTATGAGGTGTTTCTTATAAGTTTGGCTTATTATTCCATGAGGAGATGTGCTAATTTTTCAAACCGTTGGTTGACGTTATAATAGTAAATCAATATGGGTCGTTGGTTGAAGATATAATAGTAAATCAATATGGACCACTGGTAGAAAGTTATAATAATAAATCAATATGGATCGCTGGTTTAAAGTAAATCAGTATGGACCGTTGCTTTAAGTTTTAATAGTAAATCAATATGGACCATCTGTTTAAAAGTAAATTAATTTAGGTCGTTCATGAATTAGTTACTATTCAGTCCTTTTCCTATAAATAGAAGCTCATTCCTTCATTATTTCTTACGAATTCATTAAAACTCTAGAGAGAGAAACTATAGAGAGCAAGAAGAAGAGTATTCTGCTACTTCACTATTGCAGTATCTAGTCTTCTACTAACGTAAGGGGTATTATTTATTTCATATTCGCTTACGATATTATTTTTCATATTCGTAGGAATATTATTTCATTTAATATTCGTAAAGGATATTGTTTCTTTCGTATTCATTAAGAGAGTTATTTTTTTTCAATACTCGTAAGGGTTGTTATTCCATTCTTTATTATTCTATTGGAATAACGTGTCTACGCGGACTATCGCATGCATGATGAAATCCTTTTGTTATTCCATTCTTTATCATTCTGTTGGAATAATCTGTCTACGCAGACTACCGCATGCATGGTGAAATCCTTTTGTTATTCCATTCCTTATTTTTGTGGAAATGATCTGTCTACGCAAACTACCGCGTGACAGGTGAAAATCCATTTCCAGTTTCATATATTATTTCTTTTCATATTCTTAAATCTAAACTTACTATGGTAAGTATTGCTTTTATAATCCATGAAATTAGTGGAGTATCTTTGAGTTTTGCGCTTCATTTAGTATCATTTCTTTGGAATATTGATCTGAACTTTCTTATTAAATATCAATATTTTCACCCGAGGTATTATTCATGGGTTACTATTCACAAGTTACTATTTACTCGATTACTATTCACTCAGGTATTATTAACTCGGGGATTCGAGCTACTTTTCATGTCGGGGAACTATTCACGAAGTACTATTTATGGGGTACTATTCACCCGAGTACTATTCACCCAAAAAAAATTGATTTCTTTTCTATCCAAATTATTTTTGATACAGGGATATTATTCTTAAATTTTACTCCACAAAGTAGTATCGTGTTGACAATTTGGATATTCTGGATAAATTAAATTATAAATCTTTTAAATTTATCATTGCCTTTATTTAAATAAATTCTTATATCATTGTCATCATCCTCATGCTTATATTGTGATAAAAGTCATCTTTGGCTTACATGCATAGATGGACTGATGATTGGTATGATTATGACCAGTGATCTTTCGGTATAATCATGACCATTGGTGAAAACACGAATATCCTTGGCCCGTAATGCATGGATAATTCGTGGTCGTGATACTAATGAATATCCTTAGCCGTAGTGCAAGGATGATTCGATGATGTGGATTATTTATTAAGCTGAGTCTCAGTGATAAAATTGATGATAAAATTTGCAAATCATAGAAGATAGTAGATATCATGCTCTACTTGACTCTTCTAATGGATTGCTTGTTCCACTATTGTTGTTGATCGAAAACTTGTTGTCTAATAAATTCTATCAGTTGTTATATTGTTGAAGGCTAACGATAATTTATTTTGCATTATCTTAGTCATAATATTTCTTACTGGGCTAGTTGAACTCACCCTTTTCTTTCACTATTCTCTTCTAAAATGAGAATATATAGCTGGGACTAGTCAGGGAATGGAGTGATGGTCTGAAATGGTGGCTATAGTAGTCCTCACTATTTTTATAAAATAGTGTGATAATAATTGTAATAAGGACTCCATTGAGTGTGGATATTGTCTAGAAGACAATATTCTTGTTTAAACTCTCAGCTATATTTTGTCGTATTTTACACGACAGTTGTATAATTAAGTTTATAGTTGTATTCTGTACCATGTATTTGGCGACTCGGAATGGGTGATGTATACCTATTTCGGGGGCATCACGGTTAGTATCAAAACTTAGGGATATGATCAATGGCTGAGATGTGAGACTAAAACTAGGAGGGGAGAGACGGGTAATTCCTTTGCTAGTATGACCTACCTAAGTGTAGTTGTTATTTAATTGGTCGGTTAAAGTATATGGATAATGTGTGGCACATCAATTTCTTTAATTAACCCTTATTTTGTGGTAGTATTTAAGAATGACATCTGAAAATCAAGAGATGAACTCATATAGAGTTTTAAGTAATGAATTTTGGAGAATTTTATGATCGAAATATAGAACTGCAAGATCGTATTCGTGAGTTATGTTGATGTCAGGATTTTTATTGTCCCTCTTCTATTCTTGTCTTTTGGTGTTCTCATGTTAGGTGAGATTTGTTTGAAAAAACAAGTTGTGAAAAGGTCCGACATTTATATGTCGACGATTTGACTGTAAGAGTCGCCAGTTGGTTTTTTTTTAAATGGTTGTACTAACACAATAGAGAAAAGGTTTGCACGCTGACCTAGTGATGTGACACTGCTAAACGAGTCTGTGAAACCGAGATTCATTAGGGTCCAGGGACTTGCTTATGCGGAGGGAAGGGGTTAGGCACCCCCCCCCCCCATATCCATGTTACCACGGTTACCGCCACTTTTCAATTAAACTGTTATATGAATGTGTGTGTGTGTGTGTGTGGGTCAATGTGCAGTTATTGGAAGTAGTGTTATGCCTAGTTCGCACCTATATACACTGGGTTTGAATTTGTATAAAAATTCAGTTTTAATCAAGATATAGCAGTGAGGTTTTATAAAAGAGGTTTTTCAAACCCTATGCTCAAATGAGGCCTTTGATCATTACATTTTATTAAATGTTCGGCTTGATTGCTTCTATTTTTGAGATGCGAAGCATCTTCGAGAAAATAATATATACAGCAGTGTCGAACTCCTCATGGGTATGAAAGTCATCTAAGGAAATTCAAACACCGTGAATAATTTACAAGTTGCTTACAGCTGAAAATGTCCATCACGAGAACCAAATCTAGATTCAATAGACTGAATCTGTGATCACATAATTCCTAGGCTCACATGATGCCGCAATTTATATGAAAGCAGTAAGCAGTTATATATATAAATGCTATAAATATATATATATATATATATATATATATATATATATATATATATATATATGAGACATGATCAACCACCACGAAGCACCTCCATGGGGGATCTAAATGTAAATATATAAAAGCGGTAAATATATATAGAGACATGATCAACCACCACGAAGCACCTCCAGAAATGTAAATAAAGCTGTAAAAATGATCAACCGCCACGAAGTAAACTCCATGCGGGACGTAATGTAAATAAAGCAGTAAAAATGATCAATTGTCGGGATCGATATATATCATGTGTGTTTACCGCTATATATATATATATATATATATATATATATATATATATATATATAAAACTAGTAAACGTCTTTGGATGTAAAATCCAGGCTCATCGAATAGAGTCCGACAACAGTTTATATATATATATATATATATATATATATAAACGCTCCGGATATAAAATCCAGGCTCATCGAACAGAGTTCGACAACAGTTCATATATGCAAGTGTGTGTGTGTGTGTGTGTGTGTATATATATATATATAAGAAAATAAACGCTCTAGACGTGAGTCCAGGCTCAATCTAGGCATAACTCAATAATGTTAGTCCAGGCATGCACACGCAACACAACTCTCAATGTAAAGAACGATGTGTGCAAAATAGAAGAGAAAGGCTTTAAAGTGTGTAAGAAGGCTTACAGTGGACTGCCAAAGAAGACTTCTATAGCTTTAACGGATGAACACTCGGCTCCCGTCGGTAAAAATATGTCTGAATATAAGCTCGCAAGTGTTTAAAATGAGAAAGCACTCAGTTTAGGGTGTGTACAGAGCAAATTGGATAGGGCTTCCTCGTCGTTTTCTCTTACAAAATGGCCATCCCAAGCCCTCTATTTATAGAGGGGGGAGTCGCAGTACACACCTGCGGTACGGTATGATATGTACACGCTCGGCCGGGTCTGTTGTCTCGAAATGACATTACCGCGTGCAACATGTTGTCTGCTCGAACTTGCAGAACTTCAATCTGAGCCTCTGATTGAGGTGTATAAGACCTTTCACAGAGTGCTGATGTCAAGAGCTACATAAATGACATGGGATTGGAGGTTGTCAGAAGTCAGGAAGATGGGACCATGCCCTTGGTCTTCAAGCTTCAAATTCCATCCGGTGTGTTATCCTATGTAGTAGTCACTCGGGATTACAGCTATTTGGCTCTAGTGGGACATTGTTGTGTAGAATTTATGTTGAGCTATTGTTGAGATGGCGCAATATGGAATTGAGGTGGTAAAATGACAATTTTGCCCTTCACCGGGGTTATCTCCGGTTTGGGCTGATGAAGCAGTCGTTGCTCAGGGTTATCTCTAAGATTGGGCTACTGCACATACTGAATGTCCTCAGGGTTATATCTAAGGTGTGCCTGGCCTCCCGTGGTAATCTCCAGGTTTGGGACTAAGTGCCTCGATGTGAGTTCCGAGGTTGAAGCTGATTACTGGGGGTTGAAACGAGCATCTCCGGGATTATCTCCGGAACTACCACTGCATTCCTCGGGGTTATCTCTGAGGTTGATGTTGTCTTTCCCGGTATTGTTTTCGGGACCGAGACTGAGTATCTCGGGGTTATCTCTGAGATTAAATTGTCTTCTCCAGTGTGATTTTCGATATTGAACTGAGCTTCCTTTCGGGTTATCTATGAAAGACAATTCTGCCCTCCTGTAATGTTAGTAACAGGTATGCAGAAAATTTCGAGTGTCTACAGATGCCCCTCTTTATCATATTCATGCAATGTAATGGCATGGATAGGATAAAAATATTAGACACTTTAAATGCAACAAGATGATCATGATGCAATGTACAACAACATGATGTGAAGGTATGTGGTTTATCGGATTGTTCTCCAATATGGTGGGATGATTGTCGGCTCCCTTTCACTTCTACCGGGATTGACAGTTAATACTGACAACCCTGATGAACTGTCTTGGACGTGCAATCCAATGCTCTCATGAGCTTCTAGAATGTTGACGTTGGGGTTATCACCAAAGTCCTTAATCCTTGATACAGACTTCACATTGAAGATGCATCTCTCATGTACATGAGAATCTGTGGGGATAGAGCCTTGTCTGTTAAGGATGTGTATAACATATTCCATCATCGGTCCTCCCCGATGACGATGTTCTTCCCTAGTTTGTACTGACAGGTCTTTTCACTGCTCTATTAGAGTTACTGCAAAAAGTCAGTGTTGTCAAGGTTGCCTGACCTTCATTGTCAGGGTCTTTTCGCTAGTTTGCAACTCGAACTAGACCGAGCTAGAGGGGTGGGCCCTACCAAGGGAGCTGCAGGTATACGTGCGGGTGCCACGGGTACACATGCGGCTAACCGTGCGTACTTTAGACCTATAGGTTACTTTCACAAGTCATTTTCACATTGCACCATAAAGGAAATCCAAGAGCTCTTCTTCAAATTTGTTGAGTTCAGACGTCTTTCTGCAAATTCTGTCACCGTACAAGTGTTCTACACTGTCCTGGTAACGTATGCATGTCTTCTTTTCTAGTTTTTATCCGTTGGAAAATGACTTATGATATGAAATGCGTCTAAACACATATTAGTGAATATGCATGCTCATATAATGTGATAAAAAATATTCAACAAGCAAATGTTAGTATTAAACCATGCTGAACATAATGATATGAAAATTTTGGACTTTTGAAATTGTCAAATTGACACCTTTTTCTGCTATTTCTTATCCTATTTGAGGACAAATGAGCTAAGGTGAAAAAGAAAAGTAATCCTGGTAATTAGGCTACCCTTACGAATTTTTTATTGTGATGTATTAATGCTTGTAGGATGTTTATGATTGTGGGCAGGTGTGCTACTAAATGGCCACCTAATCATGCCTATGTGCATGTGGATAGTCCTATTTACAAAGGGGACTATGGCAAAAAATTTCCAAAACGTAGGCATTGGGTAGTCATACATTTTTAACTCTATTGTAGACGTATGTTAAAATAATGCATGCATGCATGTAGTCATAAAATTGCATTTTAAAAAGCTCCAGGTTAGAATTTACCACACCCTTTCTGAGGTGATTTAGAGACTTATTGTCCAGATATATGGATCCGGATCAGCCGAGTAGTTCCCGTAGGACCACTTCAAGTATACGGAGGAGGGCTTCTGAAGTGCCTCGACCTCGTTCTGTTAGACAGCCTCGTCGTTTGGCAGAGGCGATGATAGATTTTGTCCGGGTTGATGTGATAGATGTTGAGAACGAGGAGTAGAATGTTCCAGTTATAGACCTTACTCCTGCTACACATTTCCCCCGTAGGGATTTCCCAGGCATTCAGGTGTCGATCCCAGAGCTTCTGGGAGATTTGAGTAGACACCCCTCAGTTTACTTGCACGCAAATGAGGTACCAGCTGGATTTTGATCTTCCTTTTTTCTATTGATGAGAAGTAAAGGTTTTTGATGTTGATCTATTTTGTAATGCAGTTTCCCGGCTTTACACAACCTAGAGGGAACTGGTTCAACATTAACTCTATATACCAGGCTCTGCATCCTGATTATAGAGCGATTGTGCATGGCTGGGGCTTTGGAGCGTTCTTTTCCATCATTCCCCATCGTTGTCCCTGGGGTTACCTCAGAGCATTGTCTGAGTGATGGTTTCACCAGACTCAGTCTCTCTATTTGTTGGACTATAAGGTGATGACGATGCCGATGGATTGGCGATTTATCACGGGTATGGAGTTTGGAGGGGTGCTAGTGCCATGTACGGTGGATATTACCCTGACTGCCGTTCGATCCTTGCTAGGAGTTCCGGCTGAGGTGCTCAAGGGCAGGACCGTTCGTACGGGTCCATTGAGCGTAGATGTTATAAGCGGGATATTGAGTGAGCCTATACCCGATGATGTGAGAGTCAGGGATCACATTCTTTGGTGATTGTTCTTGATGATCATTAGGGGCTGCTTCATAGCTGATAACTCTTCTACGGTGTCATTCGCTTTGGTGAGCGCCACACGACATGTAGACAGTATTGGAGAGTATGATTGGGGCTCCTACACCTTCACCTATTTCCTTAGGGGTATTCGTATACGTTCGCAGGCCTTGATGGAGGTTTGTCTAGGATTTTACCCATTTCTACTGGTGAGTTTTTCTCTTGTAATTTCCCATGTACAGGTTAAGAGTGTTGACTGACAGCAGATGTTTGCCTTTGTGTTGGCAGTTTCGGGCCTATGAGAGGCTCCCATGTTTTCATCATATGATTGTGCTAGGCTTGGAGACCTATCCTTGAGGACAGCGATGGCATCATTCCATACTGGCGGAGGTTCATGTAGCTGAGGGTTTCACTCATTGTTGCCTACAGCAAGAGTTATTAACAGCTGATGCCATTACTTAGATCCCATATTCTAGGGAGCACTTGGCCATCGGTTTTGAGGATGGATACCTGACTAGTGTCGAGTATGTGATTTCAACCCTTAGGATTCCTATCTTTATAGATGGAGGATGGGAGCTCTATTTAGGAGAGCGTGCTATTAGGAGCACCACAGGAGAGATTTGTATACTGATCTTGCCTCCTGCCAGGCGTTATTGGCCTGTTTCACAGTCACCCATCATTGATATCCCCTTGATGGGTGTTGACAGTTTTACACTATCAGAGGGTCCACATACCCAGGCTATATTCCAGCATTGGTGGTCCCCTCGTACCATTGGAGCCCAGACCTGCGCCACGCAGTTTTTGGGGGATATGGTTCTTGGATCCATGATGATGATGGATTGGATGGCCTGTGTCAAAGATCTTACTCACTTGACACAGATTGACAGTTTAACTCGGAAGTTGGACCGGGAACATTTCTTCATCAGGCACTTGGGTAGAGATCCGACAGAGGTAGATATATTTGATCCTTCCAGCTCAGGAGCTGGCCCCTCAGATGACCCATATGGCTTTGCCGGTGCATATCCTCTATTGTATAGGCCTGACATCCCCATTGATGGAGATACAGTGACTCAAGAGGAGTTACATCAGGTGGACAGGATTGATGATGTACACATTGACACCTTTGTCTTCTTCTGATGTATATTCTCGTTATATCTTTTGATAGGCCTCTGTTAGACACTGGGTGGCTATGCCCCATTCTCGCTATATCTTTTGATAGGCCTCTGTTAGTAGTTGGGTGTCTGTGTCTCATTTCCCTGTATTTTAGCGGTACAGAGATGTATTAGTTGATGATATACTTAGGAATGTATATATTGTTATTCCCTTCATCATATTTCCATCTATTGTTTATCATGCATGTATTATGTTATGCATATGTATGTATGTACAGAGATATTCAACATTGACCCTGGATGGTCTTATGACACAGCCCATACAGATGTCTTCTTCGACAGTTATCCATATTGATCATACCCCACCAGTATTGGTGGTATCCCATCTGAGATCGTGGTGTGATAGTATGTCACCTTTAAACAGGGTGACTGTAGATTAGTTATTGCAGTATACTATGACTCTCCTGATGTTTCAGGTTCCCACAGGCTTTATAGAGGGTATGTTAGAGCATTGGATACCGGAGAGACAAGTTTTCTGGTTTGGTATCCATGAGTTGACTCCTACCTTGGACGAGTACGCACGATTGATGGCGCTACCACTGGACAGACCTTGCACGCGGATGGCTATCGGCGACATAAGCCGACAGTTTATGACCATCACCGGGCTGATGCATAGAGTTGTGCAGGATGAGATCACATCCGGCCACGTGGTATCCCAGCATTTTTTGATGGACATATTTGGCTCAGAGGATAGCTATACATGGCATTTCGGAGATTTTACCGTGCCGGAGGATCATTGGCATTTAGCCAGAGTAGATGTACTGCTACTGTGTGTATTATCATATGTGTACATGCCACGGTACATGGATGAGTTTGACATTGGTGTCATTATGGTAGTGAGAGCTCTCAGGGAGGGTCACACCATTGTACCAATGATCGTAGCAAAGACGCTGAGGTCGACCACATATTGCAGTTCCTATACTACAGGGGTATTCACAGGTAGTTCGGTCATGTTGTACGCGTGGTTTATGTCACTCTTGAGACCAATTGGCACTATTAGACGGCATGGGTATTGTTTTACCCATGATATAGCCATGTCATACTCCTTTCAGCCTGCGGAGTGTATAGATCCTGTATCTTGGTCTATTTGATATATTGTTGTGTACTGGGCTTTGTTCACCCTACAGCTTCATCACTCATGCTTCGGGAATGTATTATCTCCCTCTGGCCGGTTTGAGGGGCATGACTACTTACCACCCACTAGATGTGATGTGTTAGTTTGACCAGTTCCAGGACTTCCATCCTTTTGAGGGGGCATTGAGTCAGCGTTTGGCTTCTCGCCACTTGTCAACAGAGGATATATCCAGGGTGTGTGCATATTGGGATCAGCGTGAGCTAGCTATATTTTCTGTTAGCCATCCGGGTTATTCTGCAAAGTATTCTGCATGGATGGAGACAGAGACTTCATCGGCTGCGGTAGTATCCACATCGTCGGGGATTGATTCTGATGATGGGGAGCCCACAGAGGACATTGATATTCCCACAGAGGAGGAGTTACTCACTGGGTTTCCAGCAGCTCTTGCAGATTCTCCCAGTATGAGTGCTACTGTGATTCAGCATTTAGCAACGTATTTGGAGCAGAGTCTTCATCTGATGACCTTTGAGAGAGATCAAGCTAGGGCCTTGATGTTGACAGCTCTTGATGGGAGAGACACCGCTCTATTGGAGAGAGATGAGGTCAGATCATCCAAAGATGCAATGATTATTAAGCGGGATGCTGCCTTATCTGCTCGGGATGTGGCCGATACAGAAAGTACTTTAGTTAGATCCCTTACGACTGGCATACTTGCCGATATCAGTGCATATATTGATGAGCATCATGCCACCATGTTGTTGGCCTCGGATCTGCTAGCTCATGTAGATACCCTTGGGCAGGAGCTTGCAGCGTTACCCCCTTCTTCGGAGAGAGATGATATGATAGATATAATAGTTCGCATACATACCGATCTGTAGATAGACATGTATTTTCCTGCATAGACTAGTTTAGCCATTTTGTCATGTACAACACATATTGTATATATCAAACAACATTATATATGGCAGGGAAATATATGTTGATTCACTTCCCTTTTAGTTGTGCCTTGATACTTGCTTGATATTTGCCTACTTCTTCAAGGCTTGTGATCTTGATGTATTCTGAACTCATCCTTGACAGGTGGACATTAAGACGTCTTAGGATCTGTCAGAATGGATCATTAATTTGTATGTATCCCTACCCTCTTTTATGTCTTGGGACTGGTTTCTGTATGTATACGTGTAGAGGATTGTGACTTTTTCATCTCTGAGATTCACTGCACCACAGATGGTCACCAGTACTCCTATTTAAGAGGAGCCCAGTTAGTTCCATCTCTTATAGATTGGTGTTGCTCTTCAAGGAATCAACCACAGCTTAGATGGTCTCCAACTCCCATTTATGGGGAGGCCAGGTAGTTCCATCCCTTTGGTCTGAAGCAGATGAAATGTAGTTGATTGAAGTTTGATCCCAGTACCATTGACAAGTATTTGTGTTTTGGTAGGGGGTTAGACCGAACCATAAATGGCTGCCTACGTACTCCTATTGAAGAAGAGATCAAGTCTGCGTAGTTCGAACCTAGTGTAAGAGGTTCAACATTGAATGTTGTAAGGGTAGAAAGGTGTAGAAATGTTTTTGTTGTTTTTGTTTATAGAGAAGGGTGTAGAAATGTTTTTGTTGTTTTTGTTTTATTGCGATTGGGCCATATAAAATGGTTGCCTACGTACTCCCTGTGTATCGGGAGATCAGGTCGACGTAGTTCGCCCCATGTTCAGGACGATTTGTAGCCGAAAATTTTTGATCCCATGTTCAGGATAAACTATGGGGAAAAGTTTTATCCCATGTTCAGGACAAACTGTGGGTGTGAAAAAGTTTGATCCCATGTTCAGGACAAACTGCAGGGGAAGGGTTTAATCCCTAGTGGGATAACCAAAATTTTATGAAGTGTGAAATGAAAGATATGATGATCTGAAAACCAGACTGCTGGCTTGAAGAATGTGTTTCCCTGATGGGGAAAATGGGTATGAAGAAAGGGTAGTGTGTAAAAAGGGTTAAAAAACCTGAAATGATTGGTGATCTGGTGATCCAAAACCAGGATGTTTGCTTGATGGTAACTTCAGATATAGTACCATTTCACGGTGTCTAAATTGATGAGTTGTGGAAATTCATCACCATCCATTTCATGTAATTAGAGAGCACCTCCTGCCAATACCTCCTTGACAATAAACGGGCCCTCCCAGTATGGAGCAAATTTTCCCTTTGTTTAATCTTAGTTGTCAATGATCTTCTTCAAAACTAAGTCATGTTATTTAAACTTCCGTAGTCAGACTTTCTTGTTGTAGGACTTGGCGATCCTTTGTTGGTATTACTGACCATGGAAGATAGCATCACTTCGCCTTTCATCTATTAGAGACAATTGGTGATATCTGTCTTATAACCATTGGTCTTCATCCAGCTGAGCATCAATCAATACTTTGAGGGATTCAATTTCCACCACTATGGGGAGCACTTCTTCCATCCCATAGGTCAATTAGTAGGGGGTTGCCCTAGTGGAAGTACGCATTGAAGTTATGTAGGCTAATAGAGTCAGAGACAAGAGGTCAGACCATCCTTTGTGATTGGCAGACATCTTTTGCATGATCTTCTTGATGTTCTTATTAGCCGCTTTAATAGCATCATTCATCTTCAGACGGTAGATGACGGAGTTAAGGTGTTTGATGTGGAATATACTGCACAACTCCTCCATTATTGTGTTGTTGAGGTTCTTAGCATTGTTTGACACAATTACCTCTGGTTGTCCATATCGACAAATGACATTATTTCTGATGAAAGCAATGATGACTTCTTTAGTAACCCAAGGAAAGGAGGCTGCTTCTACCCATTTGGTGAAGTAGTCGATCATGGTGAAGATAAACTGATGCCCATTATTGGCTTTGGGATCGATGGGCCCGGTCACGTCCATTCCCCACATTAAGAAAGGCCAAGGTGAACTTATATTGTGGAGTTCCCTCGGAGGGGCATGGACAGCAATCCCATGAATTTGACATTGGTATCATCTCTTGACGTGATCATCACAGTCAGCCTTAAGCGAGAGCCAATAGTGCCTTATTCTTAGGATCTTTTTAACAAGTAAGGGGCCACTCATGTGTGGGCCAAAAACTCCACCATGGATTTCATCCATGAGCCTCTGAGCTTGGTCCTTGTCCAGACATCTGAGGAGACCTATTCCTGTATCTCTTTTGTAGAGTGCATCTCTGCTCAAGTAAAACATCATAGACAGTCAATGGATCCACCTTCTTTCAGTCGGGCTCGCCTCAGCGGGTGTAGATCCATCTCGCAAGTACTCCTTGATGTGCTGATAACAAGGGTGTTAGATGGGAGGTAGCTCATCCGATACTTCTCCAATGTAATTCCCATAGGCTGGAGCCTTTTGTAGGGCAAGTGGGATGCTTGGCATGTTTTTCTTATCAGGTATGTTGAACAAGGAGGCCAAAGTTTCTAGCGCATCCACAAAATCATTCCTATTCCTAGGAATGTGGAGGAAGTTTATTTCTTCAAACTATAAAGCCATCTATAAAACTTGCCGATGGTAAGGCTACAAATGTAGTTCTTTGGTGTGATGGATTCATGTGGTCTGTCTGATTACCAATTCTGAATCCCCAAAGATAGTTAACCGCCTGATACCCATTGATTGGGCAAGTTTGAGTCCCATGATCTGACCTTCATACTCAAATGTGTTATTGGTGTACGATAAACCGCAATTTGGCCACGGATACCGCTTTCACCCGTCATCGGATACTAGAACCGCTCGGCCCGTAACCTTCCATGTTAACAGCTCCATCAAAATAAATTTTCCACGTATGACATGCATTGTACTAATAGTGTTGCTGCAATGTCATTACCCATTCATCGAGGAAGTATGTTTCAAAGGGTTTGAAATCCCCTGCATCTGCGGTAACTAGTTGATCCGCAATTCCTTGACCTTTAATGGACTTTTACGTCACGTAGACGATGTCAAATTATTGTAGGATCAACTGCCATCTAGATAGCTGACAATTCAATATGGGTTTACTAAACACGTACTTAATAGGATCCATGCGGGATATGAGATGGGTTTTATGACCATGGAGGTAATGTTATAACCTCATGGAAGCCCATGCTAAAGCACAACAAGTCTTCTCAATCAAAGTGTACTTGTGTTCACTGTTATTGAATCTTTTGCTGAGGTAGTAAATAGCTCGCTCTTGGCCTCTATCGTCTTTTTGTCCCAGTATGCAACCTATGGCATTGTCATTAATGGATAGGGATATGAATAGGGGAACATCATCCCTGAGTGGTACCAAAATAGGAGTGTTAACCAACTGCTCTTTGATTGTAAGGAAGGCTTTTTGACACTCATCGTTCAATTTCATGGAGGAGTTCTTCCTTAACAATTTGAAGATAGGCTCACAGGTTGTTGTGAGTTAAGAAATGAACCTGCTAATGAAGTTGATTCTTCCCAAAAATCCCCGTATTTCCTTCTCTGTCTGAGGAATGGGCATTTCCTTGATGGCCTGGATTTTGGTGGGATCCAGCTCAATCCCTTTGTGGCTAACTAGGAAACCTAGCAACTTGCCCGATTTAACGCCAAAGGCGCACTTGGTTGGATTCAACTTCTTACGCAACCTGTTGAAAAGCTTTTTTAGATGGTCTTCTTCCCTTCGGGACTTGATAATGATGTCATCCACGTAGATCTCAATCTCTTTGTGCATTAAATCTGGGAAAAGAGCCATCATAGCTCGCTAATAGGTTGTTCCGGTATTAATGAGGCCGAATGACAACCATCTATAGCAAAAGGTTCCCCAAGGCGTGATGAATGAAGTTTTCTCACGGTCTTCCTCAGCAACCATGATTTGATGATACCCCGCAAAGAAATCAGCAAATGAGTACATGTCATATTAAGTAGTATTGTCAATGAGAATATGGATAAATGGCATGGGAAAGCTATCCTTAAGGCAAGCTTTATTCAGATCCCGGTAATCCACGCAAACTCGCACCTTTCTTCCCGGTTTAGGCACGGGGACTATATTTGATAGCCATTCAGTATATGTGGACACCATGATGATGCCAGCTTGAAATTGTTTCATAATTTCTTCTTTAACCTTTAAACTCCACTCAGGTTTTAATCGTCGGAGCTTCTGCCTGATTGGCTTGAATCCCTCTTTAATGGGAAGGTGATGGATGACGATGTCTATGGATAAACCCACCATGTCTTTGTTAGACCATGCAAACACATCCTGGAATTGGGTTAATAGCGCAACCATGTCATTCCTTTGGTTTGGAGTGAGTTCTGTATCAATCTGGATCAACCTAGGGCTTTCTAAGGTTCCAAGATTGAATGAGGTAGTTTGATCAAGATTTGGTTTGGGTTTGTCTTTGACCCATTCCTTGATCTCCTAAGGTATCTCAATTTCCTCTTGTATTTCCATCAAGTCTGAGTCCAACTTTTCATCAAAGTTACAGTCCTTATGGATAAAAGGCATCTCATCGGCAAGTACATGCACATCTAAATTACGAGTCCTGAAACAAAATATGCTTTCACTCAATATATGAAACTGTTCAATCATAAAAAGTGTTAGCATGTACTGATAAAATAACTTCTAATATTGTACAGAAAAGTAAGCATTTAAAGCTATCTACAGGGCAGAGGGATTCTGCCCTTTTTACCCTTGGTGGCAAATGCAAGGAGTGGTGCTCCAATTGTCAAGGGTGAAGTCCTGGCGGATGGCAGTAACAAAGTGATGATCATCGTCCTCCTTCTCCCGACTGATGACCATAATGTCGGGAGAATCATCGTCTGGAGTGTATCTATTTGTGTGCTCACCATGAAAAAAGATTTGTAGATGAGAAAAACTCCTGGCGATATCTTGTTTACATTTTTGTTCCCTTTCTTCCACTTTGGGATCAGGAATCAGGACCTCTTTTGCTTTAACTGGTATTGGTTTGGGAAATAGCATAGCAATAACATGGGCTGGAACCTTTATCGGAGACTGTACAAGCTCGGGGTCTGTAAGTGGAGATAATCACCTTATGGCTGAAGATGAAGGAATCTGTTTGTGCTTGTGAGGATTTCTGTGACTGGAGCTAGAAGAATAGCCTAATCCAGCTGTCCCTGTTTGACTGGGAACTTGAATTGGGTGCTTAATACCCTGATGATCTTTGCCCAACCCTTGTTCAGGTTAATGACCCAATGATATCATCTCTTGAGTGGCCGACATTACCTCGGCAGAAATCTTGGGTGTTAGAGGTGGAGCCCCAATGGGATGGTAATGAGTGTTGCTCACCTCCAGGGCATGGAAATTGACCGGCTCAACTTCTGAATTGAAGCTGATGAGTGATATGCCACCTTGTTTAGGACATTCTGGCTCAGCTTTAATAGTGACTAGGCTATTGTTGATAATGTACTTGAGTTGTTGGTGAAGGGTGGAAGGGATGGCTCCAGCCATATGAATCCACGGTCTTCCCAAAAGCAGGTTGTATCCTATGGCTATCCTGAGCACATGAAAGGATATGCTGAATGTATGTGGACCAGTCTCCACTGGCAGTTCAATCGGTCCAACGCCGTTTTGTCGTGACCCATTAAAAGCTTTGATAACCGTATGGCTGGTTTTGATCCTCTTAGGGTTGATATTCATCTTCTCCAAGGTAGCATAAAGATAGATATTCAGAGATGAACCTCCATCTATCAAGACTCTTCCTACCATGTATCCGGAGGACAAAACAATGACTATGTCTGCAGCGGCTTGAAATGACCCGGTCCCTTTCGGTAGGGTATGTCGTCATCAGTGAAAGATATCACATTGTTGTTAAAAATGTGATCAACCAGATGTTAGAATTTTTCCACATCCACTGATTTCGGTAAATGGGCTTCTTCCAAGACCCTTAGCAAGATCTTCCTGTGATCTTCGGAAGAGAAAACCAAGTCCAGTATGGAAATTTGTTGTAGAGCTTCTCTCAAGCTTAGAACCACCTTGGCTTCATTATGGCCCATGGTAGGGAGGAACTCTTCAATTTTCTTCATAGGAACTTTCCCATTTGACCTGATGGTAGGTTTCATCACCCGATGGGGAAGATACAATGGATTCTCCTTCGACACTATAGCAGTTGTATGTGAGGTAGATCCTTCAGCCTACCCATAATTCCATGGGACTTTTTTTTAAGTTGACAACAGAATACTGTGGCCTAGATGGCAAGAGAATTGGCTCTGGTGCAGCCACTTTCAAAGGATTGTCAGCACCTTTGAGTTAAATTGCTTGTATTATGAGTGGTCTGGTAGCCAAATCATCCTCAGCGGATATAACTGCTACGCTGTCCTTCCATTTTATAGGATATGTTTTCCCACTCTCGAGTAATAAAGTGTCATCATCTGCCATTTGCAGGACACCGCTGTCAATTAAGTTCTGAATTAAATGGCAGAGTGCCCAACATTCTTTTTGTAATGTGACCGCGAGAATGGGAGTGGTACTGGCATACTCTATTAGAATTGATCCGTCTGGAACGGGGATTGATTGGAGGTATAAGGGATGTAATTGATGATTGGGTAATATACCCATGAATTGGTTATGTTTGGCCTTAATTTGTTGTGTGTCCAAAGCATTTTAGAGTCATTTTACTTGTTCAAGTTGTGTTGTGGTAGGATTGTGCGCTGTTGGAATGTTTGGGAGCATTTGGGTTAAAAATGGCAAGTTTGGCAACCCATCGCACTTCCTAGCGTGGCGCCGCTTCAAAAAGCAAAAAACTAACCGGCGCTGGTCTTCACAGTCTTGACCGGAGACGCATGGCGTGGATCGGCGATGTAATTGCTTTGACTTCTAGTTTGACTCCGTATTTGAAGTGTATTGGAAGCCTATTGGGATTAGGATTGTTGGAATTGGGCAAGTAAATATAAATTGATTGTTTGCATTGAATTGGGACACTTAATTCTACACAATTGGAGATTAATCAAGGAGCAAGAGCAGATCTTGAAGGCTGGAACTTGGAGTTCTTCTTCTTCTATATTCTTTTAATTTTTGTAATTCATTAGGGATGATTTATCAATTAATTATGTTTTTTATTTCCATCATGAACTAATTCCTATTATTAAGATTCCAATGGAACCTTTTATGGTTATGAATTGATTATTTGATTTATTCCAATTATTTATGTTGAAGTGAATTGTTCATCATGCCTTGTATTTATTGATTAATTATCTGGCCAATAATTACCGAGTTACTCTAGAAGGAATTGAGAGAGGAATTCTAGGGTTAGAACTGGGCAAGGTGACATGTGACTTAGTTATTTACTCAGTGAATAATTAGGTTTGTGAATAGAATGAGAATATCTATTTCTTTGCATGTAACACATAAGGAATTGGGATTGTAAGGAGTTTAATTCAATTGTTTTGCATAGAGATATAGTAAAATTAATCTGGGTTAAATAGAAGGCAATTGATCACCGAGAGAGGGCTTTTGGCATTTGAGAATTCTCGTTAACAATTCAAAGAGACATAATAATTGGGATATTTGGATAATTGATTTAATAATCATAATTGGGGAAATTGGAGTCTTAATTGTC
The DNA here is from genome assembly GCA_020205605.1 of Panax ginseng. Lineage (NCBI taxonomy): Eukaryota > Viridiplantae > Streptophyta > Magnoliopsida > Apiales > Araliaceae > Panax > Panax ginseng. The sequence goes on along the minus strand of CM035130.1, from coordinate 124,363,691 downwards.
ATTTATCTGCATTCAAACAATTCTTAATTTGTTATTTGTTTTCTTTTAGAATAATTTCTTGTTTTATTAAAATTAGTTTTCTTAGTTTTAAAAATCACAATTTTTGGTTGTTTAAATAAAATTGAATTGATATAGTACTAGTAGTTGGAGTTTATTAATTGGAATTCTTTGAGGGATCGACACTCTATTTTACCACTATATTACTTGTTGATCGTGTATACTTGCACGTTTGCTTTGATTGTGAAATCAACCAACAGTAATTCTTCCTTCATTGATCAGCATCTAAATATCTCATCCCCAATAGGTTGGCCAAGGTATGTAAATTCCCTCTTGTTTGCAAAATCCCGACGGGCTTTGGCACTTACTCTTTTTGAAACTTTATCCTCTAGTGTTTCACTTTCTGAAGGTGCTGATGGAGTATTCATGACAAAAGGAAGGAGACTAGCATACTCCTGACTGACTAATTGGCATGTGACTTAGTGTTTATGGATTACAAGTTCTACCAATTGATCTACTTGCTTGCAAAGAGCTTTGATCTTTCGTTCCATCATAAACTAGAATTATGCGTAATCCCATTTGTCAGCACCGTCTTTGCTGGTCTGGGAAGATTCAACAACGTAATTGGAACTTTGTCCACTGCTCCAATTAATCATATTGACCTCTTCTTCTTTATGTTGAGGAAGAGGGTTGTCTTGTACATTAGGTTGGTCGGGTTTAGTCACCACAATCTCCCTATTGTCGATTAAGTCATAGATCTTATGTTTCAAGGCCCAGCAATCCTGAGTGTCATGTCGTGGTGCCCCGACATGAAAAGCAGACTTTCGTGTAGCATTATAACCTTTCCCATTCGGGTTGGCTGGTGGAAGAAGATGTGTAATTTTCTTCTGAGTAGTCAGAAGATTGAGAACATTCTCGAGCGAATCCCTTAGGGGTGTGAACACTCGATTGCGTTGGACTTCTCCACCTTTTGGCAATGTGGGGTTGGAAGACTATGCTGGAAAAGGGGAGTAGTTTCTCCTCTGGATAGGCATGTTCTAACTGCCTTTTTGACCTTGTAGTATCAAGGAAATATCCTCCTCTTACTTTTTCTGGACCCTCTAGGGGTTGTCTCCATAAGTTCCGGACTGGATGTGCTTAGCAACAGCTTTCAGAGCGGCTAGGTCTTGAATTTTTCCCGACTTCAATCCCATCTCAGCCATCTCTCCATATTTAATCATTTTAGAAAATGGCTTGCCAATGCCAACTAAGACTCTCTCATAGAAAGGAGTTTCTTGTATGTCTCTGAAGGTCATCACCATTTATGACTCCGTCATAGAAGGAATAACTTGAGCAGCAAGGCGCCTCCACCTTTGAGCATACTCTCTAAATGACTCATTGGACTGTTTCTTGACCTTGGTAATTTTGTACCGGTCAGGAGCCATATGAGACTGGAATCTGTATTGAGTGAGGAAGGCATGAGCTAACTCTTCCCATCTATGTATTTTAGAATTGTCTAATCGAGTATACCATGATCGGGCTTCTCCAGTTAGACTCTTTTGAAACAACTGCATTATGAGCTTCTCATTCTCAGCATAAGATCTGAGTTCTCCAATGAATACCTTCAAATGTGTGTATGGATCTCCTAACCCATCATACTTTTTAAAGTCAGGAGTCTTGAACTTCTCTGGATAATAAACACCAGGGAATATAAAAAGATCAACATAGGAAACACTCCCGTGTGCTCCAATCCCTTTTATAGACTGAATGGTCTCTTCCATTTGAAGGAGTTTTTTCCTGATATCACCGGTGTCTAGATCTTCTTTGAGATGGGTGTTTTCAGGAATTTTGTTGGTCGTATCCAACTAAAGTTCTGGAATTGTTTTATCTGAACCTTGTGTTCCTCCATGTGCAACGGATTCTATATGTACGGGTATTCATGAACCCTGAGTAGACTAGTGTAGTTCTTTAAGCAGAACGACCAAATTTGTAATTTGTTTGCTTAATTCATCAAACTCTTCCCGAAAGATAGGAGCAGGATTAGACTTGTTAGATGAAGACATAATTGGTTGTAGGCTCGTGGCCTTTTTGGACTCTGAACGGGTAACAAGCCCAATTGTTTCCCTACAAAAACTTATGTACTTTAGTCTTAAGGAATGTATAAAATGTTTACATGACATCATAATGTGTCCATTTTATGAATATTATCCTGTAAAAACGGGTGTCATTTGATAGCATGTCAAGCCTTAACATGCATGTACACATATTCTTCATATTTTCCATTACATAGAGATTAACATGGAATGAAATTACAAGTAATTGTCTTTACAGGTAATTGAAAATGGAAAGCATGAAGAGACTTTCCTCCACATTTGGTTTATCAGAGGCTGACCTATCTTAGGTTATTCTCGCGACTTTTTGGCATGAAGGTTCCTAGATCATCGCAATTTACTTGACGGGAAGTTAATCCGGTCTTTCAACTGGAGCGAATCTGGGTGGTTCCTTTCCTGAGCCTCGTTGGAATTAGTCTCCCTACGAGTCCAGTAATCAAACACCGAGTGGATAGCCTCCTGGTGGAGGAACCACACAACATACATTCACATGCAATGTGTCTTACCGTTATGGGGATGATGACATGTGCGAAGCACTAATATCACAAATAGATATATTGCAGTGCAGTAAGTAAAATGCATTCGTACACATTCATCAAAAATGTAAATGCAGCATCCACACACAAGCATGTAATAATTTTGAAAAGGTTGTAGTTGCGGCTTAAATCCTCTTACTGGAGTCTCCAGTAGAGTCATCACCTGTCGACGTTGGGATTTTTATTGTCCCTCTTCTGTTCTTGTCTTTTGATGTTCTCATGTTCGGTGAGATTTGTTTGAAAAAACAAGTTGTGAAAAGTTTTGACATTTATATGTCGACGATTTGACTGTAAGAGTCACCAGTTGTTTTTTTTTAAATGGTTGTACCAACACAACCGAGAAAAGGTTTGCACATTGTCCTAGTGATGTGAGACTGTTAAACGTGTCTGTGAAACCGAGATTCATTAGGGTCTGGGGACTTGCTTATGCGGAGGGAAGGTGTTAGGAACCCCCCGACATCCGTGTTACCACGGTTACTGCCACTTTTCAATTAAACTATTATATGAATGTGTGTGTGTGTGTAGGTCAATGTGCAGTTATTTGGAAGTAATGTTATGTCTCGTTTGCACCTATATACACAAGGTTTGAATTTGTATAAAAATTCAGTTTTAAACAAGATATAGCAGTGAGGTTTTATAAAAGAGGTTTTTCAAACCATGTTCTCAATAGTAATTGAGGCCTTTGATACTTTCATTTTATTAAATATTCGGCTTGATTGCTTTTATTTTTGAGATGCAAAGCATCTTTGAGAAAATAATATATACAGCAGTGCCGAACTCCTCATGGGCATGAAAGCCATCTAAGGAAATTCAAACACCATGAATAATTTACAAAAGTCGCTTTTTAGGGAAAATGTCCATCATGAACAGAATCTAGATTGAAGAGATGAATCTGTGATCACATGATTCCTAGGCTCACATGATGCCGCAATTTATATAAAAGCAGTAAGAAGTTATATATATAAAAGCTGTAAATATATATATACAGACATGATCGACCACCACGAAGCACCTCCATGGGGGATCAAAAATGTAAATATATAAAAGCGGTAAATATATATAGAGAGACATGATCAACAACCACGAAGCACCTCCATGGGGGATCAGAAATGTAAATAAAGCAGTAAAAAGGATCAACCGCCACGAAGTAAACTCTAGGCGGGACGAAATGTAAATAAAGCAGTAAAAATGATCAACCATCACGAAGTAAACTTAAGCTGGGACGGAAATATAAATATATATATATATATATATATATATATATATATATATATATATATATATATAAGCGATGCATATAGGATGTAAAATCCGGGCTCATCGAGCAAGTAGTCAGCAGCAGTTTATATTTATAAGTATATATATATATATAGATATATATAGATATATATATATATATATATATATATATATATACACACACACATAAAAGGAAATAAAAGCCCATGTAATCAAGTCCGAGCATATACAAGCAACATGACTCTCAATGTGAAGAACGATGTGTGCAAAATAGAAGAGAAAGGCTTAAAGTGTGTAAGAAGGCTTATAGTGGACTGCCAAAGAAGACTTCTATAGCTTTAAACGGATGAACACTTGGCTCTCGCTGGTAAAAATACGACTGAATATAAGCTCACGAGTGTTTAAAATGAGAAAGCACTCAGTTTAGAGTGTGTACAGAGCAAATTGGACAGGGCTTCCTAGCCATTTTCTCTTACAAAATGGCTACCCCATGTCCTCTATTTATATAGGGAGAGCAGCAGTACACTGGCATGCATACTGTAGATGTACTGCTTGGTCGCCGGGGTGCCCTGCTCCACGAGTCCCGCTGTTTCAAAGTACGTGCACGCATACAACATATTATCTGCTCGAACTTGCAGAACTTCAATTCGAGCCTTTGATTGAGGTGTATAAGACCTTTTACGAAGTACTGTTGTCGAGGGCTACACAAATGACATGGGATTGGAGGTTGTCAGAAGTCAGGAAGATGGGACCATGCCCTTGGTCATCAAGCTTCAAATTCCATCTGGTGTGTTGTCCTGTGTAGTACTCTCGGGATTGTAGCTATTTGTCTATTGTGGGACATTTCTGTGTAGAATGTATGTTGAACTGTTGTTAAGACGACGCAATGTGGAATCGAGGTGGAAAAATAACGATTTTTCCCCTCACCGGGGTTATCTCCAATTTGGGCTTATAAAGCAGTTGTTGCTCAGGGTTATCTCTGAGATTGGGTTGTTGTAAGTACTGGATGTCCTCAGGATTATATATGAGGTGTGCCTAACCTCCTAGGGTTATCTACAGGTTTGGGACTGAGTTCCTCGGTGTGAGTTCTGAGGTTGAAGCTGATTGCTGGGGGTTGAAACGAGCATCTATGGGATTATCTCCGGAACTGTCACTACATTCCTCGGGGTTATCTCTGAGGTTAACGCTGTCTTTTCTAGTGTTGTTTTTTGGACTGAGACTGAGTATCTCGGGGTTATCTCAGAGATGAAACGGCCTTCTTCGGTGTGATTTTCGGTATTGAGCTGAGCTGTCCTCCAGGGTTATCTTTGAAAGACGACTCTGCCCCCCTGTAATGTTAGTAACAAGTATGTAAAAACTTTCAAGTGCCTACAAGTTAGAAGAGCGGGGTAAAGAACGGTAGGCAGTCGTGGAACAAAGGGATGCAACAAAGTCAAGTCCAATGACAATGATGACACCAAACGATGTCCCAGACAAGTCCAAGCCCGTAGTTTAAGTGAGAGCATTTGTCGAGGAACCCGAATGAAGTTATCACGGGTAGGTTAATCATAAACTCTTGCGAAGTCTATACCTTATTCGATACCGGTTCTACCCACTCTATACTCTTTTAAATTTGACACCAGAGAAGTTAGACTTTGACTTATTGGTTGAAACTCCATTAAGAGAAACCTTCATTACATCCATGATTTATAAATCTTGTTAGATTCAAATCGATACCCTCACATTATCTATCGATCTCATCTCTTTGAAAATACTTCCTTTGATGTGATTTTAGGAATCAACTGGTTAACTATTCATCATGCTAAAATTGATTGTTTTCGTAAGGTTGTTAGTTTTTATATTCCTAACCAACCTATTATGCGAATTCAAGTAACCCAACCACTAAAGTCAATCACTATCATATCAAGCCATAAGTAAAGAGCCCAGAACCTTTCGCTGGTGACTTCCTTGTGTGGGATACACCGAAACCAGACTTTTCGTAGGGGATGCCATTAATAACGGTGGCAAGTTGATAGGTATCAATATGATGTGCTATCCAAGTCTTGGATGAGAGTCATAGTTTTGAATGATAGTTCTATTATTAATAAATTTCCTGACGTATTTTCTGAAGACTTCCTGGCCTACCTCGGAGCGTGAAATCAAATTTTGTATTGACCCCAGTATAAAACCCATTTCTAAAACCCTCAAATATTTCTTCTCCCAAAATGAACGTAACATGTGTTGAAGATAATGGCTCGAGCTATTGAAGATTACGACCATACCATTCAATATCATCGTGAAAGAACGAACGTGGTAGTTGACGAGTTGAGTACAAGATCGTATGCGGTTACGAGTGTGACGTTGTTAACACAAAGACCCATTTTGTAAGACTTCTAAAAGATGGAGATAGAGTTAAAGACTCCAATAACCTATGTGAAGATAGAGAATATACGATTAGAACCAACTTTAATCGATAAAGTTAAAACCGCTCAAGCTACAGACTCAGAGTTGATGAATGTGAAGTAGACCCTAGTATAAAACCCATTTCTAAAACCCTCAAATATTTCTTCTCCCAAAATGAACGTAACATGTGTTGAATACGTTGGCTCGAGCTATTGAAGATTACGACCATACCATTCAATATCATCGTGGAAGAGCGAACGTGGTAGCTGATGAGTTGAGTACAAGATCGTATGCGGTTACGAGTGTGACGTTGTTAACACAAAGACCCATTTTGTAAGACTTACAAAAGATGGAGATAGAGTTAAAGACTCCAATAACCTATGTGAAGATGGAGAATATACGATTAGAACCAACTTTAATCGATAAAGTTAAAGTCGCTCAAGCTACAGACTCAGAGCTAATGAATGTGAAGAAGAAGGTGTATGAAGGCGCTATTCCAGAAGTAAGAGTTGATGAAGTAAGGAAAGCTCAAACCCTCGATTTTATTAGTCTATTTGAAATACTCGATTGAGTAGGAGCTATGGCCTATAGACTCACTTTACCGCTAAGTATGTCGCGTGTTCATAACATTTTTCATGTATCGATGTTACGTAAATATTTGAAAAACTCGAACCACATTATTTAATTAGAACTAGACGAGATAGTAGAAGATTAAACGTATGAGGAGATACTTGTTAAAATCTTAGATAAGAAGAAACATATTCTACGCTCAAAGGTTATACCTCAAAGAGTTAGAATCTGACGAGGTATCCTCACCTCTTCGACATACCAGGTACGTACGTAAATTTTGAGGGCGAAATTTCATAAGGAGGGGAGATTGTAAGACCCCGAATTTTATGAAATGAAAGTATTCAATTTTCTCATAATTATTTTGTTATTTAGTAAATGGTTAAATTGATAAAGGTTAAAGTTAAGGGTGATATTTGAAAATTTTGCTTGTAAGCAAGTTGATATAAAATAATTGTTGTGTCAGGGATATTCGATTGGTCAGGGAATATTCGTTTTAACAGGGAATATTCGTACAATGGCACAATCATTGGTGGACCACATAAAGAAAGTATTGTTGTAGTTAGAAAATGACAGAAATATCTTTTTATAAAAATAACGGCGAAAGTTTTATCGTTAAACTGTTGAAATACCCGGTGGTAAAAGTACAGTAATACGCGTGGTTGCATAGTAGCACACGGTATTGATTATTGATGCTTACGTGAGAAGTCACTTAGTTATACTCAATTATTGCTACAGTAATTATTGCATAGTATCTCATGTTATTTGATTCAATTATTGTCACAGTATCATCTACATAATATTTTATATTATTAAATCAATAAATGAGACGACAATATTATTCATATTATTATTTGCATTATTGACGATGTCTAAAAAGTTCTGTCAAGGAAAGGGGTTTGGTCACCTAATTGCGCGCTAATAGGGAGAAATCCTTATCGGAAAGCCCCCTCTTTCATGGGAACGATCTTTTTGTTAAATATTGTGAGTTATAATATTAATGACGAATAATTGTTAATAGATTAAAAATGTGTTTATTAAAGATAAGTGATTTTTGATAAATATTTATTCAATTTTTGATATAAATAGAGGTTTTTGTTATGAGGTGTTTGTTATAAGTTTGGCTTATTATTCCATGAGGACATGTGCTAATTTTTCAGACCGTTGGTTGAAGTTATAATAGTAAATCAATATGGATCGTTGGTTGAAGATATAATAGTAAATCAATATGGGCCGCTGGTGGAAAGTTATAATAGTAAATCAATATGGATCGCTTGTTTAAAGTAAATCAGTATGGACCGTTGCTTTATGTTTTAATAGTAAATCAATATGTACTGTCCGTATAAAAGTAAATTAATCTGGGTCGTTCATGAATTAGTTACTATTCAGTCCTTTTCCTATAAATAGAAGCTCACTCCTTCATTATTTCTTACGAATTCACTTAAACTCTAGAGAGAGAAACTATAGAGAGCAAGAAGAAGAGTATTCTACTACTTCACTATTGCAGTATCCAGTGTTTTACTAAGGTAAGGGGTATTATTTATTTCATATTTGCTTACGATATTATTTTTTGTATTCGTACGAATATTATTTCGTTTAATATTCGTAAGGAATATTGGTTCTTTCGTATTCATGAAGAGAGTTATTTTCTTTCAATACTCGTAAGGGTTGTTATTCCATTCTTTATTATTCTGTTGGAATAACCTGTCTACGCGGACTACCGAATACATGGTGAAATCCTTTTGTTATTCCATTCTTTATCATTTTGTTAGAATAATCTGTCTACGCGGACTACCGCATGCATGGTGAAATCCTTTTGTTATTTCATTCCTTATTTTTTTTGTGGAAATGATCTGTCTACGCGGACTACCGTATGACAGGTGAAAATCCATTTGCAGTTTTGTATGTTATTTCTTTTCATATTCTTAAATCTAAACTTACTATGGTAAGTATTGCTTCAATAATCCCTGAAATTACGGTAATATCTTTGAGTTTTACGCTTCATTCAGTATCGTTTCATTGGAATATGGATCTAAACTTTCTTATTAAATATCAATATTTTCACCCGGGGTACTATTCACGGGTTACTATTCACGAGTTACTATTCACTCAGTTACTATTCGTTGGGGTATTATTCACTTGGGGATTCGGGGTACTTTTCATGTTGGGGTACTATTCACGGGGTACTATTCACCCGAAAAAAAATTAATTTCTTTTCTATCCAAATTATTTTTGATACATGGATATTATTCTTGAATTTTACTCCACAAAGCAGTATCGTGTTGACAATTTGGATATAATTAAATTATGGATAAATTAAATTATAAATCTTTAAAATTTATCATTGCTCTTATTTAAATAAATTCATATATCTTTGTCATCATCCTCATGCTTATATTATGATAAAATTCATCTTTGGCTTACGTGCATAGATGGACTGTTGATTGGTATGATTATAACCAGGGATCATTCGGTATAATCATGACCATTGGTAAAAACATGAATATCCTTGGCCCGTAATGCATGGATAATTTGTGGTCGTGATACTAATGAATATTCTTAGTCGTGGTGCAAGGATGATTCGATGTTGTGGAATATTTATTAAGTTGAGTCTCAGCAATAAAATTGATGATAAACTTTTTAAATCAAAGAAGATAGTAGATATCATGCTCTACTTGACTCTTCTAATGGATTGCTTGTTCCGCTGCAGTTGTTGATCTAAAACTTGTTGTCTATTATATTCTATCAGTTATTATATTGTTGAAGGCTAACGATAATTTATTCTGCATTGTCTTAGTCATAATATTTTTTACTAGGCTAGTTGAGCTCACCCTTTTCTTTCACTGTTCTCTTCAGGAAATGAGAATATATAGCTGGGACTAGTCAGGGAATGGAGTGATGGTCCGAAATGGTGGTTATAGTAGTCCTCACTATTTTTATAAAATAGTGTGATAATAATTGTGATGAGGACTCCATTGAGTGTGGATATTATCTAGAAGACAATATTCTTGTTTAAACTCTCATCTATATTTTGTCATATTTTACACTACAGTTGTATAATTAAGTTTGTAGTTATATTTTGTACCATGTGTTTGGCGACTCAGAATGGGTGATGTATACCTATTTTAGGGGCGTCACAACAATACATGGTATGAAGGGCTGATCCCCCTAAGTACGAGAAGGAAGGTCCATATAGTTTACCGATTGTTAAAGGCTTAGGAAGAAATACTTACAACCTGGGACATAGTACATTGTCTTGTGACCCTCAAATGAATTCTAATTTCAGTTTTTGATTATAATTAATAGAAAATTTTATTCAATTCAATTAAGCTTATTCAATACTAGTTATTATGCTCTTTCAAGTGAGATTTTGTTTTGCTCACTCTTGCATATATATCTAACCATTGCAGCTAATGTTGAGAAGGTTGACTAGCCAACCACTAGTAAAGGAAAAGGCAAGATGAACAAGTGTTGAAGACTTGTTAATTTTTATGGGTTATGTAATCAGACTTAAATTTTATTATGTGATGTATTTATCTTTTTGCATTTTGATGATGTAATTAAGGTTAGACGACCTGTTATTATGTTTTGCTACCCTTTTATAGGGAGGATTTTTATTGAAGGTTGTAATTTCTTTTACATTCCTTATTCATGGGTAGTTGGTTATGTGTTATTTGATTAGTGAACACCGAATCTGTGGGATTGAAGTACCCAAATTTGGAGGTGTCACAGAAAGTGTTCACACTCAAAACCAATAACATTCTACATAAAGGTACAGTCAATAACTATTTTATGAATCAAAATCTTTGGAAAATGCTCAAGAAAACCTTCGTACATGGGAGGTCATGCTTCTAAGTTATAATAAATATCATAGTGAGAAAACCATCCAAATCACTCTTGTAGTCGGTTTGAGGATGGTACGATGTGCTCATTCTCAGCTGCGTTCCCAAGCACTCTTGTAGTCATTTCTAGAAATTAGATGCGAAACGTGGATCTCTGTCTGATACAATGGACACAGGTACACAGTGTGTTAAAACAATTTCCTTCACGTACAGTTTTGCTAACCGTTCTAGGTTAAATCTAATATTAATTTTCAAAAAGTGTGTCGACTTCATCAGTCGATCGACAATCACCCAAATGCCATCGTAACCTTGCTAGGTCGTTGGAAGACCTACCACAAAATCCATTATGATATGCTCCCATTTCCATTCTGGTATCTCCAACGGTTGTAATAATCCGCTTGGCCTTTGATACTCAGCTTTAACTTTCTGACACGTTAAGTACTTTGTCACGCACTCAGCCACATCCTTTTTCATATTCGGCCACCAAAAATGATGTCTAAGATCCTAGTAAATTTTTCTACTCCCAGGGTGAATCAAATATCTTGAGTTATGAGCTTCACTCAGAATTAGGGACTGGCATGAACACTGTCATCCCTGCTGCAGATTCAAGACCGAGCTTTGACTTCTGTTTTAAGTCCATACTTTAATACACTTAGACACTTACACTTAACATGCATACATGCTAGAGGTCTTTATATACTTGTATGACCACTTCAAATTCAACCTTATATGTTAAAGACTTTAGTTTAGGATTTCCACGAATCAAAATCAAATAGGGTTATGAAATCACTAGGTGTACTAATTAGCATTATGTTCTCATAAAGAGGTCATATAATCTTTACTACACATGCTCGTACATATTCATATCTTTTACTCATAGCTAGCATTGTTTAACACTTTAAAACATGCTTTAACCTCATGCTTGGTTTACTTTCATTATGTTTAACATATAAGTATTATGTTTAGTGACATAATGAAACATAACATGGCATCTCAAGCCTTTAAAATCTAAATACTCACATGTAATACCGCTTAAGTTCAAAAACATGCTCGAGGTTGCCTTTGAAATTATTTTATCATAAATGATGCAATATAGCACATATAAATCACATCTAGGGATTTTATAGACATAACATGTAATTTTAATCCTTTAGAATCTAGATATCCATGTGATGTAACTAGATTTTGAAAATATGTTCAAGTTTGATTTTGAAACCATTTTATACTTGAACTATACAATCTAACACATATAAGACAACTTTAAAGCTCTAAACATATATAGTCAAGTCATGTTAACATGTTTGCAAGATCAGAATGTATAACATGTAACATTCATGCATATTTACCTTAACCATATATATCAAGCTTTTTCCTTTAAAACATTTTCTAACACAAAGCTAACAAGTTTGATCATGAACGAAGACACTATAAACACTATATCATGTTCATTTACATCTGAAATCAGTCATGTATATGAATCACTAAGTTCAGAACTTGTAAAACATAATTTTTCACAAGATTTGTTTTTCAAAACTTGGGGTTCTTGTTAAAGATCTTCTACTAATTTATGTTGGACACTTCCTAACTCATATGGAAACCTTATAACACATGTTATACCTCTTTTACAGGTGTACATAAGTCCTAAAATAAAATTAACAACCACTTAGCATCACAGAACTCGAAGAATCGGGTTACAGTGCAGTATTTACAGAAGTTGCTGCGCACCCCAAGTATAACCAAGGTGCAGCTGCGCCAGGTCAAGTTCAAAAGTAGTAAGGTTACTCTATTTTGCAGAGTAACTACCAACTTAATTCCCAACGATTCAAGCATGCTCCAAACCATTATTAAAGTACTCATACATGTAAGTAAACTTCCTAAACACCTTATAACAGGTTTATTTAATCATGTTTGACATAGAATTCCAAGAATTTACAAGAATCAAATAAGACCCCTCTCAAGAACATAATTAGAAATTATACCTTCTTGAGCGTTAATTGGACTCCTTACACACTGAATAAGCTTTTACAATGCTCAGCAACTTAGAACTCTCCACTTAGACAACTCTTAACAACACAAAATCTGAACTCAAGTTTGTATTTATAGAAGAGGCATGGACTAGACATTAGCATTACATAATCTTGGAGTCTATGGTATAATGGAAGGATACATAGGTTAATGAAGAGTAGTTTAACAACTCTTTACCAACCACTTAGCTAGCCAATGATCACCTATAATTTAGCCTTTCTAGAGAATACGTGTTTTAGCTTCCAATTACTGTTCATTGTGCTTGGTGAAACTAAATTTGGGACAAGAGGAAAAATCACTAAATTATACATCTGAAATTAGTCATGTATATCAATCACTAAGTTCAGAACTTGTAAAACATAAGTTTGCACAAGATTTGTTTTTCAAAACTTGGGGTTCTTGTTAAAGATATTCTACTAATTTATGTTGGACACTTCCTAACTCATAAGGAAACCTTATAACACATGTTATACCTCTTTTGCAGGTGTACATAAGTCCTAAAACCAAATTAGCAACCACTTAGCATAACATAAATCGATGGCGGTTACGAGAAATGCGGCAGCAATTGCTACTGCATCTCAAAGATAATAACAAGGTGCAAAACACTTGAGCCAAGTTCAAAAGTAGTAAGGTTACTCTGTTTTGCAGAGTAACTACCAACTTAATTCCCAATGATTCAAGCATGTTCCAAACCATTATTAAAGTACTCATACATGTAAGTAAACTTCCTAAACACCTTATAACAGGTTTATTTAATCATGTTTGACATAGAATTCCAAGAATTTACAAGAATCAAATAAGACCCCTCTCAAGAACATAATTAGAAATTATACCTTCTTGAGCGTTAATTGGACTCCTTACACACAGAATAAGCTTTTGCAATGCTCAGCAACTTAGAACTCTCCACTTAGACAACTCTTAACAAACCAAAATCTGAACTCAAGTTTGTATTTATAGAAGAGGCATGGACTAGACATTAGCATTAAACAATCTTGGAGTCCATGGTACAATGGAAGGATACATAGGTTAATGAAGAGTAGTTTAACAACTCTTTACCAGCCACTTAGCTATCCAATGATCACCTATAATTTAGCCTTTTTGGAGAATACGTGTTTTAGCTTCCAGTTACTGTTCATTGTACTTGGTGACACTAAATTTGGGACAAGAGAAAAAATTTCAGCAACTTTTTATTCTAAGGCTTGGTTTGGTTCTTTTAATTCCCATAATATAATATTAAGGTACAATTGTTACCATATTAGGAATTTAAAGATAAGTTTTATACACACATCATATAATCCATGTACATTAACTACACGCGATAAAAAATCGCAGTTAGACATTAATGTCCGGGTAATCCCATAATTATCTCTACCACTTACATAACCACATTATAACCTTATTTAATATTAATATTTATTTAAACATTGAATTTCCTTTCCCATTTCTAGAATGCACAGATATTTAATCATTCCATATTACAACTTCATATGATACCATAGTGCTACTAGGTACCTCATATTAATATAATGTATTCTTATCCTATGTTTTATTCATGTCACACATATAACATCAATGTCCCAATTCATTTCCCATATTACACATAGTAATATCATTTAATGATAATGTCCACATTAATATTTTAATTGGGCTATGTTTAGTTCAATTGGGTATTCCCAACCCATAATCACATTTTAATATCACAACGATTATTTAGTATTAATCATTTATTATCTTACAATAATTAGTATTTACAACACTAATTAATATAATTCTTTCATTTCATTTCTTCCATAAATTGTTCCAAAACAATTTTCTTTAGCCACCACATACAATATTAACCTTATACATAAATCTCTAACCAATAATTACTTATAACTATATTGGTTCTTTTAATCATTTACCTTTCAAATATCAACCTCTTTTTATATATTACAATACTATGTAATATATTAAAATATCAAATATTAATTAACATATTTCTTTCATCCTCTTATGCTAAACATATATGTTAATTCACTATCTTATACAAGTGAACTAATCCTATCAATTAATTTAATATCATGCCACTACCATGCAAAGCTTCATAGTATAATATTTTATAATATTACTTAATTAACCAATATTTATTACGGGTTAATTAATTAACTCTTACTCAAATCATGTTTTGCTAACTTGATCCGTTCATGGTAAACTAAATCACCATTTATGACCTTTATCTAAGTTATTAGTATACATGGCTTGCAAATCACATTTCACAAACTGACTCAGAGTTTTCTACAGACCGGCGCAACTGCGCTGGTCACAGACTTGGAAATGACGCAGCTACGCCATACCAAATTCTCAGGCAGTCAAGTCCTATATTAATAGAACTGGAACCTTACACTTCTAAATACTTTACACATCCTCCTTAAGCGTTAGCTCGCCTAACATCAATCCTCTATTTGGTTTCACATCATCGCTTACTATTTTCCTTAACAATTCAAGAATCACACTTCGAGTTCTAAAACTCTATTTCTCTTATTAGTTTAACCAACTATACATCTCCTTTACGGTTTCATACCACCAATAACACGAAACTCGAATATAACACATACATACATTCCTTTAATCTTCACTTCTCGCCGTATATCAAATTACTCAATAATTCTCTAACCACTTTAAAGGTATATCAATTTCCTTCTCTTGTCAAAATAGTACATATATACAAGTCCAAACCTAACACACTTCGAGTCTTTAACAGTATTCAATATAGTACACTGAGTGGTTTTCCACAAACAACCAACAAATTAGTTTCCGTCTCGTCTACACTATTTTCACAGTGAGTTAGATCGGTTACCAATTCGTATATACCTCTGCTCTTTGAAGAAATCGTTTAGCCCAGTTCCTATACGCCAACCATTAAAGAGTAAGATTGCACTACCTTAGACTTGATATTCACTCGTACAAATACTCAAGAAATTGGTGATTATCAAATATATTTTAATGTCACCAACTTACTATAATAAAAAAATTCTATAAATTATTTAATGTCGATAGATAAATCTTATCCATATACATTCATCTCTACAATTTCTAACAAATATATAATAATGATATATATTTATTAAACACAACATTACTTATTACATAGCTCATATTACCCTATGTAACACAATACCACATACCTCGTAACACATATATATTTTTATTTGAACCCTTCACATGCCTTAAGAATTTTGTTCACTAAATTCTTATTTTAAGATTTTCTAAAAATTCGGGTTCTTACACTTCCTCTACTCTTGCACGCTTAGTTGATTCCTCTTTGAAGTCATCTTTTCATTTCTCCATGTCAGTCTTCATCTTCTCGTTTACTACCAACAGATCTTCGTGCTGACCCTTTGTATGAACCAAGTCCCACTCTGTGTTTCAAAGGCATGAGTCGAGTTCCTGAATCTCTGCATCCTTCTGCTACATCGTACCGTGATGCATCTCAACCAACTCCTTCAGCTCCGCAACCTTGTCCTGTAATTCTATGTTACGGTCGTACAGAGCGTCATACGTCTCAGCTGATATGGAGTTTGGTAAAAACTCCACAAGATCCTCCTCATCATCATCCTCCTCTATCTCCTCAGAGCTATATATCCTCCTCGTGATCGATTACAAGCTCATCCTCCTGAATCAACTATTCCTATACTACATGAATATCCCGAGGTTCGTCATCTCTAGGTACCTGAGGTATCACTTTCCTAGCTGGACTGGATCCTCCTTCGCTAGACATCCTGACAACAAAATATTTTAAGTTTTGCTTAACATTTTTCAATACTCGCGAGCACATAAGTTATTAACACATAGCACATAGTGTCTTTTATTATTTAGCTTCAATGGATACCTTAATCCATTCCTTAAAACTCGATAAGAGTTGGACACCTCTATGTTTTCCGTCTCCTTAAAGGTTACTTCCTAAGGTTTCCCCACCTAAGGTTCATAACCTAAAGCTTTGATACCAACCTGTGACACCCCCAAATCTTGGTACTCCATTTCCATAGGATTTTGTGTTCACTATCCAAAACCATTACATCTAACTACCCATAACAAAGGATAAAGACATAATTTAAATAGCTTAAACAATAATATTTCCCATTAAAGGGTTACATCATCATTAAACAATCCCAGATAATCTAATCTTAAATTATTACATAAGTCAGCGGAATACATCATAAAATAAAACAAGTCTCATAACATAAAACATTTAACTAAATTAATAAATCTTCAACACTTGGACATCTTGCCCTTTTCTTTGCTAGTAGATGGCTCATCGACTTTCTCAATTTTAGCTGCAGTGTTAAATGCAAGAGTGAGCAAACAATTGCTCACTGATGTAGAGAGTAGTAATGATAACAACATGAGAATGAACAACAAATGTTGAACAATAATGAACTTGTTATACGAATCAAAAATAGCGAACAAGTTCGAACTTTAATATCCGAGGGTCTTAAGACCACAAACTATGTCTCCGATATTTAGGTAATATTATCCAACCTTAATAGTCATTTAAACTATACAAACTTTTCTTAACGTACTTAGGGGGATCAGCCCTTTGTACCATGTATTGTGCACAAATATTTAAACGTTACACGTACAAAATCCCCTATGTTAGGGTTGTTCGTCTCAGTTTGGATTTAGAATTTCCGCACTAAAGAAAGTTTAGTTTGGAACTAGCTTATCAGTGGTTCTAGAATTTTAGAACACTATTCCATTATAGCTAAATTCAATCAACAACAGTTTGCTTGCTATTTGCAAGTTTAGCACAACAATGTAGAATTGAACAACAACATTATATATTTGAATAGACATGGTATACGTGAAAGTAGTATGCACACAAGCCAATCATGTTTGATGATAAAGCATATACTTTGTATCAATCTTATTCATTTATTAATAAAAAGTATTAATTTATTAAATGCTTTTAATTATCTACATGATGTTGTTTTATAATATGTGATAAACCTATAGTTTTAAGCAATGCTTTTAGAATAACGACGATGATCATTCTAATGAGATCTAAATTCTTAGAAAGCTTAAAACTAAAATAGTTCTCAATCGTTGGATTACTAAATTGGGGATTAGTGAATCCGAATAGATTGGTACATACGTTGCTTGCTCATTGGATGAGGATGATTGATCTCATGATTATTTGTGTGGAGACATTAAAGCAAGTATGTAGGTACTTATTAGAGAATAAGTTCACTGAACGTGGTTCGCTAAGGAATACCTAATGGAGTTTTACTTGCCTGTCAATAGGAATTCCTGTAGTGATAGTAGTACAAGTGATCCTTGGACTTGAGATCATCATAGTATCTTGTGTATGATAAGTTAGACTTTGACTTATTCCTTAAGACCCTTCGGGTATATCAAAGGGTATGCTTGGGTATAATAAGTTGTACATGGAGATAATGTATGATAAATAAAGAATCTACCACTTCTAGTAAAAGAAGAGAAATGTCATATGTGATTCAATAAATGACAACCTAGTAGTCCTTGGCCAAGACAGAATAAAATTAGAAAGGAGTTTCTAATTTGCATTATTTGGAGTTGTGCATTTAAGAGTCGAAATACGTATAATTAAATAAAATAAGACTTGACAGTAATTCCATGTCTTATATTTAATTGAGACATTGTATGGTGGAATGATTGAATTGTACGGTAACTATTTACTCAAAGGTTCTTTTATGATTAATGTTAAAATCTATATTATCTGGAAAGTCGTTGATCGCTAGGGAGGCTTATCCCTATTGTAGAATAAATATTATTTATTTAAATAAATTAATAGTTTAATTTATTTATTTAAATAAGATTGGAATTGTTCTAATTGATTTATTCACAACCGGTTTAATATGGAGAACCTAAAGGCTCACACCATAAAAGGAAGAATAATTATTTAAGAAGTTAATAGCATAATTATAATAATAAGTTAAGTATATTTAATTTAATCTATGGTGATAGAATAAATTAAATAGCATAATATTTATTATTTAATATTTTAGAAATATTAAATATAAATTAATAAGAGGAGTCTTATTATTATTACCATTATTATTATTTAATTTCTAAAGGAGTTTGGGAATTAATTAATAAAAGTACTCTCATATATCCTAATAAGATTAGGAGGCTAATTAATTAAAAGTTTAATTAATTATTCCTAATAAGATTGGAAGCATAATTAATTAAATGAGTTTAATTAATTAAAATAAAACTCAATTCCTTAATTGTTAAGGAGGGTTGCTCACATCTATAAATAAGAGGAGTCTTATTATGGGTGGTGTGGTTGTTGACTTTTTCACAACAGACGTAATTCTAATTGTTGGAGAGTACGCTCCTTTTCTATAGAGATCGATAGAAAATTAGGGTTTTGCCAAATACCCATCTTCTTGAATTTTTTTTCTTTCTTGGTGGATCACCTCTAGAGACCAAATACTTGGGTGGCTAACGTTGATCAAAGGAAGGAACCAAACCCGGTAGATTCAAGTTGAACGCGAAAAAGATTGGAGGTGAACTTGTACCTGAGGAAGCTCGAATCTTCAAGGGTATGATTCTTGTTCTTCATATTTTTGTTTAATTAATAATTGTACATAAAGGGTGATCCGGGTATATGGTTTATAAAATTTTAAACTATGATTTTTACATGTTTCTGCTTATTTTGTGCGTTCATAAATATTACAAACCTAATAGTGGTATCAAAGCCAAACCTTTATGCAAATTATTAATTATTTTAATTTGATATATATATATTGATATGTGTTTAAAACAATTTAATTGGACATAATTTTGTTGTATAAAATAAAAAAAAAACGGAAATAATATATTAATGAAAATCCAACATGAATCCTTTATCATATTAACTTCCTGTTGCGGAATCACATGGATAATGATTACTATATATATATATATATATATATATATATATATATATATATATATAATTCGTAGGAATCATGGTATTATTAGTATGTTAACTAGTTTACTGGATCTCATTAAGCTATCATGCTTAATAAACTAGTTTACTAGTTTAGGAATCATGGTATTATCTTGCTTAATACTGGATCTCATGGTATTGTCCGTGAATTTCGTGATTCAAGTTGATTTAATGAAATCTCCTGTTTACGTTTGTATATATATATATATAATTCTAAATTATTTTATAATTAAATAAAAGGTTTATTTTAATCCTAAAATAAAAAGTTTATTTTAATATTAAAAATAAAAGATTTATTTTAATTTTAAAATTAAATTTCATGCTAACTAATTAGAATTGGAATTGGATTCCATGATAACTACTTGGAGTTGAAATTGAATTCCATGTTTCCTTAAATAAAAGAGTTTATTTAGATATGAAATAAGATTTCATATTATTCAAAATAAAGGAGTTTATTTGTGAATAGGAAAAGAATCTGTATTTTCTTAAATAAAGGAGTTTATTTAGATATGAAATAAGATTTCATATTATTCAAAATAAAAGAGTTTATTTGTGAATAGGAAAGAGAATCCGTGTTTCCTTTAATAAAGAAGTTTTTTTTTTTTACTTGGAATTGGATTCCATAATTAATTAAAATAAATGAGTTTATTTTGATTAAAGATTTTGATTAAAATAAAATAGTTTATTTTATTCAAAGTTGGATAAATTAAAATAAAAGAGGTTTATTTTGATTTAAATTTGAATTAAAATAAAGAAGTTTATTTTGATTCAAAATTAGATTTTATACTAACTAATTTGCCCATTAAATGATATCAATATATATATTGAATGTTAATTATTCATGAGATGAATGTTATTTATTGATGCATATGGTGATGTGTATGATAATAAATGGGATTGATTATGGACTATTGACCAATGTGATTGGATTTTATTTTAGTTGGATACATGAATGTATGAGTTTTATTAAATGGGGTCTGCGTACCTCGTCTTTTCTAATTTTTTCTTAATGTAAATTCTATCTCCCTTCTATGTACTTCCCATTGACTGCTGATCAAAGTTTGTATTTATTTTAAATAGTTTTGTAATAGGAATAGTTAGAATTAATTTTGAAGAATTGGAGATCAAGGAGCAAGGAGCGCTTGAAGACCCGTTTGTAATGTAGTCCAGGTTTAAATGTAATAGTTATATTTAAATATTAATTCTTGCACCCCTAGGGTTTGACCTTTTTGGTTCACTTGGTAGCTTTAGTGAACCAAACTAGAATAAAAGTGCATAATCAATCCGGATAGAATATAGTATTCTATATATGCATGCTTATACTATATATATTATATATTATGCAAACATGCTTCGCATGTTAATTAATATGATGCGTATTATATATATATATATATATATATATATATGTGTGTGTGTGTGTGTGTGTGTGTGTGTGTGTGTGTGTATGAATGCTTGCTAAGCAAGATGAGACAAATTAATAACAAACCCCTCAAATATTTTATATTAAGTTGTAACGTTCAAAGATATTTGGAATATCGAACGTCGCTTTCTAGCATGATAGAAACAATAGAGTATTGAATATTTAATATGAGTTTGTTGTGCACTGTGACACCCCCAAATCCGGTACTTCCATTTCCACAGGATTTGGTGTTCACTGTACAAACATCATCTATCTATCTACCCGTAAATAAAATGCAAACCATATAATAGATAGAAGTAATAATAAAATCTCTCCCCTTATGGGGTTACATCAACTGAATAATAATAAATCCCAGGTTACTCTAACCTTAAATCATCTACGCGGAAACATAAACAAATAAGTCTTAAATAACATCAATTCTAAATATCATTACATAACCACATAAATAAACAGTCTTCATTACTTGCTAAGCTTGCCCTTGCCCTTACTAGTGGAAGGTTCGTCTGCTCTTTCGTTCATAACTGGAATGTTATTATTCACAAGAGTGAGCACGATTGCCCACAAGTATAACAATATAACAATGAATAATAACATGCGAGAAAAATAATAACTTCGAATATAAAGCTCAACTTTTGAATCAAGAATGAATAACAAGAATCAAAAGAAATTTGAGGGTCATAAGACCTTGAACTATGTCCTAGGTTGTCAAGTGTTTTTAATTGAAACCTTTAACAGTCATAAGACTATGGACTCTTCTTCTCGTACTTAGGGGGATCAGCCCTTAGTACCATACTGTGCACAATATCTTAACGCTAAAGCATAAATAATCCCCTATACAGGGTTGTTCATCTCAGTTTTGACATTCGAGTCCGCACCAAAGGAAGTTTGGGTTGGATAATTGATCAAGGGGTTCTGAAATTTAGAACGCTCATCAACTATGGACTAGTCGAATCAATAAGGGTTCGCTAGTCTAACAAGGTTTAATAATAACAAATAATTTAACTTGGATAAAATCTCAAAAGTATACAATAGAATAATTATTGTATAACAACATCATGCTTGAAGATTAATAAACTTTAATATACAAGACAGGCTTGATAAATAATAATGAGAATTTGCTCAATATCGAAAGATGAATTAATCAACTTATATAACGATAACAAGTAGGGTTAGGAAGCTTGCTCAACAAAAGTTTAAGGTAAGAAATTTGCTCAATGTAACAAGATAAGGTTTAGAAACTTGCCTCGTGCGTAGATTACACTTAAACAAATTCGTTCTTTGAATTAAATCCTACATACCAATTACGTTCACAATATCAGTCAATAATAACGTACTAACATCATAACTTTACTCTTTGTTTAACTCGAATTCATGACTATACTTAGTCAATTATTACACTAAGTGTAAAATTAAGACTTCACGAAAAATAAACTAATTATGCATTCGATCATTCAATCCACACGTAATTGTGTTATGGACATGTTAAGAATTTTTTTAACATTTCATTATAGGTCTAACAAGTCTTTATAATCATTAGACTAAGTTGCTATCACATTTCCATACTTGTACACTTTTAAAAACTCATTTCGATTATTACGCTAAGTGGCGTAGCGGTGCCACTTTTATCTTTAGTATCAAGGCCATGATTTATGACACAAGGTATTGCAATTTGAGACATATATACGCACATGACACAATGGTATTGCTATACTTGTGATTGATTATTATACAATTGTGAGGTATGACGAGGATGAGATTCTGATACGAAGTTGGCTTGTGACGAAACTCCGTTTTTGATTCTCAGTTCGCGAAGAACACAGAGTTCAGCGAATTCATCACATCTTGAATACTAATTCCACCAAATTAAACATACCCACATGTTATAATTCATACATAATCATTATCCAACATATATAGAGTGATTTTAATCCATAAAAACATATAATTACAGGATTAAAAAATGAAAATTGGACTGTTCATGATGTTCTTGAAGTTTTGAACATAAATTCTAAAATTTATCGCCATAGATTCGTTATAAGACCAAATCCAACCATTCAAATTTTGTTTTGTTCATTTTATCATGCATAATCATATACAAGTGGAAATTTTACAAAACCATTTATGTTTGACATACTAAAAACACGTATAAGGCCATATGGCCATATAACATACTCTAAAATCTTTTACTGTATAATTTCATGAAACTGAAGATATGAAAACCCATATAATATACAATAAACATGTTATGCTACTCGAATTACTACATATATTCCTACAACAACACCATTTTCCAATTACAGAGACTTACAGAAAGAATGAAAGCCATATTCATGAAAACTTTAAAAGACGTAAAATAAAAATTTGGGTTGAAGAGGATTACCCAAGCGTAGATGAACAAGGATGACAATTCTCTCTACTACAATCACAATACTCACAATCTTTCTCAAAAATTTCTCAAACTCTCTTTGTATTTCTCTCTGTTAAGCTCTCTAGACTTAGGCAAATAATGAAGAAAAAAAGAAGACGTCTGATAAAAAGAGAAGAACTGACGCGCATTGGTGGTCAGTTACCCAGTCATGGGTAACTTCCCTCAACTCCCATTAAGGCCATGTTTGGCTAGCATACTAGGTTTCAAAACCCATTATTTTAATAAAACCTTATCATATAGTTTAAAAAAATGTCACATCCATTATAAAATAAATCTAATATCTTATTTAATTTACTTTAAATAAAATATAATAATTTCTCACATAGTCACATAATTCAAATTCTCATTTAATAATAATATCAATTATTAAATCTCTAATTAATAATTAAATTAATTAAAATAACATAAGCTTATTAAATATTTTTTTAATTCAATAAGCTCACATAAATACATACATCGAATAATAAAATTCTCCACATCAATTTAATAAATATAACACATATACTTAAATTAATATATCACAACTTCATCAATTAATTAATTAATCTAATAATTAATTCATCAAAAAATATTTATTCAATCAAATATATATTAAAATTAAATTATAAAATTACGGTTTGTCACATGCACACACAGGCAAGTATTAAATATTTAAGATGTTGTTTTTATTACATATGATGTTTATAAGGAATTGAATATTCTTGCTTTGTTGTACACACACAGAAATTTGTAGTTTTCTTTACTTATATGGAAATGCTGGGTCTGACTTAACTTAAATCATTTTAGTTCGGATGTGCACACACTTGACCATTATGATTTAAGAGGCAAAATACAAGGAGTTACATAGTTGATGTAATTGACAAGAGTTGTCTACCTATTTATTTATATATCGTTTGTTGTGCACACACAAGACTATATACATTTGAAATGGGATCCTTATTCTCACTAGCATATCTTTAATTAGATATTGTCGAACTATATATATTGAGGGTAATATAGTTTGAAGAAAATAGTGGGAGATACCAATTTAAAATAAGACCTAATTTATTTTGGTAATTAATAAAAGAATGTATGCTAAAATATTGTTAATTACAAATTCATTTACAGAATTTTACAATGTCTAAAATTACTATCAATGTGAAGCATATTAGATGTTATTTAACCGGACCGAATTAAATGGATTGGTTAAGGAATTTGAGAATAGTTCTCATGGCTGAAAAGTTATCTTATGTCCTTAATACGACTATCCCTGCAATGGTTGCAGACAATGCCTCTGAGGAAGAGATTGCTACTTTTAGAAAGTGGCAAGATGATGCATGCGATTGGCTCAATGCATCATGCTCGAATCCATGATAACGAGCTTGACACACAAGATGAAACTATGGATGCTCCTACTATATTCATGCACACACATCAAGTAGTTGATGGTGAGGAAAGTAGGACTAATAGATATCAAATATCTAAGGAGCTCTTAGATCTAGAATGACCAGCGACACTCTGATGCAGATGACACATGTCCTAAACATGATCAATTTGATTGAACAATTAGGACAACGGGTTTTGTCATGGATGGAGAGTTGAGTCAAGATTTGATCTTGTACTCACTCCCGGACTCCTTTCACAATTTTTGTGAATTTTTCATATGAACAAGCTAGATATCAGCTTCACTGATTTGCTTAATATGTTGAAAAATGTTGAGAGTCACTTTCTAACCATGAAAGACCAAGTCTTACTAGTAGGAGCCAGAGGATCTTCTGAAAAGAAGAATGATTCAAAGAAGGTAAATAGAAAGGCAAAAACAAAGGATAATAAGAACAAAACTGATACGGATAGCAAACGAGTTTTCTTCCACTACAATAAGCCGGGACACTGGAAAGAAACTGCAAGAAGCATCTTGTAGAGGCTAACCAAAGAAGCTTAGTGAAGTTTCGATTACAAATACAAATTTTTTCATGATTTAAAATAAGTTTTTCTTTAAGTCAAGGTTCTACTTGGGTATTGGATACCAGCTTTGGTTATCATAAATATAGATTTATGAAGGGACCAAACAGAAGTAGAAAGGTAAATAAAGTATACGTAATCCTATGTCTGGGAAATGAAGCAAAGGTTGCCACATTAGCCATAGAAACTTATAGTTTAGTAATGCCTATGGGCAAATCTATTAAGTCAATAAGTTGTTATTGTATTCCAGTTCTTGTTAGAAACATTATTTCCATTTTATTGTTGGACAATGAAATCTTTGGTATTATATTTAAGAACAATTGTTGTTCTATTTATAATAATAATGTTTTGTATAAAACTGGAATATTACTTAATGGATTTTGTATACTTGACTTACGTGAAAAATTATTTTGCAAATTGAACAAACTAGTATAAGAAAAGGAGATGATCATTCATAGAGTTGAATGTGCGTATTTCTTGAAATACAAGTGTGAATTATTTGAAAGGTTCAAAGAATTCGGAAGTGAAACAATGGCAAAGTATTAAGATTCTTTGATTAGATCAATGAATAAATACTTGTGCAATAAGTTTCTAGATCATCTCAAATGGTTTTCTCATAATGGACGCCTCCTGATACGCAATAATTGATTGATGTATCTTAAAGGAAAAATCGTACCTTGTTGGACATGGTGCGATCCACAATAATTTTACCAACATTCCAGTATCCTTATGGGGTCATGCCCTAGAAATGGTTGTATATCTACGAAAAGGTAACCTCAAAATCCAGCCCCAAGACTCCATAAAAGTTATGGATAGGGAGGATTCCTAATCTTAAGTATGTTAGGATAAGGGGTTGTCCAACTTATGTGAATAGGTTTCAAAGGATAAGCTTGGGACAAGATTTAACAAGTGTCGATTTGTGGGATATTCTAAAGTAAGTTTAGGGTATATGTTCTATAATCCTACTTGGCAAAAGGTGTTTGTTGCGAAACACGCTGCCTTCTAAGATAAAGGTGTTTATCATTGAAGGGGCTAGTGGGAGGATAATAGATCTTGAAGAGTTCAAGAACCACAAAACACTATAAGTCAAAATAGAGAAACCTGTAGATAGACCTATTGTACCACAACCGAATCGTAAATCTGGAATAGTACCGAAGATACCTAGGAGGTATGGATTCATCATAGATGATGATGATGAGGTATACATCACAAAAGATGATGATCCAGTTACATACGATAAGGTAAGAGTTGTAGACACTCAGAGAAATGGATTGAAGCAAGCTTCTCAAAAATGGAACATTTGTTTTGATGAAACAAATCAAAAGAGTTTGATTTTATCACAAATAAGAATGAACCTAGTTTGTACAAAAGGGTCAGTGGGAGAGCCATGGCATTCCTAATATTATATGTTGATATACTATGGATAAGGAATAACATACTAATGCTACAATCAGTAAAGATAAAGTTGTCTAAACATTCCTCCATGAATGATTTGGGAAGAGTATTTTAATTAGGGATACAAATCTATATAGATAGATTTTATAGGATGCTCGACTTAACCCAAGGAACGTATATTCATTAAATGCTAAAGTCGTTTAGCATGGCAAACTCCATGGGATGTCTCATGCTGATGAGCCCTGGAGTATATCTCTCTTAATTGTCCCCATTGACTCATAAAAGAGAGATCACATGAGTAACTATCATGTATGCAATGAAATGTGCGAGACCTGATGTTGATCAGTTATATTCTGGAGAAGTTCACTATGAGTCAGTGAAAAACATCTTAAAGTACTTAACCGATACTAAGGATGTGATCATATTCATGGTGGGTCTAAATTAAAACTAGAGGGCTTAACAAACTCAAGTTTTTTCAGATAGACCAAGACGACAGAAAATCCACTTTAAGGTAAAGAGTTACCTTGAACGGTGGTGCACTGAATTGGAAAGGTTTCAAACAGCAAGGAGTTGCTAGTTTAGTGATAAAGACAAAGTATATAACTATAAATGAAGCTGCAAGCTGATTGTTTGGATGAAAAGTTCATTACAGAACTAGGAATAGTTCCTAAGTCTCATCTTGGATCAAAACACGTGTTGTGGAACTTTCATTTGATTATAGGAATCATTGAAAGATGTGAAATCACTATAGAGATAGTGGACTCTCAAGAACAACATTACATATCCATTAACTAAAGCTTATCCTACAGCAGGATAATCCTCACTTAAAGAAGAAGGGTATGAGATGCCATGACGATTCACTTTAGTGCAAGTGGGAGATTGAAAGTAGTATGCACACAAGCCAATCATGTTTGATGATAAAGCATATACTTTGTAACAATCTTATTCATTTATTAATAAAAAGTATTAATTTATTAAATGCTTTTAATTATCTACATGATACTGTTTATAATATGTGATAAACCCATAGTTTTAAGTAATGCTTTTAGAATAATGATGATGATCATTCTAATGAGATCTAAATTCTTAGAAAGCTTAAAACTAAAATAGTTCGCTACCGTTGGATTACTAAATTAGGGATTAGTGAATCCGGATAGATTGGTACATACGTTGCTTGCTCATTGGATGAGGATGATTAATCTCATGATCATTTGTGTGGAGACACTAAAACAAGTATGCAGGTACTTATTAGAGAATAAGTTCATTGAACGTGGCTCGCTACGGAATACCTAATGGAGTTTTACTTGCTTATCAATAGGAATTCCTGTAGTGATAGTAGTACAAGTGATCCTTGGACTTGAGATCATCATAGTATCTTGTGTATGATGAGTTATACTTTGACTTATTCCTTAAGACCCTTAGGGTATATCAAAGGGTATGCTTGGGTATAATAAGTTTTACATGGAGATAATGTATGATCAATAAAGAATCTACCACTTCTAGTAAAAGAAGAGAAATGTCATATATGATCCGATAAATGACAACCCAGTAGTCCTTGGCCATGGCAGAATGAAATTAGAAAGGAGTTTCTAATTTGCATTATTTGGAGTTGTGCATTTAAGAGTCGAAATACATATAATTAAATAACATAAGACTTGACAGTAATTCCATGTCTTATATTTAATTGGGACATTGTATGGTGGAAGGATTGAATTGTACGGTAACTATTTACTCAAAGGTTCTTTTCCGATTAATGTTGAAATCTATATTATTTGGAAAGTCGTTGATCGCTAGGGAGGCTTATCCCTATTGTAGAATAAATATTATTTATTTAAATAAATTAATAGTTTAATTTATTTATTTAAATAAGATTAGAATTATTCTAATTGATTTATTCACAACCGGTTTAATATGGAGAACCTAAAGGGTCACACCATAAAAGGAAGAATAATTATTTAAGAAGTTAATAGCATAATTATAATAATAAGTTAAGTATATTTAATTTAATCTATGGTGATAGAATAAATTAAATAGCTTAATATTTATTATTTAATATTTTGGAAATATTAAATATAAATTAATAAGAGGAGTCTTATTATTATTATTACTATTATTATTATTTAATTCCTAAAGGAGTTTGGAAATTAATTAATAAAAGTACTCTTATATATCCTAATAAGATTAGGAGGCTAATTAATTAAAAGTTTAATTAATTATTCCTAATAAGATTGGGAGCATAATTAATTAAAATAAAACCCAATTCCTTAATTGTTAATGAGGGTTGCCCACATCTATAAATAAGAGGAGTCTTATTATTGGTGGTGTGGTTGTTGACTTTTTCACAACAGACATAATTCTAATTGTTGGAGAGTACGCTCCTTTTCTATAGAGATAGAAAACTAGGTTTTTGCCAAATACCCATCTTCTTGAATATTTTTTCTTCCTTGGTGGATCACTTCTAGAGGCCAAACACTTGGGTAGCTAACGTTGATCAAAGGAAGGAACCAAACCCGGTAGATTCAAGTTGAACGCGAAAAAGATTGGAGGTAACTTGTACCTGAGGAAGCTCGAATCTTCAAGGGTATGATTCTTGTTCTTCATATTTTTGTTTAATTAATAATTGTGCATAAAGGGTGATCCGGGTATATGATTTATAAAATTTTAAACTCTGATTTTTACACGTTTTTGCTTATTTTGTGCAATTTGATTGCGTTCATGAATATTACAAACATAACTATACGTGAAAGGTACCATATTCAAAAGAATTAGAACAACCTCATTTGAATCATTGTATTAGAACAACATATGCTTTGAATAACAATAAGAAGACATAGGAATATGAAACTCATTCGATGTAACGAATTAGGTTACAAGAGCTTATTCAACCATACATAAGTATAGAATCAATAGGCTTGCTCAATAAAAGTTTAGGAAAATTGCATTAAATGAGAAGAGAATGAAGTTAAAAAACTTTCTCAATAAAAGTTTAGGAAAACTTGCATTCATTAATAAAAGAATAAAGTTAGGAAACTTGCCTTGTATATAAGCTACACAATTGTAATAATGTTCGCCAATTACCCTACACATATCATTGGAATCACAATAATAATTAGTTGTATTAATATTAGCTTTAAGGGTCTAACCCATTATTTAGGTCATAACCTTAACTTAACATCTAACCATGTTGGTTAACATCCTTAACGAATCTGAAATCTCACTATAAACTAACATAAACTTTATCATTCATCTTTAACTTTTGAAAACATCACATTTGGTTCATTACATAACATATTCAAGTGACAACTATAATCTCCATATTTAGGTATTATATTATACTACAACCTGTTATGATGCCTTAGGTTAGGATTGAACATCATTATCATGCATGCCAAGCCAGATTGACCCTTGTATAACAACCTACAAATAAACAGACTTCCTTTGCTAGGCTCGGGACACGACGTGATTCTTGTTGATGCTCGATCGCGAGAAAAAACATATAATGCAATTGCGCCATTTCTTCTTGTGGTGCATGCAAACACATACGTCAAGACACACGAGATGTAAATATAAGCGACTCTGCTTTTGCACAACAATCACAAAAATCAATTCAATACTACAGAAATTCATGAAACCTAGCAACTAAAACTTTGTGATAACATACTTAAGCATGATATACACCATTCCAATTATATAAACATTACATATACACAAATTTGAAGGATCAAAACCTCAATTTTCCAAATTTCTTCATTTTAAACACTTTTAGCGAATTCGATCGCCACGACTTCGTTTCTTAACCAATTAACATGATTCAAACTATGCCGCTTTCGTTTCTTAACATACTAACACAATCCAACATCAAATAGCAGATTATAACATATATTGAGCATGAAATTTTGTACTTTCTAAAGCCATTTTTCATGAATACTCACTGATATTTCTAACTTCTTCCTACTAACCAATTCTCATAAATTTGATCATCAAATAGTACTCATACATGATCATTAACAGATTAAAACACCATATATACATATATATTTCAATCCAACATGATTTAGCAATTTACAGAGAATGATCATGGAAACTCAAAACATAAACCTTAGAAGTAAAATATACCTTGATTTAGCAAACCCTTCTCTCAACCACTGTGTTTTCTTTCTTCTCTAAAATCTCTGCAATTCTCTCTTCTCACCAAGCTCTCTCTCTCTCTCTCTGTCTCTCTCTCTCTCTCTCTCTCTCTCTCTCTCTCTAACCCTCTGTTATCTAGCCTTAGGCAAATACGTGAAATAAAATATGTAGAAATAAACTGATATGGCTTCTCACACACGTACGTCAGGTAAGAACCAAAAAGGCTTGCGTCAGTAAAAATAAGCTAAATGCCACAAGGCCTTGTTTGGCCACACACCAATTCCCCCATACTATATTATTTTAATAATATTATATTATATAGTTTTCACTTGTCACACTTTGGTTAATTTAAATAACTTGCAATAATAATTATAATCTTATTATAATTATACTTATGATTAATAAATTATTATATATCTAATTTAATTTATAAATTAGACTTAAACATTACTTTATTTAATTTACTTATTTTATTAAATATTAAACAATTCATTTAATTTAGTTATTTCATTAAATTAAATCTTTCAAATAAAAATTACCATTATTTAATTTAATTAACATTAATCAATTTAGTTACTAAATTAATGCACCACAATTCATTAATTATTTATTTTTTTCATAAATAAATTATTTAAAATATTTATTTAATTCAATAAATATTTAAATTAAATTACAAACTTTTCTCGATCGTTACACTACTACTTGAGTTAGCTTAACATACTTAGAGAGAAACTTACACTAAGAAGTTTTTTGAGAGAGAAAGGAAATATAAATAAGGAAGTTGTAAATTTCCTTATGTTAAGCCTTCCTATTTATAGCCAAAATATTTCACATTTTACAAATATATTATTCATCCATTATCATTATCTTTAAACATAATGATTACCCATAATCATCAATTATCTTTACTTTAAAATAATGATTACCCATTTTCATCCATTATCATTACTTTAATGATTTCTCATTTTCATCCATTATCATTACTTTAAGCATAATGATTTCCCATTTTCATTCATTATCTTTATTTATTCAAAAATAATAATTTATTATTAATATTTATTCAAAAAGATAAATCCATTATCAAAAGATTATTTCATTATTCACACCTTTTCAATATATTAAACATCCATTATATATTATTCACACATTATTCATATCTTTTGAATATATTAATCATCCATTATCTTTACTTTAATTTCTACCATTCATAAAAAAAATATCTTTAATCTACAACATATTAATTACCTCGCATATTAATTATTCACATTCCAAGATTTCATTTAATCTTCATTATTCACAATTATTATTATATTATCGATCTCCTTTATTATTGACTTAATGCATTACCGTCACAAATATTAGTATTCTTCAAATAATGAGTATGACTTTCCATTACTACCTTTGCTATGATAAAAATTATTGGTTCAATAATATACGATGTTGTGACAATTATTGAGACATCACCAAATCCATGTATATACTACAATGTACTGATGTGAAAGTAGTATGCACACAAGCCAATCATGTTAGATGATAAAGCATATACTTTGTAACAATCTTATTCATTTATTAATAAAAAGTATAAATTTATTAAAGACTTTTAATTATCTATATGATGTTGCTTTATAATATGTGATAAACCCATAGTTTTAAACAATGCTTTTAGAATAATGTTGATGATCATTCTAATGAGATCTAAATTCTTAGAAAGCTTAAAACTAAAATAGTTCCCAATCGTTGGATTACTAAATTGGGGATTGGTGAATCCGGATAGATTGGTATATACGTTGCTTGCTCATTGGATGAGGATGATTAATCTCATGATCATTTGTGTGGAGACACTAAAGCAAGTATGTAGGTGCTTATTGGAGAATAATTACACTGAACATGGCTCGCTAATGAATACCTAATGGAGTTTTACTTGCCTGTCAATAGGAATTCCTGTAGTGATAGTAGTACAAGTGATCCTTGGACTTGAGATCATCATAGTATCTTGTGTATGATGAATTATACTTTGACTTATTCTTTAAGACTCTTAGGGTATATCAAAGGGTATGCTTGAGTATAATAAGTTATACATTGAGATAATGTATGATTAATAAAGAATCTACCGCTTCTAGTAAAAGAAGAGAAATGTCTTAAGTGATTCGATAAATGACAACTCAGTAGTCCTTGGCCAATGCAAAATGAAATTACAAAGGAGTTTTAATTTGCATTATTTGGAGTTGTGCATTTAAGAGTCGAAATACATA
Source organism: Panax ginseng (assembly GCA_020205605.1). Taxonomy (NCBI): domain Eukaryota; kingdom Viridiplantae; phylum Streptophyta; class Magnoliopsida; order Apiales; family Araliaceae; genus Panax; species Panax ginseng. Next base: position 124,330,494 of record CM035130.1, on the reverse strand, counting down.
TAATTAAATAAAATAAGACTTGACAGTAATTCTATGTCTTATATTTAATTGGGACATTGTATGGTTGAAGGATTGAATTGTACGGTAACTATTTACTCAAAGGTTCTTTTATGATTAATGTTGAAATCTATATTATCTGGGAAAGTCATTGATCGCTAAGGTGGCTTATCCTATTGTAGAATAAATATTATTTATTTAAATAAATTAATAGTTTAATTTATTTATTTAAATAAAATTAGAATTTTTCTAATTGATTTATTCACAACCGGTTTAATACGGAGAACCTAAAGGGTCACACCATAAAAGGAAGAATATTTATTTAAGAAGTAAATGACATAATCGAAATAATAAGTTAATTGTATTTAATTTAATCTATGGTGATAGAATAAGAATAAATTAAATAGCTTAATATTTATTATTTAATATTTTGGAATTATTTAAATATAAATTAATAAGAAGAGTCTTATTATTATTATTATTATTATTATTATTTAATTCCTAAAGGAGTTTGGAAATTAATTAATAAAATTACTCTCATATATTCCTAATAAGATTAGGAGACTAATTAATTAAAAGAGTTTAATTAATTATCCCTAATAAGATTAGGGAGCTTAATTAATTAAATAATACCCTATTTTCTAATTAGATTAGAATGGTTAACTGATATCTTTATAAGAGGAGTCTTATATCAGATATCAAAGAGAGGTAATTCCAATAGTTGGGAGAGTACACCCTTTTCTATGAGATATAAAAAAACTAGGGATTTGCCAAATACCCATCTTCTTGAATCTTTCTTCTTCCTTGATGGATCACCTCTAAATGCCAAACACTTAGGTGGCTAACATTGATCAAAGGAAGAAACCAAACCCAGTGAATTCAAGTTGAACGCGAAAAGGATTGGAGGTGAACTTGTACCTGAGGAAGCTCGAATCTTCAAGACTATAATTCTTGTTATTTATATTTTCGTTTAATTAATAATTGTACATAAAGGATGATCCGGGTATATGGTTTTTAAAATTTTAAAACTCTATTTTTCCATGCTTTCACTTACTTTGTGTAATTTGATTATGTTCATGAATATTACAAACTTAACATGATGCTCACATTCAACACTAAGTATAAATATTATAAACCCATGATATTAACAACCAGATCATTCTGAGGAAAGATGGGGCCTTCTGTATAAACGACACACAATTAAATAACCCCTTTTCCTTGACAGAACTTTCTTGACATTGGCAATCATGTTTACTGGCCTATTATATCAAATAATATGAGTTACTGTGTCGTGTCAATAATTGATATAATAATAAGAAATACAGTGCATTTACTACTGTTGCCATTATGGAGTTCAATAATATGAAATACTATATAGTTGTTACTGTAACAATTATTGAATCAATAATCAAAAGTACTGTGCAAAATCGTGTGATACTGTGGAATGTCGTGTGCCACTATAGAATACCACGTGCTATTTTACTTTTATCATCGGGTTAAATAGTTAAAAGTGATAGTACCGTTAACAATTTTTTTTATTAAAAAGGTTATTTATGTCGTTTTATGTATCAGACAATATTTCTTTGTGGGACCCACCAATGATTAGTTATTTCGGCGTAGTCGTACTTTACCTAATATTTTTCGATAGAAGGAATATTCCCCGACAGAACGAATATTCCCTAAAATACTTTTTATAATTACACATATCACCCTTAACTTATCATTTTATCAATTTAATACCTTACTGTTAGGAATAATAATTACAATTAAATTAAATTCACTTTATTAAAAATTCAAGATTTTACATAGAGGCTTGCCATTTTACTGTCTCTAGTTTGTGTGACAGCTCCTAGCAATAGAAGGTAGTGTCTGCTTGCAGGCTTAATTCTTTTTTAAGGTCAGACGTCACTACTTAAATCTAAGCTGGAGACGGGCGATTTCGGCCTCAAGTTCCTCTTCTTTTGTGGTTATCTTAGACAGCTACCACAGAGTTAGGGAAAGAGCATCATTGGACTGAGATTTGAAATTTTTTAATCAAAATTAAGTAGAGAAGAAGGGATTCAGATGTGGTACGTAAGGTTATACTTACCTGACCTTAATGCATGACATTAGTGGTAATGAGCTATTGGGGATTCAGGTCTTAGAATGTATCATTCTCTTTGGGAAGGATGAAGTTCTGTAAGATCTCAAATGAATAGTCTTTATGATCCTTTGTCCATAACTTCATCGAGGCATGAGTCTCTCGTGCTCGGGAAAAAATGAATGGGGATCCTGTTGGTTGGGAAGGGGTTGTTTGTTGTATTTGGGGTTAGGGGGATGTTTAAGTATAAGGTCCGTTGGGAAATTGCATATTTAAATTTGATGTTGAAAGTAAATAATCATGCTTATATGTAAAGTCCTTCAAGATATACATGTATAAGGACTTAGTGATAGATATAAATTGTTAGGTTGATCTATTCTTTAATGTTTATCATTCTGTAAATGAATGTATAGAAGAAAAGATCAAAGCTGTTAGGTTGATCTATCTCTTGAGATGTAATAGATAGGCTTCAACAGAATCATAGTCTGTCGAGCCAGCCAAGAGATTACAGAAGCCAGGGAAGAATCATTGAGTATCGAGAATCGTAGTCTGTCTGCGTTGGAGGGAATCTACCAGTATCGTAGAGTGGTCCAAACATCTTCCGAGCAAACTCAAGAATCGTAGTGTGCTCTTGGAAGCATAGAGTTTGCAAATCAAGCAAGCAAAGATCGTAGTCTACCAGTGCTTAAGAGAAATTGTAGTGTTCTCCTCTATCAGTCCGGATCAAGCTAATATGGCAAGACACAACGATCATGGTCGTAGTGCATTATCTGTCTGCATCAGAAGCGTCGAGCTTTCTCCATTTGTTGAAGCATAAATTATAACAAATGTTGAAAGGATTATAGATGTTAAGACTCTTGGGAATCCCAATGACCTAACACTTATCTCCTTAGTATGTAACAAAGAAACGTATTGAAGAAGCTAAAAAAAGTACCACATGTCAGCTGAAAACACCTTTTCAGGTTTAGGTGAGATAACAGTCTGCTGTGTCAGTGGGCCAGACGGCTAGACAGAAGATTTCCATGAAGTCACCATCAGTGCTCAGAAATGTCAAATACAATTAATGCTTCAACGGATGTTTTCAAACAGACATATTTCAAAGGCACCTTATATGCAAATCAGATACAAATGCAAGAATTAAGCAAGCTCACAACAAAAAGCTGAAGACCACTCAACGTTCTACTCTACGATCTGTAAAGAAAGCTTGCTCAGCTACTCAGTTCTTTTGAACACAAGCTTAACGGCAACTGAGTAGCACCATTCAAGAACTCAACTATTATTAAGTGAAGTAAGAAGTTCCAAGTCTGTTGGACTTGAAGAGTTCTAAGTGAACTCAGAAGTTCTAAGTGAACTCAGAAGTTCTAAGTCTGCTGGACTTGAAGAGTTCTAAGTGAACTAAGAAGTTCCAAGACTGCTGGTCTTGAAGGAATCTAAGTGATTCGAAGATTGTAAAAACATCCTTAGTGGTTTTCCTACTCAAGGAGTAAAAGAGTGGACTAAGGGCCCTGAGTTCTCTAAACCACTTAAATTCTCTATGTCTTTTATATTCTTGTTTTAACTGCTATACTTGCTATAACTGCCTGTTAACTATTAACTTTATTTATCTTAAAGGGGAATAAACAAATCATATATTCTGCTGAAATTGATTAACAATATCTGACAAATAACTTCTATGCCTTTGGGAACTAACAAGGTCTTTTGGCGGGTGGTTCGGAGGTTGATTCTTCATGATCTTTTCATTTTTCTTGGGTGGGGGGGGGGGTTCATTTTCAGTGAATTGTGTGTGTTTAGGGGAAATAGTTTGGGATTGTTCGGCATGGCTAGCTGTGGATGAGATCTTCACCAACCTTCATTTCTTCTTTATTAGTAGAAGGTTTATCTCTTCGATTGTCATATCTAGGGAGCTTTTCTCAATAAAAGATGGTGTCAGCATAGTGGGAGTTGGTTTTGTTAGGATGAGGGGAAGTGTCGGCGTCAGAAAGGATGAGATTGGTTTCACCATGATAGGAGGATCATTTTGGGTGCTTGGTGTGAGGTTTGGTTCACTGAGAGGATTGGATGGATCAATAGTTATTTTGTTGGGGTCAGAGGTTGCTTCGGGGAGTGCTGGGGAAGTAGATAATTGGCCAACCTCAGTGGTTGACGAAGGCTTAAGAAGAGACACTGCAGATGGATGGGAATTAGTAAGAGTAATATCTAGTATTTCTATATGGAAGTAACGGGTTCGAAACTTACACTTGTGGTCATAAAGCCAGGCCTGGTTAGATAGCAAATCTATGAACCATTCTTCTATTGGCATTTTAAAGATGAAGGATTTGAATTCCTTGATTCATTTCTTGGGGAATTTATAGAACATGAAGTATGCCCTTGAGGGTTCGATCCAGTTCGATAAAAGATGAGTGTCAAGACCTCTAATATAAAACCAATGGGAGTGTCATCCTTTATTGTTAGAGGGGGTTTTTATCCATATTCACTTGTTAGGTTGTTTGTTTAGTTGTTTAAAACGTGGTTCTTTGAATCGACCCAGGGTAAATAAGGAAAAGAAGAAATTGATATAAGGACGGACACCACATTCATGACAAAAAAAGTAATAAAATAGATGAGGTGTATATAGGAGTTCGAAACTAGTTGTGTGAACCCAATTCCATCAAAACCCAAAAATATGGAGATGAATTCATAAAGGGGGAATCAGACCCCATAACTTAGAGCATAGAGAGGAACAACGATCTAGCCATTAGGACATCAGTACATTTTTTCTTTAAGATTCGATGCCCGAAGCTCGTATTGGTTTGGGATTAAGTATTGTTGGCATATGTTCGACAGGGATTCAATTTAGATGGAGGATCACGTATTGACAGGGGAAAGTGTCTTTTTAGATGTGTATTCTTTTCTAATATCTTCCTCTGCCCGCTCAACCTTGCTCTTGGTCGGTGAGGGGGTGTTCTTGACTAGAGGGGGAGTTAAAGCAGCGGAGATGGTAGAGGATTGTGGTGATTATATTACTGGTGGAGTCGCATTGGGAAGTTGGGTGGTGGAAATGGGCACGGTGGTTGTGGTAGCAAGGGCAGAGGATGTGGTTTGGGAACTTTTATCGCCTGACATTTTTTATTGGGGAAGGTGAGGGTTTGTGGTGATGTGGTCGGAGAAGAAGATCATTGTACAAAGATAAAAGAGGAATTTCTGAGCTCTTTGAGGGATTTTAAATCTAAAATATGTTGTGGCAGTTGATTTTTGGGGGAAGGGACTTCTAATATGATGGGACCTTTTATCTTCGCACGTTGTAGACACTCGAAATTTTCTGCATGCCTGTTACTAACATTATAGGAGAACAGATTCGTTTTTCGGAGATAACCCTAGAAGATAGCTTACATCCATTCCGGATACTACCGAAAGTGCAGTTCCAACCCGGAACACAAACCGAGAACTTCATCTCAAACCCGGAACACACACCGGGAATGTCATTTCCAATCTCGGAAATAACCCAGAGGTTTGCAAGATCAAAAGACCGGCAACAACACCGAAGATGACAGTTCTGTCTCGACGATAACACCGCGATGTTCAGTTCCAGTCCCAGAAACAACACTAGGAGTAGCAACCACATCCTTGGTGATAGCCCCAAGGGATGCTTTTGCAGTTTCGGCGATAACTCCGGAATTATTTGTTTCAAACACATGCGATCAGCTTCAAGCTCAGACCTCCTACCAAGGCAATCATACCTCAGACCCGGAGCTAACAACGGGCAGATAGGTTCTATCACAGATGACCTTGCGGTATTCAAACACTTACAGCAGTCCAATCTCAGATGTAACCCTTAGCAACGTCTACTTTCCGCTCAAACCGGTGATAACCCCGATAAGGAGTCAAAAGCGTCATCTTACCACCTCAACAAGATGATATCGCGGCATACCAACAAGTAGTCCAATCTCAGATATAACCTTGAGCAACGTCTACTTTCAACTCAAACCGACGATAACCCCGGTGAGGAGTCAAATATCATCTTGTCTCTTCAACACCCGCGCATCGTTTCGACACTTCATACATACATACATCCAACAATGTCCCACAAGAACCGAGGAGTAACAATCCCGAGTGACTATTACGCATGGAAGTACTTTGGATATAATTTGAAGCTTGAAGACCATGGGCATAGACCCCTCTTCTTGACTTCGTACAACCTCTAATCCATGTCATTGCGTAACTCTCGACACAAGCGGTCCGAAGAAGGTTAGATATACCTCGTTCGGATGCTTGGATTGAAGTTCTATAAGTTCGAGCGAGCATTATAGTGCACGAGTGCACGTACTACAAGACGACGGGACCCGCGAGGCTCGGATACACCGCGACTAGCCGTAGGTACAACCGTGGCTGCCGCAGGTTTACCTGCGGCCATCCGTCTATATAATATAAGCCTTGGGGTCAGCTATTTGAAAGGGAGGAGAGAGAGAAAAGGCGAGGAAGCACTGTCCATTTTACTCTGCATACACATCTTTTGAGTGTTTCCTCACTTTTAAACACTTGTTAGCTCATATATAGCTATCTTTTATCCGGTGGGAGCTGAGTGTTTATCCATTTAAAGTCATAGAAGTCCACTTTGGCAGCCCACTGTAAGCCTTCTCACATTATATAAAGTCTTCTTCTCATATTAGCACACACTGTTGTACACGTTGAGAGTCGTGTGAGTGTGTTTGCCTAGAACTTCGGTCAAGTAGTTTTCATTTACATACATCGTGTATATATACTTATATATATATATATGTATATATTTCATTTATGGACTAACATTATCGAGTTATGCCTCGATTGAGCCTAGAATTCGGTCTGGAGCATTTATTGCTTTTATATATATATATACTTATATATATAATTATTATCGAACATATCGATGAGCACTGAATTTTACATAAGACATTTTACTTATATATATATATATATATATATATATATATATATATATATATATATATATATATATAATTTTTATGGGACATATCAGATGAGCACAGATTCACATCCCAAATGCGTTTCTTGCTTTTATATATATATATATATATATATATTTGTATATATATATATATATATATTTACATTTCTATCGGGCTGGAGTTTACTTACGTGGTCTTTTATAGCTTTATTTACATTTCGTCATGCCTGGAGTTTACTTCATGGCGGTTGATCGCTTTTCTGACTTTATTTACATTTCGTCCCACAGAGTTTACTTTCGTGGTGGTTGATCATGCCCATATATATATATTTACCGCTTTTATATATTTACATTTCGATCCCCCATGGAATTGCTTCGTGGTGGTTGATCGTATGTATCGTATATATATATATTTCTGACTTTTATACATATAAGCGATTCGCTTTCCATACAAATTGCAGTATCATGTGAGCCTAGGAATCATGTGATCATATATTCAGTCTACTGAATCTAGATTCGGTTCCCATGATGGACATATTTTTCAGCTATAAGCAACTTGTACATTATTTTATAGTGTCTGAATTTCCTTGGATGGTCATGTCATGCCTATGAGGAGTTCCCTAACCTATCAGTATATTATTTTCTCGAGAATGCTTCGCATTTTGAAAATAAAAAGAAAACAATAGAACATTTAATAATAAAATGGAAGTATGAAAAGGTCTCAATTCCTATTGAACACAGGGTTTGAAAAACCTCTTTTACAAAACTTCATTGATATATCTTGGTTAAAATTGAATTTTTCTATAAAATTCAAACCTTGTGTATATAGGTGCTGAACGAGGCCTCGCCTTTACTTTCAAATAATTGCACATTGATCCACACACACACACACACACATTCATATAACAATTTCTTTGAAAAGTGGTCGTCACCGTGGTAACACGGATGTCAGGGGGTGACTAACACCTTCCCTCCTCATAATCAAGCCCCCGGACCCAAAATGAATCTCGGTTTCACAGACCCGTCTAGCAGTGTCAAATCACTGGGTCAATGTGCAAACCTTTTCGGTTGCGTTGGTGTAACCAGTTAAATACACCAACTGGTGACTCTTAAAGTCAAATCGTCGACATTATACATGTCAGACCTTTTTCACTTATTTTTTCAAACAAATCTCACATTAACATGAGAACACCAAGGAACAAGTAACGAAAAGGAACACTCAAAAATCCCGACGTCGACAGGTGGCGACTCTGCTAGGGACTCTAGTAAGAGGCCTTAAGCCGCTATTTCAAGCTTTTCAAAATTGTTATATGCTTATGTGTGAATGTTGCATTTACATTTATGATGAATGTGTACAAATGCATCTTAATTACTGCTTCGCACATGTCATCATTTTGCATAAACGGTGAGACACGTTGTATGTGATTGTATGTTGTGTGGTCCCTCCACCAGGAGGCTATCCTGTCAGTGTTTGATTACTGGACTCGTGGGAAGAATAATTCCCCGGGTCTCAGGAAAGGCACCACTAAGATTTTCTCCAGTTGAACGACCGGATTAACTTCCCGTCAAGTAGATTGCGATGATCTGGGAACCTTCATACCAAAAAGCCGCGAGAGTAACCCTAAGATAGGTCAGCCTCTAATAAACCAAACACGGAGGAAAGTCTCTTCATACTTTCTATTTTCAATTACTTGTAAAAGCATTTACTTGTAATTTATTCCATGTTCATCCATATGTAATGGAAAATATGAAGAATATTTGTACATACATGACATGTTATCAATTAACGATCGGTTTTTCAGTTCCTAAACGGACATGTTATGATAACATTTACATTACCCTAAGACTAAACTACGTAAGTCTTTTGTAGGGAAGCAATTGGGCCTATTACCCGCACAAAATCCAAAAAGGCCACAGGCCTATAGCCAATCATGTCTTCTTCTGACCAGTCTAATGTTGTCTCCCAAGAAGAATTTGACGGATTGAGTAAACAAATTGCAAACTTAGCCGTTCTACTAAAAGAATTGCACCAGTCCACTAAGGGTACGAAGATACCTACATATACAGAATCCCCTACACAAGGAGGAGTTCAAGGTCTGGAAAAAATAATTCCGGAACCTGAGTTGGATACAACCAACAAAGACCCTGAAAACACCCATCTCAAAGGAGATCTAGACAATGGTGATATCAGGAAGAAGGTCCTTCAAATGGAGGAAAGTATTCATGTTCTCAAAGGGATTGGAACACATGGCAGTGTTTCATATACAGACCTTTGCATATTTCCTGGTGTTCATTATCCAGAGAAATTTAAGACCCCTGATTTTGAGAAATATGATGGATTAGGGGATCCTTATACACATTTAAAAGTGTTCATGGGAGAACTTGGGTCTTACGCAGAAAATGAAAAGCTCAGAATGCAGCTGTTTCAGAAAAGTCTGACTAGAGAAGTCCGTTCATGGTATACCAGATTAGACAACTTAAAGATCCATAGCTAGGAAGAGTTGGCTCACGCCTTCCTTACTCAATACAGTTTTCAATCTCATATGGCTCCTGACCGGTACCAAATTACCAAGGTTAAGAAATAGTCTAATGATTCATTTAGAGAGTACGTTCAAAGGTGGAGGTGCCTTGCTGCTCAAGTTATTCCTTCCATGACGGAATCAGAAATGGTCATGACTTTCATAGATGTCTGAGAAGCTCCTTTCTATGAAAGAGTTCTGTCAGTATTGGCAAACCATTCTCTGAAATGATCAAGCACGGAGAAATGGCTGAGATGGGATTGAAGTCAGGTAAAATTCAAGACCTAGCTGCTCTTAAAGCTGTTGCTAAGCACATCCAATCCGGATCTTATTGAAACAACCCTCGGAGGGTCCATAAAAAGAAAGAAGAAGATGTTTTCTTGATACTACAAGAACAAAAAGGCAATCAAAGCATGCCTATGCAGAGGAGAAACTACTCCCCTTTTCCAGCACAATCTTCAAACCCTCCATTATCTAAAAGTGAAGAAGTAAAGCGGCTTCGAACGTTCACACCCTTAGGGGACTCGCTCGAGAATGTTCTTGCTCTTCTGACTGCTCAAAAGAAAATTACACATCTTCTTCCACCAGCCAACCCTAATAAGAGGGGTTTTAATGCTACTCAGAAGTGTGCATATCATGCCGGAGCATCTGGACATGATACTCAAGATTGTTAGGCCTTGAAGCATAAGATTTGATAAGTGGGTTTTATACCTACTTATTAAATACCAATTCACACGAACTATGCCCATCTCAAGTACATTTTAGTGTGTTTTTAGTTGCATTTTATGTTATTTTGCATTGCATTTACTTAAAACTCCTTTTGGTGAAAAAGTGCAGGAAAAGGCCTAATTTGGTGGTATTAGAGGGCACAAGGCTAATGGACGCATGAAGCGAGGCACAAGCTGGGATATGCGTGGCATGAGGATCAAGTGGAGTAGAAGACAAAGCATGGATGGAAAAAGGAAGGGCGGCAAGATAATGATTCGGGCAAAGAAGCAGTGAGAATCCCGAGAATCCACAGATCGCAAGCCGCTGACAAAGACAACAGGAGAAGCTTGGGGATCTTACCTTGCATGAAGCACCTTCTTGAGCAACATAACATACTGCAAGTCGCGCGCCCGCGCGAGGATTACACTAGATGGGCGCGCGATGCCTGAAGCTGCTGATTTGTTTTATTTTAATTTTTAATTAAAAGGGTTGTAATTGATTAAAACGATATCTGACTCGTGTCAGACATATCGTTGTTAACTTTTCACATATTTTTCATAGTAGGAACTATGGTTTACACCTTGAGGGAGATTCCAACGTAGAACGAAGCCAAAACGTATATTCTTCCAATTCTTCTTAGGATTTTCTATCATTGTGGATTATCATTATTATTTTGCTGGATTTATATGAGGATTTGAACGTTAACTTTGGTCTATAATCAGCAATTGGGTTTGATCGTTTCTATCCTTCATCTTTCAATTGTTTGTTTATTAACCATGTTTAGCTTTAATCCCATAATGGCTTTTGGTTCAGTCATGAACTAAACTCCATTATGGGATTTTAACGGATTTTAATATGTAGTTTAGTTGCATGCTTGATAGCTAGGGTTGTTTTACATATCATATGGAATTTCTATCATGATTGTTTTATATGTATGAATGCTTGATCACCATTCGTTTCAGTACTTGTATGGAATTGACAATGAACATGCCAGTATGGATTGTAATCATGATAGCATACATATATGGGGCTGTTTTATATGGCTTGTGTATTTCGTGAACCAGATAGACATATATTGTTTCACTGTATGAGTTAAAATAAGGGCTTATGCTTAAATTCAGTATGATTACAATTTCACATAGACATATAGTGATTTTGGTTATATTGATGATTACATGGAGTCTATCATTTGTGGATGCTGTGTAAGTAGGTCTTAGTACATTGAAAAATGGCTATGACTCTATTAGTGCTCTTGGCTACTTTCCTGTGATATGTGAACAATTCTTGCATGATAGTGGTAATTAAATGAAGTGTTAAATGAAGTTAGGATCCCATTATTTACAGATTTGGTTTATTCCGTTATTATTCTTGTTTTAGTTGTTATTTATAATTAGATTAATTCACTAATATAGTCGTTAGTTTAAGCATATAAATATAGTGATTTAATTGATGCATAGTAGTTTAAATTAGACAACTTTCTCTGTGGAATCGATACTCTACTTACTCTGTATTACTTGTTGACACATGTATGCTTGTATGAGTTAGAGCCCTTTTATCAGAACTGAAAAAGAGGCAACACGATTCAAGATCTAATAGACAATGGTGAGATCGTGGTCACCAAACCAGATCAACCTCATGTGCAAGACAACCCTCTTCCTCAACACAAAGAAGAATAGGTCAACATGATCAGTTGGAGCACTGTACAAGGTTCTAATTTTAACGGCGAATCATCCCAACCCATCAAAGACGATGTTGAAAAATGGGATTATGCAAAGTTCCAGTTTACCATGGAACGAAAGATGAAAGCTCTTTCCAAACAAATTGACCAACTGGCAGAACTGGTGACCCACCAGCATCAAGTCACACGCCAATTAATCAGGCAGGAGCATGCCTATCTCCTTCTTTTTGTTATGAATGCCTCCTCACCACCTTCAGAAAGCGAAGCTATGGAGGATAAGGTTGTGAAGAGAGCAAATGCTAAAACCAGTCGGGATTTTGCCAATCAGAGGGAATTCACCTATTTGGGCCAATCTATGGAGGATATATTACAGATGTTGATCAACGAAGGAAGAATTACCTTCCTTCTCCCTCCAATCAATCCCCGTTCAGGATGGTTCAATCCTGATGAAATGTGTCAATATCATTCACATTCTCGCGGTCACTGCACAGAAGAATGCTGGGCACTCCGCCATCTCATTCGAGAATCTTATTGATAGCGGTGTCACGCAAATAGCAGATGATTACCTTTGTACAACTCAAGGGTGGGAATGCATGTCCTACCAAATGGAAGGATCGATGAGCGAGGTTATATCTGAAGTGGATGATAAGACTGTCAAAGTATTTCCCATACAACCAATTCAACTCAAAGGAGCTGACAATCCTTTGAAAGTGGTCGCACCAGAGCCAATTTCTTTATCTTGCAGACCACAATATCTTGTTGTCAGCTTACACAATGTTCCATGGAATTATGGAGAAGCTGAAGGATCCATGTCTCATACTACTGCTACAGTGTCGAAGGAAAATCCATTGTATCTTCCTCAACGGGTTATTAAACCTATGTGTGAAGCAAAGGGGAAGTTGACCATAGAGAAGATTAAAAAATTCCTCCGCACTATGGGTCACAATGAAGCCAAAGTGGTTTTAAGCTTGCGAGAAGCTCCACACCAAATTTCAATACTGGACTTGGTTTTCTCTTTTGATGATCATCGGAAGATCTTACTGAAGGTTTTAGAAGAAGCCTATTTTCCAAAATTAGTGGACGTGGAAAAATTTCAACATTTGGTTGATCATATTTTCAACAACAATGTGATATCCTTCACTGATGACGAATTGCAGTTTGTCAAATTGGAGCAGTCCTAATATCCCGATGACGGGAGCGATATCCGTCGTAGTCAAATTGCGATTTGTCGGCACAACAACAACACAAATTGAGTATGAAGGCTGTATCATGGGGCTAAAACTTGCCCGTTCAATGGGCACTAGGCGGTTAACTGTCTTTGGGGATTCCAAATTGGTAATCAAGCAATCCACAGGAATCTATCAAACCAAAGAATTACATTTGTTGCCTTACCATCGGCAAGTTTTACAGATGGCTTTGGGGTTCGAAAAAATCTCCTTTCTACATATTCCTCGTAATAGGAATGATTTTGCAGATGCAGTAGCAATGTTGGCCTCCTTGGTTTATATACCGGACAAGGAAAATATGTCAATAATCACATTTACTCTGTAAAGAGCCCTAGTCTATGGGAATTACGTTGGAGAAGTATCGGATGAACTACCTCCCATCCACAATCCTTGGTATCAGCACATCAAGGAATATCTGTGAGATGGATCTACACCCACTGAGGCGAGCTTAACTTAGAAGAGGCGGATTCATTGACTTGTTATGAAATTCTACCTGAGCGGATATGCACTCTACAAAAATATGCTAGATTAGGTCTCCTCAGATGTCTAGATAAAGACCAAGCTCAGAGACTCATGGATGAGATCCATGGTGGAGTATGTGGCCCTCACATGAGCAGACCCCTACTTGTCAAGAAGATCCTCAGAATGGGGCATTATTGGCTTACACTCAAAGCTGACTGTGATGATCACGTCAAGAGGTGCTATTAATGCCAGATTCATGGGAATGCTATCCACGCCCCTCCAAGGGAACTCCACAATATGAGTTCGCCATGGCCCTTCTCAATGTGGGGAATGGACGTGATCGGGCCCATCGAGCCCAAAGCCAGTAATGGACATCGATTCATATTCACCATGATAGACTACTTCACCAAATGGGTAGAAGCAACATCCTTCCCCAGGGTTACTAAAGAAGTTATCATTGCTTTCATCAGAAACAATGTCGTGTGTCGATATGGACAACCAGAGGTCATTGTGTCAAACAATGCTAAGAACCTCAACAACAAAATGATGGAGGAGTTATGCAGAAAATTCCTCATCAAACACCTCAACTCCGTCATCTACCATCCAAAGATGAATGGTGCCGTTGAAGCAGCTAATAAAAACATCAAAAAGATCATGCAGAAAATGTCCGCCAATCACAAAGGATGGCCTGACCTCTTGCCTCTGAATTTATTAGCCTACAGAACTTCCATGCGATCTTCCACTGGGGCAACCCCCTACTCATTAGTCTATGGGATGGAAGCAGTGCTCCCCATAGAGGTGGAAATGGAATCCCTCAGAGTATTGATGGACGCTCAGTTGGATGAAGACCAATGGGTACAAGACAAGTATCACCAATTGTCTCTAATAGACGAAAGGTGATCCGCGGCTATCTTCCATGGTTAGTTATATCAGTAAAGGATCACACGATCCTATAACAGAAAAGTTTGACTATGGCAATTCAAACAACATGACTTGGTTTTGAAGAAGATCATTGACAACCAAGATCAATCTAAGGGAAAATTCGCTCCTAACTAGGAAGGCCCATTTGTTGTCAAGGAAGTATTAACAGGAGGTGCTCTCAGATTACAGGAAATGGATGGCGATGAATTTCCACAGCTTATCAACTCAGACACCATGAAACGATATTATGTCTGAAGTTACCATCAAACAAACATCCTGGTTTTGATAATCAAATCACCAGTCATTCCGGTTTTGAACCCATTCCTTTCTACATACTCTTCTGCCCCTCAGGGAAACATACACTTCAAGCCAGCAGCCTGGTTTTACCTCAATTCAAACCTTCCATACAATCTTTGTTATCCTGAAGACGAGATTTAACTTTTCACAATTTCGGTTATCCTGAAGACGGGATTGAACCTTTCACACTTGCAGTTTATCCTAAAGACGAGATTAAACTTTTCTACGCTTGCAGTTTGTCCTGAGGACGGGATCAAACTTTTTACACACCTGCAGTTTATCCCCATTATGGGATTAAACTTTCCTCTCCCCATGATATAGCCGCATACATGGGATTCACGTTTCTCTTCAGCTGCGATTCGTCCTGAGGGGCGAACTACGTCGACCTGATCTCCTCTTCAATAGGAGTACGTATGCAACCATATTCTATATGGCCCGGTCGCAATAAAGAAAAACAACAAAAACATTTCTGCCCTTTCTATACAAAAACAACAAAAACATTTCTACACCTCATCTACCTTTCACAATCAGCATTGAACCTCCTACACTAGGTTCGAACTACGCAGACTTGATCTCCTCTTCAATAGGAGTACGTAGGCAGCCATTTATGGTTCAGTCTAACCCTTACCAGAACAAAAATTCTTGTCACACAGTACTGGGATAAACCTTCAATTCGCCACATTTCATCGGTTTCAGATCAAAGGGATGGAATTACCCAACCTCTTCTTACAAATAGAAGATTCGGTGACCATCTAGGCTGCGATCGTTCCTCAAAGAACAATACCAACCCATAAGAGATGGAATTAACTAGGCTTCTCACAAATAAAAATACTGGCGACCATCTTTGGTGCGGTCAATCTCAGAGAGGAAGAAACCACCCTCGTCTCCACTTTTCCATAAAGATACCAGTCCCAAGACACCAAAGATGGTAGGGATTTACAGAAATCAATGATCCGTTCTGAGAGATCTTGCAACGTCTCAATGTCCATCTATCAAGGATAAGTTCAGAATGCATCAAGATCACAAGGCCCTGAAGAAACAGGCAAACATCAAGCAAGTATCAAGGCATAAATAAAAGGGAAGTGAATCAAAATATATTTCCCTGCCATACATAATACTTTTTGATATATACATCTGTGTTGTACATGACAAAATGGCTAAGCTAGTACATGCGAGGGAAAATACAAAGCTATCTACAGATCTGTGTGTATGCGGACTATCAGATCTAACATAGCATCCCTCTTTGATGACGGAGGAAGCACTGCAAGCTCCTGTTGTGACGGCCCCAAAATAGGTATACATCACCTATTCTGAGTCGCCAAATACATGGTACAGAATACAATTACAATCTTTAATATACAACAAGAGAGCTGTGAGTTTTAATACAAATATTGTCTTCTAGACAATATCCACTCTCAGAATAAGTCCTCATTACATTTATTGTCACACTATTTAATAGAATAGTGAGGACTACTAATACTATCATCTGGACAGTCACTCCGTTCCTCGACTAGTCCCGGCTACGTTCTCATTTCCTGAAGAGAACAGTGAAAGAAAGGGTGAGCTCAACTAGCCTAGTAAGAAATATTATGACTAAGATAATGCAGAATAAATTATCATTAGTCTTCAACAGTGTTAAACTGATAAAATACAATAGAAATCAAGTTTAAATGCAACGGAACATGCAATTCATTAAAAGAGTCAAGTAGAGAATAAAATTTACTATCCTTTACGATTTAAAAGGTTTTTCATCACTTTTATCGCTGAGACTCAGCTTAATAAATAATCCACATCATCCCTGCACTACGACCAAGGATATTCATTAGTATCACAACCACAAGTTATCCATGCACTACGGGCCAAGGATATTTGTGTATTCATCAATGGTCATGATAATAACTGTCCATCAATTCACTACGGGCCAATGAGGACTTTTACCACATCATTTGTAACATTACGGTCATGATTATACCGAATAATCCTTGGTCATAATCATACCAAGTCCATCTATGCACTACTGGCCACATATGACTTTCAACATAATATAAACATGAGGATGATGATAATGATATAAGAATTTAATAAAACAAGTTCAAGAATTAATTTATCCAGGAACTAATAACGTCCAAATTGTCAACATGATACTTCTTTATAGAGTAAAATTCAAAAATGCTCAGAAGAATATTTCCACAAAAAGATACGGGATGAAGCGCAAATATCAAGGATATTCTACTAATTTCATGGAGTATAGAAGTTAAAACTTTGACCAATAGAGTATAATAAAGAATGGAGTAACAAAAGAAATCACCATGCATGCAGTACTTTGCATAGACAGGTTATTCCAACAGAATAATAAATAACGGAACTAGGTCAGGCGTAACACGCACCGATAGGATATTCCAACAGAATAATAAAGAATGGAATAACAACAGAAATCACCATGCATGCGGTACTTCGCATAGACAGGTTATTCCAACAGAATAATAAATAATGGAACCGGTCCACAAAAACGCATGCATGTGATATTCAACGAGAATAATAAAGAAGCGAAACCGTGTCCCGGCGTAAAACGCCTTGCATGAGGATATTCAATGTAATAATAAACAATAGATAACAACAGAATTTCACCATGTATGTGGTACTTCGCATAGACAGGTTATTCCAGCATAATAATAAATAATGGAATAACAGAAGAATTTCACCAAGTATAGGGTAGACTGCGTATACAGGTTATTCCAACAGAATAATAAAGAATGAAATAACAGAAGTTCTCTTCATGAATAAGAAAAAAATAATACCCCTTACCTTATAAAGAAGAAACTAGATATAGAAGTAGTAAAGTAGTAGAATACTTTTCTTCTTTCTCTCTATAGTTTTCTCTCTCTAGAATTTCAGTGAATTCGTAAGAAATAATGAAGAAATGAGCTTCTATTTATAAAAGAATGGACTGAATAGTAACCAATCCATGAACGATCTAGATTGATTTACTTTAAACGGACGGTCCAGATTGGTTTATAATAAAATATAATATATTCTACTTATAATCTAATAAAACGAATAACTTTATAAAAGTATTCTATTTTATATAAAAAGATTTAACTATGAAAACACTATGCATGCACTATGCAAATACTATGCATAATAAAATATAATATATTCTAATTATTGTCTAATAAAAACAGTATGACTTTATTAAAGTATTCATTTTATATAAAAAAGATTTTACTATTAGCCTAATAAAACGAATAACTTTATAAAAGTATTCATTTTATATAAAAACTTTTCATTTTATTACAATAATAATACTAATAAAACAAAACTTCATCATCATTATTATTATTATTCACACTATTAATCGACTGTGTCGCTCCCGAGAAAGAGGGGCTTTCAATAAGGATTTCTCCCTATCATGTAGGCGCTTAATTAGGTGACCAAACTTCTCTGGCGAGAACTTCTAGACATCATTAATATTGCAAATAATAATATTAATAACTTCGTCATCTCAATTATAAAATATCAACAATAATTGAATCAATTAACGTGAGATACTATGCAACAATTACTTAAGCAATAATTGAACAAAACTGAGTGACTTCTCACGTAAGCATCAATAATCAATACCGTGTACTACTATGCAACCACGCGTATTCCTGTACTTTTAACACCGGGTGTTTCAACAGTTAACGGTAAAACTTCCGCCGTTATTTTCATAAAAAATATTTTTGTCGTTTTTCAATCCGGCAATAATTCCGTTATGGGGGTCCACTAATGATTGTCTTGAGTCGCATTTAATATTCCCTGCTTAAAAGCGAATATTCCCCACCAATCGAATATTATATAACAACTTGCGTACTTTGAAAAATTTATAAATATTACCCACAACTATAACATTATATCAAATTTATTCCATAATATTCAAAATTGATATTTATAGAAAATTTATTTTTATTCATAAAAGTTGGGGTCTTACAATCTCCCCTTATGAAATTTCGCCCTCGAAATTAGGGTACGTACCTGGTATGTCGAAGAGGTAAGGATACCTTAATTTCATTTCAGATTATAACTCCCAGGTCATTTCCTCAACATCGTGGTTCCTCCATAAAACTTTGACTTGAGGTATAACCTTGGAGCGTAGAATATGTTCCTTCTTATCCATGATTTGAACAGGAACCTCTTCATACGTTAAATCTTCCGCTATTTTGTCTGGTTCTAACTCAATAATGTGGTTCGGGTCTTTCACATATTTACGTAACATGGATATATGAAAAACGTTATGAACACGAGACATACTTGGCGGTAAAGTAAGTCTATAAAGCTACTGATCCCTACTCGATCGAGGATTAAAAATGGGCCAATAAATCGAGGATTGAGCTTTCCTCTCTTTCCAAATCTCGTAACTCCTTTCCATGGAGCAACACATAACAACATATGATCTCCAATATCGAATTCCACGTCCTTTTGATGAAGATCAAGATAACTCTTTTTATGCATCTTGTGAGGTTTTTATACATTCTTTGGATCATTTGTAGATTTTTTCGTAGTCATACGCATTACTAACTCGTCCGAACAACGTTGTTTAACCCACCTCATCCCAAAGATTTGGAGAACGACACTTTCTTCTATACAACGCTCGAATGGAGCCATGCCAATACTTTGCTTGATAATCGTTGTTGTAGGAAAACTCCACTAATGGTAAGAACTTGTCCCAACTTCCCTTGAAGTCAAGGACACAGAGTCTTAATAAATCTTCAAGAGTTTGAATAGTCCTCTCTGATTGTCCGTCTGTCTAAGGATGATATGCCGAACTAAATCGTAAATCCGTGCCCATAGCTTTTTGCAAACTAACCCAAAATCATGAAGTGAATCTTGGGTCTTGATCAGAAACTATGGATACTGGCATACCATACAATCTTACAACCTCATTTATGTACATACGAGTAAGACGTTCAAGTGTATAAGTTTCTCGTATAGGTAAGAAATGAGCAGACTTGGTCAATCTATCAATAATGACCCAAGTTGCATCTATGCCTTGAGAAACCATGGGAAGACCAGTAACGAAATCCATGGTAATGTGTTCCCACTTCCATTCTGGAATTTCAAGTGGTTGCAATGGACCTTTTGGTACTTGATGTTCCGCCTTGACTCGTTGACAAGTTAAACACCTTGAGATAAACAACACTATCTCCCTCTTCATATTGCCCCACCAAAATGTATGTCGAAGATCATGATACATTTTGGTACTCCCAGGATAGATTGCAAATGGTGTGTTGTGCGTCTCCATCATGATTTTATACTTTAAATCAGGGTCGTTTGGAACACAAAGTCTGGAGTTGACTCGAAGTATTCCTTCTTCATTGATTCTTGCTTCCGGCATAGCTCCTTCTTGCACTTTCTTCCTCATACGCATCAGCTCCAGGTTTGTAATTTGAGCAGCTTTAACTTTATCGATTAAAGTCGGTTCTACTTGTATATTCGCCATCATCATATGGGTCCCTAGAGTCTTTATCTCTATCTCCATCCTTTGCAAGTCATACAAAATGGGCCTTTGCGTTGACAATATCACACTCGTACCCGCATATTATCTTCTACTCAATGCGTCAGGTACCACGTTCGCTTTTCTAGGATGGTATTGGATGGTATGATCATAATCTTCAACAGTTCAAGCTAACGTCATTGTCGCATGTTGAGTTTCTTTTGAGTGAAGAAATATTTGAGGCTTTTATGATCCGTAAAGATCTCCACTTTCTCCGCATACAAGTAATGCCTCCAAATTTTAAGTGCGAAGACAACAACTGCCAACTCTAGATCATGAGTAGGATAATTCCTCTCATATTCTTTGAGTTGTCAAGAGGCATAGGCTATGACATTCCCATATTGCATGAGAACACATCCTAACCCTTTGCCCGAAGCATCACTGTAGATGACAAATCCCTCCGAGCCAGATGATATTGTCAGAACAGGTGCTGAAATGAGCCTCCTCTTTAGTTCTTGAAAACTCTTCTCGCATTCCTCACTCCAATTGAATATTGTATCTTTTCGAGCCAGCTGAGTTAAGGGAGTATCAATTCGAGAAAACCCTTCTACGAATCTCCGATAATAACCAGCTAAGCCGAGAAATCTACGTACTTCGGTCACTGATTTAGGTTGCTCTCAAATTTGAATAGCTTCAATCTTTGCTGGGTCAACAGATATTCCATGACTTGATACCACGTGCCCAAGGAATGCTACTTCCTTAAGCTAGAACTCGCATTTCTTCAACTTGGCATAAAGCTTATATTCACGAAGCTTTTAAAGTATCAGCCTCAAGTGTTGCTCATGATCTTCATGACTTTTGGAATAAATAAGGATGTCATCAATAAAGACGACCACAAAGTGATCCAAATATTCCTTAAATACTCGGTTTATCATATCCATGAAGGTAGCAGGACCATTAGTCAATCCAAAAGACATGACTAGGAATTCATAATGCCCGTACCAAGTTCTGAAAGCCGTCTTTGGAATGTCATCGGTTCTAATCTTCAATTGGTAATATCCGGAACGAAGATCAATCTTTGAAAAGAATTTGGCACCTTGCAACTGGTTAAACAGGTCATCAATACATGGCAATAGGTACCTATTTTTGATGGTGACATGATTCAACTCCCGATAATCAATACAAAATCGCATTCTCCCATCTTTCTTATTCATGAATAGAACAGGAGCACCCCAAGGAGAAGTACTAGGACGAATAAAGCCAATGTCTAACAATTCATGCAGTTGGGTCTTTAACTCTTGAAGTTCAATAGGAGCCATTCGATATGGGGCTTTGGAAATGGGTTTTGTACCGGGTTCAAGGTCGATACAAAATTCAATTTCACGTTCTGGGGGTAGGCCAGGAAGTTCTTCAGGTTATACATCAGGAAATTCATTAACAATAGAAATATCATTCAAAACTGACGTATTTTTGTTTAGATCCGTGACATGAGCTAAGAAAGCTTGACATCCGTTTTTCAATAAATGAATAGCTTTATGGCTTGAGATGACAGTGAATGATTTTAATGGTTTGGTTGCTTGAATTCGCATAATAGGTTGGTTAGGAATATGAAAGCTAACAACCTTACGAAAACAATCAATTTTTGCATGATGAGTGGTTAACCAATCAATCCCTAGAATTACGTCAAATGCAAGTATTTTCAATGAAATAAGATCGACAGGTAATGTGAGGGTACCGATTTAAACCAAACAAGACTTATAAACAGTGGATGTAATGAAGGTTTCTCCCAACAGAGTTTCAACAGATAAGTCAAAGTCTAATTTCTCCGGAGTCAAATTTAAAAGTTAAGTGCAAGTAGGAGAAATAAAAGAATGGGTAGAACCAGTATCAAATAAGGTATAAACTTCGCTAGAGTTTATGATAAACTTACCCGTGATGACCTCATTCGAGTTCCTTGCTTTCTGGGAGGTCACGACAAACGCTCTCCCTTGCACTACTGGCTTTGACTTTTCTAGGATGTCCTTTGGTGCCTCCATCCTAGCTGAACTTGTCTTCGGTGAACGACAAAATCGGGCTAGGTGACCTTCTCTTCCACAATTATAACATGCTTTGGACGGCATCGCGCAGTTTGGACTGATGTGTCCTTCCCTCTGCATTTAAAGCATATGATAGGTGGTCGTTCTCCTTCCTTAACCACGGGTGCTGGTGCTGACGTCTTTCCATCATTTTCAAATCTCCTCTTCTTGAAATATCCATTCTTATTGTTTTGGCCATGATTACCACCAAAGTGGTTACCATTTTTGGCATGTTGATTCCCTCCACGCTTATTGTCACCGTTTCGATGACTGTTATCACTGGTATTATCATTTTGACAGCTACTCTCTTTTGGTTGGGTTAACTCATTATCGCGCTCCAATAACTGAGCCCTATTAACAACATCTGAATACAAACACAGTTTATGAGAGATAAGATATTGACGTATCTCGGGTTTCAAACCTCTTAGAAATATTCACGTCATTCTCTCCTCATTATCAACCAAATGAGACGCAAACCGGGACAACTTGGCAAACTTGGCTTCGTACTGCGACACAGTCATGTTGTTTTGCTCCAGCTTAATGAACTCTACCTCTTTCATGTGATGAATACTTTTGGGAAAATACTTTTCGTTGAAAAATTCTTGGAACTTTTCCCAAGTCATCTTCAGTGTGGCAAGTTGAGTACATTTTACTGATTTCCACCAGTAATCTGCCTCTGCACGCAACATGAAGGTGGCAAAGGGAACCTTTTGCTCCTCGGAACATCCCAAGACATCAAATATCTTGCAGATCTGCTTTATCCACGTCTCCGCCTTAAGTGGTTTTGGCTCTCCAAAAAACTCCGGTGGTCCCAGTTCCTTGAACTGTTTAGCGGTGACCGTCCGAGAGTTTCCAGTGTTTCCACCTGCATTTTGGATAGGAGCCGTTCTTGCCTGATGTTGCATGAATTGCATAAAGCCTCTGAACATTCCATCGTTCATCATCTGGTCAGTGTTGTTGTTTGCCTGAGGATTGTCGCCTTCCTGATACACATTATCCTGATTATTGATCTGTGGAGACTCAACGGTCTCCTGTGCTCTATTGATGTTCTCAACATTTTTGGATGCCATTTTCAAACACTGCCACAAAACAAGGGTTAATTAACATATCACATATTATCCCTATACTCTGACCGACAAATTAAATATCAAATAAACTTAGGTAGGTCATACTAACGAAGGAATTCCCCGTCTCTCCCCTCCTAGTTCTTGTCTCACATCTCAGCCAGGGATCATATCCCTAAGCTTTGATACCAACTGTGACGACCCCAAAATAGGTATACATCATCTATTCTGAGTCGCCAAATACATGGTACAGAATACAAATACAATCTTTAATATACAACAAGAGAGCTGTGAGTTTTAATACAAATATTGTCTTCTAGACAATATCCACTCTCAAAATAAGTCCTCATTACATTTATTGTCACACTATTTAACAGAATAGTGAGGAGTATTAATACTATCATCTGGACCAACACTCCGTTCCCCGATTAGACCCGGCTACGTTCTCATTTCCTAAAGAGAACAGTGAAAGAAAGGGTGAGCTCAACTAGCCCAGTAAGAAATATTATGACTAAGATAATGTAGAATAAATTATCATTAGTCTTCAACAGTGTTAAACTGATAAAATATAATAGACATCAAGTTTAACTGCAGCGGAACATAATATTCATTAAAAGAGTCAAGTAGAGAATAAAATCTACTATCTTTTATGATTTGAAAGGTTTTTCATCACTTTTATCGATGGGACTCAGCTTAATAAATAATCCACATCATCCCTGCACTACGGCTAAGGATATTCATTAGTATCACAACCACAGATTATCCATGCACTACGGGCCAAGGATATTTGTGTATTCATCAATGGTCATGATCATGCCAGTAACTGTCCATCAATGCACTATGGGCCAATGAGGACTTTTACCACATCATTTGTAATATTACGGTCATGATTATACTGAATATCCTTGGTCATAATCATACCAATTCCATCTATGCACTACAGGCCACAGGTGACTTTCAACATAATATAAACATGAGGATGATGACAATGATATAAGAATTCAATAAAACAAGTTCAAGAATCAATTTATCCAGGAACTAATAATGTCCAAATTGTAAACATGATACTTCTTTGTAGAGTAAAATTCAAAAATGCTCAGAAGAATATTTCCACAAAAAGATACGGGATGAAGCGCAAATATCAAGGATATTCCACTAATTTCAGGAGTATAGAAGTCAAAACTTTGACCAACAGAGTATAATAAAGAATGGAGTAACAAAAGAAATCACCATGCATGCGGTACTTCGCATAGACAGGTTATTCCAACAGAATAATAAATAACGGAACCGGTGTCAAAGCGTAACTTCAAGAACTCACTGAGGATATTCCAAATGAATAATAAAGAATGGAATAACAACGAAATCACCATGCATGCGGTACTTGATAGACAAGTTATTCTAGCGGAATAATAAATAACGGAACCGGTCCGGCGTAAAATGCATGTGAAAGGATATTCCAATGTAATAATAAAGACGAAACCTGTGTCCCAGTAAAAGCGCATGCATGTGAGGATATTCCAATGAGAATAATAAAGAATGGAATAACAATGAGAATTTCACCATGTATGCGGTACTTAGACAGACAAAGTTATTCAATGAGAATAATAAATAATGGAATAACAAAAGAATTTCACCAAGTATAGGGTAGATAGCAGATACTGAGTTATTCCAATGAGAATAATAAAGAATGGAATAACTGAAGTTCTCTTCATAAATATAAAAAAAATAATACCCCTTACCTAATAAAGAAGAAACTAGATATAGAAGTAGTTAAGTAGCAGAATATACTTTTCTTCTTTCTCTCTATAGTTTTCTCTCTTTAGAGTTTTAGTGAATTCATAAGAAATAATGAAGGAATGAGCTTCTATTTATAGAAGAATGGACTGAATAGTAACCAATCCATGAACGGTCCATATTGATTTACTTTAAACGGATGGTCCAGATTGGTTTACAATAAAATATAATATATTCTACTTATAATTAAATAAAACGAATAACTTTATAAAAGTATTCTGTTTTATATAAAAAGATTTTACTATGCAAACACTATGCAGACACTATACAAATACTATGCATAATAAAATATAATATATTCTAATTATTGTCTAATAAAACAGATAACTTTATAAAACTATTCTGTTTTATATAAAAAGATTTTACTATTAGCCTAATAAAACGAATAACTTTATAAAAGTATTCTATTTTATATAAAAAGCTTTTCTGTTTTATTACATTAATAATACTAATAAAACAAAACTTCATCATCATTATTATTATTATTCACACTATTAATCGACCAGGTCGTTCCCAGGAAAGACGGGTCTTTCCAATAAGGATTTCTCCCTATTGGCGCGCAATTAGGTGACCAAACCTCTCCTTGGCAGAACTTCTAGACATCGTTAATATTGCAAATAATAATATTAATAACTTCGTCATCTCAATTATAAATTATCAATATTAATTGAATCAATTAACGTGAGATACTATGCAACAATTACTGAAGAAATAATTGAAAAAATTGAGTGACTTCTCACGTAAGCATCAATAATCAATACCGTGTGCTACTATGCAACCACGCGTATTTCTGTACTTTTAACACCGGGTGTTTCAACAGTTAACGGTAAAACTTCGCCGTTATTTTCATAAAAAATATTTTTGTCGTTTTCTCAATCCGATAATAATTCCGTTGTGGGGTCCACTAATGATTGTGTCGTCGTACGAATATTCCCTGTTTAAAACGAATATTCCCCGACCAATCGAATATTATATAACAACTTGCGTACTTTGCAAAATTTATAAATATTACCCACAACTATAACATTATATCAAATTTATTCCATAATATTCAAAAATGATATTTAAAGAAAATTCATTTTTATTCATAAAAGTTGGGGTCTTATACCTGCCCAAGGGTATCTACCCGAGCTAGCAGATCAGAGGCTAACTGCATGGTGGCATAATGCTCATCAATGTAAGCACTCATGTCGGCAAGACTGACAGTCATCTGGGATCTAACGGAAGGACTATCTGCAATGGCCACATCCCTAGCAGATAAGGCGACATCCCGCTCCCCAATCAATGCATCCCTGGCTGATCTAGCCTCATCCCTCTCTAATAGATCGGTATCTCTCTCATCAAGAGCTGTCAACATCATGGTCCTAGCCTGATCTCTATCATAGGTCATCAGATGTAAGCTTTGCTCCAAATAATGTGCCGAATACTGAGTAACAGTGGCACTCGAGGTGGGAGAATCCATTACAAATCTTTGGCAAACCCAGTGATCAAGTCATCGGTGGGAATAAATGACCTCAGATAGGCTCCTCATCGTCGAGAATCGGTCTCTCGCCTTTGTGGATACTACCATGACCGATGTAGTCTCTGTCTCCATCCATGTTGAATACTCTGCAAAACAATCTGGATGACTAACAGAAAACAAAGCTAGCTCTCGCTGATCCTAACAGGCGCATAACCCGGATCTGCATCTCTCGCTAACTAATCTGTGAAGTGTGAAGCGCTAACTCATCGCCCTCATAAGGATGAAAATCCTGAAACTGGTCAAACTGACACATCACGGCCAGTGGGTGGTAAGTAATCATGCCCATCAATCCAGCTAGAGGGAGATAATCCATGCCCGAAGCATGAGTAATGAAGTTGTAGGGTGAGCTAAGCCCTGAACACGGCAATATGGCAAACGAATCCCTAATCCTCGCCAGAAAGTCGACCACGATCAAAGATCGTGCATTCTCTGCAGTGAAAGGAGTATGACATGGCTATCTCCTGGGTGAAACAAAACCCCTGCCGTCTAAATGTGCCAATCGGTCTCAAGTGTGACATAAACCACACAAACAGCATGACCGAGCTACCTGTAAACACTCATGCCGGATAAGTGCAGCAGTATGTAGCTGACCTCAGATTCTCTGCGATGATCATCGGTACAATGGTACAACCCTCCCTGAGAGCTCTCACTGCCATAATGATGTCGATATCTAGCTCATCCATGTACTGTGGCATGAAGACGTATGACAATACGCATAGAAGCAGTACATCTACTCTGGCTGAATACCAATGGTCATCCGATGTGGTGAAATCCCCAGAATGTCGTGTATAGTTGTCCTCAAAGCCAAACCTGTCAAACAGGAAACGCTGGGATATCACGTGGCCGGATGTAATCTCGTCCTAGACCACTCTACGTCTCAATCCGGTGAGGGTCATGAACTATCTGCTCATGTCTCCAGCTATAGCGCATAGGTCCGTGCCAAAGAGTACATCGGTAGCGACATCGTAAGAATCGTGCATACTCCTCCAAAGTAGGAGTCAACTCCACGGGACCCAAATCAGAAAACCTGCCTCTCTGATACCCAGTGCTCTAGCATGCCCTCTACAAATCCTGTGTGAACCTGAAACATCAACAGGGTCATAGTATGTTATAGCAAATCATCTACGATCACCATGTTTGATGGTGATATACTATCATACCATGAACGCATACCAGATACCACCAAAAATGTCGAAGAAGACATCTGTACGGGCCGTGTCATAAGACCATCCAGGGGTCAATGCTGAATATCTTTTGACATACATACATATGCATAACATAATAACATGCATGGTACAATATATGGCAATATGATATAGGGAATGGAAAATTGTGCATACATTCCTAAGTATATCATCATCTAATACATCTCAGACATGACTAAAATACTGAGGAAATGGGTGAAGCTACCCAACATACAATAGAGGCCTATCAAAAGATATAGCGAGAATGGGGCGAAGCTACCCAGATGCTAACAGAGGCCTATAAAAGAAATAGCGAGAAATACATCGAAAAAAAGTCAATAGTGTCGATGTCTCACATCATCGACATCATCCACTGATATAACTCCTCCTCCCAGTCATTCGGATCTCTATCTCTGGGGATGTCAGGCCAATACAATGGAGGATGCCTTGACAGCAAAGCCATATGGGTCATCTGAGGGGCCAGCGCCAGAGCTGGAAGGATCAAAAGTATCTACCTCTGAAGGATCTCTGCCCAAATGCCAAATGAAAAGATGTGTTTGGTCCAGCTGCCGGGTTAATCTGTCAATCTGTGTCACATGAGTCGGATCTCTGACATAGGCTAGCCAATCCATCATCATCACGGATCCTGGAACCATATCCCCCATAAACTGTGTGGCACGGGTCTGAGCTCCAATCGTACGAGGGATCCACCAATGCTGGAACATCTCCTCAGACCAGGGACCCTCAGACAATGTAAAACCGTCAATCCCCATCAATGGGATGTCAATGATGGGTGATTGCGAAACAGGCCAATAACTCCTGGCAGGAGGCAAGATCGGCATACGGATCCCTCCTATAGTACTCCTAATAGCACACTCTCCTAAATAGAGCTCCCATCCTCTATCTGTGAAGAGAGGAATCCTACGGGTGGAAATGACGTACTCTACTCCAGTCGGGTACCCATCCCCAAAACCAACTCCCAAATGCTCTCTAGAGTAGGGAATCCATGTAATGACATCGGCTGTCAGCAACTCCAACTGTAGGCGACAATGAGTGAAACCCTCAGCAACAGGGACCTCCGCTAGTATGGAATGATACCATCTTCGTCCTCGTGGATAGGTATCTAAATCTAACACACTCACAGGATGCAAACATGGAAGCCTCTCATAGGCCCAAAACTGCCAACACAAAGGCAAACATCTGCTGTCAGTCAACACTCTTAACCTGTACACGGGAAAAGACAAGAGAAACACTCACCAGCAGAAATGGGTAGAATCTTAACCACGCCTCGGTCAAGCCCTACGATCGCATGCACATTCCCCTGAGGAAGTAGGCAAAGGTGTAAGAACCACAATCATAATCTCCTATACGGTCCACGTGTCGAGTGGCGCGGATCAAAGCGCAGGACACCGTAGAGGAATTATCTGCTATGAAGCAGCCCCTAATGATCATCAGGCACAATCGCCGAAGAATGTGATCCCTGACTCTCACATCATCGGGTATAGGCTCACTCAACAACCCGTTCATAGCATCTACGCTCAAAGGACCAGTACGAACAGTCCTGCCTTTGAGGGCCTCCGTCGGAACTCCCAACAAGGATCTGACGGCAGTAGGGGTGATATCTGTCGTGCAAGGCACTGGCTCCCCTCCAAACTCCATACCTATGATAAATCGCCAATCCATCGGCATCATCATCACCTCACAGTCCAGCAAATGGAGTGACTGAGTCTGGTGAAACCACCATTCAGATAAAGCCCTGAGGTAACCCCAGGGACAGCGACGGGGTAGAATGGAGAAAAACATCCCAAATCCCCAGCCATGGATGATCTCTTTGTAGTCATCAAGCAAAGCCTGATACATAGAGTGGATGCTAAACCAGTTCCCTTGAGGCTATGTGAAGTCGGGAACCTACATCAAATGTAGATCAACATCAGAATCCATGACTCCTCATCAATAGGAAATAAGGAAGATTAAAGATCTAACTTCATACCTCGTTTGCGTGCAGGTATACTGAAGGATGCCTACTCAAGTCACCCAGAAGATCTGGGATCACCACTTGAATACCTGGCCATTCCCTACGGGGAACACGAATAGCAGGAGCAGGAACCTCGACTAATACATCCTCCTCCTCGTCCTCAACATCTGGGACTTCAACTCGGATAGGACGTATCACCGCCTCCACCAAACGACGAGGCTATCTAACATAATGGCGGTGAGGCTCTTCAGAAGCTCTCCTCCATACACCAGAAGTGGTCCTACGGGAACTACTCGGCTGATCCGGATCCATAATATCTGGACAGCAAGTCTCCAAATCACCTAAGAAAGGGTGTGGTAATTTCTTACCTTGAGCTTTTCAAAATGCATTGCTTTAACATACATCTACAGTAGAGTTAAAAATGCATGACTACCCAATACCTACATTTTGGGAAAATTTTGTCATAGCCCCCTTTGTAAATGGGACTATCCACATGCACATAGGCATGACTAGGTGGCCATTCAATAGCACACCTGTACACAATCATATACATCCTACATGCATTAATCACATCACAGTAAAAATCTGTAAGTGTAGTCTAATTACCAGGATTATTTTACTTTTATGCATTTACTCATTTGTCCTCATATAGGATAAGAAATGACAGTAAAAGGTGCCAATTTGACTGCTTCAAAAGTCAATTTTTTTTACATCATTATGTTCAGCATGGTTTAATACTAACATTTGTTATGTTGAATATTTTGTATCAAGTCATATCAGCATGCATATTCACTACTGCGTGTCTAAATGCATTTCATGTGATAAGTCATTTTCCAACGGATAGAAATTGGAAAAAAATACATGCATGTGTTACCAGGACAGTGAAAAACGCTTGTACGGTGGCAGAATATGCAGAAAGTTGCTCGAACTCAGCAGATCTGAAGAAGAGCTCTCAAATTTCCTTCGCTGTGCAACTTGAAAATGACTTATGAAAGAAACAATTCGCTTTATACATAGAAGACGCGGTTGGTCAGCAGTTCACTGCTCATGCTCTTGCGAATGTACTGCAACACTCCTACATGGGTCCCATACCTCCATCTCGCTCCAATTAGAGTTGTAAAGGAGGTCTCACAAGCTGAAAAGGCCAAATCAAGAATAAAAGTACTACGCGATTGAGCGGAATAGCCTGAAATCCTGGTTTCTCGTCGGTCAGAGTTAAACTCCCGTCGTCTCAACGGTATTTGCTTGAATGAAGGGTATACTATACCAATGAGCTTAGCTTTTATAGATCATGCTCGGCAATACCCCACAAGGGTCCGATGATGTCATTTGCAGGGTCACAACCCTAAACTTCCCCGGCGGGGGTTACAACGCAAAACCACGAAATATCAAACTTCCTCGGCGGGGGTCACAACGTGCATCTTTCAAGTATCTACGTATCCCCGGCGGGGGTTACAATGCAATGCAACCATTGATACACACATCAATGAAGGTCAAGCATCCTTAACATCATGTCAGTCGATGGCAAGTAAACCCATCGAAGCAACCTTCCCCAGCAAGGGCTATAACACAATGCTACCACTGACACATACATCAATGAAGGTCAAGCAACCTTGACAATACACTCAGCAGGGATTTATCCAGTGATACACATATCAACGAAGGTCGGGCAACCCTGACGACGACAAACTGTTGGCAGTAACTCCGACAGAATGAGGGAATATGTTATACACATCCTCAAACAGACAAAGTTTTATCCCCATAGATCTCTTACACAAAAGAGGTACCTCTATGGAATATAGGCCAGTGTCTAGGATTCAAGACTTTGGTGATAGCCCCAACGTCAACATCCTTGGAGACTTGGATTGCATGTCCAAGCCATCACTGATTGGCATCCCAACAGGATTACCTGACAATCATGCATTATACATTTGCATTATGTTGTTGCATATAGCGTCATGTTTATCTTGCTTTCATTTCAAGTGTCTAGGATTCTTTATCCTATCCATGCCTTGCATTGTATGAATACGATAAAGAGGGGCATCTATAGACACTCGAAATTTTCTGAATGCCTGTTACTAACATTACAGGAGGGCAGATTCGTCTTTCGGAGATATCCCTGGAACACATCTTACATCCATTCTGGATACTACCGGAAGTGCAGTTCTAACCCGGAACACAAACTGGGAACATCAGTTCCAACCCGGAACACAAACTGGGAACTTCATCTCAAACCCGGAACACACATCGGGAATGTCATTTCCAATCTCGGAAATAACCCAGAGGTTTGCAAGATCAAAAGACCGGCAACAACACCGGAGATGATAGTTCTGTGTCGGCGATAACACTGCGACGTTCAGTTCCAGTCCCAGAAATAACACTAGGAGTATTAACTCCATCCTTGGTAATAGCCCCAAGGGATGCTTTTACAGTTCTGGCGATAACTCCGGAATTATTTGTTTCAAACACATGCGATTAGCTTCAAGCTCAAACCTCCTACCAAGGCAATCATACCTCAGACCCGGAGCTAACAACGGGCAGATAGGTTCTTTCACAGATGACCTTGCGGTATTCAAACACTTATAGCAGTCCAATCTCAGATGTAACCCTGAGCATTGTCTACTTTCCGTTCAAACCAACGATAACCCTGGTAAGGAGACAAAAGCGTCATCTTACCGCCTCAACAAGATGATATCGCGGCATACCAAAAAGTAGTCCAATCTCAAATATAACCCTGAGCAACGTCTACTTTCAACTCAAACCGGCGATAACCCCGGTGAAGAGTCAAACATCATCTTGTCTCTTCAACACCTGCGCGTTATCTCGACACTTCATACATATATATATCCAATAATGTCCCACAAGAACCGAGGAGTAACAATCCCGAGTGACTATTACGCGTGGCAGTGCTTTGGATAGAATTTGAAGCTTGAAGACCATGGGCATAGACCCCTCTTCCTGACTTTATACAACCTCTAATCCATGTTATTGCGTAACTCTCGACATAAGCGATCAGAAGAAGGTCAGATATACCTCATTCGGATGCTCGGATTGAAGTTCTGCAAGTTCAAGCGAACATTATAGTGCACGTACTACGAGACAACGGGACCCGCGAGGTTCGAATGCACCATAAACCGGTAGTTAGGTACAACCATGGTGGCAGATGCACATCATACCTACGACCATCCGTCTACATATATACAAGCCTTGGAATTGACCATTTGAAAGGGAGGAGAGAGAGAAAAGGCGAGGAAGCACTGTCCATTTTACTCTGCATACACATCTTTTGAGTGTTTCCTCACTTTTAAACACTTGTTAGCTCACATATAGCTATCTTTTATCCGGTGGGAGCTGAGTGTTTATCCATTTAAAGTCATAGAAGTCTACTTTGGCAGCCCACTGTAAGCCTTCTCACATTATATAAAGTCGTCTTCTCATATTAGCACACACTGTTGTACACGTTGAGAGTCGTGTGAGTGTGTTTGCCTGGACTTTGGTTTGTGGTTCATTTCTGTCTGTATATATATACTTATATATATGTATATATTTCATATATGGACTAACATTATTAAGTTATGCCTCGATTGAGCCTAGACTTCGGTTTGGAGCGTTTATTGCTTTTATATATATATATATATATAATTGTTGTCAGACATATCTGATGAGCCTGGATTTTACATCTGGAGCATTTACTCGCTTTAAATTATATATATAATTGTTGTCGGACATATCCGATGAGCCTGGATTCACATCCGGTGCGTTTACTGCTTTTATATATATATTTATACAGATATATATTTACATTTCTGTCAGGCCTGGAGTTTACTTCGTGGCCTTTTACAGCTTTATTATATTTCATCCTACCTAGAGTTTACTTCGTGGCAGTTGATCGCTTTTATAGCTTTATTTATATTTCGTCCCACATGGAGTTTACTTCGTGGTGGTTGATCATGTCCATATATATATATTTACCGCTTCTATATATTTACATTTTCGATCCCCCATGGAATTGCTTCATGGTGGTTGATCATGTCTGTATATATATATTTATAGCTTTTATATATATAACTTCATGTGATCACAGATTCAGTCTACTGAATCTAGATTTGGTTCCCATGATACACATATTTTTCAGCTGTAAGTTGCTTGTACATTATTTTACAGTGTCTGAATTTCCTTGGATGGCTGTCATGCCCATAAGGAGTTCGGCACTGTTGTATATTATTTTCTTGAGAATGCTTCGCATTTCAAAAATAAAAGCAAACAAGCTGAACATTTAATAATAAAATGGAAGTATGAAAAAGTCTCAATTCCTATTGAGCACAAGGTTTGAAAAACCTCTTTTACAAAACTTCATTGATATATCTTGGTTAAAACTGAATTTTTCTATAAAATTCAAACCTTATGTATATATGTGCGAATGAGGCCTCACACTACTTTCAAATACTTGCACATTGATCCATACACACACACACACACATTCATATAACAATTTCTTTGAAAAGTGGCGGTCACCGTGGTAACACGGATGTCGGGGGGTGCCTAACACCTTCCCTCCGCATAATCAAGCCCCCGGACCCAAAATGAATCTCGGTTTCACAGACCCGTCTAGTAGTGTCAAATCAATGGGTCAATGTGCAAACCTTTTCGGTTGCGTTGGTGTAACCAGTTAAATACACCAACTGTCGACTCTTAAAGTCAAATCGTCGACATTATACATGTCTGACCTTTTTCACATGTTTTTTCAAACAAATCTCACATTAACATGAGAACACCAAGGAACAAGTAACGAAAAGGGACTTTCAAAAATCTCGACGTCGACACACGTTTCTTTAAGTACGACATAATGATGATGTGGTGGGGCCCAAGATGGTGTGTGTTATACGGTTAAGCCTATTTGGCTTTGGTAACCGCATTTTCACATTTATTAATTATTTATTAATCATGTTTTCTAATCTCTTGTTATATGGCCCATTATAACAAGAGAGTGGGGGTAATGTCGGGGCATGATTTTGTGAGCCTAGTAGATTTGGTGGGTCCCATCCTACGTGGCAGAACTTTTCCACATGGCGGTACACTCCAGTCAAGAGACCTAATCTTTAAGGAATCTATAGTCTTGATTCTTATTGACTTCCTACTTTTATGGGAACACTCCAGATTGACTTTGACTTCTCATTTTTAAGGATATTAATGTTTATACACGTATGGTAACTAACGTAATAAGAAGTCATAGTCCTACTCAGAGACGGGCGTGATGAAGTGGTACTATAGGAAGGCTATAAAAACACAGCTATACCCTAATTCATAGGTAATGACAGTTTGTCTCACAAAAGTACTAAAGCTATAACGTACTTCCATTCTTGAACTTTTCTCCAGCCTATAATTATTGTCACACTAGAGCTATCCCCAGACGGACCCAACCGTCAGGCTCCTTAGTGTGTTTTCCCATTTTTTGTGCAAGATTAACTCGTTGTTTGATGATTTGGCGAGTGAACGGATTTTGGCGTTAACAATATATATATATATATATATATATATATACTATTTGGGGGCAAAAGCATATATTCAAAAGAGAAGTATAAAGAACAGAGTAGTGCATATTAATGGATCACACAAATTGATTACTAAATAAAAATAATTTTATTGATAATTGAAGCTATATACAAGTAAACTATCAATTAATTTGAATTTCAATTTAGAACATTTAAGAAGAGAAGAGGGGGTTAAGTAGGCTAAACAGTGGTAGAAACCTAAGATTCGTCTGAGAAGGAACTCAGAGTCTTACTAAGTTTCGAAGTCTGCTCGACTAACTAAGTTCAGATTCCTTTTATAGAATAAGGAAAGAACTATTACAAAGTTACTATTACAAAAGTAAATGATTACAGACAACTTTTACTATTGATGAACAGTACTACAGTGCTGACTTTTTTTACTATTCATGGATGCTTTCGACAACTTTTGACGAAGAGGCCGACAACTTTTGACTCAGCAGATGCTTTCGATGGAAAAGAATGAGCATCTTTTGACTTTAAAGGTCAGGCAAGGTGAACATGAATGGAGCCGCTTCGGGAAAAGCGATTCTTTAATCGAATGGGCTGTGAGGGCGGTACATATATTTGGAAAGTCAGGAAAATGGGTCCTGAGCATCCTGTAGATTGATGGTGCCATATGGATCATAATCACCATCATCAGCTGCAAACTGGCTGACTGAATCACTCTGAGAGGAAGAAGAATGAACAGAAGCTTCCTCATGTAAGGCTTCATCAATTCTTTTGTTAAGTGCCTGGGCAATTATTATCAACTCTTTACTGGAGCAGTCTTTGAAATCTGAAATGCTACGGGAACACATTGAACCAGTATGACTGACATTAGATTTCTTTGACTTAGACTTTTTGGGTTTTAACTCTTTTAACTGATTGGAAGGTTCTTTGGATGAAACTGGAAGAACCTTGAGAGGAGTGGTGGGAAACTCTAACTGGACTTGACTAAAAATTCTATTAACATCAAATTTATCCCACCATTTAACGAAGAACTGACGGGAGAGAAGGGGAAATGGCTCTAATGTAGAAGTTACTAAGAACTGAGGATCTTTTACTTTAGTTTGGGGTACAATGTTATACTGCCATTTAAGAATCCAGGGAATCTTATACTTACTAACAAATTGAAGAACGATAGGGACACCATCATTTTTGGGATTGTGTTTACTGTGAATGCAAAAATGGTTAAGTTGAACTTTTAGTGTTTCGGGAAGGAGGTCATAAGTGGATCCAAACCTTATCCACCAGTGAAAGAACCAGTAAGGGAAATGACTCTTGAATTTATGGTCGAATTGAAAGAACCATGAATGACTGTGAGACTCATTTTGAAAAAGGAAAACTTTATACCATGTTTCTATATAATCATAATAACAATAAGAGTTATACTCATTAGATAGCTGCATAAGATCTGAAGGATGTTTTCCCCAATCTGCAATCAGAATGAATTGTTTAATATACAACGAATGATAAAGAACTTTGGTTTTGTCATTATTGGCATAAATAGGTTTAATGAAGATTGACTCAGTTTCAAGTAAGATATCCTTATAATACACAAGGGACTTATAAGGAGCAAGGGGCTGGAAATGCCATCCAGAGGGAAAGAACTGGGTTACTAATTTGTTTGGGTCTTCAACAGGTTTCATATGGGGTTCAATATAAAACAGGTGAGTGGTCCATTTGAGCATATACTCAGCAGGAGGATGACTGGGGTTTGAACTGCAGGCTTTTAACTGGCTGGTAAAAGGGTCAATTGGGATTGGGTTACTGGCTAAGGCCGAACTGTAAGGCTTGGGAATCGTACCAAGACTGGTAAACTTATTGGTGGTTTGATAAATTGGGTTTACTGGATGAGGAACCAAGGTTCCTCTAGGTTGATTACTTGGGCATGTAGGGCGACCCGGTCCGTGCGAGGAAGATGCTCCTCTAAAACTCATGCTGGCTGAATAGTACCTATATTGATAAATTCTCGAGTGAGAAAATTAGGAATAGAATTGTTACTGCCTTTGATGCATTCAATCTCAAAATAAAAGATGCTTAATATGGCTTGCCATCTAGCAAAAGAATGTTTGGAGGCAAGGTTTTCAACATCTTTCTCTAAAACATATTTTGCTGATTTGCAATCAATACGCACTAAAAATTTTTGATTTAATAGATCACTTTGAAATTTATTAATACATAATACTAAAGAAAGTATTTCCTTTTAATAAGATCTTTGTAATTTAATTGTGTATTATTCCATGCACTTGGATGAAAATGGACAATTTGCTCTGGGGAGTTGAGAGTTAACTTTTGCTTTAGAATACCTCCGAAACCGAAGTCAGAGGCATCAGTCTCAACGATTTTGAAAGCAGAATCGTTGGAGATGCCAAGGCAAGGCAAAGTCTTGACATATCTTTTAACTTGTTGGACGACAGAAGTATGAATGTCAGTCCGTGGAGGAGGATTATCCTGCAAACGCTAAAAGAGAGGTTTGCAAATCTTCTTGAGATTTTTATAGAACTTGCCAATATAATTGAGCGAGCCCAGAAATCTCTGCAGTTGGGTTTTATTGGTAATTTTATCTGGGAATCTGTCAGCAAATTTAATAGCTCGATCAATAGGCTGTATGAGTCCGCGATAAATAATTAGACCAAGAAACCGAACTTTAGCATGAAACAAGCTGCATTTGGAAGGTGAAAGAACAAGTCCGTTATCCTTAACTATTTTGAAGAACGATTTCAAGTGTTTAATGTGTTCTTCAACGGAATTGGAAAAAATGAGAATATTATCTATGTAGACAATAATAAAATGACTGAAAGGGTTCAGAATATCATTGAGAATATTTTGAAATTCACTGGGAGCATTTTTACTATGTTTGATTATTCCTTTACTAAGTAGATCATTAATCTCTTTTTTACATAACTCCATTTGTTCATGATTCATTTGTATTGGCCTGGCCTTAGTAGGAATCAGGTGCTCTTTGAATTCCTTAGCATAAAGGAGCCTTACAATATGTTTCTTCCGATGCCAAAAGGCATTATAGAATCAGAACAAAGGTTGTCCTTTAAATAAGTTTTTAACTCATCAATTTTTTCTTGAACTTCTTTAATCTAAAGTTGTTCTTTGACACGTTTGTACTTAATTTCTTCCTTTAAGAAATTCAAATGGGTGGATTTACAATTCAATAGATATAGTGATTTAGAAATAGACTCTTCTTGAATAAATTTTAAATCTCTTTCTTTTGGTTTAATAAGAAACCTAAATGTTATTTTCTTTCCTAAATGTTTACAACTTAATCCTTCATTACTGGTAGTAAAAGGGTAAAGTAAATATATAAATGGTAACCCTAAGATGATCTTATCAGTAAGATTGCGAATTAAAATAAATGATGTTTTAAAACACATATTATCTTGACAGATATGAACTTTAGGCAATTTATATTTTATTTCCATTTGACTACCGTTGGCTGAATTTAATTTTTCATTAGTTTTCTTATAGTATTTTGTTGGGATTAAACCTTCTTGAATACAATTGAGATCTGCACCAGTATCAACTAGAGCAGGTAGTTGTATAGAAAATGTTTTATCAACAACTAGATTAATGGAGATATACCATTTTTGAATGGTGATATCTTTAATTCATTTAAGAGTGAGACCTTGGACAAAGAGATATGTTTCTTCTTTTGCTCCAGACGACTCAGGCTTATTGTGACTTTCATCACTAGATGAGGAATCATGGATTTGAAGATCGGATTTCTTGTCTTCAAATTCTTTTCTTAAACTGGAGACTTCTAATTTTAAATAATTTTAAATTAGAAATTTCCCTTTTTAGTTTATTAACTTCTTGATTTAATTCTGGGAGGGTAACTTCTTTTACTGGTGATTTAAATCTCTCGAGAGTTTTATTAAGACTGGTTTTTCTTTAGCTTTAATAATCTTATCTTTAACTCTGTTATCTTTGGTTAATAAATCTTTTATCTGCTTAGTGTATTGAGATTTTAACTCTGGGTCAGAAATTTTACTAATTAACTCAATTAACAAAGAACTTTCTTCATCTTCTTTGGTAATTACACTAACTCTTTTATTGCAACACTTCTCATTGCAATTGTCAGCACAAATAGTGACTTCGTCATTCTCACTATCTGTTTCGTGGTTACTAGTACTGCTATTAGAAGAATAAGGAATATCAGAACCTTCATCATTACTGACGTCGTTCTCTATCCTCATTAATTCTAATAATTGCTCAGTATCTAAACTTGAAATATTTTATTGAGATAATTTCTTTTTAATTTTACACTCATTTTTGTAGTGTCCCTTCTGCCCACAATTGTGGCAAATAATTTTACTTTTATCAAATTTCTTTGATGATTTTTTATTGTATTTTTTATTTGTGGGTTTGGGTTTACTATAATAATCTTCTTGATTTTTATCTTTTCTATGACTGCGTCTTTGTTTATGACGTTTGTTACTTCTATGATGATCATATGTTTATGCAGGTGCCTCCTTCTAGAGAGAGCAACTGGTGGTAAACCATATTGTTCACAGAACGTGCCTAACTCGTATTTAGCTTTTTTCTTATCTTTACTAGCTTGTTTGGCTAATTTAAAATTAATACACATTTTTAATCCAATTTTTTGGATATAACTGATTATGTCACCATAAGTTAGGTTATCATAATCGATATATCCTAAATTTTTGCTTAACTCTTCATGAACTTTATGTGCGAATAATGAAGGTAAACCATTGACGAAATTTTCTTTCCAGAATGGTTTGTTACTATTAGTTCGCATCATAACTCTGGAGGTAAACACATCTTTATACCACCTAAAATCACTTAGGGTGGGACAAGTGAGGTTACTTAACTGGTCATGAATTCTCTCAGTAATATTACTGGGAGTACCAACAAAATATTTAATAATGGTAAAAATTAAAGTATTAACACCATCTGGCGGACCAATACCAACATCTTCATCAAAGATGGGATTGTCGTCATCGTCTAACTGGATAGCATGAATTATTGATAATCTAGTATCATTAGTGAGATGTTTTTCCCACCAAGATATGAGAATACCAGTGAATCCACTAGCTAATAACTCAACAATATCTGGCTGAGATAGGTTGTTGAATTTAGTTATATAGCTATTTGCTACCATAGACATGTGATTTAACTTGTTTAATATCTCTTGCTCACTAAATCTATCAATATTCCATTCATAAATCTTATTAGATGACACAGAAAACTGTTTATCTAGATTTCTCTCTTCGAACTGTAGATCCGGAGGAGTAGGTCTAGAATACCAGTTTCTTGTTATACTAGTGTTCTTGACTGTTAATTTATTTAACTGATCATTAAAGTCTGGTATTGAATCAGTATCAAAACGATCTGACTGACTACTAGTTTCAATATTAGTTTTAACTTGATCAATAGTAGCAATAGTGCCACTTGAACTGGGTTCAGTTTTTAATTTTTTAAATAACTTATCAATTGAACGGACAAGTTTGCTATCATCATTAGGCAGACCTAATTTACTTCTACTTTATGGTAATTTTATTAAAGGATGTTCAAGTTTTGAATCGGGTTTTTTAATAGTGGTCTCTTCAAATTTTTCTTCAATTCTATCCAGCTATTTTCCTACGGTTGCTAGATATTGATTACTAAAATTTAATTGTTCAATAATTTTTTTATCATCTTTGTTACCATCTGAAATCTTAAAGGGACTAGCAACAACAGATGTATTTTTAACTGGAATTAGCACATTTTCTAATGGTGGGTGACTAGAAGAAATTTTTGACCTATCTTCTCTTGTCCATTGTGTTTTAGTAATAACACTACATTTACCTTGATATTGATCATACCAATCGTAAAAGTTAATGTTTATTTTTTCATTGTTAATAAAACGTTTCCATCTATTAACTACTTTATCACGTTCTTTTTCAGAAGGGTGATTGGAACGAAACAAATGTCCTTTTTTCCTTATTAGATTTGAAATTAAAATCTTTTACAAGATTGTCCCAATCTAAGATGAATTCCTTTTTAATTACTCTTAATTGATTATTAATAGGAATTTCGAAATCTGACTGAGTTGGAAATTCAAAAGAAGTAGGAGAAGAGGATTCTTCTTCTACAGGGTCATTACATGCATAGCAAGGGTGACTAGCTTGACCTTGATTAATGATTCCTTTTAATTTAATATCTCTAACTGAAGGATTACTGAGTACTTCAGTATCTCTTCGAGTGTGAATTGAAGGAGCTGAAGAACTAGTAAAATCTTCTATAATAATTGGTCTCCTAGTACGCTCAAAACTTATTTTGACCGTTCCATTAGAAAATTGTTTAACATTTTCAATATTTAATGATTATTAACTAACTCTGGCTGTTGTGGTATTTCATTGGGTAAAGTCCATTGACTAGGTAATGTAATATCTTTCCAGAGGATGGTTCTCGGAATCTGAATATTAGCATCACTAGTTGAACTTTGAATTAAAATGGTTTGATCTTTAGGACTTTTATTGAGAGCATGAACGTTTAAATTCGTTTTCATGGTCTTATAATAAATCCTGTAAATCAAAGCTATGGGTTGAGAACCCTCAATCATATGAGTGATCTCACCAGACGTTTTAATGTTTAATGTTAAAGCTTTTAATAAATGTTAATCACTTAGACTTAAAGTGAAATCAGGAAAGCAATTAAAATGGATAGGTCCATTGTGCAGACTTGACTCCATAGCACCTATCATACTAGGATAGTAATTCAGGAATCTAGCATCTCTGAGACAGAGGTAGTTGCTTGAATTAATTCCCTTAATGTTCAATGGTTTAACTGCAACTTGAACTAGACCGATGTGAATAAAATTGTAACATTTCTTCCTATGTTTTTTAATGACATCAGGGGATAAAAGACTACAATTTTCATATTCTTTATTAATTGCATAAACCTTTTCTACAGTTTTAACATTATAATCAATTTTGAAATTATCAAAAAATGTTGACTGGTAAATTTCCTTAGGGGAAACCCTAAGTATGTTCCAATTGTGTAAAGTTTGACTGATATTTTCATAATTGTGTGTTTCTTGGTTAACTATGTCCGGAACAGGAGGCAAAGTCGACCGGTTACTAGTTGAAGAGCTAGACCTGAATAATCTACTCATCTTTTACTATTTTCAAAATAATTTTTATTCATTATTCTTCCATTCATACCCCTCTTACCTTAGATGGACTCATACCTATGTTCTTTTACCGATTAATTGCTCACCCAAGAGACTTACAAAAGGTGAACCACGAACAAGGTGGATTTGAAGTAAGTTAGGTGACTTGAGCAGGAATAAAGAGAAATTTTGAAATTAGTATCAGAGTCATATTGTTCTGTTCTAGTTGCCAGAAATATATATATATATATATATATATATATATATATATGTGTGTGTGTGTGTGTGTGTGTGTGTGTGTGTATACACAAGATCTTTAATTAATTAATTACTAACTGATGTTTTGATATATTACGACTGTATAATTTCTATTACAAATACTAATAGTCTTCAACCCTCATCCCAATTAACTACTTTCAACAACTTAATTAATTCCCTCTCTCAAATTTGATCGTCTTCGTGTGTGTATGGTCGGGATGATCAATTGAAGGGAGGTAGGTAAGTGGTAGATGCATAATGCATTTCATTAATTAAATTAATTTAAATTGATTTGATTTGATTAAATTAAAGTATGATATCATATAAATTTTAATCTTAATTTTAATTTTTCTGCAAAACAAAAAATTGCAGAAAAAAAAAAATCTTAATTTTTTGTAGTTATATCCATTGGGAAGGAGAAGGGAAGAAAAAAAAAAGTTCAATGACATAATAATTCCTCATTTGTCATGTTGTTAAATAAGAAATCCTGACTTCTTTTTCTTTTTTTTATTCATGTCATTACCTCTTACACACGTTACGGATCAAATTTTTCACCTACAAAATTATATAAAGATAATTATGAAATAAAAAATGTAGAAAAACTAAATTGTAACTAAAGTAAGAGTATAGGGATCAAAAAGATCTTTTTACCCAAATCAGAACCAGGTCAAACCGGGCCGCATTTCAAAGTTTGGCCCTATGTTTTAAAATTAAAGATATATTTTAAAAATAATAATTTTTATAGATAATTTTTTACTTTCAATTTTACTCTTAAAAAGGTATTCATATTACG
Source organism: Panax ginseng (assembly GCA_020205605.1). Lineage (NCBI taxonomy): Eukaryota > Viridiplantae > Streptophyta > Magnoliopsida > Apiales > Araliaceae > Panax > Panax ginseng. The sequence goes on along the minus strand of CM035130.1, from coordinate 124,286,887 downwards.
CATATGTATTACTTAATATTGTCAAAAATACAATGTATCTTATATATAAAAAATAAAAAAAATAGTAATGTGCGTGATTGGGATTGGAAACTTAAAACCCTGCTCCATTTTTACTTCGTCTTTGTTATTAAGATAATCATTATATATGACCCGTGTCCCCGTATGTTGAGTACCCTGTCAAAAGGTGATCATGATCATGTAACTAAAAAAGAAGATATCGTTATAGAAAAAGGTAAATTGGATATATTATGATATTTTACCTTTTCAAATAAAAATATATTTTAAATTTAAAAATGAAAAATGTATTTTTAATTTTGAAATGAGTAAGATGTTTCCTTTATCATTTTCCTCATAATTATGATCTGGCACTGTAATATCCGAGAATTTCTACGTATTATTAAATAAATATATTAATGGAAATAATATTTATGTGAATATAAGTGTTATTGTTTTATGAGTCGATTAATTCAATTGATTCGTATTAGATCAATGTATATTAAGAAATGTGAATTGACAATGAGAATTGTGAAATGCCTTGTGTGGCATAATGTGAAACGAGGAAATTCACTAAGCAAATTAAAATGGGAATTAGGAAGATTAATCGTGTAAGATCATGTGATTTCATATAAGTAATCAATACGCTCTTAAACTTGTAATATCACTCTTGTGGACATTAATTCATATCGAGTAAAACAAGTTTGGCGATAAAAGTTGACACTGGCTTGAAGCTAAATCAATCTTGGCGTTGTCGAAGTGCAATGCAGCCACTACTACGTAATCAAAGAAGACAAGCTAGTGCAAAAAGGCGCATGAGTGGTCGATTGGAGAAAAATTAACTTTCTACTTTAGAAATTAAATGGAACAATTACGTGATATGTGTGACATTAATGAACCATGGAATAAAGTGTGTTATGTTCGACGAAGGAATTATTAAGTGAGCCATTAATTAATATTAATTGTTAATGGTTGTGGTAGAATATTGATTTATTGATAATGGTAATTAATTAATAATATGTGATTATTATTGATTGCAATATGTCTATGGATATAATTAGAATTATATAGATAATTAATGGTTATGGAGATCTATAAATACATTAATCAAGGAAGGGGATAATTTATTTATTTGACAGAAAACAAATAAGTAAGTTATTAATATAATAAGAGTATATTGATTGTTATGTGCATGTGAACAATAATTTAAATTATAAAATGCAACAAGAGTAGCGTGACACTATGTGACTATACCATATATAGTAACCATGTATTAAGATTTAGTGAAACTATATGATATGAATACATCATGAAAGGTGTATGTGACAATATGTATGTGGGTATATATTAAAATAATATACCATGAGCATATTGTAAACTATTATTTTAATAAAGTGTACCAGTGTGATAAAATGTACATGGATTATATGTATGTTACATTTCCATATTACATCTACTACCTTGAAATATTAATTATTAAAATTGAGACATTAAGTTAAACTCATGTATGGTTGCTATGTGTATACAATATAACTTAAGAATAAGGTTTGTGCATGATTATAGTCTAAGTGTTGCAAGAATACTGAGTATTTAATTTGTCCCAAATTGAGTGTCCCATTACTTCTCATTTCTCAGTCACGTGAATTCCATAAAGGCTAAGGCCTATGATCTTTTTCTTCTTCCATGTTTTTCTAGCTGATGATTATGGGGGGAGTGGTGGTTATGATGATATTCAACTAACATCTAACAACTCTCCCTTAACCTTCATGCAATCCTACAATCCATGGGTTTAATTCAATGGGAAATTGCAATGTCTGTGTAAAATTTCTTCTATAAATATGAACTCTCCTCCTCTAAAATCCATTGCTGAGAATTGCTAAGGAGTGGGATTTAAAGCATAGATAGAGTAAGTGATTATATACATATCAGTAGAAGAAGTGGGAATTACACAGCTAATTACAAAGGTATAAAATTCCTTCTTGTTCTTCATTTTCATTTTCTGTTAAATTTCCATTCTTTAATTATCAAATTCTTGATTGTGTGGAATTGGATGTTAATGAGATTGGGTATTGGTTATATAGTTGCTATATGACCATATAAGTATGTTTAAACTAATATAGGACTGTTTAGAATCGAATTCATGAGTAATTTCTGTGTTTGGGCTAGTTTTCCGTCGATGCAGACTGTTCCTGGCTCGAACTGAGACACTGCCACAGATCCATTAGGATTAACTTCGAGGAAGCGGTAAATAAGCTATGCCAGCCTCTTAGTTCAATTTTGAGCTTCTATTTTACAATCTGTTATAATATTATGACATATACTAGTATGCAAGCATGTATAAGGGGTATACATAGATATATTAACCTAATGTGAGCATGTTTAGACTAGATTAACATGAATAACGAAAGTGTGGAGTTTAAAATGACTTTATGACTTTAGAAACAAGCTTGATGAGTATGAATAACATGTTTATAACTAACCTTGTGACTATGTAGGTATGGCTTCGAAATGCATGAATAAACCATTTGCTTGTGTTTATGTGATTAGTAAGAAAGCATGAACAAACTACTAGTAAGCTTTGAATGTGAAGATTGTCAAAATACCTTGAGGGTTAGAATCTGATAATTGTGATCGTGTTTGATGATACTCTTAGACTCACTCATGTAGCATAAACGTATATACACCATGCTTATGTATCATATTTCAAGTAAAGCATAACCGAAGCATATATTTTCAACCAAAACGATGCTAATTTCACATATGTGTTATGAATACTCGCACGCATGCCTAATATGAGTTTTATAACTATCTTGTATGTTTAGAGAGCAAGCATGATAGACTTTGTGGTTTCATGACCTTGAATGGCCTTAAATTATTAAAATGATCAATTTAGAATTTTATTATGAAAGAAGAAACCTAGATTGACTTGAGAAACATGAAAAGACCTTTAACATGATAAAATATATTATGTATGATTGTTGTGTTTATGGCAGACAGAAACCTCAAGGCAACGGCTAAGTCTTGGGTTAACTTGAGGGGACTACTGTGATTCTTGTGGGTCCTAAACTTAGCCATGAATGCAATTCTTGCGAGATCAGGATCTGAGATTCTTCATTCTGATTTTTGGACAGTAACTTGTAAGATGCCTATATTGCTAAAAGTAGTTTAAAACCTACTGATACATGTATATACGTGATGATTAGATATTATGTTGGTGTTTGCCTTATAATATGAATGACCATGGATAAAAAAGGTCTTAACCTTGAGCTTTATAAATTGCTAGATACTTGGTTAATGATAAGCATATAAGTTGATTTTGTATTATATATGCATACTTGAATCATGTCGAGCTTGATTAAAGAATGGATTAGCTAATGAACATCTTGTACTTCTAATACGCTATAAATAGGATTCGAAAGTGTTGATTTCTTAACGTGGATAGACTACGCTTAAGGCAAGTATCTGAACTATCCTTTACATTGTGCAAGTATCCTAAACCCTTGCATTACTTTATTCAACGAATACCGTAAGCAGAGTATCTAAACCTTATCTCTTTGAACGCAAGTTATCTTACTTACTCGTTCAATCGAGCTAGTGTGCTGAAACTCTTGTGTAAGCTATTATTCATGTTGAACTTGGTATTGTTCTTGAATATTGTGAAAGAGTTGATGCCATTTGATTCGGCTAGAGTATATGCATGTTTATAAAACCTTCCAAACCAATTGACTGGTATGAAAATCTTGAAAAATGAGTTGAACAACCCTTATGGTAAGGGGAGTGTATGTTGTTGGAAACCCTAATACATGAATGTATATTATTGTGGTGTTATGCATAACTTAGAGTATTGTAGACTGATCATCTATAGTACTTTGATTCTTTTGGGTTATCAGATTAATATTGATAATTCTAGTAGATGTTCAATAGTCCTTCGTGACTGCTCAGTATAAATTGTTTATCGAATTGGATACATTGATAGTCTTTGAATTCATATATATATATATATATGTTGATTTATATTGAATTATCGTTCTTATTCCAAGAATTGTTGATATTCATTATTCATGATATTATTCTGAAACTCTGAACTATCTTAGAGATGATACTTCGATATTTCAAAATTGTGATATTATATTCTACACCTCTGTTGTATATTACTTGATGGGCAATTTGTGTTCATCCTTACTTATTTAAAACCTTTCAGTTAAGGCGGAACATGGAAGTGTCTCTGGAAAAGACAAAGGCAAGGGCAAGGCTACCGACTAGCTTGTTCCTTTATAGATTAAAATTATTATATTGTATTAAGACTGTTTTTAGACTATGTTTAAACTTAAGTAGGATTATGTAATAAGTCTTTATTTCATCCTATCACTCCTTTGTTTCTTTATCTTGTACTTAACATACTATCTCTAATTTGTTCGCCTATAAAATATTATTTTCATCCTACCACTCCTTTGTTTCTTCATTGTCTTCAATATTTATTCCTTAAGGGTGGAGAGAAGCAATTAGTAATTAGAATTGGAAACATGATATGATAGAGGAGATGAATGCCGTGAAAAAGAATGATTAATGGGAACTAGTTACTTTTCTTACAGAAAAGAACTAGTTGGTTGCAAATAGGTATATACAGTCAAATAGAAGCCAGATGGGATAGTTAAGAAACTCAAAACCAGGCTAGTGGAAAAAGCGTATACTTAAACCCATGGAATTTATTACTAGGAGACATTTGCTCCTATAGCGAAGATGAACTTTATTTGTACCATAATCTCATGTGCAGCAATTGGATGTGAAAATGTGTTCCTTCATGGTGACTTGGAGGAGGAAGTATACATGGAAATACTCTTTAGTTTTGCTTCATCTGTCACCAAGGTTAAGGTTTAGATTTATAAGTTACGAAAGGCTTTATATAGTTTGAAGCAATCTCCCAAAGCCTGGTTTGGTAGATTCCACACAAAAAATGTGATAACCCTAATTTTCAGAAATTATTAAAATAAAAATTTAGTAAATAGAATTCTTATTGAAGAATGTATCAGGTTTGAATAAGAATATATATAGGTCTTATATATTTTGAATTTGTGTTATTGGTGGAAAGAAATCCATAAATAAGATTTTATAGCTGGCTAAACTATTAAAGAAAAATAGAGTTTTAAAACTTGAAGTTTTATCTTTAAATTATTAAAGGAAGTAGTAATCAATGATGTGAAATCAAAGAGGAGATAGATGTTAGACGAGTTAACACTTAAGAAGGATGGGTAAAGTATTTAGGAATTTAGATTCTATTTCTGCTAAAGCAGAAACTTGGTTACGTCTAAACTTGAGGTGGCGCAACTGCGCCATTTCCAAGCTTATGACCAGCGCAGCTGCGCCGGTCTGCAAAAGGTTTTGAGTAAGTTTGTGAAATTTGAATTTCAATACATGTATATTAAGGACTCAAATATGTAAAAAAGTCATAATTGGTGTTTAAGTTGTCCTAGAATGGATTGAGATAGCAAAACATGAATTGGATGAGAATTAGTTATGGAATTAATTAACCCGAGATAAATATTGGTTAATTAAGTGATATTATGGAATAGTATATTATAAAGCCTTATGTGGTAGTGGCGTGATAGTAAATGAAAAAGAGTTAATTCACTTACATAAGATGGTGAATTAATATATGTATTTTACATAAAAAGATGAAAGGAATATGTTGATTAAAATTTGATATTTTAAATATATTACATTGTATTATAATATATAAAATGGGTTAATATTTGAAAGATAAGTGATTAATAAAAGAAGAGAACCAATATAATTATAAATAAATATTGGTTAGAGATTATGCATTAAGTTAATATTTAAGTTATGGCTAACTGAAAAGGTGTTGGGACAATTTATGGAAGAAAGGGAATTGAAGAATTATAGTATAATAATTGGTATTGTACATACTGATTATTCTAAGGAGATGGTTATCTTAAATAAAGGTGTTATGGGTATAAAATTCATAAAGCCTAGTATAATTGTTCTACATATTATAAGGGTGCAATTATTTAAAGTAAGCTAAATAATTTAGCATTAAGGTAAAGTGTGTCACACAAATTTTATATTAAATGAATATTAAAATAATGTGGAATTGGGAAAAAGCCAAATGTGGCCTAGACCCCTAATATTTTATTGTTGAGATTATGAACTTGAATTATATAACTCTAGTAAGTGGGATAAATGAGCCTTGTGTGGCATGAGTATTAAAGTTAAACCAGACTAATGGTTTAACTGGAATTATTATAAGAGAATTAATGGTAAGGGAATAAATGATTGATATTAATTAATCATTGTGATATTTACGTGTGATAGGAAATAATAGGTTGTGAGTACCCAACTGAATTATATTTAGCCCAATTAAAATATTTGGACTAGCCCAATGTACATGTGATATGAGATTATATATTGGTTTCTATTTAAAATATAAGTATACTCCCTAAATGTGGGTATGTACACATATATATATATATATATATATATGTGTGTGTGTGTGTGTGTGTGTGTGTGCCCATAACTTAATTTAATGTAGTAATGTTAAGTCATTATAATTGATTTAATAAGCCCAAAAGGAATTAATTTTAGTAGAACGGGGACCATTTTACTAATAAGTAAGGAAGAAATAGATCTTGTCCGAAATTCATTATCCCAAATAATTATTAGACGTGTATAAGCCAGTGGCCTACCCCTCTATTCCTCAAACTCAGTAATGGCTAGTTAGAGGTGATGATGAAGAGAGGAATGGAGGAAGAGGGAGTTGGTCACCATCTCTTCTATACCCAATAGCTTCTTCTTCTTCCTTTTAGTTTAAATCTGTGGGCAAAGCCATTGTTTAGTCAATGGTTTCTCTATAAATAGAGCCTCCTTCTCCTTCACATTTGTTAAGTTGTTTGATAAGTTCCATACAGGGGGGTCCTAAAATTGAGTGGAAAATATGAGATTGGAAGCAAATGATCATTTTAGCTTCAAAGAAGGTAACACTACTGTTATACGTATTCTAAATCCTAAGTTTTGAAATTTCTTAGAAATGTCAAGAAAATGGTTGCTTTTGAGTAAAAAATTGGTGGCTAAGGATTGTTGTAATCCATGAATGGTTGTTAGATATTGATAATAAAGTTAAATATGAAAACAACGGAAGTTAAATGGACCAATTTGGCTTAGAAACGAATCTGTAGTGATGAAATTTGCTAAACATGTGAAATTAAGAGATAATAGTAAAACTCTTAAATTGGAGTAATCAAATTGGTTGTTTATGTGATTTGAGAATTGCTATCATGTTAGTTGAGTATTATATACATCTACGAAAACAATTTGGTTGATTGTAAGTGTGACAATTGAAGAATTTCATATATGGGTTTGGATTTTGCAGAAGTAGAGCCATTCTTAGAACTGTCCAGGAAGGGCGCAGTTGCGCCCATTTTGTAGTTCATTTTAGCGCAATTTGCTACGGATCTTACTTACGGTAATGTCACGGAAGCGGTATTGTATTTGTCTCTTCCTGATCCCGGCGGCAGACGTATAGGCTGCGCCATACACCAGAACTTGACACTAACTTTTGTTGGAATGTGATATCTCTAGCATGTTAGTTGGACTTAAATATGTATGATAATAAGCATGACATATAGTTAAGGTTACCTTACTTATAATGGATTTCCTTGGTATGATTTAGCATGTATTTCGGAAAGAAACTTGAAGTTTTGAAAACAAATCTTAACGAACCATGAGTCGATTAAGTTCTAACCTTATAGCATATTGATATAACTGAGTATGCGTACAAATGAGCATGAGAAGTGATTTAAAGTTAATTAATTATTATCAACTTACAATAGCTTAGTTGAAAACGATTTCTAAAGAAAACTTGAAACTTTGAGAACAAACTTAAAGGAACTTGTGTACTTAAAGTTGTAAACGTGATAACATACGTGTGACACCCCCAAAATAGGTCTACACAACCCATTCTGAGTCGCCAAATACATGGTACATAATTTAAATACAAACTTCATTAATAAAATACGACAAACGTAAACTGTGAGTTTCAATACAACTATTGTCTCGTAGACAATATCCAAACTTAAAATAAGTTCTTATTACAATTATTATCACACTATTTTATAGAATAGTGAGGACTACAATAGTCACCATCTTTGACCATCACTCCATTCCCTGACTAGTCTCAGCTATATTCTCATTTCCTGAAGAGAACAATGAAAGAAAAGGGTGAGCTCAACTAGCCCAGTAAAGAATATTATGACTAAGATAATGTAGAATAAATTATCCTTAGTCTTCAACAGTGTAAAAACTGATAGAATACAATAGACAACAAGTTTAGATTAACAACTGCAGCAGAACAAGCAATCCATTAGAAGAGTCAAGTAGAGCATGATGTCTACTATCTTCTATGATTTAAAAGTTCATCATCAATATTTTATCTCTGTAACACAACTCAATAAATATTCCACATCATCGAATTATCCATGCACTACGGGCCAAGGATGTTCATTAGTATCACTAGTGGTCATGATCATGCCCAACAATTGTCCATCAATGCACTACGGGCCAATGCTGACTTTCACCACAACATTTGTCTGTAACATTACAGGTCATGATTATACCAATATACAATTCCTGGTTATAATCATACCAATCAACAGTCCATCTATGCACTACGGGCCAAAGATGACTTTCAGCACAATATAAACATGAGGATGATGACAATGATATATGGAATCAATCAAGTTAGATCAATGATAAATATTAGAGATTTATAATTATATTTATCTAGAGTTCAAGAATGTCCAAATTGTCAACATGATAATTAATTGTGGAGTAAAATTCAAGAATGATATTCATGTATCAAAATAATTTGGACAGAAAAGAAACCAATTTTATTGTGACTAGTATCCCGTGAATAGTACCCAATGAATAGTATCCCGTAAATAATACCTCACGAATAGCACTGTATGAATAGTACCGTGTGTATAAATAGCACACATGAATAGTATCATATAAATAGTGTCGTATGTATGAATAGTACTCCGTGAATAGTACCCCGAGTGAATAGTACCCTGAATGAAAATATTGAAATTTAATAAGAAAGTTCAGATCAATATTCCAATAAAATGATAATAGATAAAGCGTAAAATTCAAGGATATTTTACTAATTTTATGGATTATAGAAGCAATACTTATCAAAATAAGTGTAGATTTAGGAATATAAAACGAAATAATATTACTTACATACTATAGAGAATGAAAGAAAATAATATTTTTAACGAATATTCAACGAAAATAATATCCCTTACAAATATTGAACGAAAATAATATTCCCTACGAATATTAAACGAAGATAATATCCCTTACGAATATTGGACGAAAATAATATTCCTTACCAATATTGAACGAAAAAAATATTCCTTACGAATACGAAAAAATAATCTCTTATGAATATGAAATAAATAATACCCCTTACCTTAAAAGGAGAGTAAATCTGACTGGTATAACGGAGAGTTTCATAAAGAAAACTTGCACTATTTTCTAAACTCAAAGTATCCTTATACTAGAAAGAAATACGCACAATATTATAGAAGAAGAATTCTCTGATTCTGGTGTGATTTTCATTTCTTAACTATGCATCCTATTTATAGGAGAATGACAGAGCACTATTTAAAAAGAAAATCACGGACCAACGGTAAGGATTCACGGGCGAACGAATTCGTCTGAACATTTTGGTTTTCACTATTCATTACTGTGCAATAAAATATTCTAATAAAACAAAAAATTTATATAAAAATATAATATATTATATTTATAATCTAATAAAATGAATAACTTTATATATAATATAAAAAAGTATTCTGTTTTATATAAAAAGTTTTCTGTTTTATTACTATTATAATAATAATAAAACAAAACTAAGTTAACTTTTTATCGGTAATATTGAAAAATGAGTAAGTGGGGGTCCATGTAATAAGTCAAACTTACAACAAATACTTCATGAAAAACCCCTCTATTTATATAAAAAATTAAATAAATAATTATCACCAATCACTTATCTTCAATAAACACATTTTCAATCTTTCAACAATTATTCATCATTAATATTATAACTCGCAATATTAACAACCAAATCATTCCCAAGAAAGAGGGTGCTTTCCGATAAGGACTTCTCCTTATTGGCGCGCAATTAAATAACCTAACCCATTTCCTCAACAGAACTTTCTAGACATTGTCAATAATGCAAATAATAATATTACTAACTGTGTCATCTCAATTATTGATTTAATAATATAAAATATTGTGCAGATGATACTGTGACAATAATTGAATAAATAATATGAGATACTATGCTGCAACTATTGTGGCTATAATTGAAAAAAACTGAGTGACTTCTTAAGTAAGCATAAAAAATCAGAGATACTGTACAATACCGTGTGTTACTTTGCAACCACGCGTATTACTATACTTTTATCACCTGGTATTTCAACAGTTAACAATAAAAGTCTTGCCGTTATTTTTATAAAAAGGTTATTTCTCTCGCTTTCTATATCCGACAGTAATTATGTTGTGGGGTCCACCAATAATTGTACCGCCGTACGAATATTTCCCGACAAAAAGAATATTACCCGACCAAACGAATATTTTATGACAACTTACTTACTTTTCAAAGTTTGCACATATCTTCATAACTATATCATTATATGAAATCCACACCTTATTATTCAAAATAACATTTAGAGAAAATTAAATCTTTATTCATAAAAAGTTGGGGTCTTACAATACGTACATGGCTTAGCTAACTATGAAATGAGATTTGAGTTGCACCGAGTTGCTTTAACTTGGCCTAGAATGACTTTTAAAAGTAAACTAGAACGCTTTGCGGACTTATATCTATGAGTAGTGTGTTCTTAACATTTTGGACTTGTAGGGATTTCATGATAGTATCTTTTAGGTCAATAAACATGGCCGATAAGTGCACTCACCTATTTTGACAAAATAAAAGTCATTCAAGCATGTTTTAAAAGAAAGTTTTCAAGTGATAAACTATGCTAGTCATTTGTAGGTGAAATGAATATTTACAAGCATGATGATATTTAAATTCTAAACTTATAGGGTGGCATGTTAATATTATTTGTGTCTTTAAACATGGTATATAAGTGCACACACATTATTTGACACAATATAAGTCATTGGAACATGAATTTAAATGAGTTTCAAGTGATGAACGATGTGACGCCCCCAAATCCAGGTATCTTACAACCCGACAGATGGTGCTACACGGTGCTACTGTTCACACATACATTCAATTGAAAAATCTCAAAAGAGTGAATATGTCTTCTATATGTTACAAAATAATATTTCCTTTCCCAAGTTCTTTGTAACCATTACATATGTTCTTCATCATAGTATCAAATAAATACAAAATTCATACTATGCTATTACAAAGATAACTTATTTGTCCGCCTTAGCCTTTCCTTTATCCTTACTGGATCCTTCGGTCTGTTCATTCTTAATTGTATTCATATGGTTCAAGCAAGGGTGAGCATAACTAGCTCAGCAAGTATGGCAATTTCATTTGAGCAATATGTTTGAATCATATGAATATATATCTTCTATAACTGAATCAATAGTTATGAAGTACTATAGAAAATTCAAAATAACACTTCTCTTTTCTTTAAAATGTTTAATAGTGAACAACATTTGTTAAACCTTGATTTTAATCCAATACCTTGAGCATTTCATTCTTTCTTTAAAAAGGATAACCCAACACCAAATCCGTAAGTCTAGGTGATCAGCCTATAGTACTCTATGTTGTACAATACTACTTCATTAAACGTATCTACATTTAAGTTTTGGCAACCTCACATGTCTGTCGATTGACGACAAAACCTTTGTTTATTCATACTCAGTCTTACTTTGAAATCTATACCAAAACAGTTGGCAAAAAATAGCAACATTGATAATACTTTGATAGATTATAAGACAATCCACAAAACACATTAAGTCTAGCCGAAGGAATTAACTTTGACTTCTTTATACATCAATTCATGACTAGGATACAGGAATCATAAAGCTTGTCCATAATAACATAGACAAGGGTTTAGAACACTTGCCTTTAGCGTCTTCTACAATTAATTCACTTCTCTTTTGTGTCTTTATAGATTCTACAATACATGATTTCATAGTATAGCATATTAGGTCATAAATAATCATCAAATATTGTCATTAACCTATCTTTCCCTTCTTCTCGGTCTACTCATTTATTAATTAACATTCATTAACTTAGTTATCGTTCATTATGGTTTATTGCATTATTTTGTGTTTACATTTAAGTAACCTTTTGTTATTTTTAATTGTTAACTTAAGGTTTTAATCATCATTAATGATGCTACTTTAAGTTAATTAAGGCAGTAATTCACCTTCAATGAACTTCATTTCCTGTACACTCACTAATATTCTTCTCTGTCTCTTATCTAGTATTGGCATTGCGGTGCCAGTCTCCTAAGTATGCTCCGCGCTGTGGCGCGATTTAGCAGTGTCTTGGATTCAGTTACGATGCTACGGCGCCATAACCTTCAGTATATGCCGCATCATACTGATGATGCGACTTAGCGATGTATTTGATTTTAATTACTGAGACCATGAGGGTCAACTTTATAAGATTGGGCAGTGTTGTGACGCCAGCCCTGAGCCATAGAGAAATTTTAAGTTTTTCAATTCCAATCCTTTTTGGCCTCATAACTTAATCGTTATAAGTCGAAATTGGCTCGTTCAAAAGACGTTATCTCACATATCTCGTATATTATGATTTCATTAGGGCAACTTACGTTTTTGAATCCATTAACACTAATTTCATAGTTTAAGTTTCTTATTGCGCATTCATTAAACGTTCGTGAATGTTCATAGCTCGTTTCTTCATTTTAAGTCAAAATTCGACCATTCTTGAGTCTGAAACTCTTAAATGCAAAGTTATACAATACGCCATCGAAAACTAAGGTTTTCGAGTTAAACGACGACTTTTGACTTTTATTCCGAGAATTTCATGATTTCGACGATTATCGTCAAATCTCGTAAATTTTGCCATAACTTCGGTACTTGATATTTTTACTCTGTTCCAAATGGATTCATTCCATTAACACAACATATATCATCTAATCCTACCTATGATGGTTATAAACTTGTCCATCAACAACATATGATAAATATTTATGTGTTCTTCATTAGTTCATAACTCTATGATTATGATTCACTTGTAACATGGTTTATTAATGTTTAAGTCCACTAATAGCCCTCCTTGTTACTCCTATGATACATGTTCCACCAATATCCACTTTTCTAACAAAAATACAAATGAAAAGATGAAGATTGATGGTTAAAGATTCATTACCTTTGATGTTCTAACTTTTCTTTTTCTTCTTGGATAGTTGAGCTAACTCTCACTTCTCTCTCAATATAATTGTTCTTAGATGTTGGTGGAAATTAAACAACTAATAAAGACTAACAAAGCTTCCTTTATATAGACTTTGCAAAGTGAGGGCAAAAGGGTAAAAAGGAACCCACCTCCTTACTATTCCACCTACTTACTATTCATTTCTTTCTAACAAAGCCACCTCCTATGCTTGGTCACCAAGTTGGCCAGTCATGTGCCCCATGGGGGACCCACCTAGGTTGCTCCATTGGTTTTTCTCACTCAGTGACCCATCGGTTCAATCCACGGGTCCGATTCTTGATTCGAGCTTAGGTTTAATAAAATTTGGGCCTAACGTTGGGCTTGAATTACTTATCCTTGGGCCTTAACAATAATTCACTTGGACTTACCCAATTCATAGATAAATCCTACTAGTCCATTATCAATGGCTTAAGCTTTTAACGTATAATCCTTGTATTCTTATTGTATACTAGTTCGTATAATCATTCATCATATACGTTATGCCATCTTTCGTATATACTTATACAATACTTCGTATCATACTCGTATTCATTACCACGTATAATAACTTTCTTATTATACGATCATCATTATTCAAATTCTTTACTTTCCTTACCCTTCTTGAACTTAGTACGCGGGCAAAAAATTGCGTCTGTCATAACTAAATTATTATTAAATAATCCATCTTTCCTTATCATTATATTATTACGTATTTCCCGGAAGTTCAAAGATAATTCCCGAGCAGAAATGGATGAATAGTGATTTTTAGATAATTTCTCGGAAAGCTTTTATTTTCGTCTTGGAAACACTGCAAGAAACTGGGTCATAGGCGACGGGGGGAATGTCGACGGCAATGTTCCCGTCGAGATTGACATCATTAGCGACGGCGTAACCATCGTCAATGTGTCCCGTCGACAATAACTTCTCCTGGCCTTAATTTTGGAGGGCTTTTTTTCGCGGGGGAGGGAAAGTCATAGGCGACGGCTTAAAATTATATAGGCGACGACACTGCAGTCGTAAGTGAGTTAATAGCGACGGGGTCAATATCGATGGTGAGGTCGTCGAGAATGAGTCTTTTTTTAACAGCCTAACCACGACGAGAACGACTATATTTTGTTTTCCCTCTTCCTCTGCTATTGCCTACTGCTATATTTGATTTTCCCTCTATCACTGTTCAGCCCATACCTCCCAGACGCCATTAATCGAAGAAAACTTCAAGGTCAGCTCCCCCTCCTCCCATATTGCCGACGCCGGCGATGGCAACCCACCCCTTCCTGCCATACTCCGGCCACCACGCGGCTCCATCTCTCCTTCTTTCTTCTTTACTCGTGGTTGCAAAAAATTGTAAGTTTATTTGTGATTGTGATTGTCTCTTGGATTAGATCTTAAGTATTATTGATTGTGATTGCATGTGATTGTGTCGTGGTATTTGTTATTTACATGACCTGTGTTTTTCCCCTAAAATTGTTAGTATTAATTTTCTAAAGAATGTGCATTTTCTGGCTAATAATATTAATTTTCTAAAGAATTAATATTATTAATATCATATATCTGCACATTTGTAGAATTTTAAGTAGACATAAGCCATTTCAAGTTTCCTTTTTGATTTTTTATGTTCATTTTCAGATTTGATAAAGTATATCTAGAGATTTTGGAAACCCAATTCATGTCCTATTATTGTGGTTATCGGTAGATGCTCTAAACATAATAATTCTATGATTACTGTATTTTGAATTTCTACAGTTTTATTGATTTTATCATGTTTTAAAATGGAATTATATCTTATGTATGGAAATTGGATTGTGAATAATCATTATTCATTGTTGCTGTTCCAACTAGGTGTGATATATATCCTCTGTAGGGCTTTCTGATTCAGTTTTTCCCTAGGGTTTCCATGAGTTTAGGTTACTTACACATTCTATTAATGATTATATAGTTTCATATTTTCAGTTTCATCTCCTCTTTAATTTATTTAGGTTCAATTAAGTTGGGTATTTAATATGAAACTATATAATCATTCAAGGTTGAACTTCTGTTGAACTGTATTTGGTTTAATATGATATTTGTATGTGTACATTTTTAGCCCCATATGTGCTGGGGAAAAAATTTGTTATGTTTAATATTATGCAATTTATGTAATAATTTCTTCATGGATATTATATTCATCACATGTTTGGTTGTTTGAGTTAGATATAAATGAAGTAAACATCTGTTATGTTTACTATTTTGCTCGATATATACTTTCTACAAACTAGAGTCAGTTGAAAAATCAGATTACATGTTGAATTAATCTCATAGGGTATATCATATTTTCCCTTGCAAATAATTTTTAGGTCCTCTTTGTTGTTTTTTTTTAGTTTATTGTTACTTTGTGAAAAACGTCTTTCTTTGAATGTTTTGTATGTTTTTTCAGGTTGTTAATACAACAAGAGAAGCCGGGGAGGATTCATATTCACATTTACCAAATTTGATTTTATTGTATGTAATGTATACTCTGACTCTAGTAGCATAATATGTAGTGTCATTCTAGAGTAGTTAGGAACCACATATTCCCTTTTTCATCGTTAAGTTGTCTTTACATTACATCATCTATTATCTTAATATGAAATTTGGTTCGAAATTTGGTTATTGAAGATTGCTCAACTTGGTGAATATAGTGATTATAATCTCATCTGAGAGTCTAAGAAAGTGATCTTCTTTGTGTTTCTTTGATTTCTTTTCATCCTTGAAAAATATGTCTTTTTTTTCTTCAGTTATCACTATAATCAAATGTGTGTATTCCATGTGACTTGACATGTACATTTTGTCATATAGTTTAGGAAGCTTAGAAACCCGTTTGAGATTCACTTAGTAGGAGTGAATCTCAAATAGTCCCCATTTTGGGACTGTTCTTGTATGTTTCGATCTCACTTAGTCGTTTGTTAACGACTTGAGCACGTCTTTATTTTTTGAATTTTTTGGCCAAGATATATATCTCTTGATGTTCTTCGGGTGCATATTTAGACTACGATGTGTTAGTCTATTTCGTGTACTTGAAGACCATGGGGAGGTGCCTTCGAAAATTCTGGAAAATGTAAAGATGTGTTCAAGTTGTTGGTATCAGTGAGGCGACACATCCGGGAATGGGATAGAAGCCTGACCCGTTAGAGTGGGAGATGAAGTTAGGAAACTCATAAGCTTGCATATACATTAACTTGGAGACTTGATTGTGTTTGTCTAACTTTCCATATATATATAGCGGACGGTTGTCCAAGAGATGTCATTGATCAAGTTGGATGGAGCGTAGGGTAGCCACCGATAGGAGTGGGCTTAACTCTGAGTATCGTAGTGGGGTTGAACAGTTTCTCAACTTCGTGTTTGAGCAAGTCAGCGACGATGAGATCAGATGTCCTTGTAAGAGGTGTGTGAATGAAATGTGGAAGGAAAAGAGTGATGTCATGTGCGACTTATTTGCGTATGGGTTCAAGCGGGGGTTATCGACATGGATCTATCATGGAGAAACACGGTTGGATGAACATGAATCGAGCAGGAATCCAGAGGTGGCGAAAACTTTGATTTGATTAACATGATAGTCAAGTCGCTAGTTCGTACTTTCGATTGGAATCTGAGACGAGGATGGCAGTAGCGTCGAGCAAGAGCCGAATGATGGGGCTAAGGGTTTCTATGAGTTATTGCATGAAGCAGCGACACCACTGTATGACGGGCACGAAAAACACACCGTCTTATCTGCTGTGACTAAGTTTTTACACTTCAAGAATGAGCATGACTGTAGCGAGAGAGGTTTTAATGAACTGTTAAGCATTATGAAGGAGTGTTTACCTGCAGGCAATAAGTTACCGGAGTCGTACTATGATGTGAAGAAAATGGTCAAAAGGCTCAATCTAGGGTATGAGAAGATTGATGCTTGTGAGAATGACTGTATGTTGTATTACGGTGATGTCAATAAAGATAAGAGGTCGTGTGATATTTGTGGTACAAGTAGATACTGTGAACAGCGCAAGAAAAAGGGAAAAGACGTGCCGAGAAAGATCTTACGTTACTTTCCCATTGCCCCGAGGCTTTAGCGGTTGTTCATGTCAATATATACCAGGAGGATATGAGGTGGCACTCTACCTGAGGACATAGTCGAAGGTCATTTGTCGCTTTTTAGTTAGATGGGCTTGAGTGGAAAAATTTTGATAACAAGCACCCTCGTTTCTTTGAAGAGGTTCGCAATGTTAGGCTTGGACTTGCTACGGATGGGTTTAATCCGTTTAACAGGCCTTACACAAAGCCCTACTCAACTTGGCGGTGATTATTGTGGTGTATAACCTCCCGCCGATGTGCATGAAAGATCCCTACATGTTCATGCCTTTACCGATTAGGGTGATAAGAGTCCGAGTAAAGACATCAATATATACCTCGGTAGTTAGTTGATGAGTTGAAGATGTTGTGGGAAAAAGGGGTTCAAACTTATGATGTATCTCTTAAGCAGAACTTTGACATGAGGGCAGCTTTACTGTGGACAATAAATGACTTCCCGGCGTTAGGAATGATCAGCGGATGGTCGACTCATTGGGGCTTATCATGTCCCATGTGCATGGGGTCAGTTAAAGCTGTGCGGCTCAAACATGGGGAGAAAATGAGTTTCTTCGCAACATCCAGACAGTTTTTGCCGATTGAACATCGTTATCGATGGATGAGTAGACAATTCAATCGAAAAACAGAGAAACATCAAGTACCTAGCCGTCTTTCTGGGTCAGCAGTGTTGAGTTGGATTAGTCATTTGAAGTTTCCACCTCCAGGGAAGAATCACAGATTAGAGCGAGCTTATGGTTATGGTAAGGT
This sequence comes from Panax ginseng, assembly GCA_020205605.1. NCBI lineage: Eukaryota > Viridiplantae > Streptophyta > Magnoliopsida > Apiales > Araliaceae > Panax > Panax ginseng. The sequence continues at coordinate 124,268,625 of CM035130.1, read as the reverse complement.
TCACAACTGGACACACAAATCCATGTTCTTTGACCTGCCTTATTGGGCTACACTCTGCATCCGTCATTGTTTAGATCCGATGCATACTGAGAAGAACGTATTTGATAATATTTTTTATACAGTCATAGATGCCATTGGTAGAACAAAGGACAACAACAAGTCGAGGCTTGATTTGGTCGAAATGAACATTAGGGAAGATTTGTGGCTGTATCAGGAGGGTAGTAAGACGGTAATGCCTAAAGCTGAATATACTTTGACCAGGGAACAGTTGATATTGATATGTAATTGGATCAGTGGACTGAAGCTCCCAGATGGATATTCTTCGAATATAGCAAGGTGTTGTAAAGTTGAAGAGCTGAAGTTTCGGGGTCTCAAAAGTCATGATTGTCACGTATTCATGCAGAAGCTGATCCCTGTGGCATTTATCGACTTATTACCGAAACGTGTGGTTGAAGCACTGACAGAGCTTTCTAATTTCTTCAGAGATCTATGCTTGACGGAGCTTCAGGTCAAAGACATAGATAAAATGGAGATGCAGATAGTGGAAATAATGTGCAAGTTAGAAATGATCTTCCCTCCATCGTTTTTTGATTCAATGGAGCATTTACCTATTCACTTGCCATCTGAAGCTAAGTTTGGCGGTCCGCACAATATAGATGGATGTATCCATTTGAGAGGTAATGACATTAATGTTTTAATACGGTAAAATGTTTATTATTTTTTGTTAATCTATATATCACATAGGTATATGCGACGTCTAAAGCAAAAGGTGAAGAATAGAGCAGTGTAGAGAGGGTCGATTCTTTGAAAGTTATGTTATGGAGGAACTTGTTAATTTCTACTCGTTGTACTTTGAGTAGAATGTTCATACTGAAGCACAATCGCTTATGAATCGGAATCATTCACAAGACGAGGAAAATGGAGAATTAGCGCCTTTAGTCATCCGCATACACCCATTCGGGTAAAAAAGGCGATTCTTGACCGATAGTGAGTATGCAGCTGCCACATTGTATGCACTTGTCAACATGAATGAAGTAGCGCCATACATTAAGTAAGTAGTCATAACTATATATGCCTGGTGTAATTGTGTCAAGTTCCTTTCCAAACACATTGAGTATATAACTGTGTTGCAGTCAATATGATGTTGAAGTACGTGAAGCGAATCCAAGTATATCGGACGAGGATTTGCAAAATTTGAGAAATGGAGAATTTGTGCAATGGTTTAAGGATCATGTAAGTCTAACCTTTAAACGTTCAATGAATCTACCATCATAGACTTATTCTTATGGCGTAATTAACTTTAGAATATGTTGTGTTAATGTACATTAGGTCCTCACAGATGAGTTAGCTGACAATTGACTAAAGCTTATAGCCGACGACCCCGAAAGATCTGTAGATACTTATACATGTTGCATTGTCAACGATTACAGATTTAAGTGTTGCGATATTGGGGAAGTCGCTTCTATTGATTCTGGTGTTGTGGTGAAAGGTAGCTGCTACGATAATATTTGGGATGACTGGTATGGACGATTGCTAGAAGTTGTCGTTCTCAAATATTGGGGTCATAAAGAATTAGTTTGCTTCAATTGTCATTGCTTTGATGTTCGAGAATGGAGTTAAAGTAGATAAAAATTCGGAGACGGAATTGTTATTAATGTTAAGTCAAAACTAAAGGCGATGAGTGGTATGGATTTGAGCCTTTTATTTTAGCAAGTCGTCAGCGACGTGTGTGTGTACTGCTGCAGAGTGTTAAGACTCTGCAAGCCCATGGCATCTTTGTTATAACCACCAAAGCCCGTGGTTTTCAAGGCACAACTCCTCGTACGACGATGAACCTTTACAAGTCGAGTCTACTAGTGTCACACCTACTGATGTGACAATTATTAGTGAGTCTAGTGAAGAAGAGGATGATGTTGTCGGTGTCGAAAGTGAAGATGATGTTGTTGAGGAGGTAAATATAATTGAAGAAATCGTTGAAGACGACGAAGATGGTGATGACAACGATAGTGAAGATCTACTGCTCAAAGATGACGATTCTGATATTGATGGCTTTGACGATATAAATGATTAGGAGTATGTACTATTTGTGTCATTTTAGTTGTATTCAAATGTAATAGTTTGTAGTAGTGCAATCATTATCTTCAACTTATATTAATCTACTAAATAAGGTGTTGAGTTGTTTTAGAAGTATGTACTATTTGTGTCAGTTTAGGTTATTATTTATGTTGTATCCTTTTAGGTTACTATTTATGTTGCATTCTTTTAATTGTATCCTTTTAGGTTACTATTTATGCTGTAACTTTTTAGGTTACTATTTATGTTGCATTCTTTTAATTGTATCTGTATGTTATCCTCTATGTTATCCCTCTTTTACTGTATGTTGCATTCTTTTAGTTGACAGTATACATACATATGGTGAGCACACCACACGGCGATCGTGGTGGGCGTGCAGGTCGTGGGGGCCGTGGAGATTCTACGCGTGATGATCAGGCGGGATCGTCAGGTATAATTATATATGTTATTGGGATACACCTTATTATTTTTTATTTTATATTGTATTGACATTATATTCGTTTATATAAATATTGATGTATTTCAATACATAGGTGATCGACGTAGGCCTCCGCGGGGACTAGCACGTGGCTTGCTAGGGAATCCCCCCCAGGCGCCTCTTATATGTCGTGTTGGGACTCATAGGTAATTTCATAATCCTATATAATATTACTATAATATAAGTATTTAGTTCTTATATATTCTTTGTAATTTGCAATTTCAATTGTAGTATCCTTGGACGCCACGCTTGAGGAACACGTTGCTTAGGATCGTCATGCAACCAGATTCTCAAGCCTTGGATGGATGAGGTGGGCGATGTGGATGATCGTATACGTTAGTTGATTATTCTTTGAATTTAAGGTAGGATGCCAATCATTCATATGCTAGTTTTATTAGACATTTGAATATTGTTACCTCTTTGATTTATGTTATCTCTTTGATTTATGTTGTCTACTAAACTTCTTAATGTGTAATGTGAAGATATATTATCGTTTTGAGGACGAGCAGGAAGCCCATGGCATGACTGTTCTACACAGATACCTAGAGATGAATTGGCACAAGTGGGTCTCTATTTGGAAGAAAAAGGCCCAGACGAAGATGGGCGATGGGACGTACACTTAAGGATGTCCGGCCAGATTTCATCTCTAACGTGGTGTGGGACCAGATGTGCAGCATTTGGGACGGCGAGACCTTCAAGAAGATGTCGGCACGACGTTCAAATTGCCCAAACAACGAGTCGTCTCTCACATGCTTTGACTGGGTCTCGGTCGCATCGACACTGTCTGGGAGAGACTTGAGGTGAGTTTAAAGCGTGCACCCTCCGCTTGAGTTTTGGTGGCACGCCCACCAAAAGAAAGGTGATGATGGTTATATCTTACTCGAGGCAGAACGCATTGCTGTAAGTTATTTAATGCTCTTATTTAATATGTATTTAAAATTCAGATATTCTTTTATATTATTTCATTTTATACTTTGCGTATCATCCATTAATGTGTTTTTGTCGTAATGACGGTTCAAGATCTTGCAGTGGCCGGAAAGCGACTGAGAGGTGACACTCCGATGAGGCAGAAGCCCACGTGTGCGACGAGGAGATAGAGGACTGGTTGAGGCTGTGGGGGGGAAGAAGGGTAGAGTTGTGGGCATTCCCCATGTCGGCTCACACCCTAGTCCCTCGCTGCGAGATCTCGATGACGCCCACCCACCTGGAGGTAGTGGTGCGAGTGGATCGTAGCGCTAAGCCCTTCATTATCCGATGACTTCTTTCGGCGGATCATAGAGGGGTGCATGTCGAGCGGTGTTGTGCAGTCAGGCGCACCATCACGCGAGCGGATATATCAGCTGGCTCAGGACGTTGTCCACGGCTCTATCGATCCTGCAGCTGCCGTTGACGATCTCATGGGTGTAGTACGGGAAGAGGCCATCCGCGTGTGTGCAGTTGTCTTGGCCAACATCTTCCCACCACATATTCGACAGGTAAAAACAATTAAATTCTGTATTTCCTTATTTAATTTATGTAATTTGTAATTGTATTGCTTAGATAAACATAAGATAAAACCCTAACACCATTATACACACACAGAACCCCGTAGGTATTAGGCACGCGTTACAACTGACGGTACTCGATTCCGACATACGGAGACCGAGTTATCGTCCTGTTTGCGAAACTGAACAAGACTTAGGCAAAAAGCCGAAAAAGAGCCCAAAACCGCATCGTCCGTCCGAACGCCACGCAAACACACACAAAGACCAGCGTGAGGTATTGGCGCAGCGTTACAATCGACGGTGATTTTCGATCGACATACGGAGATCGAGTTATCGCCTGTTTATGTAAACTAAACAACACTTAGCCCAAAAGCGAAAAAGAGCCCGAAACCCGCATCATCCGTCCAACGCCACGCAAAAACACACACAAAGACCAGCGTAGGTATTATTGACACGCACGACATAAATGACGATTTTCGATTCGACATACGGAGACCGAGTTATCGTCCTGCATTTATTTAAATCTGAACAACACTTAGCCAAAAAGCCAAAAAGAGCTCGAAACCCGCGATCGTCCATCCAACGCCACGCAAATACACACACAAAGACCTTGTAGGTATTAGGCGCGCATCGCTAATTGACGCATACTCGATTCCGAACATACGGAGACCGAAAGTTATCGATCTGTTTATAAATCGAACAACACTTAGCCAAAAGCCGAAAAAGAGCCCAAAACCCGCATCGTCCGTCCGAACGCCACGCAAACACACACACAGCACCGCGTAGGTATTAGGCACGCGTTACAACTGACGGTACTCGATTCCGACATACGGAGACCGAGTTATCGTCCTGTTTGTGAAACTGAACAACACTTAGCCAAAAAGCCGAAAAAGAGCCCGAAACCCGCATCGTCCCTCCGAACGCCACGCAAACACACACACAGCACCGCGTAGGTATTAGACACGCGTTACAACTGACGGTACTCGATTTCGACATACGGAGACCGAGTTATCGCCTAGTTTGTGAAACTGAACAACACTTAGGCAAAAAGCCGAAAAAGAGCCCGAAACCCGCATCATGCGTAGAATGCCACGCAAACACACACTGAAAGATGCGTAGGTATTAGGCACGCGTTACAACTGACGGACTCGATTCCGACATACGGAGACCGAGTTATCGCCTGTTCTGTAAATCGAACAACACTTAGCCAAAAGGTAAAAGAGCCCGAAACCCGTGACGCTCGGGTCGAACGCTGTGCAACCACACACACACAAAGACCAGCGTAGGGTATTAGGGCACGCGTTATAATTGACGCAGTATTTCGATTCCGACATACGGAGACCGAAAGTTATCGCTTAGTTCTTATAAATCAACAACACTTAGCCAAAAAGCGAAAAAGAGCACAGAACCCGTGATCCGTCTGGTCCGAACGCCACACAAACACACACACAAAGACCACGTAGGTATTAGGCACGCGTTACAACTGACGGTACTCGATTCCGACATACGGAGACCGAGTTATCGTCCTGTTTGCGAAACTGAACAACACTTAGCCAAAAAGCCGAAAAAGAGCCCGAAACCCGCATCGTCCATCCGAACGCCACGCAAACACACACACAGCACCGCGTAGGTATTAGACACGCGTTACAACTGACGGTACTCGATTTCGACATACGGAGACCGAGTTATCGCCTAGTTTGCGAAACTGAACAAGACTTAGGCAAAAAGCCGAAAAAGAGCCCAAAACCCGCATCGTCCGTCCGAACGCCACGCAAACACACACACAGCACCGCGTAGGTATTAGGCACGCGTTACAACTGCCGGTACTCGATTCCGACATACGGAGACCGAGTTATCGCCCTGTTTGCGAAACTGAACAACACTTGTAGAACACAAACTAAAATAATATAAATATGATCTATTTTGGGGACTCCGTTATTAATATTTTAATTTTGTAGGGTCTTGTTGATGAGACTCGTGGAGGTGGAGATGGCGGCACAGGTGATGCTCGTGGAGGAGATGGTGATGATCTCGAAGTGATCTTGATGAGACTATGGAGGATGGGACCCGTGATGGGGACGAGATTCTGATCTTGGGCGGTAGTTGTTTATATTTATATTTTGACTTTCATGTATGTATTTAGCTTTTGAGTTGTCTGATTTGAGTTTGGTATCTAATTATATTAATTGTTGATAGTAAAAGATATGATTGTTATTGATATGCATTATATTGTCATTATTTATTTTTCTTAGTTTATACTTGTACAATGTATGTGTAAATGAGCAGGGAATTTTGCAATTTTATTAATTTTTTAAAGTGGGTCATTGGCGATCGGGGAATTGGGACGACAAGATCTTGTCAAGAATGACCCCGTCGATAATGACCAACTTCTTCGACAACGAAATGACGGGAGGCCGGGACGACGACCATCTGGCTGACGGTAGAATGAAGACGGACGCGTCTGCGTCAACAATGACCTTTATTTTGTAGTGAAATTCAAACACCTTAATTCTTTTATGTAGCCAGAATACTACGACCTTATTCCACTTTAAGGTTATAGAATAACCTTCATCTTGCTTACTCGTTATAAATAACATATAATTATTATTTTATTTATTATTTATTCAAATAAAAATATTTTACAATTAATCTGATTTTCTCGGTTGTTACATTCTTCCCCCTTATAAGGATTCTGTCCCCAGAATCTCGCCCTATGTTAGTCAAACAACTGAGGGTAATTCTTCTTCATCTTTTCTTCAAGTTCCCACGTTGCTTCTTCGGCATCGTAGTTCCTCAATAACACCTTTACCGAAGGTATAACTTTATTCCTCAAAACTTGCTCTTTTCTATCAACGATTTGGATAGGCATTTCTTCATACTTCAAGTCTTTCTCCACATGAATAGGCTCATACTCTATTACGTGCTTATAATTTGGCTTATAAGGACGTAACATAGATACATGAAATACATTATGTATACATTCTAAGTCTGGAGGTAATGCTACCATGTAAGCTACCTCTACTACCCTTTTTAATATCTCGAAAGGTCCTATAAACCTTGGACTTAAATTTCCCTTCTTTCCAAAGAGTATCTTTCCTTTCCAAGGAGATACTTTTAGAAATACATACGAACCGACTTCAAACTCTCTTCTCATTCGATGTGGATTTGCATACTTTTTCTGTCTGTCTTGAGCTGCTACCAGTCGCATTCGTATCAACTTAACTATATCAGCTGTTTGTTGCACCAATTCAGGTCCTAGCATTCGGCGTTCTCCTACTTCATCCCAACACAATGGTGTTCTTCACTTCTGTAACGACCGAGAAATTCGGATCTTATTGTAAAATAATTTTATTGAATTAAATAATAAATAAAATTATATTCTATGTGATATCAAGATGGTTGTTATTCTATATCCTAATAATGTTGGAATGCCGTAGTATTTTAGCTATATGAAGGAATTAAAGTGTTTGAATTTCCAAGACGAAAATAAATATTTTTCGAGAAATTTTATCAAAAAACACTATTTATCGGTAATTGCTCGGAAATTATTTTTGAATTTCTGAGAAATATGTAATGATAGAATATCAAAGTAAGATGGATTATGTAATAATAATCTAAGTATGGAAAATGCAATATTTCGCTTGCGGACTTAAATTGAGAACGTTAAGGAAAGAGAAGAATTAATGAGTTAGGTAATAATCGTATGATACGTGAGTATTATACGAAGTAATGAATACGAGTATAATATGAAGTATTATACGAGTTTGTATGAAGGATGGTATATCGTATATAATAAATTTCTATACGAGTTAGAATACGAGAATGATACATAGATAATACGTTTTATGTATTAAGCAATAGTATTGGACTTGTAGGATTTGTTAGGAATTGTTACAAGCCCAAGTGAATAAATGGTAAGGCCCAAATGTTAATTAATGAACAAGTTAGTGTTTATTAATGCAAAGCCCAAAGGTTAAGTAAATCTAAGCCCAAGCTAGGATCCAATAAGTTGATTGACCCATGGAGCAAACCATGTTAATGTGGTTAATCTTGGTGATCAAGCATCATGTGTAATGACCAAGACTTAAGAGTAATGGCCAAGCAAAAGATAAGAGTTGTGATTATCAAGTAATGAATAGTAAGGAGGTGGCTTAAGGAGGTGGGATTATGTTTTGACTAAACTACCCTAGCTTTGGAAATTCTATAAATAAAAGAAGAATGCTAGCCATTTCTTACTTGTTCAAATAATCCAACAAACTTATAAAGTGCTTAAGTGTTAGAGAGAATAAGCAACAATAATTTACTTCCATTTGTAAGAAGAAGAAGAAGACTGCTTTACAAGAACTTTAAAGGGTAAGACTTCTTCTCCATTTATCTTCTATCTCTACCATGATAGGTTGATAAGAAAAGTATGGATTAAGAAACATGGATGTTAAGAAGCAAGAAGAATGAGTAATCAATGAACTTAAGCCGTATAAGTAGGAAATAAGTCATTTACACTTGTGTAAGTTATGAACTTATGAAGAAGTTATATGAACTTAATATGAGTTTATCTTAAGAAGTAGTATGAAAGTGAAGAACTTGTATAAATATGTATCATATATATATGAATGATATTATATGTTGAGAACATGTAAGTATGGTGATTAAAAAGACCTTAACTTTCATAAGTTATGAACAATGAAGCTATAAGTAGTTTATACTTTAATAAGTTATAAGCTCATGAAAGAATAAGTCAAAATCCAACATGAAAATAAATTGTTATAGTAAGTATGTTGAGATGTTCATGTGATGAATTGAATTCATTTGAAGTAATGAACAAATCATAAGTAATGAGGATTTGCCAAAAATTGCACGATTAGACGATAATCGTCGAATTCGTGAAATTCTCGGAATAGAAGTCAAATTTTGTGTTTGAACTCGAAAACGTTGGTTTTCAATGGAATTTGGCATTCTAGAGTCGTGGACTCGAAAATGATCGAATTCCGACTTAGAACGAAGAAACGAGCGTTGAACGTTCACGAATGTTTATCGTTTTCGTTAAAAATGAACCAATAGGTGAATTTTTAGCAAATGAAGTCAAATAGATAAAATTCTTACATGAACGCGTAGAGTATGTAATTTGTGAACCGTAGGATTTTGAACGAGCCAATTCGGACTTATAACGAAGAAGTTATGAGCCTGAAAAATTCATAAAGTTGAAAAATTGTCCAAACTATTTGGTGCATGCAGTTTTGCTGGCCACTCTGACCAATTGTCATTGGCAACATGAGACTAAAACCGAGCATCTTTGAAAAGTGGCGCCATAGCGCCAAGTCTCAGACGTTACTTATCGCTAACTCATGTGCATAGTCATGAGATATAAGCTTATATTTGCGTAGTATATTTCAGGTCCTTGATCAAAGATAGTAAGGAATAAAAATGAGTACAAAGAAAGGATTGGGATTAATTCGAATCAAACTTACCTTAAAGAAACTTGAAGTAACATTGTTAAAACTTTGTTAAACCGTAAGGATAGTATATAAAGGTTGTTAATAACCTATTCAAATATGAATGCAAGTAGGATGACAAGCCGGAATTGATGGTAAACAAATCTAATATATGATTAGATTGAGATGAAGGGTAAGATATAGTCATATACATACTTGATTATATATTACCTAATATATAATGTTATGTAATCATGTATTGTAGAGACTTGAAAGACTCGAACATAAAGTAATTATAATGTAGAAGACGCTAAAGGCAAGTATTCTAACCCTTATCTCAGTTCAATCTGAACAAGCTTTGTAATTCATGTATCCTTACACATGAATTGATGTATGATAAAGTTAAAGCTAATTTTTTTCGGCTAAACTTAATGCATTTGGTGGATTATTGATAATCTATCCATCTGTTATTAAATGTTGTTATCTTTTGTCAACTACTCGATATGGTTTTCAAAAGAAGAATGGTTATGATAAACAAATGTTTTGTCGTCATACGACAGGCACATGAGGTTGCCACAAATTAAACGTACATACGTTTAATGAATGTAGTGTTGATCAACATAGAGTATAATAGGCTGATCACCTAAAAGTGCTCGTAAGTAATACCGGGCTTACGGATTTAGTGTCGGGTTGTCCTTTTCAAAGAAAGAATGAAATACTCAAGGTCTTCGATCGGAGTTAATGTTTTACTGAATATTGTTATTATTGTAAAACATTTTGAAAGAAAGATGAAGTGCTATTTTGAATCATCAATAGTACTTCATAACTATTGTTCAGTTATTGAGGATATACAATTCTTATGTGTCAAGCATGTTGTTTATTGAAATTGTCATACTTGCTGAGCTAGTTATTCTCACTCTTGCTTGAACCATATGAATGCAGCTAAGACTGAACATCCCGAAGGATCGAATAAGGATAAAAGAAAAACTAAGGCAGATCGTTAAGCTGTCTATGTAATAGTATAGGTTTAATGTTGTAATGTAGTTGATATTATGACAAAGAACTTTTGTAATGGGTTTAGAACTTGGGGAAATGTAAATATTATTTTGATTATATAGAAGAGATATTCATTCTTTTGAGGTTTTTCAATTGGATGAATATATGAATGTTAGTACAGTATAGCACCATCTGTCGGGTTGGAAGAAACCCGGATTTGGGGGCGCTACAACTTCATTCCATATAAAGCTTCGTAAGGCGGCATGCCTATGCTTGCATGATAACTGTTGTTATACGCAAACCCTACTAGCTGTAGATGATCATCCCAACTACCTTTGAAATCCATAACGCAAGATCTCAACATATCTTCTAATGTTTGAATTGTTCTTTCGCTCTGCCCATCTGTCTGTGGATGATAAGTTATACTTAACTTTAACTGTGTTCCCATCTATTCTTGTAGACTTCTCCAAAAGTTTGATGTGAATCATGGATCACGATCTGACACTATCGAAATTGGTACTCCATGTCTGGAAATAATTTCCTTAACACAAAGTTTAGCTAATTGATCTAAGTTAAACTTGACTCTTATTGTCAAAAAGTGAGCCGACTTCATCAACCGGTCCACTATTACCCATATAGCATCATACCTTTTTTGTGTAGTTGGAAGTCCCACCACAAAGTCCATCGTGATATGCTTCCACTTCCACTCTGGAATCTCCAATGACTGTAATTAGCTGCTTGGTCGTTGATGTTCGGCCTTAACTTTTTGACAAGTTAAGCACCTACTTACATATTCTTCTACCTCCCTCTTCATGTTTGGCCACCAAAAACTCTGTCGAAGGTCTTGATACATCTTAGTACTACCAGAATGAATCGAGTACCTTGAACTATGAGCATCTTGTAATACTTCCTCCTTTAACTTTGTTTCATTCAGAACCCAAATTCTTCCTTCAAATCTTAATAATCCCTCATTATCAATACTATACTTTATCACTTTTTCATCAGTTAGCCGCTTCTTCATCTGGTCACACTCATCATTTCTGAGTTGTATCTCCTTGACTCTCTCTATAATGGTAGACCGAATCTTCGTTGTAAACAATTTTTGACACGACTCATTCAGTAACTTCACCTCTAACTCCATTCTAGCCATCTCTGTTACTAACTCAGTTTGAGCCATTAACATATACAACTTTTCCCGACCCTTTCTACTTAAGGCATCGGCCACTACATTGGCTTTGTTAGAGTTTATGCCCTAGAGGCCAATTATTTGATATAATTGCTTAACATTTTGATATTATATTTGATTGAATAAATGAATGATGATATTATGGTTTTATTTATTGTGTTATATAAATGTTAACATAATAAAATTCCTTAGAATAATGATACAAATTATATAGTTTTAAGTATGTGACTTGAACATGAGATTATATAATTACAATTAGTATCATTGCTCTTAAATGTCCCTAGTCGAGTATCATTGTTGATGGGACAACAATGATGCATTGAGACTAGTATGTGGATTGACTGATGACCAAATCTCATTGGTCATAAATATATGAGATATTAAGTCAATGCATAGGTACATATTAGAGAACGATGTCTTGGATGGACCCACCATGAGAATTCTCACGTGGAGCAAAGATGCAAAGTGTCATTAGCGATTCTCATAGTGACAATGATGTAATGGTCCTCCGACCTGAAATCACTATATTACTACACGGGAATTTATATACTTTTATATCATCAAATGTCAACTTTAATAGGGTGGACTATAAAGATGATTATTGGGTACATCATGAATCGTGTGAGGAATATGAGATATCTAGATGGAATTTAACCCTCCTATATATTAGGGGTGATATCCATAGGCCTCTTGATTGAGTAGGACTATGAAATGCATGGTCATGCTCAAATAGTGATTTGTTTCATATAGTATACTCATTGATCAAGAAAACACAGATTAAATTATGAAGAGTATGAAAAATTCCATGACTCAAGTTTAATCTAGGATGTCAAGGTTAAAAGGATTAAATTACATTGAAACATTGGTCACAAAAAGGTTGCATCGAATCATCGATCTTATTATTACTTGGACACTGGAAAACCTGGACACTGGAAGAGGAATTGTCATGCTTTTTGGAAGAAGTGAAGGAAAAGAAAGGAAGTGTGACTTGTAATTCAGGTATATATGTTATAGAAGTCAACTTGTCTACTTCTACATCATGGGTATTAGATACTGGATGTGGTTCTCACATTTGTGTTAATGTGCAGGAACTTCGAAGATTAGGACTTTGGCAAAAGGAGATGTTGACCTACGAGTTGGGAATGGAGCAAAAGTTGCTGCACTGGCCGTAGGAATTTATCATTTATCTTTGCCCACTGGGCTAGTATTAGAATTAGAGGATTGTTATTATGTGCCTGCTATAAGCATAAACATTATTTCTGTTTCTTGTTTGGACAAGAAAGGTTTTTCATTTATAATAAAGAACAATCGTTGTTCATATTACTTAAATGATATTTGTTATGGTGTTGCACAATTGTTTAACGGTCTTTATATTCTTGATTTAGAAATGCCTATCTATAACATAAATACAAAATGATTTAAATCAAAAGATTCAAATCCGACATATCTCTAGCACTGTCGTTTGGGCCATATAAATGAGAAACGCATATCAAAACTCCATAAAGATGGATTTTTGAATTCATTTGAGTTTGAATCATATGAGAAATGCAAGTCTTGTTTATTAGGCAAAATGAATAAAGCCCCTTTCACTAGACACAGTGAACGGGCTAGTGATATATTGGGACTTATACATAGTGATGTATGTAGACCCATGAGTTCATTAGCAAGAGGTAGGTTTTATTACATCATTACATTTACTGACGACTTCAGTAGATATGGATATGTGTATCTTATGAGACACAAATCCGAATCCTTTGAAAAGTTCAAGGAATTCAAGAATGAAATTCAAAACCAATTTGGCAAAAGCATAAAAGTTCTTCGATCTGATCGAGGAGGTGAATACTTAAACCAAGACTTTGATGACTTTCTAAAGGAGTGTGGTATTATATCACAACTCACTCCACCTGGAACACCACAATGGAATGGTGTATCTGAGAGGAGAAATCACCCCTTGTTGGACATGGTACGATTAATGATGAGTCATGCTGATCTTCCAATAAGCACGGGGTCATGCCCTAGAGGCAATTTGCATTCACATCGAACAGAGTGTTCTACAAAGATGGTTCAGAAGACACCATATGAGATGTGGACCGGGAAACGTCCTAGTATGTCATTCATGAAGATTTGGGGTTGCGATGCGTTTGTAAAACGTCTGGATTCTGACAAGCTCGGACCCAAATATGACAAATGTAATTTTGTGGGATACCCAAAAGAAACAAAAGGGTATTTATTCTATAAACTGTCTGAGAATAAAGTGTTTGTTGCTCGAACTGGTAATTTTCTAAAAAGAGAATTTATCTCTAAAGGAAATAGAGGGAGGAAAGTAGAACTCAAAGAAATTCGAGAACCACAAAATATCATTGAACCTGAGTTGGAACGTGAGCATGAACCACAAGATATTGTGGAAAGTGAACCAACTCAAATTACACAAGGAATTCGTAGATCTGGTAGGACACGCCAAGAGACCGAGAGATATTATGGATACCTTGTGACTCAAAACGACGATGTGATGCTCATAGATCAGGATGAGCCTACTTCCTACCAAGAAGCTATTAATGGACCAGATTCTGAGAGATGGCTTGAAGCCATGAGATCTGAAATGGACTCCATGTATACTAACCAAGTATGGACTTTGGTTGATCCACCCGAAAGGGTAAAACCAATCGGGTGCAAGTGGGTTTACAAGAAGAAAACTGACATGGATGATAATGTACAAACCTACAAAGGTCGACTGGTAGCAAAAGGTTACAAACAAGTTCAAGGTGTTGACTATGATGAAACCTTCTCTCTAGTGGCAATGGTTAAATCCATCAGGATCTTACTTGCTATTGCAACTTTTTATGATTACAAAATCTCCTTGAGGGTGTGTACATGACACAACCTGAGGGTTTTGTCAATCCAAAGGATGCTAGAAAGTTGTGTAAGCTGCAGCGATCCATTTATGGATTGAAGCAAGCATCTTGGAGTTAGAATCTTCGATTTGATGAAGCAGTCAAAGAGTTTGACTTTATTAAAAATGAAGATGAACCTTGTGTATATAAGAAGGTTAGTGGGAGTCACATTGTATTCCTGGTATTATATGTTGTCGACATATTAATTATTGGGAATGACATTCCTTCATTACAAGTTGTAAAAATATGGTTAGGAAAATGTTTCTCCATAAAAGATTTAGGCGATGCAGCCTACATTTTAGGTATCAGGATCTATGGAGATAGATCAAGAAAAATGCTCGGCCTAAGTCAGAGTACATATATTGATAAAGTGTTGAAATGGTTCAGCATGCAAGAGGAAAAAATAGGACACTTACCCATGACTCATGGTGTAAAGATCTCTAAGGCCCAATGTCCTAAATCATAAGATGATGAGGAGCATATGAGAAAGATCCCTTATTCTTCGGCAATTGGATCTATCATGTATGCAATGATATGTACTCATCCGGATATATCGTATGCTTTAAGCGTGATGAGCATATACCAGTCGAATCTAGGTGAAGGTCACTGGACAACAGTCAAGAATATCCTCAAGTACCTAAAAAGGACTAAGGATTCATTCTTAGTATATAGAGGTGAAGACGAACTGGTAGTAAAGGGTTACACAGATGCTAGTTTCCAAACTGACAATGATGACTATAAGTCTTTGTCATGTTTTGTATTTTGCCTTAATGGTGGTGTTGTTAGCTGGAAGAGTTTGAAGCAAGAGCGATGGCGGATTCTCTCTGATAAATTTGAGTATAGTATTCTGTCGCTTCTAGTCTTGCCAAGGAGGCTGTATGGATTAAAAAGTTCATCACTGAACTTGGTGTTGTTCCAACCATTGTTGATCTGATTGCTCTATACTGTGATAATAATGGAGCCATTGCACAGACTAAGGAACCCAGATCTCACCAACGATCCAAGCATATACTTAGGCGGTACCATATCATCCGTGAAATCATTGATATAGGAGATGTACATATAGGAAGAGTGCCAACAGATGATAATGTTGCAAATCCATTGACCAAGGCTTTGTCGTAGTAGAAGCATGAAGGTCACACTAGTTCTATGGGTATTATATACATTAGTGATTGGCTCTATTGCAAGTGGGAGACTGTTAGAGTTTATGCCCTAGAGGCCAATTATTTGATATAATTGATTAACATTTTGATATTATATTTGATTGAATAAATGAATGATTTTATTATGGTTTTATTTACTACGTTATATAAATGTTAACATAATAAAATTCCTTAGAATAGTGATACAAATTATATTGTTTCAAGTATGTGACTTGAACATGAGATTATATAATTACAATTAGTATCATTGCTCTTAAATGTCCCTAGTCGAGTTTCATTGTTGATGGGACAACAATGATGCATTGAGACTAGTATGTGGATTGACTGATGAATAAATCTCATTGGTCACAAATATATGAGATATTAAGTCAATGCATAGGTACATGTTAAAGAACGATGTACTGGACAGACCCACCATGAGAATTCTATGTGGAACAGCATGCAAAGTGTCATTAGCGATTCTCATAGTGACAATGATGTAATGGTCCTCCGACTAGAAATCACTATATTACTACACGTGAATTTATGTACTTTGATATCATCAAATGTCACCTTTAATAGGGTGGACTATAAACATGATTATTGGGTACATCATGAATCGTGTGAGGAATATGAGTGATCTAGATGGAATTTAACCCTCCTATATATTAGGGGTGATATCCATAGGCCTCTTGATTGAGTAGGACTATGAAATGCATGGCCATGCTCAAATAGTGATTTGTTTCATATAGTCTACTCATTAATCAAGAAACACAGATTAAATTATGAAGCGTATGACACATTCCATGACTCGAGTTTAATCTAGGATGTCAAGGTTAAAAGGATTAAATTACATTGAAACATTGGTCACGAAAAGATTGCATCGAATCATCGATCTTATTATTACTTGGGTAGCAGTGATGCATTACTAGATGTCACTCACTGTTTAGAATTTTATAATATGATTTTAAAATTATTGTTAACGTAATAATAACCTATAGGGTTACACACATAGAACGTAATTAAAAAGGAATTAATTTAAATTGTAAAGATTTAAATATGTCAATATGATTGATATTATTTAAATTATGAATTTAAATTAATGAGGATAATTTATATATATATAGGTATATTAATTAAGTAAGACTTAATTAAGATATATATATATATATATATATATATATATATATAAATTAGGATTTTATTTTAATTAAATTAGGCTTTTGATTAATTCCTTTTAACTACTATATATATGATGTGTAGCAGCCATATTAGGGATCATCATTAACCTAGCTAAAAACCCTAGCCGCTCTTAGAGAGAGACTAGAGAAAAAGTTTTCAAAAATTCCGTTCCTTTGGTGGCTAGTACCGCAGCTCCCTTTATTGCAGAATCGTGCAACGGTTCGTGTGCGTTCATGTGGATACCATAGAGACACAGTTTCGTGAGGGATTGCGTTGGAGATTCAAAGCATTTCAGAGGCTTTTTCATAATCGATATAATCTCTTAAACATTGGATTAATGTTTGTTTCACATGGATCCTGTTTTGGGTTTTGGATATTGTTCTGTTTTATTCAATTTTATTCCGATATGCGTTGCTTTGATGTGTCGAAAATCCAACAGGCTTTTCCTGGGTGATACAGGATATCACAGTCGTAATCCTTTATCAACTTCAGTCATCTTCTTTGTCTCATATTTAAGTCTTTTTATGTGAAGATATATTTTAAACTCTTATGGTCCGTGTATATCTCACATTTCTCTCCATATAAGTAATGCCCCCAGTTCTAGATCATGAGTTGGATAAACTTTCTCATAATCCTTTAACTTCTGTGATGCATACGTAATGACCTTGTCATGCTGCATGAGCACACAACCGAGTCCTTTATGCGAAGTATCACTATAAACTACAAAATTTCATGTATCATCGGATAAATATAATATAGGTGCTTCACTCAACGTTTTCTTCAGTTCTTGAAACTATTTTCACACTTCTCGGTGCACACGTACTTCACTATCTTCCTTGTCAAATTAGTCAACGGAGTAGCTATCTTTGAAAAATCTTGGATAAATCTTCGATAGTATCCCGCTAACCCTAGGAAACTCTGTACCTCTATCGGTGTTTTTGGTTGTTCCCAATTAATCACTGCTTCCACCTTTGCTGGGTCTACTGAAATTCCATCTCGGTCGATAACATGTCCTAAAAATTGTACCCTTTCTAGCTAAAATTCACACATAGTGAATTTCGCGTATAACTTCTCATTCCTTAGTGTCTCTAACACTAATCTTAGGTGCTCAACATGATCTTCTGGCATCTTAGAATAGACTAGAATATCATCGATAAACACTACGATGAACTTGTCCAAATATTGTTTGAACACTATGTTCATCATATCCATGAATGCAGCTGGTGCATTCGTCAACCTAAATGACATTACCAAAAACTCGTAATGGCCATAACGAGTCCTGAATGTCGTCTTAGGTACATCCTCCTTCCTTACTTTTAACTGATGATACCCCGTTCGCAAATCTATCTTAGAAAAATACTTTGCCCCTTTTAATTGATCAAAGAGATCATCGATCCTGGGCAATGGGTATTTATTCTTTATCGTTAACTTGTTCAACTCTCGGTAGTCGATACATAATTGTAACGATCCATCCTTCTTCTTCATAAATAGTACAGGTGTTCCCCATGGAAAAACACATGGCTGAATGTATTTTCTATGCAACCGTTCTTGTAGTTGAATCATCAACTCCTTCATTTCTACTGGCGCCATACAATACGGTGCCCTTGAAACTAGTGTCACTCCTGGCACAATATCTATTACGAATTTGATCTCCCTATCTGGCGGAAGACCTGGTAATTTTGTTGGAAATACATCCATGAATTCTTTGACTATAGGTATTTGTTCCATCATTGCTCCCACTCTCAAGGTATCAACAACATGACACAAATAACCTACACACCCCTTCCTCAACAATTTTCTAGTTTGTGTCATAGTAAGACAACACAAACGTCCCGATGACTTGCTGTGACGACCCGAGAATTTAGAAAATTATTTAAATCTTAAATGATGGATTATAGGTCAAATAATAGACCTAGACAGAAAATAAGTGTATGGATTTAACATTTCTGGGAAGGAATTTTTAGGATTTCAAAATTTTATGAAGGATCTTGACGAATTATTTAGGATTAAGTGTATATGTGTATATGTTCTGTGAATATGGTATTATATGTGTACATAATGTGGTTAAGGGTCAAGGGTTGACCGGATAAACTATATTTGTGACAAAACCTGAGTATATATTTAGAACGTCAACGTTCAGTTAGAAAATTCTTACGATTTATATGAAACCCAAGAAATCAGTTCTGGAAACCCTAATTTTAATTTTAGTAATTTGAACCCTAATTCGGATTATCAAAATCCTAATTTGGGAATTTAAATGCTATGTATATAGCTTTTGTGTATTAATTACAATCTAATTAGGGATAACCCTAATGATTATTTAGAAATTCTAATAATTAGAAACCCTAATTATTAGAAACCTTAATTTGTAAATTTAAAACCCTAATTGGTAATTAGGTAATTTTAATTTTAATTAGGAATCGTTAATCTTAATTAGCAAGCTTGAAAATGATTAATAAACTTTAATATAATTAGAAAATACTAATTATAAATTTGAAAGCTTAATTTTCCATTTTTAATATGTTAATTTGGAAATCTTAGATTTAATTTTTGAAACCTTAGGTTTTAACCCTAAGGGTCAAACCCTAAGGGTTGTAGCAAATGTCTAAAGTGTCATTAATTTACAAGACAAATGACCCATTTACCCTTTTCTTAAACTCTAAGTAAAAGATTACACAATCTTGGTGACTCATTGCTCTAACTTATCCCATGTGCTTAAAAATCTTTCCATATCTGATAGCTAGTGCCACCTTGTACATTTAGATACATTGAATCAGATAAATCAAAAGATTAAAAAGTAAGAAAACTTACTTTACTTAGCAAACTTGTCCAAGTCTTTTCTCTCTCTATAATTCAGAAATGTAGAGTGAGAGTGTGTAAAAAAGTTAAGCTAAAGTCACGTGTTAGAATACCAAGATCAGATCACAAGGATCAGATTCAAGATCAAGCATTAGAAAGGTATAAAAATCCTAAGCTTTCTAGATCTTCAAGATTTTTGTTAATGTTGTTGTTTGTTGGTTAGATATGTGTTAGGTGGTGTCACTTAGTGATCTGGGTTGTTAGATCAAGGATCTATAACATCTAAATGCACGATTTTGAAGTTTTTAGAAATCTAGGAAAAAGTTTGAAAAGTGGCCTGACAGTCATATGTCAGTGCCTTTAGATTCTTTTGTGTTAATGATTTTTGGTGTTTGAAGTTTTATATGTGTAGTATGCCATGAAGACTTTAATCTGGAACTGGAATCAAGGTCATATCATACATAAATTTCATGTTAGAAGCGGTCAAACCTCGTTGACCAAAAATGATTTCTGTTTCTAGGCAGCCTAGATTTTGCCCAGAAAGTCTGACAACATGTTTTGAGCCTTTGATCTTGCTACTGTTTATGGCTTAGTTCGTGTTAGTGCATTAATCTTGTACCCGGACATGAGGACTACTCATCCATGCTTTTATATTACTCAGATCATGACCCGAATGAAAATTAATCGTGGTGAACCACCGATTGATCGACCACGGATGAAGTTTACAGGTAACCTGAATCTTCAAAAATATGTTTTCTGAAATCACTTTCACCGGCTCAGATCTTGAGTTTGTGATGTTGGTAGGATGATCTAGTAGTATAGAAATGGACCCTGACATCTCTTCTACAGTTTTAAACCTTTAGAAAATAAGTATCAAGCCCAGAATGCAAACCATAAGGATCTAAACATAGCACCATCGGCTGTTCTTCATTTTCTGGAAAACCCAGAAATGAAGAACAACGTTGTCAGACTTTTTGAGGGCTAATGACTCAATGATCTGATTTTGTTTATCCATGATGTTTGTTTGTAAGTATAGTAGTACATAAATACTACAACACCATTGCACTAGACTAACCAAAATCATTAAGATAAAAGAAATATAATCGGTCAAAGTAGACACCTTGTAGCTGTCTATGAAGATCTGGGTTTGATGAAGAACAGCCCAAGAACACCTATAGCGACAGTCTTGTGACTATAGGGCCCTTTAGTGACACTTAATTTCTGAAAAATAATTATTTTATTTCATAAATAGATGATGTGACAACCCGAATTTTTATAAGTTATTAAAATAGGAATTTAATAATTAAAATTCTTATTATAAGATGTTTTGAGTTTGAATATGTATATATCATTACTATATATATTTTGAAATGTGTGATCTGGTGTGAAGAGAAATATATATATTCATATATTGGGAAAGTGAGGTTCAATAGTTAAGTTAACTATTGAAGAAATTAAATAAATTTGGTAATTATTTTAAATATTTATTGAATTAAATAAATATTTTAAATAATTTATTTATTGAGATAAATAAATATTCGATGAAATTGTTGTGTAATAATTTAGTTAAGTGTTTATATTAACTAAATTAATGTATGGAAATTTTATGGATTGAAGATTTAATTTTATGAAATAATAAAATTAAATTAATTGTTTAATAATTATAATATCGTGTAATGGTGTTATTTTAATTTAATTGATTAATGGAATTAAGGAATGATTAATTTAGAAGGTTAATATTTATTAAATAAATATTAAGAATTATGCTGGCTAAGTAAATATTATGTGAATAATTAAAGATTATGATTTAAATTTAATAAGTGTGACATTTGTATACTATATAAAAAGCAAAACATGAAAATAAATTAAAAGGAGGTTGGAGAGGGTTTTGCCAAACATGGCCTTGTGACCTTTGGCATAATTTAACTGATAAAGCCATATAATTGTACGCTTAATGTTATATCAGTTTTATGTTACGTATTTTATCAGTTTAGTTTTATACATATATTTTCCTAAGTCTAAAAGCAAGAAAGAAGAATATAGAGAAGAGAGAAATTGAGGGAATTGAGAGACAAGGTTGAGAATCAAAGAAAGAGAAGAAGAAGAGTAATCATCATGTTAATCATTTATTCCAAGAATCAAAGAGGTAATAACCTATTCTACAAACTTTAGTATATGTGTTCTTAGAGTTTTCTTTTGAAACTTATATTTTATTGGATGATATGATAAAAATAGATATTATATATATGTTGGTAGATGATTATAATCTGTATATGTTGTCTAGGAATGATTTTTAGAAATCAAAATCTATGGAAACATGTTTAGGATGAAGAACTTGGTTATGTGGAAAAGGGGCGCGGCCGCGCCCCATGTCTGCTGATTGTGACTGCTTTGACCTAGTTTGGTAAAACAGCCATAAATATTTCATACGAACTCCGATTAAGGCGATTCAAGATGATCCTGAACGAGGACGAATAGACCTACAACTTTTTTTCTTTAAGGTGTTTAGTTTGAGGTCTTTAGGAAGGGTCAAAATGGTCATCTTTAGGACTTTTGTGTTTTCAGAGAAAATCGGAGGGTGTCGGGCATGCACGTATGCAAGTGTAGTGCTCTTGACGATAATAGATGTTGTTCTAAGTTATAGAACATGAATATTATGAATTATAATGATTCTTAACATTAATAAATGATATATTAGATAAGTTGAATACACATACTAAGCACACACAAGAGAGACAAATCGGGCGGGTGACGAATGAACGTCGAAACACCGTAACAAATGTTAATAAACATAAAAACTGTTTTAAGTCAAATGAAATGAACATTATAAGGTATGAAATGGGTTTAATATAAAACTAATAATGATTCCTAGCAAGACTTAAACACTTAAATGAACTTCGAATATGAAATACAGTGAGATATATGTTGAAAGTTAACACAATCAAATTGAACATTGTGTATTGATGATAGGAAGGGTTATTAGATGTAGAGTAAAGTTTACATTAAAACTACTATGCGTTGCTATGTGACTAATAGTTAATGTGAATGATTATATAATTGTGTAGGGCACGTAAAGTGCAGATAACTATAAGTTGTTAAACGTTTATTGGTAAACAACGATCAAGGCAAGTCTTTCAGTTCCTATTTGCTATGTGAACTTGGTGATTAACTGTTTTAAATCTTTATTGCAAAGAGCATGATGTGTTATATATATGTTGAATGTATGAAATGTTAAAGTCAACTTATGACTATGTTGATTGAGTAAAGCATGCTGATTGAGTAAGGAACTCAATCTTTATACTTGTTATATGAACTGTAACATGTATGTTATGTTCGTCTAATGTTTATGAGATATATGTTGAGCATGTTATTATGTGTTATGTGATGCATGAAAACTGTTAGATTTTGTTGCGCTGTCGAGCTCAACCTTGCAAATAACCATTTTTGCAGGTTAAGGATTGAAGGTAACACTATGTGCTACTTGAATGACGTGGATCCAAAATAATACACGAAATTAATATTTTAGCTAAAGTTGTTATTTCCTTATACCATGATGAGGATTCATGAATGTATTAAACGTTTTATGATGTATAGTTTTATGTTGAGTTGTAAAGCTAAAGTTATAGTTATATGATATGTAAAGGTTATCAGATTGAAATGTAAATATTTATATAATAACAGTGATAATGTGAATCATAAAAACAATATTGATTTAAAGTCATGTAGATGGTAAAGGTTTTGATTCAGGAAATTAAAGTAAGAAGACATAAAAGTTTAAATTATTCCACATTTTATAAAGTTTAACATTGAATAATGATGTAAAATCAGAAGGTAGATGTGTTATTAACGACCAGAGTTGAGAATTAAATTGTATGAATTTTGGGGTCGTTACAGATAAAAATAGTTTTTAATCATTAAAAATTCATAATAAATTACTAAAAATTATTTTAAAGCCTAAAAATGGGGTTTTAATAATTTTCAATATATTTTATAAATATTTAATATTTTGGAATATTAATAGTATTTAATTTATTTAATTATAATATTAAATAAATTACTTAAAAATAATTTTATACTTGAAAAATCATGAAAAATTATATTATAGAATAAGAAAATATTTTAATTTATTTTTAATGACTTTTAATATTATGTGATGAATTTCACTAATTAATTAATATTAATGGTAATTGATTTATTTAATGAATATATTAAATAAATTATGGAAAAATAAATTAATGATTTAAAAATCATATAAAAATGGTTGAAGTGTTATAAAATATTTGAAGTTATAAAATATAACTTTTGATATTTTGCCATAAAAATATTAATATTTTAATATTAATAGTAATTATCGGATAATGGATTTAAGCTGTTTTAAAAATTATATAAATATGATTTTAAAGTATTAAAAATACTTTGTGATATTATAAATATATTATAATATTATTATTTTTGATAATATTTAATATTAAATAAATATTAATGATAAAGGAATTATATGGTATTTAAATTATATAAATACGATATTAATGATTGAAAAATCATGATAAATGGTAATAATTATTTGAAAATTGTTACAAGCTTATGAAAAATATTTTGACTGATAATAAATTATCTAAGAAATTTGTGGACCAGTTTAGACCGAGTCTTAGTGATTTAGACTCGAGATTTATTCTATTAGACCGTTGGGATATCAGATTTGTGTTGGTTTTAACTAAGACTGAAATAGTTTGACTTGATACCGAGTCTTAGGTAGTTTGTGGATTGATAGGGTTATGTGTTATGTGTTTAGGTTATTCTATGATTATATATAATAGTATTATATTGTGATGATATTATTCTAATTTGTATATCGATATTATTTATTTATTAGGTCTTCAGGCAAAGATAAATAAATTGCGTAACAGTAATCGACCGAATATGCAAGTTTTCCTTAACTCAACTTTGAGTTGTTTATTCAAATATACTTATGGATAATCATTGCTAATTACCATGTCCATGAATTATTGAATTGTACTCTGTGCTTATTACATGTAATCATCAGGTATGAAAGGTTGATCACCTTCATTACCATCTGGTTCAGATATATTTGTTTATATTCAATGTTCGTTCAGGTATGAAAGTTTGTTCATGCTAGTTCACAATTATATTGTTGAATGTTAGCTAGCTATTATTCAAATTCTTTCAATCATGATATATCCTCAAAATAAGCTTATACTTGCTGGGAAAACTTTTTGTTCATCCTTGCTATATCATGATAAACATTGCAGATTAAGACGAATACGACGGATACAAGGAGAAGATAAAGGCAAGTCCAACTTTGGATTATATGTGCAGATAAAGTTTGAAACAGTATTGTATATTAATGTTATTGTAAGCCAAATAAGTTATGAATTGTGTATTATGTGAAGGTTCTCGACCTTGGGGAATAATGTGTAAGTTTATTGTATAAATAATTTATGTTTTTATCTTTCGCAATTAGTTATAGAAATAGTATACCAGATTCGTGGTGATTAGGACCCAGATTTGCGGCTTTTACAGTTGGTATCAATTCTATTGGTTATGAACCTTAGGTAGAAATACCTGAGACCAATAACTGTAGTGATTAGGATAAGATCTAACTCACATAGAGTTAGTTGGTCGGTAAGATTCAAAGACGAATCTCGGCGAGTTATAAAGATACAGAGTTTCCTAACTCTGATAATAAAAGTGAACTGTAGTGATAAATAGATAGAGTCTAAAAGACTAAAGGTACATGGTTAAGAGATCGTAAAACAAAACGATCATAGTATGGAAATGAATCATAATATATACGATGAGATCACCCCGTGATCTGATAAGGTTATAGTAGGGAGGAGAAAGATCAATCAAATGATTGAAAAGTTTATGGCAAGAATGTTGTGTGTCAGTTGTACTATGAATTGGTACAAATTCAGGAAAGGATTATGAATGAGTTGAATGAAATTCGTATTGAGCAGGGAATTAGGACTAAGTGGGGATTATGAAATATTTGTGTCGCGTTATTTGCTATATACCTGTTGAGAGGGTGATTCCTTTCTCATGTGTATAACAAATAGATAGGTTATAGGTAGAGAATATAAGGTTAAGTACGAGTTCTTAAAACTTATACTTATGTTACATTTGTGACTCATAGTTATATGCAATATTTATGAACCCCTCAATGAATGGACGTCAAAGGTCTGACTAGGATAAGTTCTTAAACTTATATGATTGTGGAAAGTTCCTGAACTCCTGAGTGTGGTTTGACGAACTGGGAATAGTTATGTATGAATGCAGAATTGAGGATAATATGAATAAATAAATTGTTTAAGCATTTGATCATTAGTGGAGACATTAGGTTTTCCAAATCTTCTAGCTATGCTAGACTCAAAATTTTTTACATCAAGCTAAATACGCACTATGTGCTTTTAAAAATGAATTTTTATTCTCAACTCTTGGTGACCCTTGTGTATGCCCGAACTTCGGGCCACCTACACCTCATTACCTGTTGAGATGATAAAACAGATTTGTAATGATTTTTGAATTGTTTAAAGTATATTTTATGTTATTTGTTTCGGCTAGATGATAATGATTTAAAATATCAAAATATATTTTTATCTATCACTTATGTACCGTGTAACCTGGTGCAGAGATGATAAAAAGTTGATGGAGTTGTAAATACAGGAATGCTTATTGTTGAATTTGATCTAAAATCATTGTTCCACTATTGTATGATATGTTATGACAAAGTCACTCGATGATGACATCCTCAAACGGACTGTTAAATACAGTAAAGCATCATTACGTCATTTTCAAAATATTTTTCAAAAATTTAATTTGCCAACGGCGTTCGGCTATACACATTCGTATTTCGATTGAAATTGATTATTGATACGGGTCTAAGCTATTTGATTCAGCTAGACCAACTTTTATAAAAATTCTAAGCGTTCTTTGAAAACTTTCTCGAACCAAATTATTTTGGTGCGGATTCTGATAAAAACCGAGGTAAGAAAATTTTGTGCGCCTAAGGCGGATAGAGGGAACGGGGAAAAATTGTTTCGACCAATAGTACATGGCCAGTACAGGGCATACCAGGCTAATTACCCACTATGTCTGTAAGACAAGACGGTTTGCGGATGAATTTTTGTATAAACCTTTGCAAAAATGAAAATTCATAGTCTATATAACTCCTCAGCATAATTTAGAAAATTTAACTCTTGTGAGAGATGAATTGGGTAGCATGTGATGTTGTTTATGAATGATATATGATGTATAGTATAAGGTATAAGTTGAATTTCGGGGACGAAATTCTTAGAAGAAGGGGTGAATGTGACGAAACGAGAATTTAAAAAATTATTTAAATCTTAAATGATGGATTAGAGGTCAAATAATAGACCTAGACAGAAAATAAGTGTATGGATTTGACATTTTTGGGAAGGAATTTTGAGGATTTCAAAATTTTGTGAAGGATCTTGACAAATTATTCAGGATTAAGTGTATATGTGAATATGTTCTGTGAATAAAGTATTATATGTGTACAGAATGTGGTTAAGGGTCAAGGGTTGACCGAATAAACTATATTTGTGACAAAACCTAAGTATATATTTAGAACGTCAACGTTCAGTTAGAAAATTCTTAAGATTTATATGAAACCCAAGAAATCAGTTCTGGAAACCCTAATTTCAATTTTGGTAATTTGAACCCTAATTCAGATTATCAAAATCCTAATTTGGGAATTTAAATGCTATGTATATAGCTTTTGTGTATTAATTACAATCTAATTAGGTATAAATCTAATTATTATTTAGAAATTCTAATAATTAGAAACCGTAATTATTAAAACCCTAATTTATAAATTTGAAATCCTAATTGGTAATTAAGTAATTTTAATTTTAATTAGGAATCGTTAATCCTAATTAGCAAGGTTGAAAATGATCAATAAACTTTAATATAATTAGAAAATACTAATTATAATTTTGAAAGCTTAATTTTCTATTTTTAATATCTTAATTTGGAAATCCTAGATTTAATTTTTAAAATTAGGTTTTAACCCTAAGGGTTAAACCCTATGTGTTGTAACAAATATCTAAAGTACCATTAAATTTACAAGACAAATAACCCATTTACCCTTTTCTTAAACTTTAAGTAAAAGATTACACAATCTTGGTGACTCATTGCTCTAACTTATCCCATATGCTTAAAAATCTTCCCATATCTGATAGGTAGTGCCACCTTGCACATTTAGATACATTGAATCAAATAAGTCAAAAGATTAAAAAGTAAGAAAACGTACTTTACTTAGAAAACTTGTCCAAGTCTTTTCTCTCTCTATAATTCAGAAATGTAGAGTGAGAGTGTGTAAAAAAGTTAAGTAAAGTCATGTGTTAGAATACCAAGATCAGATCACAAGGATCAGATTCAAGATCAAGTATTAGAAATGTATAAAAACCCTAATCTTTCTAGATCGTCAAGATTTTTGTTAATGTTGTTGTTTCTTGGTTAGATATGTGTTAGATGGTGTCACTTAGTGATCTGGGTTGTTAGATCAAGGATCTATAACATCTAGATGCATGATTTTGAAGTTTTTAGAAATCTGGGAAAAAGTTGGAAAAGTGGCCTGACAGTCATATGTCAGTGCCTTTAGATTCTTTTGTGTTAATGATTTGTGGTGTTTGAAGTTTTATATGTGTAGTATGCCATGAAGGCTTTAATCTGGAACTAGAATCAAGGTCATATCATACATAGATTTCATGTTAGAAGCGGTCAAACCTCGTTGACCGAAAACGATTTCTGTTTCTAGGCAGCCTAGATTTTGCCCAGAAAGTCTGACAACATGTTTCGAGCCTCTGATCTTGCTACTGTTTATGGCTAGTCTGTGTTAGTGCTTTAATCTTATAGCCGGACATGAGGACTACTCATCCATACTTTTATATTACTCAGATCACGACCCGAATAAAAATTAATCTTGGTCAAACCACCGTTGACTAGCTTACCAGATGAAGTTTCTGAGTAACCTAGAATCTTCAAAAATATGTTTTCTGACATCACATTGACCGAATCAAAACTTGAGTTTATGATGTTGTTAGGATGATCTGGTAGTATAGAAATGGACCCTGACATCTCTTCTACAGTTTTAAACCATTAGAAAATAAGTATCAAGCCCAGAATGCAAACCATAAGTGTGACGCCCCCAAAATAGGTATACATCACCCATCTTGAGTTTCCAAATATATGGTACAAAATTCAAATACAACTTAATAATAGAACTGTCGTGTAAAATACGACAAAACATAAACTAAGAGTTTTAATACGAATATTGTCTTCTAGATAGTATTCAAACTCAAATGGAGTCCTCAATACATTTATTATCACACTATTTCATAGAATAATGAGGAATACTAATGCAAACATCTGGACCATCATTCCGTTCCCCGACTTGTTACGGCTATGTTCTCATTTCCTAAAGAGAACAATGAAAGTAAAAGGGTGAGCTCAACTAGCCCAGTAAGAAATATTATGGCTAAGATAATGCAGAATAATTTATCGTTAGCATTCAACAGTGTTAAACTGATAAAATATAACAAACATCAAGTTTAACTGCAGCGAAACAAGCAATCCATTAGAAGAGTCAAGTAGAGCATGATATCTACTATTTTCTATGATTTAAAAGGTTTTTCATAACTTTTATCGCTGAGACTCAGCTTAATAAATAATCCACATCATCGAATCACCCCTGCACTACGGCCAAGGATATTCATTAGTATCACGACCACGAATTATCCATGCACTACGAGCCAAGAATATTCGTGTATTTATCAATGGTCATGATCATGCCAACAACTATCCATCAATGCACTACGGGCCAATGAGGACTTTTACCACATCATGTTTAACATTACAGTCATGATTATACTGAATAATCCCTGGTCATAATCATACCAAGTCCATCTATGCACTACAGGGCATATATGACTTTCAACATAATATAAGCATGAGGATGATGACAATGATATAAGAATTCAATTAAAAAAAAGCAAAGGATAAATTTTTAAAGATTTATAATTTAATTTATCCATAATTCAATAATGTCCAAATTGACAAAATGATACTGCTTTGTGGATTAAAATTCAAAAATAATATTGTATCAAAAATGATTTAGATGGAAAAGAAATCATTTTTTTGTCATAAATAGTACCCTAGGTGAATAGTAATAGAGTGAATAGTACCCCATGAATAGTACTTCGGAAATAGTAATCTCGTGAATAGTACTCCGACATAAAAAAGTTAAAACTTATCAAGAATGCTCAGAATAATATTTTCATGAAAAGATACTGGATAAAGCGCAAATATCAAGGATATTCTACTAATTTCATGGAGTATAGAAGCCAAAACTTTAACAAAATAAGTATAGAATTCGAAATCTGAAATGAAATAATATTACTTACATACTACAGAGTATGGAAGAAAATATTATTTCAAGCGAATATTGAACAAAAATAACATTTCTTAACTTGAATAGAAGAGTATTCCAACTGGTATAGCGAGGATATTCTTGAAGAAAACTTTCACTGTTTTCTACGCTCAAAGCTTTCTAAAACTCGAAAGAAATATGCTCAATATTATAGAAGAAGAATTCTCTGATTCTGGTGTGTTTTTCAATTCTAACTAAGCATCCTATTTATAGGATAATGGAAGGGATGCTATTTGGATGCACAGTGAAGGGAAAGTTCATGTGCCCATTATGTAAATTCACGGGATGACTTCCCGTGATTCCCCCAACTCCCCCACTTTATATATCAGACATCCTTATATATATATATATATATATATATATATATATATATATCAAAAAAACATATAAAATATAATTATATATATACTAGTTTCCTTACTTTCACATAACCACCCCTCCCCCCATTCCAATTTTCATTTTTTCTTCCTTGGGCCCCACATGTGGCCCCACCTTTATTATATTAAATAATTTTTTACCGATTATTTTGAAAAATGGGTAAATGGGGGTCCATAAAATAAACAAAATTTACATCAAATACTTCATAAAAATCCCCTCAATATTTTTAACAACATTTATCATCATTATTATAATTTGCAATATTTAACAACCAGGTCGTTCCCAACAAAGAGGGGGCTTTCCGATAAGGATTTATCTTTATTGGCGCGCAATTAGGTGACCAAACCTCTCCTTGACAGAACTTCTAGACATTGTCAATATTGCAAATAAAAATATGAACAACTTTGTCGTCTCAATTCTTGATTTAATAATATAAAATATTATGTAGATGATACTGTGACAATAATTGAATCAATAATATGAAAGATATGATGTAGCAATTACTGTAGCAATAATTGAGTATAATGGTGACTTCTCACGTAAGCATCAATAATCAATAATAATGCTTACTATGCAACCACGCCAGATTCTTTGTACTTTTAACACCGGTTATTTCATCAGTTAACGGTAAAACTTCTGCTGTTATTTTTATAAAAAGATATTTCTGTCGTTTTCTCATTCCGTTCATAATTTCGTTGTGGGGTCCACCAATGATTGTACCGTCGTACGAATATTCTCTGTTAAAATGAATATTCACTGACCAATCGAATATTTTATAATAACTTTCTTGCTTTGCAAAATTTATAAATATTACCCACAACTATAACATTATAACAATTTCAAACCTTAATATTCATAAATGATATTTATATAAAAATTCATCTTTATTCATAAAAGTTGGGGTAAACCTCCCCTTCTTATGAAATTTCGCTCTCGAAATTAGGGTACATACCTGGTATGATGAATAGGTGAGGATACCTTGATTTCATTTCAGATTCTAACTCCCAGGTCATTTCCTCAACATTGTGGTTTCTCCACAAAACTTTGACTTGAGGTATAACCTTGGAGCGTAAAATATGTTCCTTCTTATCCAATATTTTAACAGGTACCTCTTCATACGTTAAATCTTCCACTATCTTGTATGGTTTTACTTCAATAATGTGGTTCGGGTCTTTCACATATTTTCGTAACATAGATATGTGAAAAACATTATGAACACGAGACATACTTGGTGGTAAAGCGAGTCTATAGGCCACAGTTCCTACTCGGTCAAGGATTAAAAATGGTCCAATGAATCGAGAATTGAGCTTTTCTCTTTTTCCAAATCTCGTAACTCCTTTCCATGGAGCAACAGGTAACAACACATAATCTCCAATATTGAATTCCACGTCCTTTCGATGAAGATCAAAGATAACTCTTTATCGATCTTGTGAGGTTTTTATCACGTTGTCGGATCGTTTGAATCTTTTCCACAGTCATACGTACCAACTCCGGTCCCAACAATGTTGCTTCACCCACCTCATCCTAGCATACTAGAGAACGACACTTGCGTCCATATAACGCCTTGAATGGAGCCATGCCAATACTTGCTTGATAACTATTGTTGTAGGAAAACTCCACCAATGGTAAGAACTTGTCCCAACTTCCTTTGAAGTCAAGGACACAAAGGCTTAATAGATCTTCAAGAGTTTGAATAGTCTTCTCCGACTGCTCGTCCATTTGAGGATGATATGCCGAACTAAATCGTAAATCTGTGCCCATAGCTTTTTGTAAACTAACCCAAAATCTTGAAGTGAATCTTGGGTCTCGATCAAAAACTATGGATACTGGCATACCATGTAATCTTACAATCTCGTTTATATACATACGAGCAAGACGTTTAAGTGTATAAGTTTATTGTATTGGTAAGAAATGAACAGACTTGGTCAATCTATGAACAATGACCTAAATCGCATCTATGCCTTGAGAAACCTTGGGAAGACAAGTAACAAAATCCATGGTACTATGCTCCCACTTCCATTCTGGAATTTCAAGTTGTTGCAATAGACCTTTTGGCACTTGATGCTCCGCCTTAACTCGTTGACAAGTTAGACACCTTTAGATAAACCCTGTTATCTCTCTCTTCATACTGCTCCCCAAAATGTATATCGAAGATCACGATACATTTTGGTACTCCCAAGATGGATTGCAAATGGTGTGTTGTGCACCTCCATCATGATTTATACTTCAAGTCAGAATCTCTAGGAACACAAAGTCTGGAATTGACTCAAAGTATTCCTTCTTCATCGATTATTGCTTCTAAAATAGCACCTTCTTGTACTTTCTTCCTCATACGCATCAGCTCCAGGTTTGTAGCTTGAGCAGCTTTAACTTTATTAATTAAAGTCAGTTCTACTCATATATTTGCCATCATCACGTGGATCCCTGGAGTCTTTAACTCTATCTCCATCCTTTGCAAGTCATACAAAATGGGCCTTTGCGTTTGTTAGTTCTTGGAGGAACAATAGTTATCTAGAAGGGGGGGAGGGGTTGAATAGATATTAAAAACTTTTCTTTGATTAAAGACTATTTTGATAAAGCTTTTAAGCACAACGGAATTATTTTTTCTTTGAAATCCCTTTTAGATAGCAAGTTAAAGAGAGAAAGGCAGTTATAGCAGTTATAAATAGACACAGTTATTTTTGAGTGGTTCGGAGCACTCAAAGCTCCTAGTCCACTCTTCTACTCCTTGAGTAGGAAATCCACTAAGGATGTCTTTTACACTTTCTGAATCTCACAGATTCCTTCTAGACCAGTAGTCTAGGCACTTCTAAGTTCACTCTTGAACTCTTCAAGTCCAACAGACTTGGTTCTTCACAGTTCACTTAGAACTCTTCAAGTCCTTCTGACACTACAAGAAAAAGGCCTAATGATGACCAACACTATCGTCACGATCGCACTATCGGTCATTGATATTAATCACAATGAGCAAATCATCTGCGACCAATATGTAATCTAGTCGCTAAATTTTTAATAGCGACGCACGCATGCGATTCGTGATCGATCGCTAGTATAAATTTACCACCAAAATTTTGGCTGGAAATGTTGGCGCCAAGGTTTTGTGCGACCACTTTAAATCAAATGACCGCATGCGATCATTTGATAAATCCATGTCATTAAAAATCGGTGACGCATGCGATCGCGAGATGAATGATCATCGATCAAACTAAATGTTATCGATTATCCGAAAGATTATTCGACACGAAACAGAGAGAAAAGGAAAGAGGAGAGAAGAGGGAGAAAGGGGGGAGAAGAGAAGAAGGAAAAGAAGTTCGCGCCGCCGCCTCCTACCACCTGCCACCGCCTCCACAAAGGTAACCCATTTAAAATTAACCACTCTCTTTTCATTTCTTTTCTTTTTATATCGGAGTAGAGAAAGAAAGAAAGTGAGAGAGAGAGAGAGAATCGTCATCGAAAAGGCAAAGTTGAATATCTATTGTATTTTCGCTTAAGATTTCAAGCTCAGTCTCAGGCTCCTTGAACAATTGAATGTTTATTCACTTAATTGTTTTTGGGAAGAAGAGAAGAGGGAACCGTGCATGTTTTGGTAAAGTGAAGAAACTCCTGTAAAATATTTTTGTTTGAAAAAATATGAATTGTGTTCCACATAAATACCAACAATTATTAGTATTAAGAATAATGCATAAAATGGGCAAACTTGTTTTTGATTTAAAATATAAATGATTTAAATTTGAATAAATTTTAAAATTTTACTCGATTTTTTTAAGTTATAAGTTTTATTTGATACTCAAATTATATTAGATTGAAAAGTTCAAATTCGATATGAGATTGTGCTCGACTAACTAAGCGTGAATCAATCAAATCTTATTTATATTTAATAAATTTTATAAATTAAATGTGAAAAACTCAATAATCGAATCTAATTTATTTACCACTTAATTAAGAATTGTATTATTTGGTGGCATATTGGCATTAGCAATTAGGAAAAGGAGTGGTCTTTGGGATGAGATAAGGTAAAGAAACAACCTTTTCTTTATTTTTTTGTTATTCCCAAATAGGATAGGAGTATAAAAAATAGCCTTGACAATTGGCAAAGTCCCTTATCTAGAATCAATAAAATTAGATCACGAAAATTACGAGAATTCTTTAGTAAGTATATCGTTTATGATAATTACATGGCCATATTTGATTTTACTTCAAATCAATGTCTATTTACGAGGTTAACATAATTGCATCCAAGTTCCTCAAGTTGTGTAATTTCTTCTTGTTGTTTTTCTGTTGAACAATCGAGCTTAGTTTTCATATCAAGTTTGGTTTAGAGTAGTAGTAGTAGTAAGTGTTGATTGCACTTGCTAGAAAAAGTATAATTTGCAAAATTGGTTTTATCTTATTTATTGTTCAAATTAACTTTCCTTGGTATTTTACCAAAACTAGGTTTCTAACATCATTAACAACTTTCAATTACTTGTTGTTCATTGGGTCATTATTTTATACTAAAGTAATTATGGAGATCTTGTATTCATTTGAGGATTCGGGCGGATATCCAAATTAACTTTGTTTTGAGTTTTCAATTTTATTTCAAGGCTTGTTGTCCAAGTTTGTGTAACTTTCGCCGTTCCATTCGTAATTGAAATGAATTTCTAAATTTGGTGAATTTCCTTTAAAGTGTTACTTCTAAATTACTTAACACATATGTAGCTCGCATGATGCACTTACTCCTAGTCAAATGATTGTGTATTCTAATATGTTTGTTACTTTAAAAATCAATGCAAGACTATATCACCCTTTTACAAACTAGAGAATGAAACCTGCGAGTCCCATCATGTCTTACACCTATGAAAAAGGATATTTATAGAATGCGTTGTTCAATTGCTAGAGATGAGAACTATATGAATGACATTCATATACTAATCTAATAAAAGAGTGTTGAACTATATGAATATAACATTCTTCTTTGAATATATTATTCTTTGAAATTTAGATAAATTGTTGTTGATATTGCTGAAATTGGGACAATTTTTGGGCTTCTTATTGTTGTTACTAATATTGGATTCTCCTAAATTATGCCCTGAAATTGGTTAAGTATGCATGCCCTCGTGCATGTGGATAATCCATATTATAGGGGAGACTCTGCCGAATTTTTTTCATATATAAGTCAAATGGCTATATAACTTGAACATTAGGGCTTAACCCAAAACCTTGGTTGCAATATATGATCATACTTATACCAATCCAATAACTTGAACATGAGTATGACATAAAACATAACTAGGAATTAATTTTATCCATAATTCAATCAAGAAGAAGGTTCAAGAGATTCTTATACATTCTTGTTGCTCTTATATGCCTACAAATAGTCAAGTATGCATGTCCTCGTGCATGTGGATAGTCTATATTATAAAGGAGAGTGTCAAAATTTTTTCATTGGTCGAGTAATTTAGACTTGTCCCAATGCATATATTGAGCATGCATGATGCAATGATTCATATTTTACCCCTAGGAATCTATTGTCTTTAGGTTGTTTTGGTATTTATCCTTATTCAATTCCCGAATAATCATATATGATGCACACTCATGTTATATATGTACATATACATCTATATGTATTTATAAGCATCATAAATGGGATTGAGCTGAATAGTAAATCTCTAACAAGGGAATACAATAATTCATGTCAACATAGGTATCGTGGAATCATGGACCTCCATGTTAACTATGACTTCATTTAATAAGATGGAGTTTTTGTAGGGTTTGACTGAGGGATCAACGATTCCAGCTAATGTACAAGTCCTAGCTATGGGACCAGACAGGGACCAAGTCACCCGCAATGGTTACAAAATAAATGGTTGTGAATTTCACACAAAGGCATATGGGCGCGGTAAAAGAACAACGAACTCTGGAGTGTGTGTCCAAGGAGATTGTTACAATGAGCTTGGTCGTGCCTTTTATGGGGAGTTGGAGGAAATCATAGAGTTGTCGTACAAGGGCACGTATGGGGGTTATATTCACTTGTTCAAGTGTCGTTGGTTTGATTCGAGTAAAAGGGATGCGTGTTGATGGACATGGATAAATCGATATTGACCTCCATAGGTCTGCGTACTCCAACGAACTGTTTGTTTTACCAACTCAAGCAGTACAAGTTTACTATACTCCTAGTCCTGTTAGGAAAAGGGATAGACCGCCTACAAATTGGCAAGTTGTAATTCATACTCCCGCGCGTAGTCATTTCCAAGTAATAGACGAGGATTTCTACCAAGAGGAAATGCTTGAGAGACCTCCTATAATAAATATAGAGGACAATAATGATGTAATCCGGTTAGAGGTGGAGATGAACTGATGAATTGGATCCCAAGATGCGATTATTGTGCGGATGAGCGGTGATATTGAGGAAGAGTTATTGGTCGACAGCGACCACGAGAATCCGAAGAAGATGGTTATGAATCTCCGATACTTGTACAAAATGATTCTGACTCATCAGACAACGATTTTTATTAAAATGTATGTGTAGTTATAATTGTATAAAATGTATGTTTATGTTCATGTTCATGTTCATGTTTATGTTTAGTTCATAATTATGTACCTTTCATTTATGTTCTCTATATAGGAATGTTCTCTATATCCTTAACTATATCATTTGTAGTTGTTTAGTTATAATTGTACAAAATGTATGTTTATGTTCATGTTCATGTTCATGTTCATGTTTAGTTCATAATTATGTACCTTTCATTTATGTTCTCTATATAGGAATGTTCTCTATATCCTTAACTATATCATTTGTAGTTGTTGTAGTTAACTATTTTGCAGTCATGTTTTTGTATCTTTCACTTATGATAATCGTAGTTAACTATTTCATACAATTAATTGTCATTCATAATTTCATAGTAA
The DNA here is from genome assembly GCA_020205605.1 of Panax ginseng. Lineage (NCBI taxonomy): Eukaryota > Viridiplantae > Streptophyta > Magnoliopsida > Apiales > Araliaceae > Panax > Panax ginseng. The sequence goes on along the minus strand of CM035130.1, from coordinate 124,231,231 downwards.
CATCCTAATTTTTTTATTTATAGATGTCTTGAAACTGCGACCATTTAAAGCGCGGGTTGGGTGAGAGCCCTAATCATGTGCGTCAAGGCCCGGCTAATCCGGATGATCGCATTCTTATATCTGATCCGTCCTCCTCCGAGAAAGCACGTAAGTTAAACATCGTGTATATATAAGGGTTTAATATTTTCATTGTTATAAATATATTTTAATGTAAATTATTGTATATTGTAGTGATTTTCAAGATAGTAAAATTGTGAAGTACATTTCACAATTATGCTTCTGAAGCCGGCCACGCCATGATTGATTACGGGCGAGCACACCTCGCCCATAAGGATCTGATTTGGTGAATTTCTGTATGTTTTTATTAATTATAATGATTATATTAATATAATATTCAAAGGATAATTTTAGTAATGTTATTATTGTTGTTTTATTTGCGAAAAAGGTATAGATGGGAGGACTTGCAGTCTTGGTGATTGAGACATATTATTCTCGCGAAGTGCATGGTCCGTACCAAGGATAACTTAAATAAAGAACGACAAAAAAGCCATTCACAATGCCGAGATCGACCATCCGGGGCTGTGGAGAAGATTATATGCACGAGCATAGCCCACGGTGAAAATAATCCAAATCCATATGTAATTTGAAATGTGTGCCCAATGGAGAGCCGAGAAATTTGGGTGAAAAACGAAGACCGCCGCCTTTGTGAGCCTCGGGTGTATCCAAGGCGAAAAGGCTAAAGGAACATACAAGGCGGCGATATTTCACGATTCTTGCAAGATATCTTTGCCGAGTACGTATTTACAAGTTTTAATATGTTTTCAATCATGAATTCAGAAAATATATCCCATTTTACTTAGTAATATTGTGTTATTTTGTATAGAGTCTCGGTCTCAAGGTCACCCTATCCATTCATTTGGATATGTACGTATTACCGTGATGGTTCCGCACTGAGGCTATCCGGATAAGCGGTAATAAATTTTAACAACTTGATCTTTAATTAATGCTTACAAAATTAATTTATTTTAACTATTTAATTGTTAACATGATGACATGCGAGGACACTTATAAGCGTTTATTGAATGGCGCTATCCCGAAGGCACTCCACGTCCGTCTATCGATCAAGAGTTTTGGGAGAGGCGTGCATTGTGAAGAAGAACTACGTTAAAGGTCAAGGACACGACGACGCCCATCCTTGATGGCTCATCTTCGCTCTTCTACCCAGTCTACACGGTCATCTAGCCATCCAACCTGTTCATACTCCTATCGATGTGTGAGAGCTATATGTCAAAATCGGGATCTTCAAGATCATCGGGCGGATATCTGGGGCTCTGAGTCTTTGAGGAGTTAGTCAAGCGATGGCAGCGACAATGACAAAAGATCACAACACAGGGGATGGCGCATTTAGGTATAAAATCAATTTGTTGTATATTGTCGTAATATACCAATATTAACATAGTTAGTAAATATTTATAACTTGTTTTATTATTTTGTTAATATTACAGGGTGATCAAGGAGGCGGTGATGCTTGATTAGTACCTGCTTTAGATTAGTTTTATAGTTATAATATAAGTTTGTACTTGTTTCATTCTTAGGATGTTTGTATATTGTTACTTAAACAATTTTAAAATGTTATTATATTTATTCAAAATCATATTGGTTTTGAATGGTTTATATTCTAGTTTAGTGTATGTGTTATATGATGGACGATGGATGTTTATATTGTTTGTGTATGCTGTTATTGTGTATGTATGTTGGGATAAAAGCAAGTACAAAGCAGTCTGAGTTTTAGGATTTATGCAAAAACAACAAGATTCTATTATTTTATTTTTTAATATTAGCGACCGCATGCGGTCGGCTGATTCGATCATTGACGACGTGAAACACGTCGACTTTGGACATATTATCTCGATTTCGACTTAGCGGCCGGATTTTGCCATTTCGATCACCGATATCGATGGCCGCTAAGAATCGATTGTCGCTAATAGTGGTCACGATGTGCATTTTAGCGACGATTTTGTGCTGACGCCTTATGCGACTGCGATCGGTCATGAGATAGATATCGTGACCACACTCGATCATACCGATAAGCGTCACGATAAGATTTTTTGTTGTAGTGTGACTTGGAACTTCTTACTTCAGTAGATTGATAGTTGTTGAGTTGTGATTGAGGCTACTTAGTTGCAGTTAAGCACTTATTCGAAAGAACTGAGTAGCTGAGCAAGCTTCCTCTTTTTCTCAGATCGTAGAGTTCAGCGTTGAGTGTTCTTGTTCGTTTTGTTTAGTACTTGCTTGCTTCTCTCATATATCTGTATTCCATATATATGTGATCTTTGAAATCTATCTGTTGAAGTCATCTGATGAAGCATTAAATGCGTTTGACATTTCTGAGCTTTGATGGAGACATTTCTGCACATCTTCTGAATTGCATTCTGGCCCACTGACACGGCAGACTGCTTTCTCACCTAACACCTAAAAAGGTGTTTTCCTCTGCCCAATGGTCCTTTTCTTATCTTCTTGAACACATTCCTTTTGATGAATACTAAGGATATCTTTTGTACCGTTGGGACTGGTGAGCGCTTAAACGTTTGAAACTCATTCCTCATTTATATGAATTTATCTCCAAACAGAAGATAGAGCTCGATGCTTCTGACACAAGAGAGATGAGACTCTATGATCCCTGTCGTGGTGTCTTGTCATATTTGTGCTTGGTCAGAACACTACGATTCCTTTCAAGAATTTGCACACTACGATCTTTGAATACTACATTCTTTGCTTGCTCGTCTTGCCGACTCTACGTTTCTGAAAGCACACTACGATCTCTGAGTTGGCTTCGTCAAACGTCTAGACCTCTCTACGATTTCTAGAGAGGCCCTTCAAGGCAGATACACTACGATTATCTTAGTACTACGATCCTGCCTTAGCTTCTGTATTTATTTGATCAGCCAGATAGACTACGATTCTCTTCAAGGCCTATCTATTTCTTTTTAGCCATAGATCAACCTAACATATTTGATCTCTTTATCTATACAAGTGAACATTAAAGACGAAGATCGACCTAACAATTTTGATCTATCATTGAGTCCTTGTATATATATTCCTTAAAGGACTTTACACATAATCATGAGCATTTTCATTAAACATCAAATCATAATAAGCATTCCTCCAACAATCTCCCCCTATTTGATGTTGACATAAACAATGAGATTTGTTGTCATGATTATTAAATTTTATATACAGTTGTAGTAAAGTAAACATGACTTAGTATTTCAGTGAGTAGCTGAAATTTCTAGAGAATAAGCATGAATTTATTGATGTTGTGGAGACCGATATTACATTTAAGATCAATACAACTTAGAATTCAACTTATCTCTATTTCTTTGGCCTTTTGCTTCTTGGAGGATTTGCATATTCCCCAGCTCTCCTTTTTCTGCTTGTTTCATCTCTTCTGGCCAAATCTTCCAGCTCACTTGGGCTTAGTCTGGGATTGTGATCATGCCTATTCATGAAGCAAGATCTCCAATTGGCATTCGTAGGCCTGTTGTTGTCACCTCATGAGAGTTGGTAGTTGGCCCTTGACTCCTTAATGGTTGAGCCATTAAAACTTCTTGTTGATCAGATCGTTGAGTCTGATAGCTGGATCGTGGAGTCTGTTGAGTGATTTACCTTGCAGGTGGGTTCCTCGAGGCTTGAGTTTGGAATTGTCCTCTGCCTCTGCCCTTGCCTCTCTGACCTCCCTGATCTCCTTTGCCTTTATTCTCCCCCTTTATGTTAGCATCAAGGGTTCGAATGTCATCTGATAGATAATTCAGTCCTTGAACAAGCTCGTTGAGCTGACTCTTGGTCTGAGCAATGTCATCTCTATTTTCTTCGATCAGAGCTTCAGACCTAGCTTCCCATTGCTTTGAAGGATGGATAGAATGTTGTGCATTTTCTTTGGCCATTCTTGACATAGAATTGTTGAAATTTTTTTGATGATCGTAGATTGAGGAAGCTTTCAATCATGCATTGATTTTGAGTCTCTTGGTTGACCTGTAGGATTAGGTAGCTTCTTTGTGGTTCTTGGCTGCCTGAAAGTGAATATCATCCTTGTCTTTTATGCTCTGAAGCATTTCTTTGAGGATCTCTTTGAGTGTTTTAGAGAGATCAGAGCTTAGAGAGCTTGGGAAATTGTTTGCAGCATTGATCATGGATGCTAATCTTAGCTGAATGAGTGCAGTGTGATCCTCAAGACATTCATCAAGTTCCTTGACCACTTTCTTAGATATTTCTGATAAATCAGTTTTGGTGGGCAGCTCTGACATAATTTCGTCCAGTGTGGAAAATTTTGAGAAGGGAGGAGGTTTTCTTTTGAATTTATCTTGCAATGAGGAGAGGGCAAGATCAAGATTGAAACATTCATTTCTAGAGGAAGAGTGAATATCTGATGGAGGGGCCTAGGTTTGGATGTTGAAGCTTGGTGACTCTACGATTTGAGGTCGATACTCTACCGAGGGGCTAGAGTCAGTGATCGTAAAGATGGTAGGATGTGGGAGCATTAAGGAGTCGATCTTATTTGGTTCCTCAGTTACAGAATTTTGGGATTCTGCAACTGGAAATTGATTCAGTGGATGAAGAATCACTTCCAACCATTTTGGGAATTCATAAAATTGATTAAATGAGGATGATGGCAAGTGAATAACTATGAAGAGAGTTGGGATAGATAGTACCTCAAGTTTATTCTTTGAGGAAGAATTGTTGGTGAGAAGCTTTTTGGCAAAATTGAATCTCCCTGGGAATACATTGGCTAGTACTGAGATAGCCGGATACTCTTTGAAACCCCAGAATATGTGATCCCAAGAGTTCAGAATTTGAGCTTGGTGGAAAGGTATCATAGGAAGATATGCAAATAATTGCTCATAGTTGACTCTTCTGTGCCCATCAATGCCTACAGCTATGATCTCGACTTCATCATCTTCTTCTTTGTTTTCACTGGAGGATTTCATTATGTCAATGGCCTCATGATGTTCTGGCACTGGTTCCTCATCATCTCCTGCAGGAGACTCTTTTTCTATTATGGAGGTGTCATGATCCTCCCCCTCAGCTTGATCATCCTTTTGTAAGGTGAATAGCTCCCCCTCAACTGGAGCATCTTCTTGCATGAGATCTTCAGTCATCTCCCCCTCAGCAGGAGCTCTTTCTATCATCTCCCCCTAAATAGGTGTATCTTCTATCATCAGATCCTCAAGTATCTCCCCCTCAGTTGGAGCTTTGACTGTTTGGCTTTCATTTGCTGGTTCCTTTTCAGTAGGCAATTCCTTTTCTTCCTTCTTTAGTGCTTTCTCATTGACAAGAATATATTTCTTGACCAGTTTCCTTCTTGGCTTTTTAGGCTGAGCCACAGCCTCAGGACTTTCTTCAGTTTTATACTTCTGATCAATTAAAATGTTTGTTGCAGCTACTTCCTTGTTTTGTCTGGTTTCTACGTTCGGCAAAGACTCGACGATCGAAGAGATTAATGGCCTTTTGGTCTTGTGGCAGATTTTATTCTTTTTCAGCAGCTGAGATATGGTTTCTCTATCTTCTTCTGCCTCAGCCTACTGTTACTTCCTTCTTAGGATCGGCAAAGTCTCAATGTCTAAGGACTTTGTGGGCTTATTGGTAGTGGATCCTTGAGGTTCTTCTGTATTTCTAGTTTTTAGCTTCCTTTTCCCTTTGCTTTTTCTGATTAAAGCAATGGGTTCTTCCTGGTTAGCTTCTTCTTCTTCTTCTTCTTCTTCAGTTTCTTTGACAACTGACGTGTTCCCTGGCATTCCTGATTCCTTTATTTCACAAGTTCTTCTACTGGATTCAGACATCATCTTCACATTTTCAGCTAGATTCCTTTTCCAGTTTTCAAATAATTGCTAGGTCATTCGTCGATTTGGATTAATGGCTTCTCCTTCATCATCCTCGATTAAGTCACCAAGAGCAGCCTGTAGGATAATGCTTATAAATCCTTCGTAGAGCATCTTCTATGAGCTCTTTGTTTTCTTTGGGTTGATCAACCACTTCCCAATCCATTCAAGTAATAGAGCCCCATAGTTAAGTTGTATTTTATAACATATGGCAGTCATGAGTTTAAGTTGTACCTCATTCACAGAGTCATGACCTGAGCTCTTACAACATATACATTTTTCAATAATATCAGCTAGAAACTCATACCTCTGTGGAAACTCTTTCTTTTTGTATCCTTTGACAGAGGGTGATTTCTTGTGATGCATCTTCTTGAGACCTTTATGGAAGTCTATGCCATCTAATGACGGATACCCTTCAGATTTGAGGCCTGGGGTTAAATTGATGTCCTCAGCCTTTAGTCTGATTTGGACGTTCCTGACTTTCGCAGTGATGGTGTTGTTTTCAAATACTCCATTATTGTAGAATTCTTTTACCAGCTTTGGGTAGATCAATGTGTCCGTACACAGGGCTTCTTCAAGGCCTGCCTTCTTTAGTAGCGATAACGTCTTGTGAAATTGAGTTTCAACTGATTTAAACTCGTCAAAACAGAGTCTGTAGCCGGAGATAACACTGGAAGCTGCAATTGATTTCTTTGCAGGAAGTGAAACTGACTGAGCTTGCTACTGATTTAGGGTTTCTGCTTGAGAGAGGAAGAGAGAGATGATCTTTTGAACTTCAGATTTCAAAAAGACGTTTTTATTTGTACTTGTAATTTCCCTCTCTCTATTTTGATTAGTGGGATAGGTGTCGAATTTTGCTTGGCTCTCATTTAATTTTTTGGAGAAGGATTGTAGTGAATTTCCTTAACTTCTCTCGAGCTAATTTATTCTTTTGGGACTACGATCGTTGAGATGGTCCTTGGAATCGTCGAGTCTGTTCTACCATCATTGAGTCATGTAGCATTCTGTGGGCTCGAGTCAGAAGCGTAGAGTCTGAACTGCGATCATTGAGTCTGACTAACAATCATTATGTCTGAGCTGAACAAGTCCTTGTGATGATCTTTTTAACTTAGCATTCTTCTTAGATTAAGGTAGCTCAGGAAGGGCCAACCTCATTGATTGGATTAAGGGTCAGGTTTGTCCCTGAGGTGCTTATCAGAGAGATTGCTTTGATTTATGCTTGATCATCATAGGGTGCTCCTTTGGTTTTGTTGATGTAGCTCTGCTGTTGTTGAGTCTGCACTACGATCGTTGATTCTGTTCAGCGTTCGTTGAGTTTTATAACACTTTGGCTCTACGATCGTTGACTTCCTTTGATCATGTCTTTGATTTCGAACATAGCCTTTACGGTTAGCACAAACTAAAGCACAATTTTTTCATGTTTGCAAGTTAAGCATGCCTAGCTCACTTATCAATTTATTGAATCTGGATTCATCTAGTGGCTTTGTAAAAACATCAGCAAGTTGATTTTCAGTAGGGATATATTGTAAAGATATAGTTCCATTTTGTACATGATCCCTAATGAAGTGATACCTTATTTCTATATGCTTAGTCCTATAATGCATGACAGGATTATGAGTTATAGCAATTACACTTGTGTTATCACAATGAATAGGTATGGATTTGAATTCAAACCCATAATCTGCTAGCTGATTTTTCATCCATAGGATCTCGAGCAATATCGCCGGCGTGAAAGAATGTATTAAACTTCTGCGGTTGAGGTGATCTTGAGTTTTGCTTCTTGCTAAACCGGGACACAAGTCCATTACCTAGTAGTTGACAAGTGCCACTGGTACTTTTTTCTATCTATTTTGCACCTACAAAATCAAAGATCATCGTGTGTATCTGTTAGCTCAAATGAGGATTCCTTGGGATACCAAAGCCCCAAGTGGGGTGTACCCTTGAGGTACCTGAAAAGCCTTTTTACAATAGTTAAATGAGATTCTTTATAACAAGACTGAAATCTAGCACAAATGCATGTTGCAAACATTATATCTGGTCTACTGGCAGTAAGATATAAAAGAGAGCCTATCATACCTCTGTATTAAGTTATATCAATACTTTTACCTTTTTCATCTTTGTTAAGCTTGGTTGCAGGAGCAATTATGGTTTTCATGGGAGAGGTTGATTCCATGCCATACATTTTGAGTAAGTCTTTAATGTACTTGGCTTGGTTTATGAAAATTCCTTCATCAGTCTGCTTTACTTGCAGTCCAAGAAAGAAGTTCAGCTCACCCATCATGCTCATTTCAAATTTTCTCTGCATAAGCTTGGAGAATCTCTTGCATAACTTTTCATTAGTAGAACCAAAGATAATATCATCAACATTGATTTGAACTAATAGGACCTTATCTTTATGCTTTCTAAGAAACAGTGTGGTATCTACTCTACCTCTAGTGAATCCATTTTCAATAAGAAAGTTAGTGAGTGTTTCATACCATGCTCTAGGTGCTTGTTTAAGACCATATAAGGCTTTGTCAAATCTAAAGACATAATTAGAAAGAGATGGATTGATGAAACACGGAAATTTTCTCACATAGACTTCTTCTTGAAGTTCACCATTCAAGAATGCACTTTTAACATCCATCTGGAAGACTTTGAACTTCACGTGAGCAGCAAAGGCAAGGAATATTCTGATGGCTTCTAGTCTGGTAATAGGTTCAAATGTCTCATCATAGTCAATGCCTTCTTCCTGAGAGTAACCCTTGGCCACTAGTCTAGCCTTATTCCTGGTTATCACCCCATCTTCATCCATCTTGTTTCTGAAGATCTACTTGGTTCCAATTACAGGATGATTCTTTGGTCTTGGAACCAATCTCCATACTTTGCTTCTCTCAAACTGATTAAGTTCTTCTTGCATGGCCTCTATCTAGCTGGAGTCTTCCATAGCATCCTCTATCTTCTTCGGTTCTATTTGAGATAGAAAGTTTAGATTGAAGCATTCATTTTGAGTAGCAACTCTTGTTTTGACTCTTGCATTCGGATCTCTAATGATTAGATCTTGAGTGTGATCTCTTGCTCATCTGCTTCCTGTTGGAACATTCGTTCTTATGCCTTTTTGTCTTAGATCTTCAAGATCTATTTCTTCTTCTTGATGTGGAGGCTCGTTATCTGGCATATGCCTCTCTATGATCTCATTCCCCTGCTCAACAATTTCGCTGTTTGGTACTACGATCGTAATATTGAGCTCGACAACCTTGTACGTAGTGTCTGAACTATTAGTCATACTGTCTTGAGGCGTTATTTTGTCTAAGTCTGTTTCATCAAAGATGATGTGAATCGAGACTTCAACACTCAGTGTCTTCTTGTTGAACACTCTGTAGGCCTTACATACATGGCATATCCAAGAAAGATTCCTTCATCCGATTTTGGTTGAAACTTTGTTAAATCGCTTTCCATTGTTAAGAATGTAGCATGCTTTTCAAGACATGAAAGTAGTTGACACTAGGTTTTCTTCCTTTCCACAGTTCATAGGGAGTTTTCTTAATCGTAGAGTGTATGGTGATCCATTACGAGTATAACATGCGGTGTTGACTTCACTACACCGTAAGTACTCAAAAGCGAGATGAGCTATCGCTAGTAGAGTCCTTCCAAACCTCTATTAATGTCCTGTTTTTCTTTCAAAGAACTCCATTTTGTTGAGGAGTTCGTGGGGTGAGAAGTTGTGACTGATGCCATTGTTAGAGCAGAATTGGTCCATTTCTGAGAAGTCGAATTCTCTACCATGATCACTCCTTATAGCCTTGATTTTCTCTCCTTTTTCGTTCATCACAAGCTTGAACATTTTGATCAGGTGGGAGCTTGTCTCCTCTTTTGAGGTTAGAAAGAACACCCATGTAAATCTGGTGAAGTCATCGACTACGACTAGAGAGTATCTCTTTCCTCCAAGGCTTGTTGTTGGAATTGGCCCAAAAAGATCCATGTGTAGCAGCTGCAAAGGCTTGTCAATTGAATTGACAGTTTTGCTCTTGAATGTGCTTCTGGTCTGCTTCCCAAGTTGACAGACATTGCAAGGCCTTTCTTTAATGAAGTTGAACTTTGGTAGGCCTGCAACTAGATCTTTTGAAGCCAATTTGGATATACTTTTGAAGTTGAGATGAGATAATCTACGATGGCTTAGCCAGCTCATTTCTTCAGATGCTTTAGCAAGAAAGCATATTGTCTCTTCTGAACTCAGTTTTCCAAGATTTACTGTGTAGACATTTCCTTCTCTTGTTCCGGTTAGCTTTACAGTGGATGTCTTCAGGTCTAGGACATGACATTGATTGTTGAGAAATGTTACTTGATGACCTTTGTCGCAGAGTTGGCTAATGCTTAGAAGATTGTGTTGTAGTCCTTCCACATAGGCCACTTTGCTGAAGGATACCGCACCATTTCTAGCTGAGCCACAGCCTCTTGTCTTGTCAGAGCCATTATCTCCAAAGATGACCGAGGGACCCTCCTTCTCTATGTAGTTAGACAGAAGGGCTTTGTTCCCAGTCATGTGTCTTGAACATCCACTATCCAGATACCAGGTTGTGTTCATGGAGCTCTCTTCCTAAGGTAACATTAAACCTTCATTTTGGTACCCATACTTGCATGGGTCCTATTATGTTAGTACCCTTGGGGACCCAAATCTGCTTGATTTTGGGTCTCATATGCATGAAATTATAATGACAATTTGCACTGAGCTCATTTGCCTGTCTCAAGAGCTTATTCTCAGCTTCAAACTTGGAGAGAGAATCAGTACTGAGAAGAGCTGTTTCCAGTTCCTCTTGAACCTTTTCTTTCTCCTTTTGAAGAAATGAATAGTTTTTAGATAGGACTCTAAACCACTTCATGTATTGGTGCAGATCAGATGTTATGCCGTGTAATGCAGTTCTAAGGTCATCAATATCTACATCAGGAGAGTTGAAGTCAAATACCTCGTCGATACTTACTTCATGTATGTTGGAGTTCTTCTTATCCCTTGCATTTTTGTCCATCAGGCAGAGATTAGCCATTTGAGGATCTTCATCGTCTCCAGATTCTGGAGTTGAGTCATTATCAGAGTCACTCCACGATCCTCCAGCTACAAGGCCTTTGTCTTTCTTTACTGGCCTTTTGTTGCCTTTGTATTCCTTCTTTGCATGTGATTTCTTTTTGAGTTCTTTTCTGAGAGGTTTGTTGCAGTTAGCAATAAAGTGACCAGGTTTCTTGCAGTTGTAGCATAGGTCATTCATTTGCTCCTGGCTGTTGTAGTTGCCAACTTTCTTTGGCTTGCTGGTTCTGCCTTGTCTCATGAATCTTCTTAGTCTTTTAACTAGCATTGCAAAGTCCTCATCATCATCTTCATCGTAGTCTGAATCAACTTCAATGTTGACTTTGGAGGTGTTCTCAATTACTTTGAGAGCAACACCTTTATCCTTCTTTCTTCCTTTAGACAACGTTTCTGCTCGTTGTGTCAGCTCCAATTCGTATGTTAGGAGGTTGCCATATAGCTGTTGAACAGTCATTTCATGTAGATTCTTTGATTCTCTAATAGCAGTGGTTTTGGCATCCCACTTGCTTGGTAGGGCTCACATGAACTTTATAATCAGATCTTTGTTTGGATAGATCTTTCCATAGGCTCATAGAGAGTTGAGCAGAATATTGAATCTCTCGTATGTGGCAGTGACGTTCTCTCCTTGAACGTAAGCAAACATCTTGTATTATTGAGTCAAGAGAGATTGTTTGTTTTCTCTGACTTCTTCTGTCCCTTCATGTATAATGCGGAGTGCTTCCCAAACCTCCTTTGTTGTTTTGCAGTTGACCATATTTTCAAACAGATCATCTTCCAATGATTGGAATAAGATGTTTTTTGCCTTTTTGTTAAGCTGGATAGCTCTCTTCTCATTCTCTGTCCATTCTCCTTCGACCTTGATCTGAACTCTGTTTGGGTCATCTGTAGTTGGTGCAAACTTTGTAGGAACGTAGGGCCCATTTTGAACAGTTTCAAATAGATCTTCATCTATTGAATCCATGTAGGCTTGCATCCTAACCATCCAGTTAGCGAATTTATCTTTGTTGCACATGGGTGGCTTGCTGCCTCCTCCAGTCTTTGATTCGCTTGGTAAGTGTGCCATTGGATCTACTTAAGCTTTGTAGGCTATGTAATAGAACCTGCTCTAATACCAATTGTTAGTTCCCGGAGGAACAATAGTTATCTAGAAGGGGGGTTGAATAGATATTAAAAACTTTTCTTTGATTAAAGACTGTTTTGATAAAGCTTTTAAGCACAGCGGAATTATTGTTTCTTTGAAATCCCTTTTAGATAGCAATTTAAAGAGAGAAAGGCTGTTATAGCCGTTATAACAGTTATAAATAGACACAGTTGTTTTTAAGTGGTTCGGAGCACTCAAAACTCCTAGTCCACTCCTCTACTCCTTGAGTAGGAAATCCACTAAGGATGTCTTTTACACTTTCTGAATCTCACAAATTCCTTCTAGACCAGCAGTCTAGGCACTTCTAAGTTCACTCTTGAACTCTTCAAGTCCAGCAGACTTAGTTCTTCACAGTTCACTTAGAACTCTTGAAGTCCTTCTGACTTGGAACTTCTTACTTCAGTAGATTGATAGTTGTTGAGTTGTGATTGAGGCTACTCAGTTGCAGTTAAGCACTTGTTCGAAAGAACTGAGTAGCTGAGCAAGCTTCCTCTTTTTCTCAAATCGTAGAGTTCAGCGTTGAGTGTTCTTGTGCATTTTGTCAGTACTTGCTTGCTTCTCTTATATGTCTATATTCCGTATATATGTGATCTTTGAAATCTATCCGTTGAAGTCATCTGATGAAGCATTAAATGCGTTTGACATTTCTGAGCTTTGATGGAGACATTTCTGCACATCTTCTGAATTGTATTTTGGCCCACTGACACGGCAGACTGCTTTCTCACCTAAAACCTGAAAAGGTGTTTTCCTCTGCCCAATGGTCCTTTTCTTATCTTCTTGAACACGTTCCTTTTGATGAATACTAAGGATATCTTTTGTACCATTGGGACTGGTGAGCGCTTCAACATTTGAAACTCATTCCTCATTTGTTTGAATTTATCTCCAAACAGAAGATAGAGCTCGATGCTTCTGACACAAGAGAGATGAGACTCTACAATCCATATCGTGGTGTCTTGTCATATTTGTGCTTGGTCTGAACACTACGATTCCTTTCAAGAATTTGCACACTACGATCTTTGAATACTACGTTCTTTGCTTGCTCGTCTTGCCAACTCTACATTTTCGAAAGCACACTACGATCTCTGAGTTGGCTTCGGCAAACGTCTGGACCTCTCTACGATTTCTGGAGAGGCCCTTCAAGGCAGATACACTATGATCATCTCAGTACTACGATCCTGCCTTAGCTTCTACATTCATTTGATCAGCCAGATAGACTACGATTCTCTTCAAGGCCTATCTATTTCTTTCTAGCCATAGATCAACCTAACATATTTGATCTCTTTATCTATAAAAGTGAACATTAAAGACGAAGATCGACCTAACAATTTCGATCTATCACTAAGTCCTTGTACATATATTCCTTGAAGGACTTTACACATACTCATGAGCATTTTCATTAAACATCAAATCACAATAAGCATTCTTCCAACAGCGTTTACAATATCGCACTTGTACCCGCATATGATCTTCTACTCAATGCGTCAGCTACCACGTTCATTTTTCCAGGATGATATTGAATAGTATGATCATAATCTTTCAACAGTTCGAGCCAACGTAGTTGTCGCATGTTGAGTTCCTCTTGAGTGAAGAAATATTTGAGGCTTTTATGATCCGTATAGATCTCCCCTTTCTCCTCATATAGGTAATGCCTCCAAATTTTAAGTGCGAAGACAACAGCTGCCAACTCTAGATCATGAGTAGGATAATTCCTCTCATATTCTTTGAGTTATTGAGAGGCATAGGCTATGACTTTCCCATGTTGCATGAGAACACATCCTAACCATTTGCCCGAAGCATCACTGTAGATGACAAATCCCTCCAAGCCAGATGGTATTGTCAGAACAGGTGCTGAAATGAGTCTCCTCTTGAGTTCTTGAAAACTCTTCTCACATTCGTCGCTCTAACCAAATTTTGTATCTTTCTGAGTCAGTTGAGTTAATGGAGTAGCAATTCGAGAAAATCCTTCCACGAATCTCTGATAATAACCAGCTAAGCCTAGAAAGGTACATACTTCGGTCACTGTCTTAGGTTGCTCCCAGCTTTGGATTGCTTCAATCTTTGCTAGGTCAACAGATATTCCGTGATTTGATATCACGTGCCTAAGGAATGCTACTTCCACAAGCCAGAACTCGTATTTCTTCAACTTGGCATATAGCTTGTTCTCACGAAGCTTTTGGAGTATCAACCTCAAGTGTTGCTCATGATCTTCACGGCTTTTGGATTATATGAGGATGTCATCAATAAAGACAACCACAAAATAATCCAAATATTCCTTGAATACTCGGTTCCGCATATCCATGAAGGCAACAATAACATTAGTCAATCCAAAAGACATGACTAGGAGTTTATAATGCCCGTACCGAGTTTTGAAAGTCGTCTTTGGAATGTCATCAGTTTTAATCTTCAATTGGTGATATCCGGAACGAAGATCAATCTTTGAAAAGAATTTGGCACCTTGCAACTGGTCAAACAAGTCATCAATACGAAGTAACGGGTACCTATTTTTGACAGTGACATGGTTTAACTCCCGATAATCAATACAAAGTCGCATACATCCATCTTTCTTCTTCACGAATAGAACATGAGCACCCCAAGGAGACGTACTAGGACGAATGTGTGATGGCCCCAAATCCATGTATCTTCCAACCCGACAGATGGTGCTACACGGTACTACCATTCACACATACATTCAATTGAAAAGCCTCAATAGAACGAATATGTCTTCTATATAATCAAAAAAATAATATTAACATTTCCCCAGGTTCTTTATAACCAATACATTTATTCTTGTCATAATATCAAATATATTACAATCATTCACCCTATACTATTACATAAGTATTCTAAGGGTTCGTCTTTGCCTTGCCCTTATCCTTGTCGGAGCCTTCGGTCCGTTTGATCTTAGCTGTGTTCATATGGTTCAAGCAAGAGTGAGCATGACTAGCTCAGTAAGTACAACATTTCTAATAAACAATATGCTTGAAACATAGGAATCATATATCTTCAATAACTGAACAATAGTTATGAAGTACCATCGATAAATCAAAATAGCACTTCTTTTCTTTCAAAATGTTTTACAACAATAATATTCAGTAAAACATCAATTTCGGTCCAAGACCTTGAGCATTTCATAAGTTCTTTGAAAAGAACGTCTCGGCACTAAGTCCATAAGTCCGACATTTCTTACGAGCACGTCTAGGTGATCAGCCTATAGTACTCTATGTTGATCAACATTACATTCATTAAATGTATGTACGTTTAAGTTGTGGCAACCTCACATGCCTGTCGTTTGATGACAAAACATTTTCAGCATACTCAGTCTTCGTTTGAAAACCACACCAATATAGCTTGGTAAAACATTGACCATACGTTGATACAACATAATATAAGTCTAGCTGAAAGAGTTGGCTTTAACTTCATCATACAATACTTCATGTGTAAGAGTTCATGAATTACAAAGCTTGTCTAGATTGAACTGGAACAAGGACTAGAATACTTGCCTTTAGCGTCTGTTAAAGTTATAACACGTTCTCGTTTAAGTCTTTAAGTCTCTATAGTAAATGATAACATCACATAACACATTAGGTCATGAATGAAAATACATAATTCCTAATGAATCTTACCCTTCTTCTCAATCTAATTATAACTTAGATTTGTTATTATTGGTTCTGGCTCTTCGTTACGTCGTTCTTATCTTCACATTTTGTTCATGTTTGATTACTTATCTTTAACCTTTAGGTAACATAATTAAGGTTTAACAATACCTTACAATGCTTTATTAAGTTCCTTAGTTCATTACTAATGAGTTACCATTCAGCTTGTACTTGTAAACTTTCTTCTCTCTGCTGAAACCTAGAAATTTGGAAATTTACACCCTTCCTTCTCTCTGTCGTATGTCTTGCATTGAGTTAGCGATACCTAGCAGCGGCTCTAGGCATTGTGGCGCCACACATTACTCTCTCGATCGGCATACCGGCATGACTCTGCAGTAGGTATGTGCACTCTATATAGTGTTGCAGCGCCACCAATATACATTGGGTTGGCGCCGCGGTGCCAACTCTGTGCACCAGAAAATTTTTACAGACTTTTAACTTTGCGAATTTTCTGGACTCGTAACTTCTTCGTTATAAGTCCGAATTGGCTCATTCAAGAGCCTACAGTTCATAAATTACATACTCTACGCGTTCATGCAAGAATTTTATCTATTTAACTTTGTTTGCTAAAAATTCACCTATTAGTTCATTTTTAACAAAAACGGTAAATGTTCGTGAACGTTCAACACTCATTTTTTCGTTCTAAGTCGGAATCCGGTCATTTTCTAGTCCGCAACTCTATAATGCCAAATATGACTTGTCTCCATCGAAATCAAACGTTTTTGAGTTCAAACACAAAATTCGACTTCCATTTTGAGAATTTCACGAATTCGACGATTATCATCCAATCGTGTGAATTCCGGAAAAACTTCATTACTAATGATTTGATCATCGTTCTAAATGGATTCTAGCCATTATATGAACATTTCAAACTACATAGTACATCAACTTATTTTTAAGCTAGGTTTTGGTTTATTCTTCATAAGTTCATAACTTCATAACTTATAAACTACAAGTTTTCATTCCTTATGAATTATTATAGATTTAAGTCCTTTACTCAACATTCTCACATCTTTTCAAACATACTAACTTCATATGGCAAACCTATGACAAGTTCATCATAAGTTCTTCATAAGTTTATAACTTATTTAGGTTCAAGTTACTTATTCATGACTTAATTGGCTTAAGTTCATTGCTTATTTACTTCTTATGATTGCTTAGCATACATGATCATCACTTCTCTATCAAGCTATCATGGTAGAGATAGAAGAATATAGGATAAGAGTCTTACCCTTAATGAACTAGTCTTCTTTTTCTTTGAAAATCTAACAAAGGATGTTTTGACTTATATGTGTTTATTCTCTCTAACCAATAAGTTACTCTATGTTGGATGAAAGTTAACAATCCAACAAATGAAATTGTAATCTTGCTATTTATAGAAGTCTTCAAGTTAGGGCATTATGGTCATTAGAACATCCCACCTCCTTACTATTCATTTCTTAATCCCTCAGTTTACTTGCTACGTACAACTTTTGCTTAGCCATTACAATTGTTTCTTGGTCACCACAACAAAGTCTTGGTCACCAAGTTCACCCATGGGTTGTCCCATGGATCCTAATTAACTAATGGATCATTACTTTAAGCTTACTTTAATGTCAAAGCTTATTGTTGGACTTGGATTTAGTTTGTTTAACTTAAGCTTTGGGCTTCATATTAACCAATACTTGGGCTAATCCTTACCACAACTTGGGCTTTCCCCTTAATGCATATTGGACTTGCACTTCATACAAGATCCATCATTCCATTCCCTTTTTGTCTTGAATCCTTAACGTTCTTAATTTAAGTCCGCATGCAAAATATTACTTTTTCCATACTTAGATTATTATTACATAATCCATCTTACCTCGATATTATAACGTTACGTATTTCTCAGAAGTTCAAAAATAATTCCCGAGCGGAAATTGATGAATAGTGTTTTTTCAAAAAATTTCTTGAAAAACTTTTTATTTTCGTCTTGGAAATTCAAACACTTTAATTCCTTCACGTAGTTAAAATACTATGACGTTCTGACATTTCTAGGTTATAGAACAACATTCATCTTACTAACACATAATAATAAATAATATTATTTCATTCATTATTAAGAGTATTTACAAAAGGTTTGATTTTCCGGGGCGTTACAGAATGAAACCGATGTCTAACAATTCCTGCAGTTGGGTCTTTAACTCCTGAAGTTCAATAGGAGCCATTCGATATGGGGCTTTGGAAATGGGTTTTGTACCGGGTTCAAGGTCGATATAAAATTCAATTTCTCGCTCTGGGGGTAGGCCAGGAAGTTCTTTAGGGAATAAGTCAGGAAATTTATTACTAATAGAAATATCATTCAAAACTGACGTATTTTTTTTTAAATCCATGACATGAGCTAAGAAAGCTTGACATCTATTTTTCAATAAATGAATAACTTTATGGCTTGAGATGACAGTGATTGATTTTAATGGTTTGGTTGCTTGAATTCGCATAATAGGTTGGTTAGGAATATGAAAGCTAACAACCTTACGAAAAATAATCAATTTTTGCATGATGAGTAGTTAACAAATCAATCCCTAGAATTACGTCAAATGAAAGTATTTTCAATGAAATAAGATCGACAGGTAATGTGAGGGTACCGATTTGAACCAAAAAAGACTTATAAACAGTGGATGTAATGAAGGTTTCTTCCAATGGAGTTTCAACAGATAAGTCAAAGTCCTAATTTCTCCGGAGTCAAATTTAAACGTTGAGCGCAAGTAGGAGAAATAAAAGAATGGGTAGAACTGATATCAAGTAAGGTATAAACTTCGCTAGAGTTTATGATAAGCTTACCCGTGATGACCTCATTCGGGTTCCTTGCTTTCTGGGAGGTTACGACAAACGCTCTCCCTTGAACTACTAGTTTTGACTTTTCTGGAACGGCCTTTGGTGCCTCCATCCCAACTGGACTTGGCTTCCCTGAATGACAAAATCGAGCTAGGTGACCTTCTCTTCCACAATTGTAACACGTTTTGGACTGTTGCGCACAGTTTGAACTGATATGTCCCTCCCCTCCGCATTTGAAACATATGATAGGTGGTCGCTCTCCTTCCTTAACAACAGGTGCTGATGCTGATGTCTTTTCATCATTGTTGAATCTCCTCTTCTTGAAATGTCCACTTTTATTGTCTTAGCCATGATTACCACCGAAGTGGTTACCATTTTTGGCATGTTGATTCCCTCCACGTTTGTTGTCACCGCTTCGATGACTGCTACCACTGGTATTATCGACTTGTCGGCTGCTCTCTCTTGGTTGGGATGACTTATTATTGCACTCCAATAACTGAGCCCTATTTACAACATCTGAATACAAACATAGTGTATGAGAGATAAGGTATTGTCCTATCTCGGGTTCCAAACCTCTTAGAAACATCCGCGTCATTTTCTCTTCGTTATCAACTAAGGGGAATAAACAGGGACAACTTCGGCAAACTTGGCCCAGTCTTTGCGACACGGGCCATATATTATTTTGCTCCAGCTTGATGAACTCTACCTCTTTCATATGACAAATACTTTCGGGAAAGTACTTGTCGTTGAACAGTTCTTGGAACTTCTCCCAAGACATTTTGAGTGCGATAGGCTAGGTACGCTTTATAGATTCCCACCAGTAATCTGCCTTGCCTCGAAACATGGAGGTGGAAAAGGGAACCTTTTGCTCCTTGGAGCATCCCAAGACATCAAATATCTTGGTGATCTGCTTTATCCACGTCTCCGCCTTAAGTGGTTTTGGCTCTCTCAAAAACTCCGGTGGTCCCAGCTCTTTGAAGTGCTTAGCGGTGACCATCCGAGAGTTGCCGGTGTTTCCACCTGCATTTTGGACAGGAGCCGCTCTCGCCAGATGTTGCATGAATTGCATAAAGCCTTTGAACATCCCATTGTTCATCATTTGATCGGTGTTGTTGTTTACCTGAGGATTATTGTCTTCCTGTTGCACATTATCCTGGGTATTGATCTGTGGTGACTCAACGGTCTCCTGTGCTCCATTGCTATTCTCAACATTCTCGGATGTTATTTTTAAATACTGCCACAAAACAAGGGTTAATTGACATACCACATATTATTCCTATACATTGATCGACTAATTAAATACCAATTAAACTTAGATAAGTTATACTAGCGAAGGAATTCCCCGTTTCTCCCCTCCTAGTTCTTGTCTCACATCTCAGCCAGGGATCATATCCCTAAGCTTTGATACCAACTGTGACGCCCCCAAAATAGTTATACATCACCCATCTTGAGTCGCCAAATACATGGTACAAAATTCAAATACAACTTAACAATACAACTGTTGTGTAATATACGACAAAACATAAACTAAGAGTTTTAATATGAATATTGTCTTCTAGACAGTATTCAAACTCAAATGGAGTCCTCAATACATTTATTATCACACTATTTCATAGAATAGTGAGGACTACTAATGCAAACATCTGGACAGTCACTCCGTTCCCCGACTAGTCCCGGCTACGTTCTCATTTCCTTAAGAGAATAATGAAAGAAAAAGGGTGAGCTCAACTAGCCCAGTAAGAAATATTATGACTAAGATAATGTATAATAATTTATCGTTAGCCTTCATCAGTGTTAAACTGATAAAATATAACAAACATCAAGTTTAACTGTAGCGGAACAAGCAATCCATTAGAAGAGTCAAGTAGAGCATGATATCTACTATCTTTTATGATTTAAAAGGTTTTTCATCAATTTTATCGCTGAGACTCAGCTTAATAAATAATCCACATCATCGAATCACCCTTGCACTACGGCCAAGGATATTCATTAGTATCACGACCACGAATTATTCATGCACTACGAGCCAAGGATATTCGTGTATTCATCAATGGTCATGATCATGCCAACAACTATCCATCAATGCACTACGGGTCAATGAGGACTTTTACCACATCATGTTTAACATTACAGTCATGATTATACCGAATAATCCCTGGTCATAATCATACCAAGTCCATCTATGCACTACAGGGCACATATGACTTTCAACATAATATAAGCATGAGGATGATGACAATGATATAAGAACTCAATTAAAAAAAAAGCAAAGGATAAATTTTTAAAGATTTATAATTTAATTTATCCAGAATTCAATAATGTCCAAATTGTCAACATGATACTGCTTTGTGGATTAAAATTCAAGAATAATATTGTATCAAAAATGATTTGGATGGAAAAGAAATCATTTTTTTTGTCATAAATAGTACCCTGGGTGAATAGTAACCGAGTGAATAGTACCCCATGAATAGTACTTAGGGAATAGTAATCCCGTGAATAGTACTCCGGCATGAAAAAGTTAAAACTTATCAAGAATGCTCAGAATAATATTTTCATAAAAAGATACTCGATAAAGCGCAAATATCAAGGATATTCTACTAATTTCATGGAGTATAGATGCCAAAACTTTAACAAAATGAGTATAAAATTCAAAATCTGAAACAAAATAATATTACTTACATACTATAGAGTATGGAAGAAAATATTATTTCAAGCGAATATTGAACAAAAATAACATCCCTTACCTTGAATAGAAGAGTATTCCAACTGGTATAGCGGGGATATTCTTGAAGAAAACTTTCATTGTTTTTTATGTTCAAAGCTTTCTAAAACTCAAAAGAAATACGCTCAATATTATAGAAGAAGAATTCTCTAATTCTGGTGTGTTTTTCAATTCTAACTAAGCATCCTATTTATAGGAGAATGGAAGGGATACTATTTGGATGCACAGTGAGGGGAAAGTTCACGGGCGACGTTCGGCCGAATTTTCTAAAAATTTTGATTTTACTATGCTTTACTATGCAATAAAATATTCTAATAAAACAAAAACTTTTAAATATAATATAATATATATATATATATATATATATATATATATATATATATATAACATGTGCCCATTATGTAAATTCACAGGATGACTTCCGTGATTCCCCAACTCCCCCCACTTTATATATCGACATCCTTAATATATATATATATATATATATATATATATATATATATATATATATATATATATATCTAATCTGATCGGTGAGGGCTCCTTACTTTGTTAAATGCGAGTTTTTTTTTTTTTTTTTAAAACAACTAATTTTTTTTTTAATATTTTATGGAATCGAATTTTTCCATAATACAATATTTTAGGCGTGATTTGGATACCTATACCAAAAAATGTATGTATAGTATGCATGAGACACATTTTGTTATACGTATCCAAATCACATCCAAAACACCTTGTATTATGAAAAATTTCGATTTCATAAAATATTAAAAAAAATTAGTTGTTTTAAAAACAAAAAAAAAAAGTCCGCATTTTAACAAAGTAAGGAGCCCTTACAGAATCGGGACGTATATATATATATATATATATATATATATATATATATATATATATATATATATATATATATATATATATAACAAAAAAAACTTATAAAATATAATTATATATATACTAGTTTCCTTACTTTCACGTAACTCGCCCTCCCCCCAATCCCATTTTCATTTTTTCTTCCGTGGGCCCCACATATGGCCCCACCTTTATTATATTAAATAATTTTCTACCGATTATTTTGAAAAATGGGTAAATGGGGGTCCATAAAATAAACAAAATTTACATGAATTACATCATAAAAATCCCCTCAATATTTTTAAAAACATTTATCATCATTATTATAATTTGCAATATTTAACAACTAAGTCGTTCCCAGGGGGCTTTCTGATAAGGATTTCTCCTTATTGGCGCGCAATTAGGTGACCAAACCTCTCCTTAACAGAACTTCTAGACATTATCAATATTGCAAATAAAAATATGAACAACTTTGTCGTCTCAATTCTTGATTTAATAATATAAAAATTATGCAGATGATACTGTGATAATAATTGAATCAATAATATGAGAGATATGATTCATCAATTACTGTAGCAATAATTGAGTATAACTGAGTGACTTCTCACGTAAACATCAATAATCAATACAATGTGCTACTATGCAACCACGCCAGACATTGCACTTTTAACTTAGGTTATTTCAACAGTTAACGGTAAAACTTCCGCTGTTATTTTTATAAAAAGATATTTATGTCGTTTTCTTATTCCGACCATAATTTTGTTGTGGGGTTCACCAATGATTGTGTCGTCGTACGAATATTCCCTGTTAAAACAAATATTCCCCGACCAAATGAATATTTTATAACAACTTGCTTGCTTTGCAAAATTTATAAATATTCCCACAACTATAACATTATAACAATTTCAAACCTTAATATTCAAAAATGATATTTATAAAAAAATTCATCTTTATTCATAAAAGTTGGGGACATACAATAAGGATCTAAACATAGCACCATCGGTTGTTCTTCATTTTCTGGAAAACCCAGAAATGAAGACCAGCGTTATCAGACTTTTTGAGGGCTAAAAACTCACTGATCTGATGTTGTTTAGCCATGATGTTTGTTTGTAAGTATAGTAGTACATAAATACTACAACACCATTGCACTAGACTGACCACAATCATTGAGATCAAAGAAATATAATCAGTCAAAGTAAACACCTTGTAGCTGTCTATGAAGATCTGGGTTTGATAAAGAACAACCCAAGAACACCTATAGCGACAGTCTTGTCGCTATAGGGCCCTTTAGTGACACTTAATTTCTGAAAAATAATTATTTTATTTCATAAATGGATAAAAATAGTTTTTAATTATTAAAAATTCATAATAAATTACTAAAAATTATTTTAAAGCCTAAAAATGGGTTTTTAATAATTTTGAATATATTTCATAAATATTTAATATTTTTGGAATATTAATAGTATTTAATTTATTTAATTATAATATTAAATATATTACTTTAAAATAATTTTAATACTTGAAAAATCATGAAAAATTATATTATGAAATAAGAAAATATTTTAAGTTACTTTTAATGACTTTTAATATTATGTGATGAATTTCACTAATTAATTAATATTAATGGTAATTAATTTATTTAATGAATATATTAAATAAATTATGAAAAATAGAATTAATTATTTAAAAATCATATAAAAATGGGTTAAGTGTTATAAAAATATTTGAAGTTATAAAATATAACTTTTGATATTTTGGCATGAAAATATTAAAATTTTAATATTAATAGTAATTATCGGATAATGGATTTAATCATTTTAAAAATCATATAAATATGATTTTAAAGTATTAAAAATACTTTGTGATATTATAAATATATTATAATATTATGATTTTTATTAATATTTAATATTAAATAAATATTAATGATAAAGGAATTATATGGTATTTAAATTATATAAATACGATATTAATGATTGAAAAATCATGATAAATGGTAATAATTATCTGAAAATTATTACAAGCTTATGAAAAATATTTTGACTGATAATAAATTATCTCTAAGATATTTGTGGACCAGTTTAGACCGAGTCTTAGTGATTTAGACTCGAGATTTATCCGATTAGACCATCCGGATGTCAGATTTGTGTTGGTTTCAACTCAGACTGAAATAGTTTGACTTGATACCGAGTCTTAGATAGTTTGTGGATTGATAGGGTTATGTGTTATGTGTTTAGGTTATTCTATGATTATATATAATAGTATTATATTGTGATGATATTATTCTAATTTGTATATTGATATTATTTATATATTAGGTCTTCAGGCAATGATAAATAAATTGCGTAACAGTAATCAACCGAACAGGCAAGTTTTCCTTAACTCAACTTTGAGTTGTTTATTCAAATATACATATGGATAATCATTGCTGATTACCATGTCCATGAATTGCTGAATCGTACTCTGTGCTTATTGCATGTAATTGTGATGCCCCCAAAATAGGTTCACACGACCCATTCTGAGTCGCCAGATATCACACTATAAAAATTAAATACAAACTTCATTTATACAACTGTTGAACTGTCGTGTAGAATATGACCACAGTTAAACTGTGAGTTTTAATACAAATGTATGTAACTCTCATGGTGCCTCGACCACAACCTTACGATGGTACTTTACATAAAAGTACAGTCAAAAACTATTTTAGAAATTAAAATATTTGGAAAATGCTCAAGGAAACCTTCGTACATGGGAGACGATGCGTCTAGGTTATGATAGATATCATATGTCCACAGAATTATCCTTGGTTTGACCCAATAGTCCCCAAAGAAAAATAAGAAGATTGCTATCATATTCTTTCCGATGGTGAGTCTTCTCTTGACATATAATTATCTCTGTTTTCTCCAATTGAGAATTATATTTCAAACAAACTCCAAGATTATATAGGTAGTGCTCGTAGATATACTCAGCAAGTGGATGTGCACAATCCTGTCTTATGATAACACGAGGTTGTATGTCATTAGACATCTTGTATGATAGTGGCAAAACACCCTTCCAAAGTTGGGTTCACCTCACCCTATTCGGTTCACCAAAATTAAATATCAAATGACGTATACAATAAGACACACTTATCTAAAGTTCTTAACAAAATTATTTCCATACTATTTAGGGAGAACCTCAACAGCTATTGACCATCGTTCTATTCCCCTGTTATCCCCGCTCGACCCGGCAACACTCTTATTACCTGAAAGGAATTGTGAAGCAAAAGGGTGAGCACAACTAGCTCAGTAAAGAATATCATGACTAAAGATAATTAAATTATCAATAGCCTTCATCAATGTAATAAATCGGAGATTTAGAACATATGGTAGATGATAAAACTTTTCAACCATAGTTTGCGGTGAACGAAAGCAATCCATTAGAAGAGTCAAATAGACCATCGTGTCTATTATCTTCTCCATATTAAAAGTCCACCAATAATGTTTTATCCTGTAACATCAATCAACAATTCTGTCCACAATCATATGAATAACTCATAATCATAATTGTGATTCTAAATTCCTCTTCGTATTACTAGGAATTAAGATAATTTTCATCACCTATCTTCACCGAAACATCAAAAATCATGGTTATACCAAATCACAATTCATGCTCATAATCATACTAATAAATTCATCTTTGCACTATGTACCCAAAGATATTCATTAACAATTCATCTTTGCACTCTGGGCCAAATGCAAACAAGCTGTATTTTAGAAGAGTCAAGTAGAGCATGATATCTACTATCTTTTACTTAATTAAAAGTGTATAATCAATATTTTATCATTGAGACTCGACTTAATAAATAATCCACATCATCGAATCATCCCACTTTACTGCCAAGGATATTCATATAATCATCAATGGTCATGATTATACTTAAGAATAATCCACAGTTATAATCATACCAATAATCGTCCATCAATGCACTACGGGCCAATGAGGACTTTTACCACATCATCTATAACATTACGGGTCATGATTATCTTAGAATGATCCACGATCATAATCATACCAATAAGCAGTTCATCTATACACATAAGCCAAAGATACTCATCAATCAATAGTTCATCTTTGCACGTAAGCCAAAAGATATACAATCAGTAAAACAATAATAATCAACGATCCATCTTTTTTGCACGTAAGCCAAAGATATACAACTGTAAAACCAATAATCAACAGTCCATCTTTGCACATAAGCCAAAGATATACAACTTTAAAACCAATAATCAATAGTCCATCTTTGCACGTAAGCCAAAGATGACTTTCATCATAATATAAGCATGAGGATGATGACAATTATATAAGCATTAATCAAACGAAATCAAATTAAACGAAATCAAGGATAAATATTAAAAACTTTAAATTTATCCAGAGTTTAAAAATATACAAATTGTCAACATGATACTGCTTTGTAGAGTAAAATTCAAGAATAATATTCATGTACCAAAAATAATTTGGACAGAAAAAAATATATTTTTTAGGTAAATAGTACCCCGTGAATAGTACTTCGGGCATAGTACCTCGTGAATAGTACCTCGATATGAAAAGTACCCCAAATACCCGAGTGAATAATATTTGGGTGAATAGAAATTTGGGTGAATAGTAACCTATGAATAGTAACTTATGAATAGTACTCTAACACAAAAAGTGCCCCGAATATCTGAGTGAATAATACTAGAGTGAATAGTAACTGGGTGAATAGTAACCTATGAATAGTAACTCATAAAAAAAATACCAAAGGAAATGATATTCCATGACGAGTATAAAAAAATGATATCTCATACGAGTATAATAGAATATACGAAACTGCAAATGGATTTTCACCTGCCATGCGGTAATCCACATAGACAGATCATTTCCATAATTTAATAAAGAATGAATACGAAGGATCATTCACCATGCATGCGGTAATCCACATAGACAGGTTATTCCAACAAAATAATAAAGAATGGAATAACAGAAGAATTCACCAGGCATGCGATAAATTGCATGCATGAGTTATTCCAATGAATAATAAAGAATGGAACCAGGTCATGCGTAATCCGCACAAACAGGATATTCCAACAGAGTAATAAAGAATGGAACCAGGTCATGCGTAATCCGCAGAGAC
Organism: Panax ginseng; assembly: GCA_020205605.1. Classification (NCBI taxonomy): domain Eukaryota; kingdom Viridiplantae; phylum Streptophyta; class Magnoliopsida; order Apiales; family Araliaceae; genus Panax; species Panax ginseng. The sequence continues at coordinate 124,203,983 of CM035130.1, read as the reverse complement.
AGGATATTCCAACAAAATAATAAAGAACGAAACCAGGTCATGCGTAATTCGCATAGCCAGGATATTCCAACATAATAATAAAGAATGGAATAACAACAAAATTCACCAGGCATGCGATAGACCGCACAGACAGGTTATTCCAACAGAATAATAAAGAATAGAATAACAGAAGAATTCCACCATGTATGCGGTGCTTCGCATAGATAGGTTATTCCAACATAATAATAAAGAATGGAATAACAACCCTTACGAGTATTAAAAGAAAATAACTCTCTTCATGAATATGAAAGAATAATACCACTTACCTTAGAAGAATACTGGATATTGAAATAGTGAGGTAGCAGACTTCTCTTCTTCTTTCTCTCTATAATAATTACTCTATAGCTTTAGTGAATTGGTGAAAAATAATGAAGGAATGAGCTTCTATTTATAGGAAAATATAGTTTCGATAATTGCACATTTTGGGGCTCGAAATATTACAGTATAATACCTTCCTCTTTTTCTTCATTTTTAATTTAGTCCTGCAAGTATTATCAAACTTGCACCACCTCCCCTAATAGTAAATAATGTGAATCAATAGTTCAATCATGTGAATCAATAGTTATAATAATGTGAAAATACAAATTACAGTATAGTACCTCCATCTATACCTCCATTTTTAACTTAGTCATGCAAGTATTATCAATCTTGCACCACCACCCCTAATAGTACAAGAATGTGAATCAATAGTGCACACATGTGAAGGTATAATCATGTGAATCAATAGCAATTAATTGCTCATTTATCCGATTAATTACCCGATTGGTCAATATAACCTCCAGATATCAATTATTATCGAAATAAATGTCGATTTCCACTAACACTAATAATTCCAACACAATGGAACTATCAATTTCATCTTTAATCAACACGAACTTATTCATCATTAATATTATAATTCACAATATTTAACAACCAGGTCGTTCCCAGGAAAGCGGGGGCTTTCCGATAAGGATTTCTTCTTATTGGCGCGCAATTAGGTGACCAAACCTCTCCTTGACAGAACTTCTAGACATTGTCAATATTGCAAATAATAATATGAATAACTTTGTCATCTCAATTATTGATTTAATAATATAACATATTATACAGATGATATTGTGACAATAATTAAATCAATAATATGAGAGATATGACTGAGTGACTTCTCACGTAAGCATCAATAATTAATATCGTGTGCTACTATGCAATCACGCGTATTACTATACTTTTATCACCGATTATTTTATGACAACTTGTTTACTTTGAAAATTTTTAACATATCACCCTTAACATTAACCTTTTATCAATTTAACCATTTACTAAATAGAATAATTATAAGAAAATTGAATACTTTCATTTCATAAAATTCAGGGTCTCACAGTAATCATCAAGTATGAAAGGCTGATTACTTTCATTACCATCTGGTTCAGATATATTTGTTTATGTTCAATGTTCGTTCAGCTATAAAAGTTTGTTCATGCTAGTTCACAATTATATTGTTGAATGTTAACCAGCTATTATTCAAATTCTTTCAATCATGATATATACTCAAAATAAACTTATACTTGCTGGGCAAACTTTTTGTCCACCCTTGATATATCATGATAAACATTGTAGATTAAGACGAATACGTCAGATACAAGGAGAAGATAAAGACAAGTCCAGCTTTGGATTATATGTGCAGATAAAGTTTGAAACAGTATTGTATATTAATTTTATTGTAAGCCAAATAAGTTATGAATTGTGTATTAGGTGAAGGCTCTCGACCTTGGGGAATAATGTGTAAGTTTATTGTATAAACAATTTATGTTTATATCTTCCGCAATTAGTTATAGAAATAGTATACCAGAATCGTGGTGATTAGGACCCGGATTTGGGGCTTTTACACTTGCTACCGTAAAAAACTACCATAGGTTGCTTTAGCGTTCGAAGGTTTATACATTTCTTTTGACAATCTATAATTGCACCATGGTTAAACAACCAATCCATCCCGAGAATTACATCGAATTCTCCCAACTTTATCGGTATCAAATCTATCGATAATTTATAACCTCGTATTTCTACACAACAACACCTATAAATATGTTCAACAGGAATTATTTCGTCATTTACTACCTTAATATTCAATGGTATAAGCAATCTTTCGGGAAGTAATCCCAATCGCTTAGCAAAATTGCATGCTATAAAAGAACAAGCAGCACCCGAATCAAAAAACATATAAGCATTTATATCTTTGATTGGGATAATACCTGCAACTACATCCCCTGATGCAACTGCATCCTGGACCGTCATATTAAAGGTGCGGGCCATCGGCCTACTCATCTAAGCTGGACCACTAATAGCTAACTTACCGTTATTAGTGTCCTTATTTCCATCCATCCCTTTCTTCGGGTAATTCTTCGCCATGTGATCAGTAGATCCACATATGAAGCATCCGTGATTCTTCTTCGAACTTGGAGAGTTAAGCGAAATGTGCCCCTCCTGTCCACAGTTGTAGCACACCGCTTTTCCTTTGAGACAGACTCCTAAATGAGTCTTCCCACAGTTCTTACACACCTCCATCCTCTTCTTAGGATCTCCTTGCTTTACCCCGGTATTCCCAGAGTTATCCACTCCCGCTAACTCCCTCAGTTTTCACTTCCCCATCTACTTTATTCTTGCTCTTCTTCTCTCTATGGTATTGGCTTAAAGCCTCATTACCACCCTCGGCAATTATTGCCTTCTCCAGTATGGTTCCAAAGGAGTTACTTTGAAACACTGATATTTGGCTATAGAGCCAGGGTTTCAAGCCCTGCTCGAATCTCCTCGCCTTTCTCACCTCCGTATCCACCTGATGTGGAGTAAATCTCGCTAGTTCATTGAACTTGGTAGCATATTGGGGAACTGTTATGTCCCCTTATTTCAGTTTTAAAAACCTCATCTCCATCCTACCCTACATACTCGTGGGGAAATAGTTCTCGAAGAAGATCTCCTTGAACCGTGTCCACGTTATATTCTCTACTCCAGCCCTAGCTTGGTTTGGCTCCCACCAAAAGTCGGTCTCTCCCTTCATCGTGTAGGTAGCAAAAGAAACCTTATGCCCCTCTTCGACATTTGCAATTACAAATTCCTTCTCAATCTCTCATACCCAAGTTTGGGCTTATATAGGATCCGTAGTTCTTTTGAACTCTGGCGAACTTACACTCTTAAAATCCTTAAATGTAGTAGCACGTACTACCGCAGGATTTACGGGTATATTATCCCCATTTTGATTAAAGGCAGTTGTTAATAAGTTAACAAACTCCTACATCAGATTAATCGGTCCCTCTTCCGGTTGATTCACGTTAGCTTCCTGATTTCGTTGTCTTCTTCTTGGCGGCATCTTTCTATTAAAATGAATAACACTTCATTATTACTTTGTTCTTGTTAATTAGTCCTTATTCATTTTTAAACAGTAACTCAAACTCATTGCACATCATGTTCAATAAAGAGCTTATATTAATATGTTTCTTCCTTTGTAGTATAATACTACATCGGTCATCATTACACAGCCTAGGTTGATTACATTACTTTCCTGTAATTACTTTCCAAAAATTGGGATTTACAAAAGACTACCCTTTGATTATACAAAAGAGGGTTTTACGTCACTACCTAGATACAACATATTTACATATCTAAATGTACTCTAGTTAGTAACTAGATTACATTTGCCTAGTCGCATTCTCATAATCTGGATCGGCAAGACTGGCTACAACATCTCGACTGATAATATGCCGAGTCTGCCCTGCCTCCACAGGATACTCAACAACTTGCCGCTGATAATCCTCATGGGAACTCCTATGTATATAGGACATCTTTTCAATCTTCTGCTTCTTGGCCATTAGCTCCTCCCTAAGCTCAAAGACCTCGTGTTTCAGCTCATGGACCTTATCCTTTGCTAACACCTTCTCATCATGCTCTACCTCCTAAAATGTCTCCATGCTTTTCTTGTCCTCGAAGATATCATGGATTTCCTCCTTTAATTCCTTGATCTCTTTCCCTAGCTAGATATTCCTATCAAACACTGCCATAAACAATGCCTTCATTGACTCCCCCGGAGTTATCTCCTATGTAGGTACTACCGTGTTAAACGATACCACCTCCACCTCCTCCTCTGACATACCATCGAACAAGGATGTAAATCCTAAGTTCTCAAAATCTTCTTACTTAATCACCACCACCACTGGCAACTCAGATACGAGTTTCGGTAAAATCTCTATCTGGTTCACAGAATCTTCACTAACCACATGTATATCTCTATACATCATGTTATCTCCCGACATCTAAAATTAAACAAGTTATCTTGATTAGTACACATCATTAGAATATTAAAAACACATATCACATTTAATGCATTTTAGGGTTAACTTCATCTTTTAATTCTTCAACTCTTCTTAAGGTTATGGCCTAAGGTTCTTTCCCCCCTTAAGTTTTATAACCTACAGCTTTGATACCAACCTGTGACGCCCCCAAATCCAGGTATTTTACAACCCGATAGATGGTCCTACACGGTGCTACTGTTCACACATACATTCAATTGAAAAATCTCAAAAGAGTGAATATGTCTTCTATATATTACAAAATAATATTTCCTTTCCCAGGTTCTTTGTAACCATTACATATGTTCTTCGTCATAGTATCAAATAAATAAATAAATTCATACTATGTTATTACAAAGACAACTTATTTTTCTGCCTTAGCCTTTCCTTTATCCTTACTGGATCCTTCGGTCCATTCATTCTTAGCTGCATTCATATGGTTCAAGCAAGGGTGAGCATAACTAGCTCAGCAAGTATGGCAATTTCATTTAGGCAATATGTTTGAATCATATGAATATATATCTTCTATAACTGAATCAATAGTTATGACGTACTATAGAAAATTCAAAATAGCACTTCTGTGTTCTTTAAAATATTTAACAGTGAACAACATCTATTAAACCTTGATTTTGGTCCAAGACCTTAAGCATTCTATTCTTTCTTTAAAAAGGACAACCCAGTACCAAGTCCGGAAGTCCAACATTTCTTACGAGCACGTCTAGGTGATCAGCCTATAGTACTCTATGTTGTACAACACTACTTAATTAAACGTATCTACATTTAAGTTTTGGCAACCTCACGTGCCTGTCGATTGACGACAAAACCTTTGTTTATTCATACTCAATCTTTCTTTGAAATCCATACCAAAATAGTTGGCAAAAGATAGCAACATTGATAATATTTTGATAGATTATAAGAAAATCCACAAAACACATTAAGTCTAGCCAAAAAAATTGTCTTTGACTTCTTTATACATCACTTCATGAGTAGGATACATGAATCATAAAGCTTGTCCATAATAACATAGACAAGGGTTTAGAACACTTGCCTTTAACGTCTTCTACAGTTAATTCACTGCTCTTTTGTGTCTTTATAGATTCTATAATACATGAATCCATAGAATACCATATTAGGTCATAAACAATCATCAAATATTGTCATTAACATATCTTCCCCTTCTTCTTGGTCTACTTATTTATTAATTAACATTCATTAACTTAGTTAACGTTCATTACGGTTTATTGCATTATTTTGTATTTACATTCGAGTAACCTTTCGTTATCTTTTCATCGTTAACTTAAGGTTTTAATCATCATTAATGATGTTACTTTAAGTTAATTAAGGTAATAATTCACCTTCAATCAACTTCATTTCCTGTACACTCACTAATATTCTTCTCTGTCTCTTATCTAGTACTGGTGTTGCGGCGCCAGTCTCCTGAAATATTCTTCTGTATTTGCAGTATGATTTAGTAGTGTTTTGGATTGATTCTGATGGGCGCTACTACGCCATACCCTTCAATATATGCTTGACCGCTGAAACGACTTGGTGATGTATGGGATTCGATTCACGACACTACTGGCGCCAACTTTATAAGCTTAGGCGGTGGCATGCATACGGCCCTGAGCCAGAGAGAATTTTTAGTTTTTTAATTCCAGTCCTTTCTGGCCTCATAAATTAATCGTTATAAGTCAAAATTAGCTCGTTCAAAAGCCGTTATCTCACATATCTCTTATACTATGATTTCATTAGGACAACTTACATTTTCGAATCCGTTAACACTAATTTCACAGTTTAAGTTTCTTATTGCGCATTCGTTAAACGTTCGTGAACGTTCATAGCTTATTTCTTTGTTTTAAGTCAGAATTCGACCATTCTTGAGTCCGCAACTCTTAAATGCAGAGTTATATGATACGCCATCAAAAACTAAGGTTTCCTAGTTAAACGACGACTTTTGACTTTCATTTCAAGAATTTCACGATTTCGACGATTATCGTCTAATCTCGTAGATTTCGCCATAACTTCATTACTTGAGATTTTTACTCCGGTCCAAAAATGGATTCATTCCATTAACACAACATATATCATCTAATCCTACCTATGATGGTTTTAAACTTGTCCATCAACAACATATGATAAATATTCATGTGTTCTTCGTTAGTTCATAACTCTATGATTATGATTCACTTGTAACATGGTTTATTAATGTTTAAGTCTACTAATAGCCCTCCTTATTACTCCTTATGATACATGCTCCACCAATATCCATTTCTCTAACAAAACTACAAATGAAAATATGAAGATTGATGGTTAAAAGTTCATTACCTTTGATATTCTAACTTTTCTTCTTCTTATTGGATAGTTGAGCTAACTCTCACTTCTCTCTCAATATAATTGTTCTTAGATGTTGGTGGAAAGTAAACAACCAACAAAGACTAATAATGATTCCTTTATATAGACTTTGCAAAGTGAGGGCAAAAGGGTAAAGAGGCACCCACCTCCTTACTATTCATTTCTTGCTAACAAAGCCACCTCATATGCTTGGCCAGCAAGTTGGTCGGCCATGTGCCCCATGGGGGACCCACCTGGGTTGTTCCATGGGTTTTTCTTACCCAGTGACCCATCAGTTCGATCCACGAGTCCGGTTCTTGGTTCAGGCTTAGGTTTAATTAACTTTGGGCCTAACGTTGGGCTTGCATTACTTATCCTTGGGTCTTAACAATAAATCACTTGGACTTACCCAATTCATAGACAAATCCTACTAGTCCATTATAAATGGCTTAAGCTTTTAACGTATAATCCTTGTATTCTTTTCATATACTAGTTCGTATAATCATTCATCATATACGTTATGTTATATTTCGTATATAATTGTACAATACTTCGTATCATACTCGTATTCATTACCTCGTATAATAACTTTCTTATTATACGATCATCATTATTCAAATTCTTTACTTTCCTTACCCTTCTCGAACTTAGTACGCAGACGAAAAACTGCGTTTGTCATAACTGAATTATTATTAAATAATCCATCTTTCCTTATCATTTTATCATTATGTATTTCCCGGAAGTTCAAAGATAATTCCCGATCAAACATGGATGAATAGTGTTTTTCAGAGAATTTCTCGGAAAGCTTTTATTTTCATTTTGGAAATTCAAACACCTTAATTCTTTCATGTAGCCAGAATACTACTACCTTATTCCACTTTTAGGTTATAGAATAACTTTCATCTTGTTTACTCGTTATAAATAACATATACTTATAATTTTATTTATTATTTATTAAAATAAAAATATTTTACAATTAATATCATTTTCTCGGTTGTTACAAACGACACTAGCTATGTATAAATGATGGGAATACTTGCGAGCGTGCATATTATAGATTATGTGACCTTCTCATATTTAATAGATGGATAACATAGTTAGCCTCATGATTCCATGAACTTAGTTAGTCTTAACTTCGTGGAAATTTCCATCTAGAGATAAATTGTGTAAATGTGGACTTGAAATGACCCTAAGAAAGTCCAAGACCTCTTAAGATGTATGCTTGCTATGTGTTAATACTTTGGTATGCTAAAAAGTGGAATGAAACCACAAAAACAAAAGCTCAAGTTTGGTTTTGGTGGACAACATAGCTGACGCCATGGGTCCCAAGCCTAAACTCAGTATACTTCTGTTGTAAAGGCGGTGTTAGTCGGACATTTTATTTGCTTTTTGATTTTGGTAGCTTGCTTATAGTACTATTCTAAGCTATAAGACATAGTCTCAATGATGTTTTAAACTTTCATTGGTATAATGGTTATATAAAACCCAAATTTGTTAAGGTTTGCAAAATGTAAGAACGATGTAGATCACGCATCTATAAACTTTAAATGTGTGTCAAACACATAGCTAGTCAAGTGTGTGATAAAGGTTTATGAGTGTTGATGTCAAGTCGGTGTGGCTACGGTATACCTATATATACATAGCTATCCTAAGAATTTGATAAGAAAGTGAAACGAAGCTTTTAAGAACCGAGTTAGAAAACAATATAACAAATTATTATTACATGGAGAATGCAAGAAAATGTATGACTAATGGGTATGAATCCATGATTCTACAAATTATGTAGGAATACACGAAGTGCATATAATGATAAGCAGTTAAGTTGTAGTTGATAATCTACGAGCTAGGCAAGTCTTTCAGTTTCTATTTACTTTATAATGTTGATAGTTGTTAATTGATTTATGTTATAATATGGAATGTTAAATTATATATGAAATGCATATGAGATATATATGAAATGAATTATGCTATGCCTTGAAATGTGGAAATGTGTATGCGATATGTATGAGATTGAAAGTCAATCTACGATTATATGTTTTGTAAGTTAATCTCTATACTCGTTATGTGAGAAGCAGCATGCATATGTGTTTAAATGCTTATGATTGTATAAACTGAGTATGATCATATGTGTTACGTGATACATGAAAACTGTTAGAATTCATGGGTTGTCGAGCTCACCCTTGCAAATAACCACTTTTGCAGGTTAAGGACTCACGGTAAAGTTACGTGCTACTTGATTGATAGAGTTCAATAGTATCACAAGAAGATTGATTTGTTTACCTGAAATTATGATCTCGAACCATGTTTTAGGCTTTAGATGATGTACTTAATAGTTGTTTAACTCTTGTGGAGTTGTAAAACTGTACTATTCGATACATAAAGAATATTGAATTGAGATGTAAATTTTATAATATAACTCTGATGAATCGAAGCATAGGATAAATTTGATTCAAATATATGTAATGATGAAGGTTTCGATTCAGGGAAATGAATAAAGAATTTAGAAATGTTTTAATTATTTTGCATCTTATTAAGTATAATATCGAATATGATGTAAAAACAATAATGGTTAATGATCAAGATCGGGAATTGACTTATGAACGTTTTGGGATCGATTCATAGATCCTGGAAATAGAAAGGAATTAATATATTAATTAGTATTAAAGTTAAATTGTATTCATTAAATTATGAATGGAAGTTGTTAATAGTTAGACGAAGATAGTATGGTGACGCACCAGGTCCGAGTTAACGGATACCCGAATTTGGGGGCGTTACAATAATAATAAGATTTAGATACAAGCAGAGTCGAGCAAATCATACTCTATTTGTCAAACAAATAAAGGGTAAGACTATCATTCTTATTGTTTATATTGATAACATTGTGGTGACATGGGATAATAGAGAAAAGATAGTTAATCTCAAACCAAGTATGACGAAAGAGTTTAAGATCAAAGATCTTAGTCCTTTGAAATATTTCATTGGTATTAAAGTTGCAAGATCGTCTAGTGAGATTTTTCTATCTCAAAGGAAGTATGTACGTTATCTTTTGACAAAAATTGACATGTTGGGATGTAAGCCTCCTGATTCACATATTGAAGTTAATCATCATTTAGTAGGTAGCACAAAAGTTACGGTTGATAAAAAAGATATCAACATTTGGTGGAACGATTGATATAACTTTCTCATACTAGACATGATATATCTTATATTATGAGAATAGTAAGTCAGTATATGCGTGATTCTCGACATTGTCACGTGGAAACTGTTTACAAAATTCTGAGGAATCTCAAGTCTGCTCCTTGAAAATATTTATTGTTTACACCACATGGTCATATGAGAGTTACGTTGAAGTTTTTTCGACTTAAATTAGGCTGCCTCTATAGAGGATCATTGTGACGCCCCCAAAATAGGTATATGAAATTCAGATAAGGCACACTTAGAAGGGGGGTTGAATAAGTGTTGATACAAACTATGACCAGTTAAAATCTTTTAACCAAATTATTGAATGTAGTCAACTATATAAATGAATACGACTTTAATGAATGAATATAGTCTCTACCGAATTGACTTTGTGTGTTTAAAAAAATATCTTGGTGATTTTATAAGTTAAATGAAATATTTAATGATAACAAAAATGCTTATGATCAAATTTTGTTTATTTAGCAAATCAATTAACTTGAGTGTAATTAAGTAAAATCAATTAATGAAAATAACACTAAGATTTTTACGTGGTTCGACTATTACCCTCTATAATAATAGTTTACTCCACGTCCAATACCAACTAGTATTGGAGACTCACTTTTATTTCTTTAAAAGACTCTTGTTACAACACAGATTCTATAAAAATTGAATTACAATAATTCACTTGAGCACTCTTTCCCCTTGTGCACCAATGCACTCCTTAAGCACCTATGCTTCTTTGAACCTGTTTGTAAACAAACCTTAATCCACCTGGATTAAATTCCCTTAGACAACACTAAGTCTAAAAAACAAATTTAAGATTACAATGATAGAGGTCTAATGATCAAAGCAAATAAACAATTTAACAATGCAAGGCTCAACTAGTGAATGCAATGATCAAGTAGTAAGAAAGAGATATCACCGAAATCAAGCTCACAAAAATAGCTGATAAATAATCTGAGTATAATCGTACAACAGCTGGGAATTTTGCACCCAAAAAATGAAGTAATTTTTCAAGTGTATGAGTGCAATAATTAATTTAAGTGATGTAAGTGTTGTAATTTGTATCACTAATCTCAGCTGCTTTTTATAGCCCAAACATATTACCGTTACAAAAATGTTTACGTTGTAAAATAAGAAAAGCAATGTTCCAATATTATTTCGGTTGAAAAACATACTTAAACTAATAACCTTTGGATAAATATAGGACTCTTTCATAAATAATCTAGATAGAGTTTAAGTCAAACAAAAAGAGTAACTCTAGAATATTTTCCATAAAAGTCTGGAGCCATTACTTATCATAAAGTCACGGAACAAATTCCAACTCTTCAAAGATAACCATGATTTCCTACTTTCAAGGTATAAGTTAAACACTCTACCATCATATTCAATTTACCACTAACAGATAATGATAATTTCTTTAAACAGCACAAACAACTTTTCAGCTATCAATTATCTTTAAATATGTAACACTTAATCGGTCAGGACTCTTATGAATGCATGCAAACTCATTTCTCTTAATAGCATATAATAGTGAATGACATATTTTTAGACATGCACAAGATCATATTTAATGCACACATAAAATGTCCTAGAGCCTTGAATTGAAAAATTAGATATTTGCAATGACCTTACATATTTTTCTTAGGACTCAAAACATCTTCAATCTTCTTGAATAATACAACACATACTTCTTGAGATAGATTCCTAAAATCCACAATTCATAATTTAGTACCGACGAGTAAATCATCATCAAAACATTTAGGCTAGAACGTGAATTAATCAACATTCTCCCCCTTTTTGATGATGACAACATATATAAATGAAACTTCCCCTAAATTCATGCACATTTCAGGAGAAGTTTGTAACACCTGCATGTTAGTATCATACTAAACCAAATATGAAAGTTAAAACCATCAATTCTTAAAATGCATGCAGCAGAACAAAAAAATTATCAACAGTCTTAACATCCAGGCAACCATGCCTATCAAAACCAAATCAAACCCATAGTCTTTAAAGCAAATATTTTAAAACAGAATAATCACAGAATCTGACATTTTCTCCCCCTTTGGCATCATGCAAAAAGAGAAGTCTCTAATCAATATCTTTGAGATTGGCCCTCTGTTCTACACGATTGGTAAAGTATGGTTGATGATGAAGACGATGTAATCGCTCTTCCAAGGTGTATTCGTTGGCAAGTCGAGGTGGTCTAGGAATAAAGGTTGCAGGAAGAAGTTCCATATCCAAAAAGTCACCCTTGTATTCAGCCATCCAATTATTCATTGGCCATTCGGGAATTGAAGAATACATTGTTGGAACATGAAACCTTTGGCCTATATCATTGAACCTGGTGGCCATAAAATCTACAAGCTCCCCAAGTTGATAACTGACAAACTTCACCTCTTGATTTAACTGACATGTGTTCCGATTAATTTTTCGTTGGAGTGCTTCAACCATGGCCATCGTCTGAATCTCAAAACATGCCTGAAGATCAATAAATTCATCTTCAACCCGATGATATAATTTATTAATCTCAAGGGCATCCATTGGTAACTTCCCTTTCTCAAGACACACAAGACGATTTCTGATTCCCACCAACTCAGCTTTCAAAGAAGTTTGATTTTGTAAAATATCAGTCAAAACATTCATAACATCAGATCCATTGGAATTTGGCAAAGAAGAAGAAGATGATTCAGGAGTATGAGAAATAGGAGGAGGAGGAATAGTAGGAGGATGAGGTAGAAGACGTACAAATTCACCAGCATGAAAAGTGATGTGAGATTTTGTCAAATTTGCAGTGTCAATAAGCTCATGATTTGTAACAGAAATTTCATCATCAAAAGAGATCTTAAAGTGTTGAAAAAGTTTTGTTAGAATTTTACTGTAAGGAAGACATTTCTTGATTTGACGAATGCAACTTTGCATGTAGGATAACATCATTTTTGAAAAATTAAAAATCGTTCCTTTGAGAATCATAGCTATAACAACCAAATCTTGGTAAGTAAAATCAGTTCCCCCACCAAGGCATGGAAACAGATTATACCGAACCAACTTATGTAATACACATGCATTAGGACAGACACTGACAGTTTTGGAAAAAACAGAGATGAAATAGAATAGTCATTCATAACTATATAAAGTTGTTCTAAAGGATGAAAAGGAATGTTAGCAGCTCCTCTGAGAGTGAAAGGACATGGTCCAGTAGAAGAAATACCAAGAATACTTTCAAAATCAATACTGGTAAAAAATAAAGACTTACCCTTAACAAATGTTGTAAAACAGTCTCCATTACACTCAAGATTGGTGTAAAATTGTTGGACCAACCGAGGATAGGCAATAGTTGGAGGAAACAACATAGAAAAAATGTTGCACTCGGTGAATAGTTTTTCCAAAACAGAGTGTTTGAGATAAAAAAGATCCAAAGTTTTTTCATACACAAATTGTTTTGTAGCAATGGAGTTTTTAAAACGTGTTTCAAAACTAGGACCTCTAAAGAAATTCTCTTACAAATCAAAAGAGGATGAAAACAGATTTACCAGAATCGAGGGAGATTCTGGCTGTGAAAAAAAAATTGTTTGTCATCCACGGATTATTTCATCTTTCCTTTGTGAGAAGGTTCAACATCTGAAGTTTTTAGAAAAGAAAAACTAAAATCCGAGTCATCGGATATTAGTGTAGCATCGGATAACTCATGAACAGAGGATATCTTCTGTACTCGTTTGGATTTCACTTTTGTTCCCGTAGGATGCTTCAGCGACGATCCATCTTTGTTTGATTTCCCAAATGATCGATTGCTAGCTCTGGTTTTCATGGTGTAATGGATGTTGTAAGAGTGAAACAGAAGGTTTTGGATAAATGATGAAGACGAAAAATCTGAGTAATGATGAAATCTGAAGATATAGAAATTATTCAAGAGTCCATCACTGAAAAACGTGTGTCTTTTTAAATTTCGAAAGGAACTGTTCAGTTGCGGTTCCAAGTTCCAAGGTGAAGGTCTTTACGTCTCCTACTTAACTGATATCCGACGATAATTATGACCTTTAATAAATCCGTGTGTCTAGCATATCATTTAAGTAGATAAGGAATGTCTAACAAATGTATTTTTTATTAGATATCATGCAGAAAATAAATGAGAAAAAAAAAATATAACCTGCATGACATAAACTTTTAAGTATGTAAATTATAATTATATCATGCACATTCCAAGTTCTCTTCTTAACATACAAAATCTTTCCTCACTCAAGGGTTTAGTAAAAATATCAGCTAATTGTTTTTCGGTGGGGATAAAAATCAATTTGACTAACCCTTTTGAAACATTATCCCTTAAAAATGATGTCTTACCTCTATATGTTTTGTACGTGAATGCAAAAGCAGATTCTTTGATATGTCAATAAGACTAGAATTATCACAATATATAGGCACATTATTGCAGATAATGTCAAAATCACATAGAGTTTGTTTCATCCATAATATTTGAGAGCAACAACTCCCTGCAGCTAAATATTCACCCTCGGTAGTTGATAAAGCAACTGAAGTTTGCTTTTTACTATGCCATGAAACAAGACTTTGTCCCAAAAATGTACAAGCACCACTTGTATATCAACTTGAAACCCTGCATAGTCAGCATCTGAATAACCCATTAGTTCAAAATGATTACTTATTGGATAAAATAAACCTAAATTTATAGTACCACTTCAATATTTAAAAATTCTTTTAACTGCTTGTAAGTGGGATTCTTTGGGTTTTGCTTGAAATCGAGCACAAAGACATACACTGTACATTATGTCAGGTCTAGATGCAATTAAATATAATAAAGAACCGATCATACCTCGATATTTGGTTAACTCTACATCAATACCTTTATCATCTGAAGTGAGCTTTATTGAAGTGCTCATTAGTGTAGCTTTTGGATTGGTTTCTTCAAAACAAAATCTTTTAAGAAGCTCTTTTGTGTATTTGGTTTGATGAATATAGATCCCTTCCTTTGTTTGCTTGATTTGAAGTCCCAAAAAGTAATTTTGTTCTCCCATTAAGCTCATATCAAATTCCTTATGCATACATTTTGAAAACCACTCACAAAGAAAATCATTAGTAGCACCAAATATTATATCATCTACATATATTTGAACAATGATTATTTCTTGTTTTCATTGTTTAATAAATAATGTAGAATCTATTTTACCTCTAGTAAAACCACTTGAAAGAAGATACTTACTCAACCTCTCGTACCAAGCCTTGGGAGCTTGTCTGAGACCATAGAGAGCTTTCTTTAGCTTAAAAACATGACTTGGATATTTCTCATGTTCGAATCCAAGAGGTCATTGACATATACTTCTTCATTGATGTATCCATTTAGAAACGCACTCTTTACATCCATTTGATAAAACTTGAATTTCTTGTAACAAACAAATGCTAACAAGATTCGGATAGACTCTAGTCTTATGATGGAGCATAAGTTTCTTCGTAGTCGATCCCCTCTTGTTGATTGTATCCTTGAGCCACTAGCCTTGCTTTGTTTCGAGTGATTGTCCCATGCTCATCAAGCTTGTTTTTGAACACCCATTTTTTTCCAATGACGGAACTATCTTTAGGAGGAGGCATTAATTCCCAAACTTGACATCGTTCAAATTGTTGAAATTCCTCTTGCATTGCCATGAGCCAATTTTCATCAAGTATAGCTTCTTTAGCATTCTTTGGCTCAACTTGTGATAGAAATGCAGAGAATGCGCATTGATTTTGTAGATTTCTTCGTGTAGTAACTCCTTTGTTTATATCTCCAATAATATTTTCCGGTGGATGATCCTTGAGATACTTTGCTGTCTTTGGCAATTGAACATCGTGTATTACCTCTTCTTGTTGAGGAAAATTCTCTTCAAGATCTTGTGTTGCATCATGTTCATTTTCATGTGGACTGTTCAATCCAGCCTGTTGAGCTTGTCCATTTGGTCTGCTGAATGGTTCTTTTCGGTTTACTAAATTTATGAAAATCTCAAAATTTCCTGCTTCCTCTTCTCTTTCTTTTGGAAGATCATTGTTAGTCTCATTGAAAGTTATATGAATTGATTCTTCAACACATAATTTGTAAATATTAAAAACATGATATGCTTTGCTGTTTTGAGAATAACCAATGAAAATACCTTCATAAGATTTGGCATCAAATTTTCCCAAGTTATCACTAGTATTTAATATATAACATTTAGATCCGAATACTTTGAAATAACTTATATTAGGAATTTTATTATTCAAAAGTTCATAAGGAGTTTTCAAAATAATTGGACGAATGAGTACTCTATTTAAAACATAACATGATGTGTTTACCGCCTCGGCCCAAAATTTCTTTGGAAGCTTACTCTCTTTCAGCAATGTTCTAGCAGTTTCTTGTAATGTTCTATTCTTCCTTTCCACTACTCCATTCTACTGAGGAGTTCTTGGAGCTGAAAACTCATGGCTTATTCCTTTTTTATCACAAAATATTATAAAATCTTTTTGAAATTCTGTACCATGATCACTCCGAATTTTTATAAGTTTGAGACTATACTTAGTCTCTAAATTTCTTATTAACTTGTCAAACTCTTTAAAAGCTTCATCTTTGGTTCTCAAAAATAAGACCCATGTATATCTAGAGAAATCATCAACTATTACAAATGCATAAAACTTACCATTAATACTAGCATGCCTTTTTGGGCCAAATAAATCAAGATGAAGTAATTGTAAAAGGTGGAGGTTGATACCATATTCTTTGCACTGAATGATGTTCTTACTTGTTTTCCGAGTTGGCAAGGAACACATACTCCTTTCTTTTTGAATTTTGTCTTTGGCAATCCTTTGACCAGGTTTTTAGAGGACAATTTCTTGATTAAATCCATGTGAACGTGTCCCATCCTTTTATGCCATAGATTAGCCTCATCTTGCACCGAGGCAAGACATAATTCTTCATCCTGTTCCTCAAAGTCAATAGTATATATATTTCCTTCCCTTTGTGCAACTTTTCCAACAATCTCACAAGTTTGATTGTCTCCGAAAGTGACCGTTCCATTTTTCTTCTTGATTTTTAGTTCCACGAACTTTGATTTGTCGTCGGTCATGTGACGGGAGCACCCACTATCAAGAATCCACTTTTGAGAAGGAACCCTAGCCTTGAGACATACCTGTCAAGAAAAAATATTTCATCCTTTTGGTACCCACATCTTTTTGGGTCCTTTAATGTTAGTTGCAAGTAAATCATTCTTTTTAACCCATACCTTTTTAACCTTATTTTTCTTAAAACAATTTATGTCCAAGTGACCTTTAATACCACAGGTTTTTGCAATATAGTGAAAGGAGAGCAATAATTCAATTTAAAACGCGACTTGGATCTAAGCATATTCACATTACGGGTTTTATGAGTGGGATTATAACCTATTCCTTGTCTATCAAAACTAGGTTTTTGGTTTTCTAACATTACGGTCAGATTTTCTTCTCCTTGAACAAATCTAGCAAGAGATATTTTTAATGAGTCTACTTCTTTTTGAAGTTCATTTGCATGAATGGGTTTAGACTAAGATTCATTACCAAAGGCATCAATACATACATCTCTCATCTTCAATTCATTAGTCAATTTTTCAACTTCATTGTTCAAGTAAGTCACTTTGTTAAAAAGAACTTTGTTATAATTCTCAAGAAAACTATTTTTAGCAATCAAAACTTTTTCTTCTTTACATATGGATTCCTTTTCAATATTTTTCTTTTCATCTATCAAAGATTCTACTTCACCCATTAATGTGTTAACTAAGTCTTTCAAATATGCATTCTTTTCTTTCAATTTCTCATTTTCTTGTTTCAAAGAAATATTTTCAAAAATAGATACCTCATTTGATTCACCTTCTATTCCCATGAAGCATACTTGAGCTATCTCATCCTTGGCGTCAACTTCAACTTCAGATTCTTCTTCATCACTCCAAGTGACTAGTGCATTGTTTTTCTTATTATCTTTGAAGCCTGTTTTTCCTTTATTCTTCAGTTGAAAACAATCCTTCTTGAAGTGCCCTGGACGTCCACATTCAAAACATGTCTCTTCAGTTTGCTTTCCTTTGCCTTTATTTGAGTTGAAGATATTCGTTCGTTTATTCTTTTGTTGTAGAAGTCCTTTGAG
The DNA here is from genome assembly GCA_020205605.1 of Panax ginseng. Classification (NCBI taxonomy): domain Eukaryota; kingdom Viridiplantae; phylum Streptophyta; class Magnoliopsida; order Apiales; family Araliaceae; genus Panax; species Panax ginseng. The sequence continues at coordinate 124,185,983 of CM035130.1, read as the reverse complement.
TCTCCGGGACATCATATCTATCTCATCGTCAGAATCATCATCAAGTTCTTCTTCATTTCCTGCATTAAGAGCTAAAACCTTTCTACGAGGAGTTTCCTCCTCATCGTCATATCTCTTTAACTGATGTTCATATTCCTCAAGTTCACCAAAAAGAGTTAGTGTATCCATAGTAGATATAGTAGAGGAATCTTGAAGAGTAGTAATTTTAGATGCAAACCTCTTGGGCATAGCCCAAAGTAACTTACGGTTAATCTCACTTTGCGGAATGGATTTATCTAGTAGCTTTAAGGAGTTCAGAAGAACAAGAAACCTTGCTTGAGCCATCTTTATAGTTTCATCTTTCTCAAGTTTGAACATTTCATAATCATGCATAAGCATGCTTAGTTTAACTTCTCAAACTTTTGATGTTCTTTCGTGACTCACCACTAGAGTGTCCCAGATTTCCTTAGCTGTGTTACATGACGATACTTTGTCAATCTCCGATTGTACCATGCCGCTTAGTAGAGTATTCATTGCCCTTGAGTCATAGGAAACCATGAAAGTTTCAGTTGAATCCATCTCTAGCAAAGTCTTTGGAGTACCGTCATCTTTCCTTGGAATAACCGGTCCATTTTCCACAACCCACCATTCCCAAGGATCTCTTTTAAGGTAGATCCTCATTCGAAATTTCCAGAAATTGTAGTTTTCTGTTCCATGTAGCAGTGGAGGTCTATTGGTTGATTGACCTTCTTGATTGTTGTTTCTGAACTGTGCCATGTCAGAATCTTTCCCTACAAGTCACCTTTAAGACCAAGTAAGTAGAGCCAAGCTCTGATACCAAATGAAATTCAGATAAGGCACACTTAGAAGGGAGGGTTAAATAAGTGTTGATACAAACTATGACCAGTTAAAATCTTTTAACCAAATTATTGAATGTAGTCAACTATATAAATGAATACAGCTTGCTGAATGAATATGGTCTACCGAATTGACTTTGTGTTTTAAAAAAAAATTATCTTGGTGATTTTATAAGTTAAATGAAATATTTAATGATAACAAAAATGCTTATGATCGAATTTTGTTTATTTAGCAAATCAATTAACTTGAGTGTAATTAAGTAAAATTAATTAATGAAAATAATGTGGCGACCCCAAATCCAGGTACTTGAAACCCGAACTCGGTTCTCCACGATACCATTTCTTTAAGCTGAATAATACTAAATAATAATACATTCGAACTTAATTTACATACATCAAAGTTTACTTCCGTGCACGTGACCTTCAAATACATTCCTTACAATAATACGACAATAGATTCCATTGTCTTACTAACTATAACCATTAACTCATAATATAAACTCATTCGAACAGCTTTCCTTTCCCCTTGTTCGTGCCTGAGCCTTCAGATTGCTCATACATAACTGAAAACATTTAATTTAAGCAAGGATGAGCATTTGAGTGCCCAACAAGTAATAGCAATTATATATATAAAATTCGAAGAATATAAGTATTCTCTTTACATAACACTTCAACAACGAATCAAAAGTTGTGAAGTAATCTATACTGATAAAAGATTCACATAACAACTCTCTTTCAATTTCTTGAAATTAGGCTCCACCCATGAATAGGGTTTAAGAAACATACTATGAACATGGTTTTTTTTTCATTTTCGAAAAGGTTTAGCGAAATTCATCCAAGAAACCGTCATAACTTACTTGGCACGGAGGGTGATCGACCAGATTGTACCTCAGATTGATCAATACTACATAACTTGAACGAAATTCATCGCTCACCCTTTGTCCAAGAAATTATAAAAATTTTCCCATTATCGGGATGTTCATACATGCCTGGTTCCAAACCCGAAGGTTTTTAATCTTGCTCAACAATAATATGTAATTCAACATATATGTATACGGGTAATTGACAAAGGTATATCAACATGTGAATAAATGCCATGATTATCCAAGTGGGGACACTTGTATAACCATTTAGAAATCAACTTAACAGAATATATATCTGAGCTAACATGTTGATAATCAAAGCGTACATAATCTGTACAGGAATATAATAATTCTGAAACTTCTTACTCATGTCCATTGCATAAAGGAAATGCAAAGGTAAGATACTTGCCTGATTCGCTGATTACAACTCTCAACTTAGGTTTTATCTCTTTATCACAACCTATCAATAATCAGATCATTCGTTCGATTAGAACAATATATCATAACACATAGTACTGTCTATTACAGTCAGCACATAGTCTAATCACGTCATCACATAATCGCAGTGATCATACTTTTAGTTCATATTCTATACTTGAAATATTTTATACATTTTCAAATATCTCATCCATGCTCTTACTGTAAGTCTTTTCTTTCTATTATAGATTTCGACATTTGTCGCTGCGTCTTAAACTGACTTTATCGGGTAAATACTGAGTCTAAGACTCTTATCCTATACCTCAACATCTGTAAATATCAAACATTTTATTTTTAATAATTTTTGAATTTTCCAGAAATTGAAAATTTTAAAATAATTCAAATCTGTCACTACTAGGGCCTATAGTGATATAAATCATTACTATAGGTGTTCCTCAAAACTTCATAACTTCATAATCGGTTCTCAAGTCACTAGTTTGGTAAAATTTATAACTTTCAAACATCGGAATCATAATTAAATGATTTAAATAATAAACAATTCCATTATCATTAATAATTAATTTATATTAAATTATTAATGAAACCATTATAAAATATAAAAGTTATTTATAATAACTCAAACTATTTTTAAAACATTTATATTACCCTTAAAATGTTTTAAAACAATTAAAATCATTTTTAAATAATCACCATTAATATATAAATATTAATGTACTATTCATCAAATATTAAAAGTCATTAATTATAACTTAAAATATTTTAAATCCTTAATATCCTCTTTAAATGATTTTTAAATAAATAAAACCATTTTTAAATTATTTATTTAATAATAATTATTAAATAAACTAAATATCATTAATATTATCTTAATATCATTAATATTAAATTATTAATGAAATTATCCTTTAAATATTAAAAGTTATATTTTATAACTTAAAATATTTTTAAATACCTTAATTTCATTTAAAATGATTTTTATAATATTAAAATCATTTTTAAACTAAATTATTTAATATAATCATTAAATAACTTTAATATCATTAATATATAATTAATTAATAAAATTCATCACAAAATATTAAAAGTCATGGAAATAACTTAAAATATTTTCTTATACCATAATATAATTTTTCATGATTTTTCATGAATTAAAACTATTTTAAATAATTTATTTAATATTATAATTAAATAAATAAATACCTTTTATACTCTAAAAATATTAAATATTTATGAAATATACTCAAAATAATTAAAAACTATTTTTCAGACTTTAAAATAATTTTTCATAATTTATTTGGTATTTTTAATAATTAAAATCTAATTTTCTAATTTTTAAATCATTTTTTAGGAAAATCGAAATTAAAATAATTAAAGCTGTCATAAAAGGCCCCTATAGTGACAGAAGTGTCATATAGGTGTTCTTGAGCCTACCTGAGATCTTCATAAGCGAGAACCGAAGAGTGGCCTACTTTGACCGTGAATAACTCTCTCATCTTAACGAATTTGGACAATCTATAAATTGGGTCTTGTAGAGGAAATACAAGACTACAAGATCCAACAATCATAACCTCTAAACAAACATCGAGATCCGGGATAAATCAGCCATCAAAGTAGCTACCAAAGTCGTTTCTTCACGAAGAAACAGATTCTGAGGTGCCTACTTTGGACCTCTATAACTTGATGATCGTGTAACGTTTATGTGATCTATCAATTCGATTGTGTAACAACATGTAGGACTACAACTCTAACACTTAACATCATCATAACAACAATAAATCAAGCATTTTAAAGTATGGTCAAACCTTGTAAGAAAAATCAACACTTAGAAAATTCTCACGCCCGAATTTTTCGTCAATGCTTGGTCAACCCACTTTGACCTTAAATAACTCTTAATCAAGTAATATATATGGACTGATTATTTTTGGAGGTTAAATACCACATAACAAGATACACATATCAACCTTTAGAACACAAAACACATTAAAGATAACCAGATATATAAGGCCCGACATTTTCCAAAATAATATTTTCCGGACACTTAGAATATTTTCTAGGTTTGAAGAAAACGGTAGGTCAATCTTAGGTCAACCCACTTTGACCGCTTATAAATCCCGATCTACAATAGATATGAACTTTATTCCTTTTGGAGATTAAAGACCACATATCAGGCTACCTATAACAACTTTTAAAAAACAAAACTCGAGATCGACCAAAGAGTTATAGCCTCTGACATTTGTTGTCAGAACACAGAAATGAAAATTTCCAGATTTTGAAGATCTTCAAATCCGAGCTTCTGAATGTTATGGAATCAACATCAAGCAACCCAGATCATCCTTAGACACTATAATCAACATGTTTTAACATTTAAACATAACATCTAACACCAAAAGTTTAAAAAAATCAAGCTAGGGTTTATACCTTTTTTAAGCTTTGATTACGATTTTTGGCTCTTGATTTGTTATTGGTGTGAATGGGGCTTGTTTATGGCGATATGTTAAGAGAATTTCGTAGGTTTAAGCTTGGGAGAATGAAGCTAAGTGCTTGTGAATAAATAGGCCAAAATGGTGCATTTCTCTCTCTTGGATCCATAAAAAAATAATGCATGAAATGATTATAATGGTTGATTGATGGTAATACTACGATTTATAGGTGATTTCTAGATGGATTAGGCGGATTTTGTGGACAAGTGGTAGCAATAAGACATAAATAATGCATTTTCCTTTTCTTTAATTTATAAAAAAATTTAAATACATTGGATGCTAAAGTGGGATGATTCCCTTGTTTGATAGTTGATAACATGTAGGGTAAGCATGTTGGGCATCCTTGTTGCAAGATCCCATCAACAATGTAAGTAATAATACACTAAAATGACAAAAAAGGGTATTTTGGTCATTTCATATAATTCAAGGGCATTTTGTAAAAGGCCATTAAATATAATATTTAACCATTAGATTATAATTCTTACCATTTACCAATTAATTTCTATCATTTGGTAATTTAAAACATTTATATAATAACATCGTAATTAAACCCGATAATTTTAAATTAGGGTTTTCTATAGAAAATTAGGGTTTTCTAATTAGGGTTTCTTAACGTTATCAATTAGGGTTTCCTAATTGACCATTAGGGTTCTCTAATTATCTGTGTATGATCTAACACAGTCATTACGATCTCTAACTTCAACCGATTAGGGTTGTAATAATTAGGGTTTGTCCTAGTTATCAGTTTAAAAATAGTAATTAGGGTTTTTCTTCTAATTACCGACATTCGTGTACACAGTAACTTCATATACACAGTAAACTTCATATACTACTCAGTCATTTCTCATAACTGAGTTTAATAATTAGGGTTTTACAGGACGGTAATATGCTATGACCTAATTGACCGTCATTGCTCAATAATATCTGTCCGCATATACACAGTACATAATTATTGTACTGTAAAATCATTATAATAATAATATAATATTATTATTCTCATCTCTTGATCACAATCCCAATTCAGGGTTTGGATCTCATACCTGACTTTTCTTTCGCATATCAATAATACTTGATTTAAATATTCTGAATAATTCATATAATAAAATATATATTATATAAGTTCTAATTATCACTTCATATATTATTTCCAATCATGTTATCATGGAAAAATAATTAATAAAACATTTACGCTACGTAAATTAATTACCATAAAATATAATTTGTAGTAATTAATAATTCCAAAATTATTTCTAATTTTTCAAGTAATAAATATATTCGCATTTATCGTTCACATTACTAGACACTTATTCTCGTCATTAAATAAAAAAAAAAAATTTATACATAAATTTTCTTATTTATTTTATTTAGGAAATCTCGGTTATTACATTCACCTCCTTATAAGGATTAGTCCACGGAATCACCGCTTTAAAACTCATATGCGAAGAAGGTACATAACATATAATCATTGTCGTAGATCTCGATCATACTTAATCGAACCGATCTTTAACTATTCTCCATAACGCTTGTCTGTCGATAAATGTAAATTTGATCTCTAAAAGAACTCAAATTCCTTCCTCAAAATTTCTTTAATAAAGTAATTTTTACTATATGTATATATCGGAAAATCATATAAGACACATAAGTTATTCAAATAGCACACTGAGTTCTATTTCCAGTTTGCCATCAGTATCCTCAATCGCTACGATATCTTGAAGCGACCATAATGAAGACACTTACGGTTTATTTCGTTGTCGCCTTTATATCTTCTTGTCATTTCTCAGTATTCACATTCCTTATCTCATTTCTCCTCCTTGAAAAATCTTTCACCTTATACTCCATTGATTCACAAATAAAATATTCGCTATACATTCTTGAATTGGGACAATTGGAAGAGATATGTCTCTTACGCCCACAAACTTTCTCTTTATCTCATTTCCTTTTATCGTATAGGTGATAAAAGTTATTTTGCCCTTTTAGTTATCCTAACTATCATAAACGCTTCTCTTCGAGTCACTTAATCCTCTATACCCTAGCAATAAGATTGCCTTAAAGTCTTTGGCGTTCGACGTTCTATTATCTGGTTGATCTTCTGTGGCTGGTTTTCGTTTTCGTCTCGATGACATAATCATAAATTATTCTTAATTTCCTTACATTCTAAGCCTCATCGTATACGTTCGACATATAACACAAAATTTTCTACTCAAATAATCATGTATTCCAAAATATTAAATTTTGAAACTTGGTTTACTATATTAACCAATATTCAGGATAAAATCTGTTACCTTTATAACAACTTACTTCATTAATCCAACTTGTGACACTCATGGTACTTCCAACCATAGCACCTCACATTAATAGAACTTAACATAGCACATATTGCTTTAAACATCAGCTATCCCTTTGTGACTACGAAAGTCGGGATTTAAAATCTTGATCAACACAAAGGTTGAAATATAGTTCATTACTTATCACACATATTACATAACCCTTACTACTTATTTACCAAGCCTTTCTTCTCGGACATTCATTCGCTCGACGTCCTTCTATTCCACAATTAAAGCATCCACCTTTCTTATAGTTGGGGCAACGAGGAGAGGTATGTCCCTCACAGCCGCAAATATAACATATCTTCTTCCCTTTCTTCTTATCAGGTTTTCCTAAGTAAGGATCTTCTATCTTTCTTTTTCCTTACATCTCGGAGTGCGCACACGATGTGTTGCTTGAGGCTCCCATCTGGTCAATTTGGATTTTGAGCTTATCTTGCTCTTCCATTGTTTCTTTTAATGTTTTTCGTAGTTGAATATTAAGCAACTTTTCTATCTCCCACAACCTTTCTAGTGAAGAAACCTTGTTCTCTAGATCCTGCACCTCCGTTGATGCTTGAGCAGCTTCAACTTTAGTGTCTGAATCACTATCTGTCAAATCCACCATTTCTGGATCTGATACTACGTTTTCCACTATAGCCACCTCGTCCGATTTGGGTTCTTGGTAAGCTTCTATTTCAGCTGTTGGCCTCGATATTAGCTCGGGGGTATGGATCTGATCCTTCTTATTCCACATATCTTTTCCACCAGACATCTACATACATAAGTTACCCTGATTAGCATGTAGTATATATACACAGCAATCAAGAGTTCTATATACGTTGTCTCTTATTTTGTTTGACGATGAATTATTCAATTCTCATCAACGCCTATCTTTCTCTGCCGAAAGGCAGCTCCATCCACTTCGTATCGAATCGCATAAAGGCGATGTCTAAAGCCTGCTCCAAGGTATATATCTTGGTGTCTTTGGCTTCTATCTCAACCTTCAATTTATCTATCTCAGATCTCCCTCTCTTCCAACCTCCTCGTAACTTTCGGTTAACTCCATCGTGTTCGGTGAGTGCGTTCTTGTATCATTCATTCAAATCAAGAGTACGATTATGTGCCTCACCACCTTTCGACTCTAACCTTTAAGTAAATGCGTTCCTAACTATCAAATCTCTTATCATCTCACTGTCTGTGTACTCCTCGCTAGAGTCCATCGTCTCTTAGGTCAAGGAATTACTATTTTGACTTTCGTCATCCATCCTATGACCACAATAAACGAGACAACATTAGTACCAAAATAAAATATATTCATCGGTAAAATGAAGGAATATTTTATTTAGTACAACTAAAACTTGATGGATCTCTTCGACTCATCATATCCTATAACTCCTCACCAGAGTACTTCGTCTCCTAGTTCACTGAATATTTATCTTAACTTTCGTTCTCCATTCTACTAAGGTTATAACCTAGGTTTCGCATTCCTAACGTTTATAACCTACAGCTTTGATACCAACCTCATGGCGACCCCCAAATCCGGTACTTGAAAGCAGAACTCCGTTCTCCACGATACCATTTCTTTGTTTTGAATAATACTAAATAATAATACATTCGAACTTAATTTACATACATCAAAGTTTACTTCCCAGTGCACGTGACCTTCAAATACATTCCTTAAAATACGACAATAGATTCCATTGTCTTTACTAACTATAACCATTAACTCATAATATAAACTCATTCAACGACTTTCCTTTCCCTTGTTTCGTGCTACGAGCCTTGATTGCTCATACATAATCGAAAACATTTAATTTAAGCAAGGATGAGCATTTGAGTGCCCGAAAGTAGTAATAGCAATTATATATATAATTTGAAAGAATATAAGTATTCTCTTTACATAACACTTCAACAACGAATCAAAAGTTGTGAAGTAATCTATCTTGATAAAAGATTCACATAACAACTCTCTTTTAATTTCTTGAAATTAGGCTCCACCCATGAATAGGGTTTAAGAAACATACTATGAACATGGTTTTTCATTTTCGAAAAGGTTTAGCGTAAATTCATCCATAAAATCAAGTCATAACTTACTACGGCACGGAGGGTGATCGACCCGTTGTACCTGATTGATCAATACTACATAACTTGGCGAAATTCATCGCTTACCCTTTGTCATACGGAAAGCGCATAAAAATTTTCCCATTATCGGGATGTTCATACATGCACGGTTCCAAACCAGAAGGTTTTAATCTTGCTCAACAATAATATGTAATTCAACATATATGTATACGGGTAATTGACAAAGGTATATCAACATGTGAATAAATGCCATGATTATCCAAGTGGGGACACTTGTAAAACCATTTAGAAATCAACTTAATGAATATATATCCGAGCTAACATGTTGATAATCAAAGCGTACATAATGCATGCAGAATATAATAATTACGAAACTTCTTACTCATGTCCATTGCATAAAGGAAATGCAAAGGTAAGATACTTGCACGATTCATTGATTACAACTCTCAACTTAGGTTTTATCTCTTTATCACAACCTATCAATAATCGGATCATTCGTTCGATTAGAACAATATATCATAACACATAGTAAATAACGCTCTATTACGAACAAAGACATAGTCTAATCACGTCATCACATAATCGCGGTGATCATACTTTTAGTTCATATTCTATACTTGAAATATTTTTATACATTTTTCAAATATCTCATCCATGCTCTTCTGAAGTCTTTTCTTTCTATTATAGGATTCGACATTTGTCGTGCACACAATGACTTTATCGGTAAATAATTTGAGTCTAAGACTCTTATCCTATACCTCAACATCATAAATATCAAACATTTTATTTTTAATAATTTTGAATTTTCGAGAAATTGAAAAATTTAAAATAATTCAAATCTTGTCACTCTAGGGCCTATAGTGATATAAGCATGCTACTATAGGTGTTCCTCAAAACTTCATAACTTCATAATCGGTTCTCAAGTCGAACTAGTTTGGTAAATTTATAACTTTCAAACATCAGAATCATAATTAAATGATTTAAACATTAAACAATTCCATTATCATTAATAATTAATTTATATTAAATTATTAATGAAACTATTGCCAAAATATAAAAGTTATTTATAATAACTCAAACTATTTTTAAAACATTTATATTACCCTTAAATGATTTTTAAAACAATTAAAATCATTTTTAAATAATCACCATTAATATATAAATATTAATGTACTATTCATCCAAATATTAAAAGTCATTAATTATAACTTAAAATATTTTAAATCCTTAATATCCTCTTTAAATGATTTTTAAATAAATAAAACCATTTTAAACTATTTATTTAATAATAATTATTAAATAAACTAAATATCATTAATATTATCTTAATATCATTAATATTAAATTATTAATGAAATTATCCTTTAAATATTAAAAGGTATATTTTATAACTTAAAATATTTTAAATACCTTAATTTCATTTAAAATGATTTTTATAATATTAAAATCATTTTTAAACTAAATTATTTAATATAATCATTAAATAACTTTAATATCATTAATATATAATTAATTAATAAAATTCATCACAAAATATTAAAAGTCATGGGAAATAACTTAAAATATTTTCTTATACCATAATATAATTTTTCATGATTTTTCATGAATTAAAACTATTTTTAAATAATTTATTTAATATTATAAATAAATAAATAAATACCTTTTATATTCTAAAAATATTAAATATTTATGAAATATACTCAAAATAATTAAAAACTATTTTTCAGACTTTAAAATAATTTTTCATAATTTATTTGGTATTTTAATAATTAAAATCTAATTTTTCTAATTTTTAAATCATTTTAGGAAAATCGTAAATTAAAATAATTAAAGCGTCGCTAAAGGCCCCTATAGTGACAGTATGTCGCTATAGGTGTTCTTGAGCCTACCCAGATCTTCATAAGGCGTAAGGCAAGGTGGCCTACTTTGGTAGTGAATAACTCTCTCATCTTAACGAATTTGGACAATCTATAAATTGGGTCTTGTAGAGGAAATACAAGAATATAAGATCCAACAATCATAACCTCTAAACAAACATCAGATCTCGGGATAAATAAGCCATCAAAGTAGCTACCAAAGTCGTTTCTTCACGAAGAACAGTTCGAGGTGCCTACTTTGGACCTCTATAACTTGATGATCGTGTAACTTTTATGTGATCTATCAATTCCAGTGTGTAGAAAACATGTCGGACTACAACTATAACACTTAACATCATCATAAAACAAGAAATCAAGCATCTAAAGTATGGTCAAACCTTATCGGAAAAATTAACACTTAGAAAATTGCAGGCCGCCTGGAATTTTACGGTCAATCTTAAGTCAACCCACTTTGACCTTAAATAACTCTTAATCCGTAATATATATGGACTGATTATTTTTGGAGGTTAAATACCACATAACAAGATACACATATCAACCTTTAGAACACAAAACACATTAAAGATAACTCAGATATAAGGCCCGACATTTTCTAAAATAATATTTTACGGACACTTAGAATATTTTCTAGGTTTGAAGAGCAAATGTAGGTCAATCTTAGAAATCAACCCACTTTGACCGCTTATAAATCCCGATCTACAATAGATATGAACTTTATTCCTTTTGGAGATTAAAGACCACATATCAGGCTACCTATAACAACTTTTAAAAAACAAAACTCGAGATCGACCAAAGAGTTATAGCCTCTGACATTTGTTGTCAGAACACAGAAATGAAAATTTCCAGATTTTGAAGATCTTCAAATCCGAGCTTCTGAATGTTATGGAATCAACATCAAGCAACCCAGATCATCCTTAGACACTATAATCAACATGTTTTAACATTTAAACATAACATCTAACACCAAAAAGTTTAAGAAAAATCAAGCTAGGGTTTATACCTTTTTAAGCTTTGATTCTGATTTTTGGCTACTGATTTGTTATTGGTGTGAATGGGGCTTGTTTATAGACTGATATGTTAAGAGAATTTCGTAGGTTTAAGCTTGGGAGAATGAAGCTAAGTGCTTGTGAATAAATAGGCCAAAAATGGTGCATTTCTCTCTCTTGGATCCATAAAATAATGCATGAAATGATTATAATGGCTGATTGATGGTAATACTACAGCCTATAGGTGATTTCTAGATGGATTGGCCGGATTTTGTGGACAAGTGGTAGCAATAAGACATAAATAATGCATTTTCCCTTTTCTTTAATTTATAAAAAAATTTAAATACATTGGATGCTAAAGTGGGATGATTCCCTTGTTTGATAGTTGATAGCATGTAGGGTAAGCATGTTGGGCATCCTTGTTGCAAGATCCCATCAACAATGTAAGTAATAATACACTAAAATGACAAAAAGGGTATTTTGGTCATTTCACATATAATTCCAAGGGCATTTTTGTAAAAGGCCATTAAATGTAATATTTAACCATTAGATTATAATTCTTACCATTTACCAATTAATTTCTATCATTTGGTAATTTAAAACATTTATATAATAACATCGTAATTAAACCCGATAATTTTAAATTAGGGTTTTTCTATAGAAAATTAGGGTTTTCTAATTAGGGTTTCTTAACGTTATCAATTAGGGTTTCCTAATTGACCATTAGGATTCTCTAATTATTTGTGTATGATCTAACACAGTCATTACGATCTCTAACTTCAATCGATTAGGGTTGTAATAATTAGGATTTGTCCTAGTTATCAGCGTAAAAATAGTAATTAGGGTTTTTCTTCTAATTACATTACATTCGTGTACACAGAATAACTTCATATACACAAAACTTTCATATACTACTCGGTCATTTCTCATAAGCGAGTTTAATAATTAGGGTTTCTGACGGTAATATGTTATGACCTAATTGACCGTCATTTGTTCAATAATATACATTCGCATATACACAAATTACATAATTATTGTCTTTGTAAAATCATTATAATAATAATATAATATTATTATTCTCATCTCTTGATCACAATCCCAATTCAGGTTTGGATCTCATACCGACTTTTCTTTCGTGCATATCAATAATACTTGATTTAAATATTACGAATAATTCATATAATAAAATATATATTATATAAGTTCTAATTATCACTTCATATATTATTTCCAATCATGTTATCATGGAAAATAATTAATAAAAACATTTACTTCTGTAAATTAATTACCATAAAATATAATTTGTAGTAATTAATAATTCCAAAATTATTTCTAATTTTTCAAGTAATAAATATATTCGCATTTATCGTTCACATTACTAGACACTTATTCTCGTCATTAAATAAAAAAAAATACGCAAATTTTCTTATTTATTTTATTTAGGAAATCTCGGGTTATTACAAATAACACCAAGATTTTTACGTGGTTCGACTATTACCCTCTATAATAATAGCCTACTCTACGTCCAATATCAACTAGTATTGGAGACTCACTTTTATTTCTTTAAAAGACTCTTATTACAACACAGATTCTATAAAAATTGAATTACAATAATTCACTTGAGCACTCTTGCCCTTGTGCACCAATGCAACTCCTTAGCACCTATGCTTCCTTGAACACATTTGTAAACAAACCTTAATCCACCTAGATTAAATTCCCTTAGACAACACTAAGTCTAAAAAACAAATTTAAGATTACAATGATAGAGGTCTAATGATCAAAGAAAATAAACAATTTAACAATGCAAGGCTCAACTAGTGAATGTAATGATCAAGTAGTAAGAAAGAGATATCACCGAAATCAAGCTCACGAAAATAGCTGATAAATAATCTGAGTATAATCACACAACAGCTGGGAATTTTGCACCCAAAAAATGAAGTAATTTTTCAAGTGTATGAGTGCAATAATTAATTTAAGTGATGTAAGTGTTGTAATTTGTACCACTGATCTCAGCTGCTTTTTATAGCCCAAACATATTACCGTTGCAAAAATGTTTACGTTGTAAAATAAGAAAAGCAACGTTCCAATATTATTTCGGTTGAAAAACATACTTAAACTAATAACCTTTGGATAAATATAGGACTCTTTCAAAAATAATCTAGATAGAGTTTAAGTCAAACAAAAAGAGTAACTCTAGAATATTTTCCATAAAGTCTGCAACCATTACTTATCATAAAGTCACGGAACAAATTCCAACTCTTCAAAGATAACCATGATTTCCTACTTTCAAGGTATAAGTTAAACACTCTACCATCATATTCAATTTACCACTAACAGATAATGATAATTTCTTTAAACGGCACAAACAACTTTTCAGCTATCAATTATCTTTAAATATGTAACACTTAATTGGTCAGGACTCTTATGAATGCATGCAAACTCATTTCTCTTAATAGCAGATAATAGTGAATGACATATTTTTAGACATGCACAAGATCATATTTAATGCACACATAAAATGTCCTAGAGCCTTGAATTGAAAAATTAGATATTTGCAATGACCTTACATATTTTTCTTAGGACTCAAAACATCTTCAATCTTCTTGAATAATCCAACACATACTTCTTGAGATAGATTCCTGAAACCCATAATTCACAATTTAGAACCGACGAGTAAATCATCATCAAAACATTTAGGCTAGAACGTGAATTAATCAACAGTATATCACCCATTTTAAGTCACAAAATATATGGTACATAATTCAAATACAAACTTAATTTATACAACTGTTAAGTGTCGTGTAGAATACGACAAAACATAAGCTGTGAGTTTTAATACAAATATTGTCTTCTAGACAGTATTCAAACTAAAAATAAGTCCTCATTATAATTATTATCATACTATTTCACAGAATAGTGAGGACTACTAATGTAAACATCTGGACCATCACTCCGTTCCCCGACTAGTCACAGCTATATTCTCATTTCCTGAAGAGAACAATGAAAAAAAAGGGTGAGCTCAACTAGCACAGTAAAGAATATTATGACTAAGATAATGTAGAATAAATTATCGTTAGCCTTCAACAGTGTTAAACTGATAGAATACAATAGACAACAAGTTTTACTTCAGCATAACAAACAATCCATTAGAAGAGTCAAGTAGAGCATGATATCTACTATCTTATTGATTTAAAAGTTTATCATAAATTTTATCGCTGAGACTCAGCTCAATAAATTATTCACGTCACTGAATTATCTATGCACTACGGGCCAAAGATGTTCATTATTATCACATCCACGAATCATCCATGCACTACGGGCCAAGGATATTCGTGTTTTCATCAATGGTCATGATCATGCTAACAAATGTCCATCAATGCACTACGGGCTAATGAGGACTTTTACCACATCATTTATAACATTACGGTCATGATTATACCGAATAATCCCTAGTCATAATCATATCAATCAACTGTCCATCTATGCACGTAAGCCAAAGATGACTTTCATCACAATATAAGCATGAGGATGATGACAATGATATAAGAATTCAATTAAAAGAAAGCAAAGAATAAATTTTTAAAGATTTATAATTTAATTTATCCAGAATTTAATAATGTCCAAATTGTCAACATGATACTACTTTATGGAGTAAAATTCAAGAACAATATTGTATCAAAAATAATTTGGACCAAAAAGAAATTAATTTTCTTCATGAACAGTACTTCGGATGAATAGTAACTGAGTGAATAGTAATTCGAGAATAGTACCCTGTGAATAGTACTCCAACATGAAAAAGTTAAAACTTATCAAGAATGCTCAGAATAATATTTCCATGAAAAAGATACTGGATGAAGCACAAATTTCAAGGATATTCTACTAATTTCATGGAGTATAGAAGCCAAAACTTAACAAAATGAGTTTAGAATTCAAAATCTGAAACGAAATAATATTACTTACATACTACAGAGTATGGAAGAAAATATTATTTCTTACGAGTATTGGAAAAAAACAATATCCCTTACAACTGTTGAACGAAAATAATATTCCTTATAAATATTGAATAAAGATAATATTCCTTACGAATATTAAACGAAAATAATATTTCTTGCGAATATGGAACGAAATAAATTTTTTTACGAATATGAAAATAATATCGTAAGCGAATATGAAATAAATAATACCCATTATCTCAAAAAGAAGAGTATTCCAACTGGTATAGCGGGGATATTCTTGAAGAAAACTTTCACTATTTTCTACACTCAAAACTTTCTAAAACTCGAAAGAAATACACTCAATATTATAAAAGAAGAATTCTCTGATTCTAGTGTGATTTTCAATTCTAACTAAGCATCATATTTATAAGAGAATGGAAAGGATACTATTTGAATTTAGAAATCACGGACGCACAATAATTTTTATTCACGGACGCAACCGACAGAAGATTTTCTGAAATTTTATTTTACTGTGCATTATTGTGCAATAAAATATTCTAATAAAACAAAATCTTTAAATAAAATATAATATATTCTATTTATAATCAAATAAAATAAAACTTTATATATATATATATATATACTCCTTCCACCATACGGCAAACACAACACACACATTTCATATTATATGTATATACACCCTTATATATCTTCCACCATACCACACATCACTGGCCAAAATTTTCTCCCACCACCACTTTTTTTCTCCACTCTCACACGCACACCCCACACACATCAATATATATATATATATATATATATATATATATATATATATATATATATATATCATAATTCCCTCCCACATACGCACACACCCCCCACCCACATTTCCCACCATCACTTACCTTATATATATATAATTGAGAAAACTTTCTCCGATTATTTTGAAAAATGGGTAAGTGGGGGGTTCAAATAACACGCCAAATTTACAACAAATATAAAAAATCCCCTCACTATTTTTAACAACATTTATTCATCATTATTATAACTCACAATATTAACAACCAGATCGTTCCCAGAAAAGAGGGGGCTTTCAGATAAGGATTACTCCATATTGGCGCGCAATTAGGTGACCAAACCCCTTTCCTCGACAGAGCTTTCTAGACATTGTTAATTATGCAAATAATAATATGAAAACTTGACATCTCAATTATTGATTTAAGAATAAAAAATATTGACAATAATTGAATCAAATAATCGTGAGATACTATGCAGCAATTACTGTAGCAATAATTGAGTGACTTCTCACGTAAGCATCAATAATCAATATCGTGTGCTACTATGCAACCACGCGTATTACTGTACTTTTATCACCGAGTGTTTCAACAGTTTAATGGTAAAACTTTTGTCGTTATTTTTATAAAAAGATATTTCTGTTGTTTTCTCATTCCGACAATAATTCCGTTGTAGGGTCCACCATTGATTGTGCCGTCGTACGAATATTCCCTGTTAAAACGAATATTCCCCGACTAATCGAATATTTTATAACAACTTGCTTATTTTGTAAAATTTATAAATATAACCCACAACTATAACATTATATCAAATCCACATCATAATATTCAAAAAAATATTTCGAGAAAAATTAATCTTTATTCATAAAATTTGGGGTCTTATAATCATTCTACATCCGGTTACTGTTCATTTGTTGGAGGTAATCTTTTTACTTGGCATAGTAAGAAATAGTGTGTGGTGGCAAGATTCAGTGCTGAGACCGAATATCGAGCTATCGCCTTGGTTATATGTCAATTAATGTGGCTTTGAACCTTACTAGAAGATTTGGTTGTTAACAACAAAAAGGCCTATTCAGGTATTTTGTGATAATAAGGCAACCATTAGTATTTAAAACGACCCAGTACAATACGATAAAACGAAGCACATTGAGTTTGACATGTACTTCATCAAAAAAATGTTAACTAGTGGTCTTATTTGCTTACCTTTCGTCAGAACAGAACATCAATTTACTGATATTTTAACTAAGGATCTTATAAGTAGTAAGATGTTTCATCCATTATATTTTAAGTTGAGTATGCGAGACATTTATACACCAACTTAAAGGAGAGTGTAAGAAAATATGATATAATTGTAATTTCTATAATCAGTGTATATACATGATTACTATAATTTAGAAATTATTATAATTATAATTAGGATACTTGCCTATATACAAATCTTTGTAGCATAGAAAAATTTAATCTAAAGAACATAACCTATTTTGAGTTTCAACAGACCTAGTATTATTGGAAAGCTCATTAATTCATGAATAAGTCTAGCCGGACAGGAAAAAGGGACCGAATTATTGGACAGGTTTTTTTTTGGAACACCTAAAGCACTACTATACTATACATTTTTTGGAAGTCACTAGAAAAAAAATAAAAAAAAATAAAATAAAAACCTGTCCAATAATCCGGTCCCTTTTTCCTGTCTGCGAGCATTATCTTATTAATCGTAGTTTACAGGCAAGAATACTAGAGGCAACTACCAGGCCCATGATTGAGAGGGGCCCAAATTTTTTATAATTAAGTTTATGTATTTATGTGTATAAAAAAATAAAATAATAAAAAATTAGGGATATTATGCATTGAAAATGATATGTTATAAAATATTAAATATAATAGTATAATTGATGATTTTGCATCTAAAAGTGTAACAAGAAGACATTTTAAATAATGTTTTTGGTTTAGATTTCATTGGACAAAACTAAAGAAATACCCATTGTAGTTGGTAGGTTTCTTGACATAATGACATATATTGAACTTTTAATTTTTCAAATTACACCACTAAACTAATTATTATTTTAAAATTGGGTCATTCTGTTTAAAAAAATAAACGGACCTTAATTTTTTATCTACAAACCTAATTAATTACCCATTGTAGTTGGCACATTTTACTGATTATACCATTGAACTTTTAATTTTTTAAATTGCCCCATCAAACTAATTAAAAATAATTATTTTACATATTTTTAAAAATAATTATTATTTTAAGTAAAAAA
Organism: Panax ginseng; assembly: GCA_020205605.1. Taxonomy (NCBI): domain Eukaryota; kingdom Viridiplantae; phylum Streptophyta; class Magnoliopsida; order Apiales; family Araliaceae; genus Panax; species Panax ginseng. Next base: position 124,167,122 of record CM035130.1, on the reverse strand, counting down.
TATTAAAAACTTTTTTTTCTTCATAAAATGAGTAGAGTTTCATAAAATATAGATTCAAAAAAAAATTAAAGTGATTTTAAATTAAATTAATGTCCACTTAATTTTTTTAACAGAATGACCATTCTTAATATTAGAATTTTTAAAAAAACTAAAATATAAATTAAAATAAAAAAATAGTAAAAGATAAATAAAAAAATTGATTCAATTTTTTCGGAAAAGAAATTATTAATTTTATAAATAAATATTATTTTCAAGAAAAAATTGGAAAATTCTTCATATTTTAAAAAATGAGTAAAATTTTATAAAATCTGATTCAAAAAATAAATGTTATTTTCAAAAGATTTTTTTTTTTTTTAAATCATTAAGGTTTCATAAAATTTTAATTTTTTAAAATCTATATTTTATGAAACTTTACTCATTTTATAGAAAAAATTAAAGTTTCTAATATTTTTTTACTCAAAATAATAATTATTTTTAAAAATATTTAAAATAATTATTTTTTTAATTAGTTAAATGGGGTAATCTGAAAAATTAAAAGTTCAATGGTGTAATCAGTAAAACGTGCCAACTACAGTGGGTAATTCATTAGTTTTGTAGATAAAAAAGTAACGTCGGTTTATTTTTTTTTAACAGAATAACCCAATTTCAAAATAATAATTAGTTTAGTGGGGTAATTTAAAAAATTAAAAGTTCAATTGTGTAATCTGTAAAACTTACCAATTACAGTGGGTATTTTATTAGTTTTACTGATTTCATTGATATTTTTATTTTGTAGGTACATGTAATGATTCTTTGCTTCGATGATATTTTAAAATGTTCTTCCTTATCTTTTGCAAATTCTTATAATTTTAATAAAATTAATTAGTTGATAATTTATTTATTTATTTTATTTTATTTATATAAAGGGACACACTTGAGAAAATTTGCCCTGGGCCTTAGAAAATCCAGGACCGGCTCTGCTGTTAATTCATTGGCCAATCCAACAATTGTACTACTTTCTTACATTTATAAGACTTACAGGACCATGGTATAATATACTTGCACATTTGTGTCATTGACAAAACATCTAACGATATTAAACATATAAAAAACATAAGAATTCTAACTATTTTGATCCAAAAACATACAAAATATGGTCATGTCAACATTGTTCTACATCTTCCTCCCTAGCTTGGTCCAAAACTTGCAGAATTCACATATTACATTGTAATTATAATTCATTAAACTATTCATTCACTGTTTTCAGTTAAATGACATAATAGCCTAGCAAATGTTCTCAACAAGAAATATATTGCTTGTTTTACAGATTGAGATAGTAATAGATCTGTAAGTCTTTTACAATGGGCTTGTTGGTTTGAATTTTATTGCAATGATTCGAAACTCCAACCAATCATACTGTAATTTCGTATATTCCTAAGTTGAGTGCATTGAACACTTTCAGTTATATACAAACGTGTTAAGAATATAACCATCATTAAAGAAATATTTATGACAAATAAAATTATTCTTATTTTAATAATGTGTCATGATCGATTCTGACATTGTGTACACTAATAGCATATCAAACTTAAACACTCTTGCTCATAGCGGCATTTAGATTGAATATGTATTCCTTTTATATCATGTTGTAAATTGTTAAAATTAATTAGAAAATAATAAATTTACGAGCATTGGAAATTAATCGAAGAATAAGCCACAAATACAGATATTTTTCTATACATGTCTTTTACGAAAAAATGTACATGACCTATTTTTGTACAATACCTAGATTCATGATTTTTGTATAATTTAGTAATTTAAATTGATTGTCAGAAATGTAGGTGCAAGAAAATACACGCAAGGACTAGAAATGTGATAAAACAATAAAGAGGTAGTTGCGGATTCAATCGGTTTTCTTATGAAAGAGTAAACTAACAAACTTCTTCATAAAGTTTGATGTGCTCTCTAGAAAACAAATAGCGCAGTCTGCCACCGCGTGACTCAATCAAGTCAACACATTTGTCTTGTGATCTTGTCCACTCTTCCTCATCACGTGCCCTTACATTCCTTTATTCCAATTTTTAATTTGCTACAAACCTAAATTCTCAAGGCGGGTAAACCGTTTCCAACTACCTTTCTCTCTCTCTAGATTTTTTCTTTCTCTTTCCCTCTCTAGATTTTTCTCTCTCTAATTTTTTTTATTTTTTTTTGTAAAAAAGGAGGCAAGAAACACTGTATATAAATGTGTGACTGTCACACAAAAACCACGTCATTTTATGTAATTATATATATAAAAAGTAAACTTTCTCTATTGTTGGGTACAAATAGGTGTTTTATAATTTTTCAATGCAGTGTTATTATATAGGACAATTCACGCAATAACATGGGGTTTCTCTAACATCCAGTGGCCTTTTTTTAAAAATTGATATATTTTGCAACCAAACAAATTGTATTTTTATCAGGAATAATATAAAAAATCCACAAATTATTTACTTAATGTGTAATTGTGATTGTAATCAAATGTAGTGTTATTTTGGGGGACAACTCACGCAATACCAATAAGTGTCTCTTCCCTCTTATATATAAGGATCAAGACCATTCCTCTTTAAATATCATTCCTCCTTAAATAACACTCCTTTATTAAAATTACGTCGTTTTAGAGTTTTTTTTTAAAAAACAAATGGGGCCGTGGGTGGTATTTTTGTAAATAAAAGGAAAGCAAGTGTGACTACTCTCTTTTAAAAAACTCCAAACCGACGTAGTTTTAATAACGTAGTACTATTTAAAGAGGAATATTATTTAAAGAGAATGCTCTTGATCCTCTCTCTCTCTATATATATATATATATATATATTCTTTTTTATAAAACAAATTGTTACATTTTGGGACAAAAAAACAGTTGAACCTAATAAAAATATGAGATTTGTATATTTTTGCTTGTATCATTTACAAAGAGAGGTGTCCTATATATATACATAATATATTATCACCACCTATGCTAGAATCAAGGGATATATAATCACTAAAGCTAGTATCAAGTGATTTACAAAATCACCTAAGCTAAAATCAAGAGATTACATAATCAAAGAGTCCCAAGAGATAATTATGGTAATTCAAAAATAATATTCTAACTACTTGATAAATATAAAACTATCCTAAATAACAATATTATGTTATTTCTCTAATAAAAACAAAGTGTATTTTTTTTGAGTAAACACATCCACAAAGTATTCATATATCTACACTTCTTTATGTATGGTATAATTGTAATTCGTATCCAGTAATAAATTAAAAATCATACTATTTTGTCGCAAGATGCAGAAATAACAAGTGAATTAACAAAGTCTTGCTAGCTGGAGTTGGTAGGTTTACACTTGGGACTTGGAGGAGTAGGTTTATACTTGAGAATCGGAATGGTAGGTTTATTTATATTTCAGATTTGGAGTGGTAGGTTTTTACTCGAGGCTTGATACTATTAATGGTGTACGTTCATTAACCGAATAATGTTTGTTGGGCTCAGGATATTCGGGCTTGTAAATTATAAGTAGGCTGTAATGCCTATGGTGTCATGTGGGCTTGAAATAAGAGTTGTTTTGGTAGACGAGGGATTTGTGGATTAAGATTCTTAATTTTATTTGATCTCTAGATACGGAAGGAAGTGTTGGATTATAAATTAACTTCCTTAATTTTAGGAGATTCGGTGCAATCCTATTAAAGAATGGTTGTCTAGGTGAGAACCTTAATTTGATTCGGAGAAGGATTTCATGAAGGTGGTAAGAACATTATAAATACAGGAATTTTCTCTGATTCTAAGGTACATGCAAATTATTACTTTCCAGCACTAGAGCATTAAGCCTCCATTGTTAACCTTGTTTCAGCATGTACTTATTCTCACACCAGAGCTATCCCCGGACGGCCCAAGCCGTCAAGCTTTTGGTGTTTACTTGTTTCTGTGCAGGATTGGACGCGCTTTGATGATTGAAGCGCGTGGATGGATCTTAGCGTTAACATTGGTGCTAGAAGGAGGGTTTTTCTAGTGTTGTTGGATTTTCAATCACAATCATCAACTTCTTACATCTGAAATCATGGAGAACAGTAGGATAATTTCAGGTGTAGGACAACCGACGACAGAAGGTTCTTCTCGCCAAAGAGGGTCTGTTAAAGACAGACTAGGGCCATCAAAGAGCATCTATGACCGACTTGGCCCAAAAGTAATTTCAGTAGGGTCTCAAAGCAGAGATCGTGATGATGTCAGGAGGAAGCTGTTCTCCACAGCCAGTAAGGGGAATAGGAACAATTGGAGTAGGGTAGAAGGCACACTGCCTCGAACCCGACACCGAGATGATCAGGAGGATAGGAAATCTACTTAAGCCAAAATGGCACAGGAGACAGATAAGGCTTTGAAGGTACTGCTGTAACGACCCCAAAATTTATACAATTCAATTATCGACTTCGGTCGTTAATAACACGTCTAACTTCTGATTTTACATCATTATTCAATGTTAAGCTTAATAAAATGTGGAATAATTTAAACTTTTCTATCTTCTTACTTTAATTCCCTGAATCAAAACCTTTATCATCTACATGTCTTTGAATCAATCTTATTTTATGATTTGCTTCATCACTGTTATTATATAAAATTTTACATTTCAATCCAATAACCTTTACATATCATATAACTCAAACTTGACAGTTTATCATTACATAATCATTGTGACTTATCAAGTACATTTCTCAAAACCTTTATCTATACCTACCTTTAAACCATACTTAGCTTATTAATCACCTTATCAGAGTTAATAAATAAAACTTACATCCAGGTTCAATACTCTTTCGTACAACAAACAAAACGTATACTTTATAACTCAACATCTATTAAACATTATATATTATTCAGAACCTTAAACATGGTTTAAATAATAATAACTCAGCCAAAGTGTATAAATCGTCAAGTATCACATCTGACTCTATCTTTCTGTTAACTTATTCTTAACTTGCCCTTAACTTGCTCAATACGAATTTCTCGTATCACATTATCTATAACTCCTCGTGAGTTTATCTCGTACTATATCATAGTATATTATCTTCATATCATCAAGCTATAATTATTCAAACATTACAGACCATCTTTCTTTTATAACTTAAATAGATCACGTCGTGATCTTATTCTATAATCATCTCCCTTAAAATTCTTTTCTTAACTCGTGATCATTTTGTTTTACGATCCTCTTTCTTTCCTTTTTCATCGTTTATGATTTCATTTATGCTTTTAATCTTACAGACTTTGTCTAATCATCATTATTCGTTATCTTGGCTATTAGAGTTAGGTAACTCCCATTTCTTATCTTTATATCTCTTCAAGATTCTTCTTTAAATTTTCTTTTTTAATAATTCTTCCTTTAAGAATTTCTAACATCATTTATATTGCTCAACATTTCATTCGAGTTTCACATTTTCATCATATGTATCCATTTTCTATACTTGGTACACATCAAGTCTCTAATAGTTTTAATATGATACGCTGAGTGATTTCCCACAAACAACCAACAAACTAGGTTCCGAGTTGCTAGTTCGTATATACCTCCGCTCTATGAAGGAATCGTTTAGCCCAGATACCATACATCAACTATTAAAGAGTATGATTGTACCATACTTAAATATAACTTTTTTATTCTGAACTTCTTTATCATTCTCTTCTTATAGACATTGTCTATTTATTATCACCTTACATCCTTATTATTGGAGTTAGGTAACCCCACATTCATATTCCTTATAACTCTGCGAGATTCTTCTTTGAATTCACTCACACATGTTTTAATCCCTCCTTTATAAATTTCTTAAATTACTACTTATTGTTCAAACTCTATTTGAGCTTATTCTTTCATTATCTTCACCTTCATTCTCTAAGGTTATAGCCTACGGTACTCCTACCTAAGCTTTATAACCTACAGCTTTGATACCAACTGTAACGACCCTAAAATTCAAACAATTTAATTATCGACTTTGGTCTTTAATAACACGTCTAACTTCTAATTTTACATCATTATTCGATGTTAAGCTTAATAAAATGCGGAATAATTTAAACTTTTCTATCTTCTTAGTTTAATTCACTGAATCAAAATCTTTATCATCTACATATCTTTGAATCAATCTTATTTTATGATTCTCTTCATGACTGTTATTATATAAAATTTTACATTTCAATCCGATATCCTTTACATATCAGAAAATTCAAACTTGAGAGTTTATCATTACATAATCATTGTGACTTATCAAGTACATTTCTCAAAACTTTTATCTTTACCTACCTTTAAACCATACTTAGCTTATTAATCACCTTATCAAAGTTAATAAATAAAACTTACATCCAGGTTCAATACCCTTTCATACAACAAACAAAACTTAAACTTTATAACTCAACATCTATTAAACATTATACATTATTTGGAACCTTAAACATGGTTCAAATAATAATAATAACTCAGCCAAAGTGTATAAATCTTCAAGAATTACATCTGACTCATGTCTTTCAAGTATCACATAACGTTACCTTGAATCCTTAACCTGCAAAAGTGGTTATTTGCAAGGTTGAGCTCGACAGCCCAGAAAATCTAACAGTTTTCATGCATCACGTAGCACATAATAACATCCTTATCATACATCCCATAAATATTAAACTAACATAACAAACATGTTGCAGTTCATATAACAAGTATAAAGATTAAGTTCCTTACTCAATCAGCATTCATTACTCAATCAACGTACTCATAAGTTGACTTTAACATTTTATACTTTCAATATATATATAACACATCATGCTAATAAAGATTTAAAATAGTTCATCATCAAGTTCACATAGCAAATAAGAACTGAAAGACTTGCCTTGATCGTTGTTACCAATAACAGTTTAACAATTTACAGTTATCTGCACTACACGTGCCCTACACAATTATATAATCATACACACTAACTATTAGTCACATAGCAACGCATAGTAGTTGTAATGTAAACTTTACTCTACATCCCATAACCCTTCTTATTAATCAATACACAATGATCAATTTGATTGTGTTAACTTTCGACTTATATCTCACTATATTTCATACTCGAAGTTCATTCAAGTGTTTAAGTCTTGGTAGGAATCATTATTGGTTTTATATTAAACCCATTTCATATCTTATAATTGTAATACCCGAGAATTTTCAAGTCTTATGAATATATTAATGGGAATAAATATTTATTCGAATATAAATGATTTCGTGTTATGAGACGAGTTAACTCAATTATATTGAAGAGATTAATGTGGAGTTGTAACAAACTCGTTGAAATACCTTGTGTGGTACCGTGATGAGAAATAGTAGTGATTATATTAATTAACGAAAGAATTGTTAAGGCAAACAATTATTTGATAGTTATTAGAGAATATTAATTAATTGCATATATGGAAATACACTCTTAAACTAGTAATATCACCAATATGACAGTTAATTCATGTTGTGTAAAAAGATTGTGGAGCTGAATGTTGAAACTGGCTTGAAGCTAAGCTAGTTCGGCACTTCTGTAGGTATGACAGTGATTCGCCCTCAAGAATATATAAATCGGCGCAAATTGCGCCAAGATGATCGATTGGAGAAAAGTAATTTTCTACTTTAGAAATAAAATGGAACACTCTTGTTATATGTGTGACATTAATAAAACTTAGAATAAAAGTACATTATGTTAATATAAGGTACCTAGTAGTACAGTGAAATTATATGTAATTATAATACAAAACTGATTAAATATCTGTGTATTCTAGAAACTGAGAAAGGAATTAATAAACATTAATATTATTATAATGTGGTTATGTGAGTAGTAAAAATAATTATGGGGATACCCGGACAATAATGCCTAACTGCGATATTTTATTTCGTGTAATTAATGTACATGGATTATATGATGTGAGTATATAACTAATCCTTAACTTCCTAATATTGTAGTAATTGTACCTTAATATTACATTATGAGAATTAAAGAAACCAAACCAAGCCTAGATAGGAAGATTGCTGAGATTTTTCTCTTGTCCCAAATTGAGTGTCACAAAGTACATGAATAGTGACTCAAAGCTAAAACACGTATTTTCTAAAAAGGCTATGGAATAGGTGATCATTTGCTAGGAACATGGCTGGTAAAGGGTGGTTGATCAAATCCTTAATAAACTTTGTTCCCTTCCATTACACTATGGACTCTAAGATTGTGTAATGACAATGTCTAGTCCAAGTTCCTTCTATAAATACAAGCTTAAATTCAGTTTTTGTGTTGTTAGAAGTTGTTTGATAGTCTAATTGGAGAGTTATAAGTTGCTGAGCTACTATAGAAACATACTCAAAGTGTAGGGAGTCTAATTCAAGCTTGAGAAGGTATAAACCCTAGTTATGTTCTTGAAATGGGTCTTCTGAAGTTCTTAAAATTTCTAGAATTTTTATGTCAATTAATATAAATTAGCATGTTATAATGTGTTTAAGAAGTTTACTTACATGTATGAACACTTTAATAATGGTTTAGAACAAGTTTAAATCTATGGAAATCAAGTTGGATAAGACTCCGTAAAAAAGAGTGCGCATCGCTCTGAACTCGAAACCGATGGTAGCAATTTGCCCAAAATATCTTTGGCAATGAAAGCACCTGCTACTATTTCATCCCTCTGTGTTCAATTTTTTCTTTCTATTTTTAAATTTTATCAGTGATGGTAAATTACTATGACTTAAACTAGCATGCAAGAATGTGTAATGTGTATATACAAGTATATTAACTTAATATGATCATGTTTAGATTAGCATAAATGATTAACGAAAGTGTATGGTTTAAAATGAATTTAGAACTTTAGAAAGGAACTTAATATGTATGTATGCCATGTTTATATACTGACTTTGCAAGCATGTTGGTATGAGTTAGAAATGCATGAATAACCCGTTTACTTGTGTTTATATGATTTGTAAGGGAGCATGAACATGTTGAGCTTGTTAGTAAGCTTCACTAATGAAAATAAGAACTGTGAACATGAATGTTAACATACTACCTTGACGGTTAGAATCTGATATTTGCGAACATGTTTGATGATTCTCTTAGACTCACTCATGTAGTATATATATATATATATATACCATGCTTAGATATCGTATTTCAAGTGAAGCATAAACGAAGCATATTTTTAACCAAAATGATGTTAATTATACATATGTGATATGAATACTCACAAGCATGTCTAATACGAGTTATACGACTACCTTGTATTTTTAGAAGGCAAGCATGTTAGACCTTGTGGTTACATGACCTTAAATGACTTTAAACTGTTGAAATGTTCAACTTAGAACCATGTTATGAAAGAAGGGACCTAGATTGACTTAAGGAGGACCTTTGGCATAATAATATATTGACCTTTGGCATAATAATATATTATGTATGAATGTTGTATTCAAGTCGGACAGAAACCACAAGGAAACAATTGAGTCTTGGCTTGGCTAGAGGGCTGCGCAGCTGCGCCGGCCCTAGGCTTAGCCATGGCGCAATTGAGTCTGGAATCTGGGATCATGCAATCTGGTTTTTGGACAGTTAACTTGTATGATGCCTATACTGCTAAAAGTGGTTTAAAACCTACTGTTACATGTATATATGTGATGATTAAGTATTATGATAGTATTTTCCTTGTATAAGGAAAGTCCAAGGGTAAAAAGGTCTTAACCTTGAGCATTATGAATTTGCTTATAAAGTAACTAAGTACTTGACTACATGATAAACATATAAGTTGATGTTGTACTATATGTGCATACTTGAATCATGTCCAACTTGAATAAAGAATGTGTTAGCTAATGAGCATCTTGTACTTATAATAAGCTATACATAGGATTCAAAAATGTTGATTTATTAACGTGGATAAACTACGCTTAAGGCAAGTATCCTAAACCCTTGCATTACTTTATTCAATGGATATCGTAAGCAAGTATCTAAACCTTATCTCTTTGAATGCAAATGATCGTACTTATTCGTTCAATTGAACAAGTATGTTTAAACTCTTGAGAAAACTATTATTCATGTTGAACTTAGTTAAGGGCAAGTTAAGAATAAGTTAAGAGAAAGACATGAGTCAGATGTGATACTTGAAGATTTATACACTTTGGCTGAGTTATTATTATTTGAACCATGTTTAAGGTTCCGAATAATGTATAATGTTTAATAAATGTTGAGTTATAAAGTTTAAGTTTTGTTTGTTGTATGAAAGGGTATTGAACCTGGATGTAAGTTTTATTTATTAACTCTAATAAGGTGATTAATAAGCTAAGTATGGTTTAAAGGTCGGTAAAGATAAAGGTTTTGAGAAATGTACTTGATAAGTCACAATGATTATGTAATGATAAACTGTCAAGTTTGAGTTATCTAATATGTAAAGGTTATCGAATTTAAATGTAAAATTTTATATAATAACAGTGATGAAATGAATCATAAAATAAGATTGATTCAAAGACATGTAGATGATAAAGGTTTTGATTCAGGGAATTAAAGTAAGAAGATAGAAAAGTTTAAATTATTCCGCATTTTATTAAGCTTAACATCGAATAATGATGTATAATCAGAAGTTAGACGTGTTATTAACGACCGAAGTCGATAATTGAATTGTTTGAATTTTGGGGTAGTTATAACTGCTGCAACAGAAAGAAGAGATTTTGAAGCAGATGGTCCTTGTGGCCGAACAGGAAGACGAGGCCTCCAGGTATACTAGATCCAGAAGGCGTGGTAGGTCTCTAGATAGACGATGCAGGACATGGAGAGATGAAGATTCAAGGCAATTTGAAAGCAGGCTTCAGAGCTGCTCTCTAGATCAAAGCAGATCGAGAGGTCGCACACCTGAGAATCCAAAGAGGGTACATCGCCTTGTGGACTCTCAGCATAGCGAGAATGATAGACGAAACCCTTCTAGGGTGGATAGTTCAGGCCGTGGTAATGAGGACTCCCAAAAGAAAGAAGTTCCCACAAAGTCGGATGGGATGGAACTGTTGGCCAGAAAATTGGAGGAGCTTCAGAAAGAATTAGCCAAAGTTAAACAGGGGAAGGTGAGTTCGGGCAAAAAAGCGTTTCCTTTCTCTCTGAAAATCATTCGGGAGAAGGCGAACCCTAGTAAAAAGCTCCCCTATATGGAAAGCTATGATAGCTCAGGAGATCTTTACGATCATAGTCAGACTTATGACAAGTTGATGGATTATTATGATTACTTAGATGCGGCTAAGTGTCAGACCTTTATGACGACTTTGAGGAAAGAAGCTAGACAGTGGATGATGACCTTAGCCCCGAACTCAGTCTCGTCCTGGGAAGAACTATGCAAAAAATTCCATGCACGGTTCGGGAGTAACAAGAGAAGAAGGAAGCCCACGGGATCATTGTCATAGATCAGACAATATTCCAATGAGACACTGGGCCATTACATGAAAAGGTTCAAAGAAACGGTGGGTCAGGTGATAGACCTCAATGACCTTCAGGCTGTAGGGCTCTTCTAGAATGAATTGGTGAAGAAGATGATGTTCAATCACTCGAAGAGTCTGGCTGAAGCATTCGAGAAAGCTGAAGGCTTCATAGTGGTGGAAGAAGTCATAAACAGTTTGAAGGAGAGCACTTTGGAAAAATCAAAGGAAAAGGATAAGGCTAGATCCGATGGAAATCAAAATAAGTTCAGAAGTAATAATGATAGATCTGATGGGTATCAGAAGAGATACAATAACAATGGAAATTCGGGGGGAGGTCGTCCGTCTTTTCCAAATCAAAAAGTGAATAAGGTCTTCACGAAGCTTAATACTGATCGGGCTTCCATAATGGAGCAGATAAGAGGTAACCGCCTGCTCTGAGTGCTGTGAAACAATATAAACCGATACCACGGGAATGCTAATAGATCTGATGATTAGCATCGAGCAATGTGGTATACAGTAGAAAGTCATTGGGGTTTGAAGGAGATCATAAAAAAGAACGTACAGAATGGTTCCTTGGTTAAGTATGTGGTGGGACGGGAGGCCCCGAGAACATAGCAAGGGAATAGTGCACTTATTCAGATCAGCCAGCCCGTATAGGAAAATTAGACTCAAGTGATACTCTAGGTTGTGGATATGATCACCGGTGGAACCGTGGGAAAGGTTGCTATAAGGAAGCGACGTGGATACCTGGACACCATAATGTCAGTGGTGGATAAACCTGCAAGGCGTGAAAGGGCGTACCCGGGTTCGGTGATCTCTTTCACTGATGATGATTTCCATTCAGAACTAATCGAACCGCATGAGGGAGCTTTGGTAATTACTACATATGTGGGTTCGGTGGATATGAAGCGGATGATGATTGATAATGGATATTTGGTGGATATCCTATATGCACACGCTTATCAAAGGATGAACCTAGATGGGAGGAAGATGGAGATCAGGCAAGAGTTTCCATTATATGGGTTAAGCAATGAGCTGGTCAAAGTTGCACGGACTATTGAGCTGCCAGTTGTTTTTGGAACATCCCCACAGCAGGTGGAATTAAATCATATACAAGTTTTATGTTGTTCATGTAGATTCGACATACAATGTGATTCTGGGTAGGCCCACTCTGACAGCTCTTCAGGTAGTGACGTTGATTCCCCACTTCAAGATCAAGTTTCCTATGCCACATGGGGTTGGGGAAGTCGCTGGTGATTTGGACTTGGCAATGCGATGCTACAGAAATGCTCTAATCACTTTAGGTGTGGGGGTTAGTAAGCAGAAGCAAGCTATGGCTATTGAGATTGAACCTTTTACAGAAAGTAGCACTGAACCTTTAGTCATACTTGCAGAAGAAACCGAAGAGGTTGAGTTGATCCCGAGGAAGAAAGACAAGACAGTAAGGATTGGGTCAGGTCTACCGGAACCTTTCTGGATGAACCTGGTGGAATTGATTCGGTGCTATGTGGATATCTTTGCTTGGGTTCCCAGTGACATGCCTGGGGTGGATCAGAAGGTTGCTGAACATAGGCTGTATCTGGACCCGACAAAGAAGACGGATCGGCAAAAGAGGAGAATTTTTGCACCAGAAAGACAGAAGATTGTAAAACTTCTGGTAGTGGACTTCATATTTGAAATTGACTATCGGGAGTGGATGGCGAATGTTGTGTTTGTATAGAAATAGAACGGGAAGTGGCGAGCTTGTATAGACTATACCGATCTAAACAAGGCATGCCCAAAGGACTTTTATCCTCTGCCCCACATCGACCAACTTATCGATGCAACTTCGAGGTATGCTTTACTTAGCTTTATAGATGCTTTTTCGGGATACCATCAGATCTTAATGTGTTAGGACATCTCAAAAACATCTTTTATCACACATCGGTCGGTATATGCCTACAAGAAGATGACCTTTGGCTTATTGAACGTGGGGGCTACTTATCAAAGGATGATGAATTACGTGTTCACAAAGAAGATGGGTTAAAGTAGAGAGGTCTACGTAGATGACATGATCGTCAAAAGCATGTTGGTTCGGGATCATTTGGATGATTTGGAGGATTGCTTTCAAACTGTTCGACATTAAAATTTGAGGTTGAATCTGACCAAGTGTACTTTCGAACTGGGTGTAGGGAATGTGACGCCCCCAAAATAGGTATACACAACCCATTCTGAGTCATCAAATATATGGTACAAAATTTAAATACAAACTTAATTATACAACTGTTGTGTAAAATACGACAATACATAAGCTGAGAGTTTAAACATGAATATTGTCTTGTACACAATATCCAAACTCAAATGGAGTTCTCATTATCACACTATTTTATAAAATAGTGAGGACTACTATATCCACCATCTCAGACCATAACTCTGTTCCCCGACTTCCAGCTATATTCTCATTTTCTGAAGAGAACAATGAAAGAAAAGGGTGAGCTCAACTAGCCCAATAAAGAATATTATGACTAAGATAATGCAGAATAAATTATCATTAGCCTTCAACAGTGTTAAACTGATAGAATACAATAGACAACAAGTTTAACTACAACGGAACAAACAATCCATTAGAAGAGTCAAGTAGAGCATGATATCTACTATCTTCTATGATTTAAAAGTTTATCATAAGTTTTATCGCTGAGACTCAGCTTAATAAATAATCTACATCACTGAATTATCCATGCACTACGGGCCAAGGATATTCATTATTATTACATCCATGAATCATCCATGCACTACGGGCCAATGATATTCATTATTATCACCAATCGTTATGATCATGCCAACAACTGTCCATCAATGCACTACGGGCCAATGAGGACTTTTACCACATCATTTATAACATTACAAGTCATGATTATACCGAATAATCTCTGGTCATAATCATACCAATCAACAGTCCATCTATGCACTACGGGCCAAAGATAACTTTCATCACAATATAAGCATGAGGATGATGACAATGATATGGGAATTTAATCAAACAAAATCAAGGATAAATATTATAGATTTTTAATTTATCCAGAGTTTAAAAATGTCCAAATTGACAACCTGATAACTGCTTTGTGGAGTACAATTCAAGAATAATATCCATGTATCAAAAATAATTTGGACAGAAAAGAAATCAATTTTTCGGGTGAATAGTACTTCGTGAATAGTACCCCGACATGAAAAAATTAAAATTTAACAAGAATGTTCAGAAAAATATTCCCGTGAAAAAAAAACTCGATGAAACACAAATTTCAAGGATATTCTACTAATTTCAAGGAGTATAGAAACAATACTTAACAAAATGAGTGTAGAATTAGGAATATAAAACGAAATAATATTACTTACATACTACAGAGTATGGAAGAAAATATTATTTCTTACGAGTACTGAACATAAATAATATCCCTTACCTTAAAAGGAGAGTGCTTCTGACTGGTATAGACTGGTATAGGGGGGATATTCTTGAAGAAAACTTGCACTGTTTTCTACACTTAAAGCTTCCTTAAACTCTAAAGAAATACGCTCAATATTATAGAAGAAGAATTCTCTGATTCTGGTGTGATTTTCATTTCTAAACTAAGCATCCTATTTATAGGAGAATGGCAGGATACTATTTGAATTTAGAAAATTACGGACGAACAGTAGGAATTTTCACGGGCAAAGTTCACGGGAAATCGAAAAAAAATAATTTGATTTTACTTTGCTGCACTATGCAGCACTATGCACACACTATGTAGTAGTATGAATAATAAAATATAATATATTTTATTTTTCATAAAAAAAAAACTTTATATATATATATATATATATATATATATATATATATATACAAAACTGAGATAACTTTCTCCTGATGATTTTGAAAAATGAGTAACTGGGGGTCTATATAATAAGCCAAACTTACAACAAATACCTCATAAAATACCCCACTTTTTTATCTCAATTCACTTGGCTTTACAAAACACATTTTTAATAATATTCATCATTAATATTATAACTCACAATATTAATAACCAGATCATTTCCAAGAAAGAGGGGGCTTTCCGATAAGGATTTCTCCTTATTGGCGCGCAATTAGGTGACCAAACCCCTTTCTTCGACAGGACTTTTTAGACATCGTCAATAATGCAAATAATAATATGAATAACTTTATCGTCTCAATTATTGATTTTATAATATAAAATATTGTGACAATAATTGAATCAATAACGTGAGATATTATGCAGCAATTATTGTGGTAATAATTGAATAAAACTGAGTGAATTCTCACGTAAGCATCAATAATAAAAGATATTGTACAATACCGTGTGCTACTATGCAACCACAAGTATTACTGTGCTTTTATCACCAGGTATTTCAATAATTAACGGTAAAAATTTTACCGTTATTTTTATAAAAGTTATTTTTGTCATTTTCTAACTCCGACAATAATTTCGTTCTGGGGTCCACTAATGATTGTGCCATCGTACGAATATTCCCTGATAAAATGAATATTCCCCGACAAAACGAATATTTTATGACAACTTGCTTACTTTACAAAATTTGTAAATATTACCCACAACTATAACATTATATCAAATCCATACCATAATATTCAAAATGATATTTAGAGAAAATTAATCTTTATTCATAAAAGTTGGGGTCTAGTAGGGAAGTTCCTGCGTTATTTGGTCAACAGGAGGGCGATTGAGGCTAATCCTGAGAAGATTCAAGTAATTCTAGATATAAAGTCTCCACAGTCTTATAAAGATGTTTAGCGTTTAACGGGTCGGATTGTAGCTTTGAGGAGGTTCATGTCCAAGTCGGTAGAAAGGTTCTTACCATTCTTTGATATGTTGAAAGGGCGGAAGAATGCGAAGATTTTTCAGTGGGCTTCGGAGTGTGAAGACGCTTTTCAGGGGATAAAGAGGTATTTGTCTTCGGCTCCTTTGTTGGTGAAGCCAGTTCTCGCTGAACCTCTATACTTATATTTGGCGGCGAGTTCATTAGCTGTGGGAGCAGTGTTGGTGCGGGAGATTGGGGGTAAGCAGCACCCGGTTTACTATGTGAACCATGCCCAAAGGGATGCAAAGATAATGTATCCGAATCTTTAGAAGTTTGCCTTCGCCCTAATAGTATCCAGTCGGAAGCTTCAGTAGTATTTCCAAGGTCGGTTAATAGTAGTTAATACAAATCAGCCATTGAAGAAGGTGTTGGGGAGACCAGAGGTTGCTTGCCACATGAACAATGGAGCTGTCATAGTTTATTCTAGAGTATTATCCTCGGACAACAATTAAGGGGCAGGCGTTGGCTAATTTTGTGGTGGAGTGTTCGTTCTCTAAAGCGGACGGTAGTTTGGAGCAGGTTGAAGGATCTGAACAGCTGGTTGTAGTTCTTCAGCCGACACAGAGCTCATGGACACTTCATGTGGATGAGTCCTTGACTTCAGATGTAAGTGGTGCTGGGATAATTTTGACTAGTCCAGAAGGGTTTAAAGTTCAGCAGGCGATCTAGTTTGGGTTTAAAGCGACAAATAACAAGGCCGAGTACGAAGCGATACTAGTAGGGTTACGGTTGGCGAAGAGTCTTGAGGTATAGAAGTTGGTTATTTTTGGTAACTCTCAGTTGGTCGTCAAGTAGGTATCAGGGGATTATGAGGCTCGAGGTACACTTCAGTGTTTTGATTCTTATGTGTTTCAAGGAATAAACAGATCTGATAATGCAATAGCTGATGCACTGCAAAGTTGGCTACAACTGAAGCACGGACATTCAATGAGTCAGTTTGTTTAGATGTTTTAAATCAACCGAGTGTTTAGCATATAGAGGTGATGCATGTTGAATGGTCTAATTAATGGATGTCTCCATACCTCGACTATTTGATGGATGGCATCTTGCCTTCAGATCGAATGTTAGCAAAGAAAGTTAAATACAGAAGCTCAAATTTTGTGCTTATTGATGGGGATCTTTATCGGCGGGCCTATTTGTCTCCTCTGTTAAAGTGTTTGGTTTCATCTGAAGTTGAATATGTTCTTCGAGAAATTCATGAAGGGATTTATGGTGATCATATGGCAGCAAAGTCTTTAGTGTATAAAGTACTTTAGCAGGGTATTATTAGCCTACGATCTTCAAAGAGGCAACTGAGTATGTAAAGAAGTACACGAAGTGCCAGTTAAATAGCCCGATCTCACATCAACCATCAAAAGAGTTGTACTCAGTTCTATCTCAAATTCCTTTTGATGTTTGGGGTGTGGATTTCTTGGGTCCATTTCCAAAGGCTAAGGGGCAGGTTAGTTTTGTCATAGTAGCGATCGATTATATGACTAAGTGGGTGTAAGCCAAGCCCCTTCAGACGATCATAGAGCAAGAATGTCTAATGTTTTTGAAGGATAGTGTTGTGTTCCGATTCGGTATTCCCATGGTAGTTGTTTTTGATAATGGATGTCAATTTGTGGGATCGAAGTTTGAGGTATTCTTAAAGTAGTTGTGTATTCAGCATCGGAAGACTTCAGTTGCGCATCAACGGTCGAATGGGAAAGTTGAAGTGACCAATAGAACCCTCCTAAATGGTATAAAAAGAAGACTTGATGAGGTAAAATGAAGATGGCCTGAGGAGTTTCTCAGTGTATTGTGGGCTTATCAAACCAAGCCAAGGACTATTATGGGAGATTCTCCTTTTAGATTGGCCTATGGTTCTGATGCATTGGTTCTCATGGAGGTTGGCTCCCTGTCTCTTCGGGTTAGTCAGTTTTGAGAAATATATAATGAGGAAAGACTTCAGACCAATCTGGATTTGCTAGAGCAGGTTAGAGAAACGGCCTTGGTGAAACTTTTAGCATATCAGCGCTGAGTGGCCAGGTATTATAACAAAGGGGCAAAGCTCTGAAGGTTTGAAGTAGGGGATCTAGTTCTTTGTGAGGTGGAATCTTCTATGCCTCAGAATGTGGGAAAGCTGATGCAAAATTTGGAAGGTCCTTATGAAATTATTAAAGTACCAAAACCAGGAACTTATCGATTGCGAGCAATGGATGGGTCTGAGATAAAGAACACATGGCATGTGGGAAGACTTCAGAAATATTTTCAGTAGAGACGATATCAGAATTTTAAGTCTGTAATTCTTTCAACGATTATCAATAAAAGAAGCATTTTTCTCCAATGTTGTTTTGTCTAATTGTTATTCGGTAAGTTTATTTGATTGTTGTTCGGTGGGATCTTCTCGACCCTTTGTTGGTGAGTAGGATCGTTTGGAGGTTCAGCGGGATCTGCTCGACCCTTTGTTGGTGAGTATGATCATTTGGAGGTTCGATGGCATCTGTTAGACCCTCTGTTGGTGAGTAGGATCCTTTGGAGGTTTAGTGGGATCTGCTCGACCCTTTGTTGGTGAGTAGGATCGTTTGGAGGTTCGGTGGGATCTACTCGACCCTTTGTTGGCGAGTAGGATTGTTTGGAGGTTCGGTGGGATCTACTCGACCCTTTGTTGGTGAGTAGGATCATTTGGAGGTTCTGTGGGATCTGCTCGACCCTTAGTTGGTGAGCATGATCGTTTGGTGGTTTGGTGTGATCTGTTCGACCTTTTGTCGCTGAACAAGATCGTCTGGTAGTATTTATTTGATATGTGTTAAGTGTTGAGTCTCATTTTTTATTGATTGTTGTTGATAATTGTTTGGTGAAGTAGCCATGTGAATTTTTTATGGAAGAATAAATAGGAAAGTTTGTATTTCATTGAAAAATAAAAGATATTACAAGATTGTATGTTTATAAATAATAAATTATGAAGGTGGGCGGACATGTTCAGCAGTATCCTCATCTTTGTCATCAGAAGAATCGAGGAGTAGTGGTTTCAGTGCGATAGTAACAAGTTTAGCTTTTCCTTTGCTTCGGGCTACTTTGTAACCTTCAGTGTACATTTGTATTATTTTGTTGGTGAGTTCGGGAGATATTTGATACTCGCTTTGAATTTGGTTTCATAGTTCGTCAATTAAGGGTGGGCCGAGGTTTTTGAGCTCTTGGAGCTCTTTTTCTACGACGGATCAAAGTTGTAGGTGTGTTTGTTCTTTCTTTTTTGCGTCAAAGATTTTGCGGGTGAGGGTTTCGTTGTTCTGCTTCAGCACTTCATTTTCTGTTGTGATTTTGTAGTTCTTTTTAGAGGTGGTTTATTGAAGTGCTTTGGCTACGACCAGTTGTTCATTCCATTTGGCGTTATCTTTTTTGAGGCCTTCGTAGTAAAAAGAAGTGTTGTCGTGTAAGTTCTTCTCCTTTGCTAGGGCGTCTTTCAAGAATTCATTTTCACTTCGAGTATGTGTCTAGTTGGTTCTTGGATAATTAGTTCTTGGGTAGGTGATGTTGGGCATTCGAATGGAGTGGGGATGTGGGTTTCTTTTGGAGGGTTCGGTTGGCTATCAGATGTATTTTTCCATTTTTTGATAAGTTGAGGGATGGGTTCAGCTGGTTCGTCTGGCTCGTTGAGTATGTCTTGGGATTGGTTGGCTTCGGTAGAAGGAACCCTGAATTCTTCGGCTGTGAGGGGGGTGATCTTTGCACATTTCTTTTTGGTTCGGAGAATTTGAGTTCTTTCATACATGGGCATGTCGAGGAGACTTTCTGTGAGGGCAGGAGTTGGGATGTTTTTTGGTTTTTTGGTTGCTCTTCTTTTTAGTCGAGGTTGAGAGGGGTCTTCGATGGGGTTCTCTTCGGCTTTGGTGTTTGGTAGATGAGTGGGTGACTCAATTACGGCATTGGAAAGGACTTTTTCAAGATCTTTTCGATCAACCAAAGTTGGCTTACTGAGGGATAGTATAGAAAAAAAAAAGGATTTCTCAGAATAATGACTAAAGAAGAATTTAAAGAATATATAAGTATCAAGTTCAGAACTTACGTTTATGGTAGTACAACCATGCCTATTTAGTCAAGAGGCTGAAGCTCCACTCTTTCAGGGGAAGTTTCTCATGTAGCTTCGCCATTTCCATCACTCGTTCGGGAGAAGTGTTGCCGAAGTCTAGGATGGGGCCTTTGTGGGAAGTCCAATCTTGGATTTTGGGTTTTTCTGGTTCGTTGACGAAGAACCAGTCCTTATGCCACCCTTTGTTTCTAGAAAGGGTGTCCACCAGGGGGCGTTTAACAAATTTGGAGTTTGGTTTTGGGGGTTGTTTTCTTAGTACCTTGAAACCCTGTTCATGGAACTTTCTGAGTTGGTACAGAGTGGAGAAAAAATCGATTGAAGGTGGAACCCCAATCTCATGGCAGAAGGCGATGATGTTGATGTAAGAGTTAGGCACTAGTTGGGCTATCCCGATGCCAATGAACCCTAGGAAGGTGACGATGAAGGAGTGAAGGGGCAGTCAGACTCCTTTCTCTAACAGAGTGAAGGGCATGGCAGTTTTGCCATTGGGTCGGTGATACATTCTGTTAGTGGGTTAGGGTGTTCTCAGATGGTGGGTTTCTGGGATTTGATAATGTTCTTGAATTACGACGAGGTCAGCATCTGTGATTTGAGAGGGGGCGTTGGCGTGAGGGAATTGTTTCTCATCCGGGAATTCGAGATTTATTTTCTATGAATCGGTTTCTAGTGGGTTTTAGCTGGAGGTTGTGGCAGTGTTGGGATTTAATTCTGGCATGGTGTTGGTGTTCGGGTTTGAGGGGGTTGTGGGGAGGTTGGAAGTGGTGTTTGGAGCAGGGATACTTGAAATGGGATTCACGAAGATTGGGATGGAGTTTTCTAGCACGATATTGTCTAGATTTTGGGAGGAAGCCATTGTTGAAGCTTGAAGGAAGAAAGCCGAGAAAAAGTTAGGTAGAAGAAGGTTATCCTTGATTTTGAAATGAGCTGGTGAAATTGTTTGAATTGGGGAAAAAGGAGTTTTGTAATTTTGTCCTTTCAGTTATTTCTAAATCTCGAGGGCGGCTTACTAATGGGGTTTATGATGGAAATTAAATTATGGATTTAAGGGGACGGTTTGTTATCCGGTGTTGGGGTGCTTTGGGGATTGGGCTTGGTTTGGCCTTGTTTGGGCGTCCTTGTTGCTGATGGGTTTTGTTCTGAAACTCTTCCATCAAATATTCTATTTGGTGGAAGACTAGGGGACAATGTCGGGCCCAAGATATTTGGGCTTGTAAATTATAAGTGGGTTGTAGTCCTTATGGTGTCATGTGGGCTTGGACCAGGATTTGTTTTGGTAGATGGGGGATTTGTGGACTAAGGTTCCTAATTCTATTTGGTCTCTAGATATGGAAGGAAGTGTTGGATTATAAATCAACTTCCTTAATTCTAGAAGATTCGCTGCAATCCTATTAAGGAATGGTTGTCTGGGTGAGAACCTTAATCTGATTCGGAGAAGGATTTCATGAAGGTGGTGAGAACATTATAAATATAGGGCTTTTCTCTGATTCTAAGGTACATGCAAATTATTACTTTCCAGCACTAGAGCATTAAGCCTCCATTGTTAACCTTGTTTTGGCTTGTACTTATTCTCACACTGGAGCTATCCCCCAGCGGCCCTGTAATAACCCGATATTTTCTATATAATTAACTCAGAAATTTTACGTATATTTTTTTTATTTTAAAGGTGGGAATACGTGCAAGGTAATGTATATGTATATATGTGATAAATAAAATTTATTTATTACATGAATAATTTTCTTAGAATTATTGACATTATAAATTATATTTTTATAATTAATTTGGTAGTAAAAATATTTTTATTATTTATTTTATATGAAAATATGATTATTATATTATTTAAATAATATATAAAATAATTATTGGAATTATTATAACAATTATTTTATTATATGAATTTTACTTCAGATTATTAAGTTAATTA
The DNA here is from genome assembly GCA_020205605.1 of Panax ginseng. NCBI lineage: Eukaryota > Viridiplantae > Streptophyta > Magnoliopsida > Apiales > Araliaceae > Panax > Panax ginseng. The sequence continues at coordinate 124,144,885 of CM035130.1, read as the reverse complement.
TTTTAACTTAATTAATAATGCTATATATGCAAGATAAATCAGATATGGAATCCAAACCCTAATTCTGGATTTTGAACAAGGAATGAGATTAATAATATTATATTAATTATATTTCAGTGCTATGAATATGTATTGTATATATGTATAGACTGTTAATGGTTGGTTAATTATGTTGCATCATGACCAAACACTAGCATTAATTTGTTTAACCCTATTTTGAAACTCAAATGGGAGATTTAAGACTGTGTAGTGATTGTGTTATATGATTTATGTTGTGTATTATAGAATTTAAGGTTAATTAGAGAAACTCTAATTAATATTTGGAAACCCTAACTGTTAGAAACCCTAATTCGAAAGTCGATTACGACTTTAAGACTTTGTTAAGTCGTTATGTAGTCATGATACTGTGATAATGTGTCTAATGATAGGTATTATACATTTTTATAAGAATTAGGAAAAATCTAATTTCTAAATTAGAAACCCTAACTTCGAAATTAGAAACCCTAATTTGCTAATTGTAAATCCTAATCGCCAATTAAGCAATCTTAATGCTAATTAATAAATCTTTAATCTAATTTCCAAGATATTTGTGATTAGGGAACTCTAATTTATATTTTTAGAAACTTTAAAATTTTTTTTCTAATTAGAAATCCTACAAAATCATTGTGCCAAACCTTAGGGTTAAACCCTAAGGATCAAACCCTAAGGGTTTGCCAAGTTACACTAGTGCCATTAAAATTACAAGCCAAATGACTATTTTGCCCTTATTGCATTATTGAAGATAACTTGTGTATCTTGCCATATAATGTAGTTGGTGACCAAATTAGATTGACCATGTGACTTAACAAATATCACCATATATCTCTCACCCAAATGTATTGCACCACATTATTTATAAGATCAAAGAGAGAAAACTCATATTCTTGCTCATTTGATCACAACACTCATCCAAGACCCTCTCTTTCTAACCTACGAAATATAGTAGTAAATCAGTTCCCAAATCAAGCCCCATTGTCACCATAGCAGATCAAGAAGCCCAGATTCAAGATTTAGCAAAGTAAGGTTTAAACCCTAAACTTAAAATCTGATCTTTGATGTTGTGTTAAAAGTTAAGTTTGAATGATTAAATATATTATTTGTAGTATATATAAGTTATCCGGGTTGGTACATGTCGGATCTATAACATCTAGATGCTTGAAATGAAAGATTTCTAAAATCTAGAAAATCGAGAATATATGGTCGACAACCAAATGTCAGGTCCTATAGATCTTAGTCTCTTTATGCTTTTGTTTGTTTAAAAGTTTGTATTTGTAGTATGTTGTAAGGGTTTTATTTTGAAACTTGATTCAAGGTCAGATCATGAACAGATTGTAAGTTATTCATGGTCAAACACCGTTGATCGAGCATAACCAGATGATTTCTAGGTAACCCAAAAATCATATATCAGTGTTTGATAATGTTTTTAATCGTCTCGATCTGTCAGATTTTAAGAGCTTCGTTGATGTTATTGAATCTAGATTGTAGTGTGTTATATGGACTCTAGATCCATGGTTTTAAATTCCACAAACAATTAGTAGATCGATCATAGTAAATGGTCAAACTAGGCCAGTAGATCACGGGTAGCGTTTCTGGAATTTCCAGAAACCGGATGAACATCCTTCCTGACATGGTTTGACTGGATGCTAGATTATGATTCTGGTGTATTTTAATTAATTTGATGAATGTTATATGTACTCTATCATGTAGACTCTGAGGTTAGACCCATTAGACCACTATAACAACAACCATAACCCTAAGATATTTAAGCCCACAAAGTGCTTGCTCGAAGTCGGCCAAGGGTTTCGGGTTACCCGGAAAAAACCTAGTAAGCTCGGACAATGACTTTAGAGCATCATATCTTGATCATATAATGTTTAATGACCTAGATTGTTGTTGTTATTTGTAGTGTTACATAAACATTACACAATTAGTGTCTTATCATGCTTAGAAACAACTTGTGCAGAGATTTGTGATTAGTCAAAGGTAGCCCCTTGAACACTGGCTTGTCAATGTTCTTGAGCCTCAAGAACACCTAAGGCGACGGTTTCTGTCGCCAAAGGCTATAGTGACATACTTTTTTAATTTTATTTAATTTATTTTCCAAAAATCATTTAAAAATAGAAATTAATTTCTAAAGATTAAAAAAATAATCTAAAAAATTATTTGAAGTTATAAAAATTAACGTTTAATAATTTGACATATTTTTCATAAATATTGGTATTTATTTAAATATTATTGATATTTAATTTATTTAATAAATACATAAAATAAATTAATTAAAAATGATTTTATAAGTGGGTTGTAGTCCTTATGGTGTCATGTGGGCTTGGACCAGGATTTGTTTTGGTAGATGGGGGATTTGTGGACTAAGGTTCCTAATTCTATTTGGTCTCTAGATATGGAAGGAAGTGTTGGATTATAAATCAACTTCCTTAATTCTAGAAGATTCGCTGCAATCCTATTAAGGAATGGTTGTCTGGGTGAGAACCTTAATCTGATTCGGAGAAGGATTTCATGAAGGTGGTGAGAACATTATAAATATAGGGCTTTTCTCTGATTCTAAGGTACATGCAAATTATTACTTTCCAGCACTAGAGCATTAAGCCTCCATTGTTAACCTTGTTTTGGCTTGTACTTATTCTCACACTGGAGCTATCCCCCAGCGGCCCTGTAATAACCCGATATTTTCTATATAATTAACTTTCGGAAATTTTACGTATATTTTTTTATTTTAAAGGTGGGAATACGTGCAAGGTAATGTATATGTATATATGTGATAAATAAAATTTATTTATTACATGAATAATTTTCTTAGAATTATTGACATTATAAATTATATTTTTATAATTAATTTGGTAGTAAAAATATTTTTATTATTTATTTTATATGAAAATATGATTATTATATTATTTAAATAATATATAAAATAATTATTGGAATTATTATAACAATTATTTTATTATATGAATTTTACTTGATTATTAAGTTAATTATTTTAACTTAATTAAAAATGCTATATATGCAAGATAAATCGGATATGGAATCAAACCCTAATTACGGATTTTGAACAAGGAATGAGATTAATAATATTATATTAATTATATTTTCGGTCTTTATGAATATGTATTGTATATATGTATAGGCTGTTAATGGTCAAGTTAATTATGTTGCATCATGACCAAACACTAGCATTAATTTGTTTAACCCTATTTTGAAACTCAAATGGGAGATTTAAGACTATGTAGTGATTGTGTTATATGATTTATGTTGTGTATTATAGAATTTAAGGTTAATTAGAGAAACTCTAATTAATATTTGGAAACCCTAACTGTTAGAAACCCTAATTCGAAAGTCGATTACGACTTTAAGACTTTGTTAAGTCGTTATGTAGTCATGATACTGTGATAATGTGTCTAATGATAGGTATTATACATTTTTATAAGAATTAGGAAAAATCTAATTTCTAAATTAGAAACCCTAACTTCGAAATTAGAAACCCTAATTTGCTAATTGTAAATCCTAATCGCCAATTAAGCAATCTTAATGCTAATTAATAAATCTTTAATCTAATTTCCAAGATATTTGTGATTAGGGAACTCTAATTTATATTTTTAGAAACTTTAAAATTTTTTTCTCTAATTAGAAATCCTACAAAATCATTGTGCCAAACCTTAGGGTTAAACCCTAAGGATCAAACCCTAAGGGTTTGCCAAGTTACACTAGTGCCATTAAAATTACAAGCCAAATGACTATTTTGCCCTTATTGCATTATTGAAGATAACTTGTGTATCTTGCCATATAATGTAGTTGGTGACCAAATTAGATTGACCATGTGACTTAACAAATATCAGCCATATATCTCAGCCAAATGTATTGCACCACATTATTTATAAGATCAAAGAGAGAGAAAACTCATATTCTTGCTCATTTGATCACAACACTCATCCAAGACCCTCTCTTTCTAACCTACGAAATATAGTAGTAAATCAGTTCCCAAATCAAGCCCCACTGTCACCATAGCAGATCAAGAAGCCCAGATTCAAGATTTAGCAAAGTAAGGTTTAAACCCTAAACTTAAAATCTGATCTTTGATGTTGTGTTAAAAGTTAAGTTTGAATGATTAAATATATTATTTGTAGTATATATAAGTTATCTGGGTTGGTACATGTCAGATCTATAACATCTAGATGCTTGAAATGAAAGATTTCTAAAATCTAGAAAACTGAGAAATATGGTCTGACAACCAAATGTCAGGTCCTATAGATCTTAGTCTCTTTATGCTTTTGTTTGTTTAAAAGTTTGTATTTGTAGTATGTTGTAAGGGTTTTATTTTGAAACTTGATTCAAGGTCAGATCATGAACAGATTGTAAGTTATTCATGGTCAAACACCGTTGATCGAGCATAACCAGATGATTTCTAGGTAACCCAAAAATCATATATCAGTGTTTGATAATGTTTTTAATCGTCTCGATCTGTCAGATTTTAAGAGCTTCGTTGATGTTATTGAATCTAGATTGTAGTGTGTTATATGGACTCTAGATCCATGGTTTTAAATTCCACAAACAATTAGTAGATCGATCATAGTAAATGGTCAAACTAGGCCAGTAGATCACGGGTAGCGTTTCTGGAATTTCCAGAAACCGGATGAACATCCTTCCTGACATGGTTTGACTGGATGCTAGATTATGATTCTGGTGTATTTTAATTAATTTGATGAATGTTATATGTACTCTATCATGTAGACTACAGGTTAGACCCATTAGACCACTATAACAACAACCATAACCCTAAGATATTTAAGCCACAAAGTGCTTGCTCGAAGCTGACCGGGTTTCTGGGTTACCCAGAAAAACCTAGTAAGCTCTGACAGCGACTTTAGAGCATCATATCTTGATCATATAATGTTTAATGACCTAGATTGTTGTTGTTATTTGTAGTGTTACATAAACATTACACAATTAGTGTCTTATCATGCTTAGAAACAACTTGTGCAGAGATTTGTGATTAGTCAAAGGTAGCCCCTTGAACACTGGCTTGTCAATGTTCTTGAGCCTCAAGAACACCTAAGGCGACGGTTTCTGTCGCCAAAGGCTATAGTGACATACTTTTTTAATTTTATTTAATTTATTTTCCAAAAATCATTTAAAAATAGAAATTAATTTCTAAAGATTAAAAAAATAATCTAAAAAATTATTTGAAGTTATAAAAATTAACGTTTAATAATTTGACATATTTTTCATAAATATTGGTATTTATTTAAATATTATTGATATTTAATTTATTTAATAAATACATAAAATAAATTAATTAAAATGATTTTATTATATTAAAAATTATTTTAAATGATAATAAGGTATTTAAAAATATTTTAAGTTATAAAATATAACTTTTAATATTTTAAAGTAAATTTTATTAATTATTTAATATTATTGATATTTAGATTTATTTAATAATTAAATTAAATAAATTAATTAAAAATGATTTTAATATTATAAAATTATTTTAAATGAAATTAAAGTTTTTAAAAATATTTGAAGTTATAAAATATAACTTTTAATATTTAAACGATAATTTCAATAATAATTTAATATATTAATGATATTAGATTTATTTATTAATTTTATTAAATAAAGAATATAAAAATGATTTTATTTATTTAAAAATCATTTAAAAGGATATAAATAAATTAAAAATATTTTAAGTTATAATTAATGACTTTTAATATTTTGATAAATAATGCATTAATATTTAAATATTAATGTTAATTATTTAAAAATGATTTTAATTATTTTAAAAATCATTTAAGGTAATATTAATACTTTAAAAATATTTTGAGATATTATAAATAACTTTAATATTTTGGCAATGATTTCATTAATAGTTAATATTAATTAAATATTAATGATAATAGAATTATTTAATATTTAAATCATTTAATAACGATTTCGGTGTTTAAAAAATCATGATAAAATATAATAATTAATTTAAAATTATTATAAGTCATTCAAAAATAATATAACTAATATTTAAATTATCTAAATGGATATTGAACTACACGATAGAGTTTTAGACTCGATAATTACCCGATAAAGCTATCGGTACACCCAAATGTTTCAGAAATTGATCTTGGCTTATATAAATTGTCTTTATACGTGTTTGTTTGTGATCCAATGACTGTTAAATATATGTGACAATGTGATTAGGTTATGTGCTGACTGTAAATAGCAGTACTGTGTGTTATAATATGTTATTCTAATCGATAGAATGATCTTATTAATGATAGGTCGCTATATAAAAGATAAAACTATGTTGTGTAAGCAGCAGATCAGGCAAGTATCCTATCTTTGCATTTACTTTATGCAATGGACATGCGTAAGCGAATATCTGAACTATTCTTTTTCATTGTTCAAATATCTTAACTTTTGTATATACTTATGCAATGATTCTTAATCTATTGTACAAGTTCTTTATTTCTGTTATTATAGATCAAGATATATATTATGTTCGTTAATTTCTAAACTTGGTTATGCAAGTGACCTCACTTGGATAATTATTGTATTTAATCACATATTGATACATACCTATTGATTTTCGGTATGTATACATTAATTAAAACCCGTCTAAGCTATTTGACCCAGCTAGACACAGATTTAGAAATATCGTTGAACATGATAGCACTTTATTGTATCCAATCAAATTATTTTGGTTCGGATTCCCGACTAAGTATGAACATCCCGAACATGGGAAATCTTTTATGCGCCAAAGGCATATAAGATGAACGAAAATATCATTCTTGTATGTAGTATTGATCAATACATGGCACATTGGGATGATCACCCTCGCGTTTGTAAGTTATGACAGTTTGCGGATGAAGTTCTGCTAAACCTTATCGAAAATTAAAAACAATGTTCATAGTCTGTCGACTGATCTTCATTTATAGTCAGTACATAATTTCAAAATTTTGATATAGAATTGATATGTTGTTATTATTGGTTCAACTTACTTCATAACTGTTGATTCGTTGTAGAAGTGTCATTCAAAGAAAACATTTAATCCTTTCAGCTAATATTTATTATTGCTATTACTTGCTGGGCAATAAAATGCTCATTCTTGCTTTAAATTTAAATATTTTCAGCTAAGCGTGACCAACCTGAAGGTTCAGGCGAGAACAAGGGAAAATGAAAGAAATAGAATAAGTTAAATGGTATATTTTATAATAGTTAGATATTATTAAGACAATGATATATATTATCTATCATGTAATGTAAGATATTAAAGGTCGCGTACTTGGGATTTGATAACTCTGATATGTAAATTAAGTTTGGTATTTATATTATTGTTATTATTATTAGTATTATTTCGCTCATAGAAATGGTATCGTGAAGCACCGAGTTCGGGTTTCAAGTACCTGAATTTGGGGGCGTCACATCCCCAAGCTGTTAAGCTTTCAATGTTTACTTGTTTCTGTGTAGGATTGAACGTGCTTTGGTGATGGAACGCATGGATAGATCATGGTGTTAACAATGTTCAATGCATCAAATTAAGTAACTGATAGAGTCTTGCTTCAAATAATAACAAGTTGGTCATCAACTAGACAAATTTATTATGTCCACCAAATTATTCGAATTATATGTTAATTTGTCAAATTATATATTTTTTGTTGTATTAAATCAAATTTTTTTCAAGAAAAATTATTTGCTAATTTGTTAAATTAAAATTTAATATTTTAAAAAAGAATGAAAAAAATAAACCTTCATTTTTAGAGGGAACGATATTAAACTATGACTATTCTTTAATTTCTAATGGAAATACTCTACTCTCCATATTACTATTGTTTATTCATCATCATAAATGTTAGAAAATAATAAACTATGTTTATTACAATTACATACATATATACTCTTCGCAAAATAAAGTTCTGAAATCTATTTATATAACATGAATAAGTTCATAATCTATCTGTCGTAAAAAAATGGTAGTACTGTTTATATGTTAATTTTTTTTTAATATTAAGATTAACATAAGACACCATGTAGTTGTTCACGGTAAGAATTGTGATCCATGAAAAAGATTCAACAGTTATCTTTCGATTAAAAATGAGAATATTACATTCTTTTAATAAATAATATCTATATTTAATATACTTTAGATAACAAGAATCGTCCACTCACCACAATCACCAAATAGCGAGCTAAATCTTGTACAGAAAATAGAAAAACACATTGAGGAGCTTGACGGCCGGGGACGTCAGGGGATAGCTCCAGTGTGAGAATAAGTACATGCTGAAGAAAAGGTTAACAATGTAGACATGTTTATGCTTTAGTGCTTGTGATAGACAATGTGTCATTACATGTGAATTAGGGTATAACCGTGTATTTATGCCCTCCCACACTACCTTATCATGTCCGTCCCTCAGTAGGAATAGAACTCCTTATTACATCACTCAGTTTCCTCAAAGATCAAAAGTTGAAGTCAATACAGACTGTTTCTATAGAATTAGGAAGTTAATTTGGAAAAAGCAATAACAAGCTGATGAGGAATATAAATTCCTTGAATGTCAAACCTCCTTACGAAAATATACAGCCACGTGGAAAAATTTCGCCATGCAGGATAGGTCCTACCAAATCAACCGGGCCCATGAAATCACGTCCAAACATTGCACCCCGCTCTATTTTTATAATGTGCCAAATAAAAAGAAAGTACAAAAAATGATCAATAAATGATAAAATATGTTTACCGAAGCTAAAAAAATTTATCCACACGACACACGTCAACCTAGGACCCATTACTTCATTATGCCACCATACTTAGAGGAACGTGCAAAGACAAAGGGTCCATCATATCAAAGGTTACCTTTCCCAACTAGATCTAAATTTTTCAAAAGAGCTCTCAAACATCGCTTCCCTGATGACTCCTTGCTGCCACAAATTTCCTTATTTTTTCAATCAAACCTCATCACCTCACCATATTCATCACTCAAAAATGTCAAGAGACAACGTCACTCAGACTAACCCAACCATCACTGATAAAACCTATTAGGTTTGTAAGATTCACGAGTATACAATCAGATTGCATATAAACAGCGAAAGCATGATAATATCGAATTTTAAAAATTTTACATACCATAACCAGGATCATCCTTTATGCGCAATTATCAATTAACAAAGGAGATAGAGAATCATATCCTTGTAAAATGGTGTTTCCTCAAGTACAAGTTCAACTTCAAATCCTCTTCTTGAATTCCACCAGTTAGATTCCTTTTTTTGATTAACTTTAGTCACCCAAGTGTTTGGACTCTAGAGGTGATTCATCATAGAATAATATGTATTCAAGAATATCAAACCCTAGTTTTCTATCTCTATGGAATTTGTAAGTACTCTCCCAACAATTAGAAACACGTTGTGTAAAAATTCAACCCATGATAAGACTCCTCTTATTTATAGATGTAGAAAAACCTCCTAAAATATTTAGGAAATAGAATTTTATTTAATTAATTAAATTCTTTTAATTAATTAGACTTCCTAAACTATTTAGGAACTTCCTAAACTATTAAGAAACTTATAACTATTTAATCAAACATCGTGAATAATTTACAAGCTGCTTACATCTGAAAAAGTCCATTACGGGAACCGAATCTAGATTCCGTGGACTGAATCTGTGATCACATGATTCCTAGGCTCACATGATGCCGTAGTTTATATGAAAAGCAGTAAGCAATTATATATATAAAAACTCTAAATATATATATACAAACATGATCAACAACCACGAAGCACCTCCATGGGGGATCGAATATATATATATATATATATATATATATATATATAATCAACCACCACGAAGCACATCCACAGGGGATTAGAAATGTAAATAAAGTAGTAAATGCGATCAACCGCCACGAAGTAAACTCCAGGCGGGACATAATGTAAATAAAGCAGTAAAAGCAATCAACCACCACGAAGTAAACTGTGGGCGGGACGGAATGTAAATAAAGCAGTAAAAGGCCATGAAGTAAACTCCAAGCCTGATAGAAATGTAATATATATATATATATATATATATATATATAAGTAATAAACGCACCGGATATAAAATCCAGGCTCATCAGACAGAGTCCGATAACAGTTCATATATATAAGTATATATATAAAAGCAGTAAATGCTCCGGATATAAAATCCAGGCTCTTCGGATATAATCCAACAACCGTTCATATATATATATATATATATATATATATATATATATATATATATATATAAGCAAATAAACGTTCCGGACGCGAGTCCAAGTTCAATCGAGGCATAACTCGATAATGTTAGTCCATATATATATATAAGTATATATATACAAATAGAAATGAAAACAGTGGACCGAAGTCCGGGCATACACACACAACATGACTCTCAACGTGAAGAAGAGTGTGTGCAAAGATGAAGAGAAAGGCTTTAAAGTGTGTAAGAAGGCTTACAGTGGACTGCCAAAGAAAACTTCTATAGCTTTAAGTGGATGAAAACTCAGCTCCCGCTGGTAAAAATATGACAATATATGAGCTAACAAGTGTTTAAAATGAGAAAGCACTCAGTTTACAGTGTATACAAAGCAAATTGGACAGGGCTTCCTCACCTTTTCTCTTACAAATATTGCCAGCCCAAGCCCTCTATTTATAGAGAGGGCAGCCACCTGCGGCTGCCCGAGGTCCCTCGGGCAACGTGGGTCCCATCGTCTCAAAGTACGTGCACTCGGACAACGCGCTGTTCGCTTGAATCTTCAAAACTTTCAATCTAGGAGTCCGATGGAAGCATTCCATACCTTTCCAGAAAGCTCTTTCCGAGAGATATGCAATGACATAGGATTTGCTCTTTTTTGATTCTAGGAAGATGGGTCCATGACCAAAATGGCAGTTTTGGGTTTCCGTCATGCAGTCTGTTGAGCCATTTTACGTAGTTTGCGCTCGGAAGTTAAGATATGGTTCTTTTGGGACATATTTTGATGTAATTTGTATTAAAATGAGTTGATTTGATTTAAGTTGAAGTTGAGTTGGCAAAATAACCGTTTTCCCCCTCCCGTGGTTATCTCCGATTTTGGCTCAGTTATAGCAGTCTTTTCTCAGGATTATCTCTGAGATTGGCCTACTGTTGACTCTGAATGTCCTCAGGGTTATCTTTGAGGTTGGCTTGACCTCCCGGGGTCGAGTTCGGGCTTTGCACTTGATTTCTCGAGCTATCTCCGGGTTTAGAATTAATGTTGTGGTCCTCTAGGGTTATCTCTGGAGTGTGAAAAAGACGCTTTTGTCCCCCTACATAGTTAGTAATAGGAAAATGAAATTTTGAGTGTCTACATGGAGTCCATTTTGGATTTCATAGTCATCTGCCATTTCTTTGAGTCTTTACTACTCATAGCCTCATTGTATGTACCTGGATCATCATCCTCTCTGATGTGTACCTTAGAAACATCATCAACGATGAATCCATACCTCCCATGTATCTTTGGTACCTTTCCAGATTTATAATTCGGTTATAGTACAATAGGTCTATCTACGGGTTCCTCTATTGGAGTTGTACTGCTTTGTGGTTCTTGAACTTCTTCAAGATCTATTATGTGACGGCCCATTTATCTACACTCCCTGCAGAAGATTTGGTGTTCACATGTATAAATATTCCATAATATATAACTTCTATATATCCAAGGTTCACAGTATCTCATAATAGATAGTAGTTCTCGTCAGAACAATTACTGTGTTTGGATACCCTCACTTGGATGTATAGATTTATATCTCATGGATATCTCTTTCATATCAATAGTTTATATCTATCTAATATTCACAATATTAATTATAAGATAGTTCTTCAAACCGAGGGGTGCATTTTGATTAAGGTAAATACCATATCGGTGCTCATTAAATGGAATCTTAGTGCTTACAGAACTCCCAAAATCATTCAATACCCTCATTCAGATGTATAGTTCATATGGATATTGTACAAAATCAGTACAACCTTCTAAATTATCTAAAAAAGTAAGTATAATGTAATTGATGTAACAAAAGATGATAATATATTTCATAGCTTTGAATTTGGTTATATATATATTCTAAGATTGTATTGTTATTACATTAGAGTCTGAACAAACTTAAGCAAATATAAGCAAAAGCATTAAAGCTAATCTAGCAGGGTCTCTATCCATTAAGGTGTGTATTGGAACATCCAGGATTTTCATTCAACGCTGCAAAGGAAATTATATTTGCAAGGATAAGCTACAAAATGCTAAACAAGTTTTAAACATTTAACAAGTTTGTTTGTCAAACCACACATATTCTAGCTTTTGTCAGTCGTAAAGACTTAAAAATCAAAGGTTGATCTGTTCAACTGAACATAGTCATCATTCTCAGAGGTCATATAGACTTAAGAATCATTAGTTTAGATATTTAATAGGGGATACATTTTTTATATCTTAGGAGTATGCATATCATCCTAATAATAGTGTCCATGATACAAAAAAGTTAGTTTAGTACTGCCTATAAACCCTGGTCAGTATATATCTGCTTGATCATCACTTTTATATAAAGAGACAAATAGTTTCAGTATATATGTCGTACCAAATATTATTGGTTTCTACACAAGTTATGCTTTGATATCAAATCAAATTCACACAAATAATAATTCATTTCATTAAGTTATGCTTAAACAAAAAGTAATAACTTCACAACAATAGATAACACGAACAAAATATTTAAACGAGTTCGTGCAATAGATATACAAGGATTAGAGGACTAGAATGTGTAAAGAACGTTTAATTAATGCTATTTGAAGGCGTTACGTAACCTAAATATGTTAAAACATATCCATAAGGGTCGTTAGTGTTAGTTTTGTGAGAATTATAGACAAAATCAAATTTGTACAAAATAGCACAAGCATGACAAAATCAGATTTAAAAATTTTCACAAACCAATTACCCGGATCATCCTTTATGCATGTTATTAATTAGCAAAAGATAAGAACTTATGGAATCATACCTTTGTAGATTCAAGCTTCCACAGGTACGAGTTCAACTCCTAGTTCTTCGCGATCTCCTTGAATCTCTGGGATTAATTCCATCCTTTGATCAACGTTAGCCATCCAAGTTGTAGACACTCAAAATTTTGTTTTCCTGTTACTAACTATGCATGAAGACAAAAACATCTTTTTTATACTCCAGAGATAACCCTAGAGGACCACAACATTAGTTTCAAACCTGGAGATAACCACGGGAGATCAGTTTCAACCCTGGAGATAACCCCGGGAGATCTAGTTTCCAACCCCGGAGATAACCCCAAAAGATCTAGTTTCTAACCCCGAAGATAACCTCAGGAGATCATGTTTCCAACCCCGGAGATAACCCAGGAGATCTTGTGGCGACCCCAAATCCAGGTACTTGAAACCCGAACTCGGTTCTCCACGATACCATTTCTTTAAGCTGAATAATACTAAATAATAATACATTCGAACTTAATTTACATACATCAAAGTTTACTTCCCCAGGTACGTGACCTTCAAATACATTTCTTACAATATCTGACAATAGATTCCATTGTCTTACTAACTATAACCAATAACTCATAATATAAACTCATTCGAACAGCTTTCCTTTTCCTTGTTCGTGCTCGAGCCTTGAGTTGCTCATACATAATCGAAAACATTTAATTTAAGCAAGGATGAGCATTTGAGTGCCCAAACAAGTAATAGCAATATATATATATAAGTTGAAAGAATATAAGTATTCTCTTTACATAACACTTCTACAACGAATCGAAAGTTGTGAAGTAATGCATCTTGATAAAAATTCACATAACAACTCTCTTCCAAATTATTTAAATTTGGCTCGCTCTACCCATGAATATGGTTTAAGAAACATACTATGAACATTGTTTTCATTTTTGAAAAGGTTTAGCGAAATTCATCCACAAACCGCTCTAGCTTTACGGCACGGAGGGTGATCGACCAGATTGTACCTGTGATTGATCAATACTACATAACTTGAACGAAATTCATCGTTTTCACTCTATCCGCCTTGGCGCAAAAATCTTCCCATATAGGGATGTTCATACATGCCTGATTCCAAACCCGAAGGTTTTTAATCTTTCTCAACAATAATATGTAATTCAACATATATGTATACGGGTAATTGAAAAAGTGTATCAACATGTGAATAAATGCCATGATTATCCAAGTGGGGGCACTTGTATAATCATTTAGAAATCAATGAATGTAATATATATATAAAGCTAACATGTTGATAATCAAAGCGTACATAATGTCATGCAGAATAAAAAAGAATTTCAAACTCTCTTACTCATGTCCATTGCATAAAGAAAATGCAAAGGTAGGATACTTGCCTGATTCGCTGATTACAAATCTCAACTTAGGTTTTATCTCTTTATCACAACCTATCAATAATCAGATCATTCGTTCGATTAGAACAATATATCATAACACATAGTATCGTGTTATATTACGAACAAGACATAGTCTAATAATCACGTCATCACATAATCGCGGTGATCATACTTTTAGTTCATATTCTATACTTCAAATATTTTTATACATTTTTCAAATATCTCATCCATGTTCTTACGAAGAGCCTTTTCTTTCTTTTATAAGGTTCGACATTTTTGCCTGCATCTGGAACCAACTTTAACGGGTAAATAATGAGTCTAAGACTCTTATTCTGTACCTCAACATCTATGAGTACCAGTCATTTTATTTTTAAATGACTTAAAATAATTTTAAAGCATTTATGATAATTTATCATGCATTTTCCAACATCGGAATCATAATTAAATGATTTAAACATCAACAATTCTATTATCATTAATAATTAATTAATATTAAATTATTAATGAAACCATTGCCAAAATATAAAAGTTATTTATAATAACTCAAACTATTTTTAAAACATTTATATTACCCTTAAATGATTTTTAAAATAATTAAAATCATTTTAAATAATTATCATTAATATTTAAATATTAATGTACTATTTATCCAAATATTAAAAGTCATTAATTATAACTTAAAATATTTTTAAATCCTTAATATCCTCTTTAAATGATTTTTAAATAAATAAAACCATTTTTAAACTATTTATTTAATATAAATATTAAATAAACTTAATATCACAAATCATTAACTAAATATCATTATATATAATTATTAATGAAATTATCTTCTAAATATTAAAAGTTATATTTTATAACTCAAAATATCTTTAAATACTTTATTTTCATTTAAAATGATTTTTAAAATATTAAAATCATTTTTAAACTAATTATTTAATATAATCAATAAATAAATTTAATATCATTAATATTAATTAATTAATGAAATTCATCAAAAATATTAAAAGTCATAGAAAATAACTTAAAATATTTTCTTATACCATAATATAATTTTTTCATGATTTTTCATGAATTAAAACTATTTTAAATCATTTATTTAATATTATAATTAAATAAATAAATACCTTTTATATTCCAAAAATATTAAATATTTATGAAATATACTCAAAATAATTAAAAACTATTTTTCGGACTTTAAAATAATTTTTTAGAATTTAATAAGTATTTTTAATAATTAAAATCTACTTTTTAAATCATTTTGAAAATTACGAGAAAATAAAATAAATAAAATCCCGTCGCTAAAGGCTATAGCGATTGGACAACCGTCGCATTATAGGTGTTCTTCATCTCAAGAACAACATGAGAGCGATTCAAGGGGGCTACTTTGACCATGAATAACTTTTTGGTCTTAATGAATATGGGCAATCTATGAATTGGGTCTTGTAGAGGAAATACCAGACTACAATTACCAACAATCATTACCTCAAAACAACATCATATCTGCGAGAAATCGTACCTCAAAGTAGTATCGAGGCATTTCTTCGTGAAGAACGATTCGTGATGCCTACTTTGGACCTCTATAACTCAGCGATCGTAAATGCAGCGTTTACGTGATCTATCAATTCCGAGTGTGTAGACAACATGTAGGACTACAACTCTAACACTTAAAATCATCATAACAACAATAAATCAAGCATCTAAAGTATGGTCAAACCTTAAAAAAAAAACAACACTTAGAAAATTTATGGTATTTGAGAAATTGTGCAAGTCAATGCAGTCGATGGACTTTGACCTTCAATAACGTTTATTCCAAAATAGATATCGACTGATTAGTTTTGGAGCTTAAATTCCACATAACATACTACACATATCAACTTTTAGAACACAAAACAAATTAAAGATAACCGAGATATAAGGCCTGACATTTTCCAAAAAAATATTTTTTGGACATTTGGAATATTTTTTGGGTTTAAAGAACGGTGGTCAATGCTTAGTAAACCCCACTTTGACCGCTTATAACTCCCGATCTACAATAGATATGAACTTGATTCTTTTCGAATATTAAAGACCACATATCGGGCTACATATAACAACTTTTAAAAAACAAAACTCATGATCGACCAAAGAGTTATAAGCCCTGACATTTGATAAAAAATCACAGAATCCGGTTTTTTCCAACTTGCTCAAATCTTCAAATTCGTGCACTTTGATGTTATGGGTTCATGATTTATCAACCAGGAACATTAATAGACTACCTATTACACAACTTTAAACAATCAATTGCATCCATTAACATCGAATCGAAAGATTTCTAGAATTTAGGGTTTCCTACCTTTTCAAGCTTGATTTTTGATTTCTGACTTCTTGATGCTTCTGATTTGTTATTATTGATAGTGGGAATTTGTATTAAGGGATTTGGTATGCTACAATAATTCGTGAGGTTTAGAGAGAGAAGCTTAAGGATGAGAGTTGGATGAATTTTAGTGTACAAAATATATTATCTCTCTCAATCTATATATAAACCAAGTTAGATGCATTGGATGCTACTCAATGGTTGATTGAATGCATAATTGAGTCTTGGATGCTCAATTGGTAGGGTAGGGATGTTGGCCTGAGCAATAATCTACCAATAATTCAACTAATAATACACTAATAAACCAAAAGGGCATTTTGGTAATTTCGCATAAAATTTCAAGGGCATTTTTGTACATAGCAATTAAATTTAGTATTTAATCACTAGATGGTAATTCTTATCATTTACCAATTACTTTCTATCTTTGGTAAATTAAAATACTTGTTCATTAACATCGTAATTAAACCCGATAATTTAAAATTAGGGTTTTCTATAGAAAATTAGGGTTTTCTAATGAGGGTTTCTTAACGCCATCAATTAGGGTTTCTAATTGACTATTAGGGTTCTCTAATTATCTGTGTATGTTCTAACACAGTCATTACGATCTCTAACTTCAACCGATTAGGGTTGTAATAATTAGGGTTTGTCCTAATTATCGACATCTTATATAATAAGAACCTAATTATAGGCATTCTTATACTACGGTAACTTCATATACACTCACCATATCTATCTAATGGCGAGTTTAATAATTAGGGTTTCATGATGCAAAGATAATATCTTTATGACCTAATTGACCGTCATTGCTCAATATTATCTGTCCGCACATACACAGTACATAATTATTGTACTGTAAAATCATTATAACAATAATATAATATTATTATTCTCATCTCTTGATCACAATCCCAATTCAGGGTTTGGATCTCATATCGAATTATTCTTCTTACACATCATCAATAATCGAGTTAAAATAATTAACTTTAATATTACGAACAAATCATATAATAAAATATTTATTATATAATTCCAATTATCACTTCATATATTATTTCCAATCATGTTTTCATGGAAAATAATTAATAAAAAAACATTTCGGCTTGCATAAATTAATTACCATAAAAATATAATTTGTAGTAATTAATTATTCCAAAATTATTTCTAATTTTTCAAGTAATAAATATATTCGCATTTATCGTTCACATTACTAGACACTTATTCTCGTCATTAAATAAATAAAAAAAAATTTATACGCAAAATTTCTTAATTATTTTTATAGAAAATATCGGGTTGTCACATTCACCCTCCCTTATAAGGATTCCGTCCCCGGAATCACCGCTTTAAAAACTCATATGCAGAAGGGTACATAGCATATATCATTGTTACGTAGATCTCGATCATACTTGATCAAACTGATCTTTAACTATTCTCCATAACGCTTGTCTATCTGATAAACTGAAATTTGATTTCTAAAAGAACTCAAATTCCTTCCTCAAAATTTCTTTAATAAAGAAATCTACTATATGTATATATCTCTGGAAAATCATATAAGACACATAAGTTATTCAAATACTTTTTTGGAGTTCATTTTCATTTTGCCACCGTATCCTCTGGACCGTCATATTTGTAGACCCACCATGGTTGGGTTGTTTGTTGAAATTGTTTTCGTTGTCGCCTATATCTTGTTGTCATTTCTCGCATTCGCATTCCTTATCTCACTTCTCCTTCTTGAATAATCTTTCACCTTATACTCCATTGATTCACAAATAAAACATTATTTATACATTCTTGAATTGGGACAATTGGAAGAGATATGTCTCTTACGCCCACAAACTTTCTCTTTATCTCATTTCCTTTTATCGTATAGGTGATAAAAGTTATCTTTTGCCCTTTCCGTTATCCTAACTATCATAAGCGCTTCTCTTTGAGTCACTTAATCCTCTATACCCTAGCAATAAGATTGCCTTAAAGTCTTTTGGCGTTTGACGTTCGATTATCTAGTTGATCTTCCATGGTGGTTTTCGTTTTTTCGTCTCGGTGACATAATCATAAATTATTCTTCATTTCCTTACATTCTAAGCCTCATCATTATCGTTCGACATATAACACAAAATTTTCTACTCAAATAATCATGTATTCCAAAATATTAAATTTTGAAACTTGGTTTACTATATTAACCAATATTCAGATAAATATCTACTACCTTTATAACAACTTACTTTATTAATCCAACTTGTGACACTCATGGTACTTCAAACCATAGCACCTCACATTAATAGAACTTAACATACCATAGCACATATTGCTTTAAACATCGCTATCCCTTTGTGACTCAAAAAGTGGGATTTATAAACTTGATCAACACAAAGGTTGAAATATAGTTCATTACTTATCACACATAACCCATACTACTTATCTACCAAGCCTTTTTTTTTCTCGGACATTCATTCGCTCGATGTCCTTCCATTCCACAATTAAAACATCCACCTTGCTTATAGTTGGGGCAGCGAGGGAGATGTATGTCCCTCACGGTATAAATATAACATATCTTCTTCCTTTCTTCTTATCGGGTTTTCCTAAGTCGGGATCTTCTATCTTTCTTTTCCCTTACCTCTCGGAATTGCATTACGATGTGTTGCTTGAGGCTCCCATCTGGTCAATTTGGATTTTGAGCTTATCTTGCTCTTCCATTGTTTCTTTTAATGCTTTTCGCAGAGTTGAATATTAAGCAACTTTTCTATCTCCCACAACCTTTAAGTGAAGAAACCTTGTTCTCGGATCACGCACTTTCGTTGATGCTTGAGCGACTTCAACTTTAGTGTCCGAATCACTATCTGTCAAATCCACCATTTACGGATCTCGATACTATGTTTTCCACTATAGCCACCTCGTCCGATTTGGGTTCTTGGTAAGCTTTATTTCAATTTGTTGGCCTCGATATTAGCTCGGGGTATGGATCGATCCTTCTTATTCCACATATCTTTCCACACGGACATCTACATACATAAGTTACCACGATTAGCATGTAGTATATATACACAAACAATCAAGAGTTCTATATCGTTGTCTCTTATTTTGTTTGACGATGAATTTATTTAATCCATCTCTATAAACACATCAACGCCTATCTTTCTCTGTAGAAGGCGACTCCATCCACTCTGCATCGAATCGCATAAAGGCGATGTCTAAAAGCCCGCTGCTCAAGGTATATATCTTGGTGTCTTTGGCTTCTATCTCAACCTTCAATTGTCTATTTGTATCTCTCTACTCCAACCTCCCTCGTAACTCGGTTAACTCCATCGTGTTCGGTGGCGGCGTCCTTGTCTTCTTTGTTAGAAATCTGGAAATCACGATTACGTGCCTCCGCTTGCTCGATTTCTAACCTTTAAGTAAATCGTTCTAACTATCAAATCTCTTATCATCTCCGTCAGTGTACTCCTCGCTAGAGTCCATCGTCTCTTGGGTCAAGGAATTACTATCTTGACTTTCGTCATCCATCCTATGACCACAATAAGCGAGGCAACATTATTCTTTGAAATAAAATATGTTCATCGATAAAATGAAGGAATATTTTATTTAGTACCACTTGATGAATCTTCTCGACTCATCATCTATCTAACATATCCTATAATTCTTCACCAGAGTACTTCGTCTCTTGGTTTACTGAATATCTATCTTAACTTTCGTCCTCCATTCTACTAAGGTTATAACCTAGGTTTAGCATTCCTAACGTTTATAACCTCTGACTTTGATACCAACTGTGTGGCGACCCCAAATCCGGTACTTGAAACCGAACTCGGTTCTCCACGATACCATTTTTTAAGTGAATAATACTAAATAATAATACATTCGAACTTAATTTACATACATCAAAGTTTACTTCCCAGTGCACGTGACCTTCAAATACATTCCTTACAATATCGACAATAGATTCCATTGTCTTACTAACTATAACCATTAACTCATAATATAAACTCATTGAATAGCTTTCCTTTCCCTTGTTTCGTGCTGAGCCTTGAAGTTGCTCATACATAACTCGAAAACATTTAATTTAAGCAAGGATGAGCATTTGAGTGCCCGACAAGTAATAGCAATTATATATATAAGTTTGAAAGAATATAAGTATTCTCTTTACATAACACTTCTACAACGAATCGAAAGTTGTGAAGTAATCATCTTGATAAAAATTCACATAACAACTCTCTTCCAAATTATTTAAATTTGGCTCTGGCTCTACCCATGAATAGGGTTTAAGAAACATACTATGAACATTGTTTTTATTTTCGAAAAGGTTTAGCGAGAAATTCATCCGCAAGAAACCGCTCTAACTTTACAGTACGGAGGGTGATCGGCCAGTTGTACCTGTATTGATCAATACTACTGTAACTTGAGCGAAATTCATCGCTCACTCTATCGCCTTGGCGCAAAAAATCTTCCCATATAGGGATGTTCATACATATACGATTCCAAACCGAAGGTTTTAATCTTGCTCAACAATGATATGTAATTCAACATATATATGTATACGGGTAATTGAAAAGTGTATCAACATGTGAATAAATGCCATGATTATCCAAGTGGGGACACTTGTATAATCATTTAGAAATCAATGAGCAGAATATATATCTGAGCTAACATGTTGATAATCAAAGCGTACATAATCTGTACAGGAATAAAAAAGAATTCTGAAACTCTCTTACTCATGTCCATTGCATAAAGAAAATGCAAAGGTAGGATACTTGACTGATTCGCTGATTACAAATCTCAACTTAGGTTTTATCTCTTTATCACAACCTATCGATAATCGGATCATTCGTTCGATTAGAACAATATATCATAACACATAAATAGTCATCTATACGATTACGACAAGACATAGTCTAATCACGTCATCACATAATCGCAGTGATCATACTTTTAGTTCATATTCTATACTTCAAATATTTTTATACATTTTTCAAATATCTCATCCATGTTCTTACGGTAGCCTTTTCTTTCTTTTATAAGGTTCGACATTTTGTCGGCGTCAACAACTTTATCGGGTAAATAATGAGTCTAAGACTCTTATTACGTATACCTCAACATCTATGAGTACCGTCATTTTATTTTTAAATGACTTAAAATAATTTTAAAGCTTTTATGATAATTTATCATGCATTTTCCAACATCGAATCATAATTAAATGATTTAAACATCAACAATTCTATTATCATTAATAATTAATTAATATTAAATTATTAATGAAACCATTTCTAAAATATAAAAGTTATTTATAATAACTCAAACTATTTTTAAAACATTTATATTACCCTTAAATGATTTTTAAAATAATTAAAATCATTTTTAAATAATTATCATTAATATTTAAATATTAATGTACTATTTATCAAATATTAAAAGTCATTAATTATAACTTAAAATATTTTTAAATCCTTAATATCCTCTTTAAATGATTTTTAAATAAATAAAACCATTTTAAACTATTTATTTAATATAAATATTAAATAAACTTAATATCACAAATCATTAACTAAATATCATTAATATATAATTATTAATGAAATTATCTTCTAAATATTAAAAGTTATATTTTATAACTCAAAATATCTTTAAATACTTTATTTTCATTTAAAATGATTTTTAAAATATTAAAATCATTTTTAAACTAATTATTTAATATAATCAATAAATAAATTTAATATCATTAATATTAATTAATTAATGAAATTCATCAAAAAATATTAAAAGTCATAGAAAATAACTTAAAATATTTTCTTATACCATAATATAATTTTTCATGATTTTTCATGAATTAAAACTATTTTTAAATCATTTATTTAATATTATAATTAAATAAATAAATACCTTTTATATTCCAAAAATATTAAATATTTATGAAATATACTCAAAATAATTAAAACTATTTTTGGACTTTAAAATAATTTTTAGAATTTAATAAGTATTTTAATAATTAAAATCTAATTTTTAAATCATTTTTAGGAAATTACGAGAAAATAAAATAAATAAAATCGTCAGCTAAAGGCTATAGCGACGAGACAAACCGTCGCTATAGGTGTTCTTCATCTCAAGAACACCATGAGAGCGATTCGAGGGGGCTACTTTGACCATGAATAACTTTTTGGTCTTAATGAATATGGGCAATCTATGAATTGGGTCTTGTAGAGGAAATACCAGACTACAATTACCAACAATCATTACCTCAAAACAACATCATATCTGAGAGAAATCATACCTCAAAGTAGATGTCAGAGCTGTTCTTCGTGAAGAACAGTTCGTGATGCCTACTTTGGACCTCTATAACTTGACGATCGTGCAACGTTTACGTGATCTATCAATTCCAGTGTGTAGACAACATGTAGGACTACAACTCTAACACTTAAAATCATCATAACAACAATAAATCAAGCATCTAAAGTATGGTCAAACCTTATCAAAAAAAACAACACTTCAAAAATTATGGGCTGCCCAGAAATTGTCTGGTCAATGCTGGTCAATGGACTTTGACCTTCAATAACGTTTATTCCAAAATAGATATTGACCTGATTAGTTTTGGAGCTTAAATTCCACATAACATACTACACATATCAACTTTTAGAACACAAAACACATTAAAGATAACTTAGAGATATAAGGCGACATTTTCCAAAAAATATTTTACGGACACTTGGAATATTTTACGGTTTAAAAAACGGTAGGTCAGTCAATCTAGGGTAAACCCACTTTGACCGCTTATAACTCCCGATCTACAATAGATATGAACTTGATTCTTTCTGAATATTAAAGACCACATATCAGGCTACATATAACAACTTTTAAAAAACAAAACTCATGATCGACCAAAGAGTTATAAGCCCTGACATTTGATAAAAAATCACAGAATCCGGTTTTTTCCAACTTGCTCAAATCTTCAAATTCGTGCACTTTGATGTTATGGGTTCATGATTTATCAACCCAGAACGTTAATAGACTCCCTATTACACAACTTAAAACAATCAATTGCATCCATTAACATCGAATCGAAGGATTTCTAGAATTTAGGGTTTCCTACCTTTTCAAGCTTGATTTTTGATTTCTGACTTCTTGATGCTTCTGATTTGTTATGATTGATAGTGGGATTTGTATTAAGGCTTGGTATGCTACAATAATTCGTAGGTTTTAGAGAGAGAAGCTTAAGGATGAGAGTTGAATGAATTTTAGTGTACAAAATATATTATCTCTCTCCAATCTATATATAAACCAAGTTAGATGCATTGGATGCTACTCAATGGTTGATTGAATCTGCATAATTGAGTCTTGGATGCTCAATTGGTAGGGTAGGGATGTTGGCTAGCAATAATCTACCAATAATTCAACTAATAATACACTAATAAACCAAAAGGGCATTTTTGTAATTTCGCATAAAATTTCAAGGGCATTTTTGTACATAGCAATTAAATTTAGTATTTAATCACTAGATGGTAATTCTTATCATTTACCAATTACTTTCTATCTTTGGTAAATTAAAATACTTGTTCATTAACATCGTAATTAAACCCGATAATTTAAAATTAGGGTTTTCTATAGAAAATTAGGGTTTTCTAATGAGGGTTTCTTAACGCCATCAATTAGGGTTTCTAATTGACTATTAGGGTTCTCTAATTATACGTGTATGTTCTAAATACGGTCATTACGATCTCTAACTTCAACCGATTAGGGTTGTAATAATTAGGGTTTGTCCTAATTATCGACATCTTATATTAGGGTTAATCTTCATATACTGCGATCTACTACTCGGTCGTATCTCATATAACCGAGTTTAATAATTAGGGTTTCATAGCACGAGTCTTAATAATTATGACCTAATGCGGTACCATCATTGCTCAATACTATCATTCATCGATCACACATACACGATTACATAATTATTGTCTTTGTAAAATCATTATAACAATAATATAATATTATTATTCTCATCTCTTGATCACAATCCCAATCCAGGGTTTGGATCTCATATCTGAATTATTCTTCGTACACAGCATCAATAATCAGTTAAAATAATTAACTTTAATATTCTGAACAATTCATATAATAAAATATTTATTATATAATTCTAATTATCACTTCATATATTATTTCCAATCATGTTTTCATGGAAAATAATTAATAAAAAAACATTTTGGCTTGCATAAATTAATTACCATAAAAATATAATTTGTAGTAATTAATTATTCCAAAATTATTTCTAATTTTTCAAGTAATAAATATATTCGCATTTATCGTTCACATTACTAGACACTTATTCTTGTCATTAAATAAATAAATAAAAAATTTATACGCAAAATTTCTTAATTATTTTTATAGAAAATATCGGGTTGTCACAGATCTAGTTTAAAGCCCGGATTCAACCTCAGGAGGTCAAACTAACCTCAGAGATAACCCTGAGGACTATTAGAGTCAACAGCAGGTTGATCTCGAAGATAACCTTAAGAAAAGACTACTACAACTGCATCAAAGTCGGAGATAACCCCGGGAGGGGAAAAATGGTCATTTTGCTAACTCAACATCATTTCAACTCATTTTAATGCAAATTGCGTCAAAAGATGTCCCACAAGAACCATAGCTTAACTTTCGAGCGCAAACTCATTGGACCCATCTTCCCAGATTCGAAAAAGGGCAAGCCCTATGTCTTTGCATAGTTCTTGGAAAGAGCTTTTCGGAATGGTATGGCATGTTAGAGTTTATGCCCTAGAGGCCAATTATTTGATATAATTGCTTAACATTTTTGATATTATATTTAATTGAATAAATGAATTATTTTATTATGGTTGTATTTGCTGCATTATATAAATGTTAGCATAATAAAAGTCCTTAGAATAGTAATACAAATTATATAGCTTCAAGTATGTGACTTGAACATGAGATTATATAATTACAATTGGTATCATTGCTCTTAAAAGGCCCTAGTCGAGTATCATTGTTAATGGGACAACAATGATACATTGAGACTAGTATGTGGATTGACTGATGACCAAATATCATTGGTCATAAATATATGAGATATTGAGTCAATACATAGGTACATGTTAGAGACCGATGTACTGGACAGACCCACCATGAGAATTCTACATGGAGCATTATGCAAAGTGTCATTAGCGATTCTCATAGTGACAATGATGTAATGATCCTCCGACCTGAAATCATTATATTGCTACACGGGAATTTATATACTTTGATATCATCAAAGGTCATCTTTAATAGGGTGGACAAGAAAGGTGATTATTGGGTACATCATAAATCGTGTGAGGAATATGAGTGATCTAGATGGAATTTAACCCTCCTATATATTAGGGGTGATATTCATAGGCCTCTTGATTAAGTAGGACTATTAAATGCATGTCCATGCTCAAATAGTGATTTGTTTCATATAGTCTACTCATTGATCAAGAAAACTCAGATAAAATTATTAGGAGTATGACACATTCCATGACTCGAGTTTAATCTAGGATGTCAAGGTTAAAAGGATTAAATTACATTGAAACATTGGACACAAAAAGGCTGCATCGAATCATCGATCTTATTATTACTTGGGTGGCAGTGATGCATTACTTAGATGTCGCTCACTATTTATAATTTTATAATATGATTTTAAAATTAGTGCCAACGTAATAATAACCTATAGGGTCACACACATAGAATGTAATTAAAAAGGGAATTAATTTAAATTGTAAGGATTTAAATATGTCAATATAATTGATAGCATTTAAATTACGAATTTAAATTAATAGGATAATTTATATATATGTATATTAATTAAGTAAGACTTAATTAAGATATAATATATATATATATATATATAAATTCGGATTTTATTTTTTAATTAGATTAGGTTTTGATTAATTCCTTTTGACTGCTATATATATGATATATCAGCCATTTTAGGAATGATATCATAACCTAAAAACCCTAGCTGCTCTTAGAGACAGACTAAAGAGAAATTTTTTGAAAAACCTGTGACCATTGGTGGCTAGTACCGCGGTTCTCTTTACTGTAGATCGTGTGAAGATTCGCGGGACGTTCGTGTGGATACCATAGAGACATAGTTCCGTTGGAGATTTGAAGCCATTTTAGAATTTTCTATAATCGACATAAAATCTAAACCACTAAATTAATATGTTTTCGCATGGATCCTGTTTTAGGGTTTCAGAATTGTCTTTGAAAATTTTAATTTCCGCTGCTTTTATGTGCTGAAATCCCTTCATGGCATGCTTCCATTAGACTCCCGGATTGAAAGTTATGATGGTTCGAATGGACAACGCTTTATTTGAGTGCACGTACTTTGAGATAATAGGACCCACGTAGCCTGGGGCAGCCCGAGCAGTCATAGGTAAACACGTTGTTGCTGTGGTTGACCCGCGACACATTTAATCTATAAATAGACCTCCCATCAGCCATAAAATAAAATAAAAAGAAAAGAAAAGAGAGAAACTCTGTCCATTTTAGCCTTTAACCCCTTCTAGAGTGCTTCAAAGTAAGTGATTCTTCTTTCTAAACACTTGAAAGCTCGTGTTCTGTAACATACTGAAGTTTAACAGGTAGAAACCAAGTTTTCAAGCCCCAAAAGCTATCTGAAGTCTTCTTAGCAGCCCACAGCAGGTTTTTTTTTCCAGATTTTTAAGCTTTCTATTGCTTTACTATATATATATAGATATATATTTACATTTCTTCCCGGCCTGGAGTTTACTTCATGGTTATTTACTGCTTATATATGTATATATATTTACATTTCAAAGTCCTGCCTGGATTCCAAATTTGTGGCAGTTGATCGTGTATATATATATATATATATATCTGCTTTAACTACTTTCGCAATGTTGATAATAAATTTTCCAACCTGTGGACTATATTTGTCTAAATCTAGCTATCTCTAACTTTGACTGGTTCAAAAGTGACTAGACTGGTACTGTTGAAGCTAGAATGGCTTAGATTTATTTAAATGTAGTGTTCTTTCTAGCTTTTGTACATATTGCTTTATCATGTGAGCCTAGGAATCATGTGATCGAATATTCAACATGTGAATCTAGATTAGGTTCCCACGATGGACATTTCTCAACTGCAGCCAGCTTGTAAATTATCTACAGTGTCTGGATATCCTTGGATGGATATCATCCCCATAAGGAGTTCGGCACTTCTATGTATCATATTTTCTCGAGGATGCTTTGAATCTCAAAAATAAAAGCAATCAAGCCAAATACAAAATAAAATGGAAGTATCAAAGGCCTCAATTACTATTGAATATAAGGGTTTGAAAACCTATTTTTTCAAAACATCACTGCTATATCTTACCTAAAACTAAACTTTGATATACAAGTCAAACCCTTTGTATATAGGTGCAAACAAGGCATAACACTACTTCCAGATAATTTCACATAAGCCCAATACACACACATGCAGATAAACAAGTTAACTGAAAAGATTACGGTAACCGTATTTTCACGGAAGTCGGGGGATGCCTAACACCTTCCCCTCGCTTAATCTAGCCCTCGAACCCAATGAATCTCGGTTTCCAAGGCCAGTTAAACAGTGTCCAACCATTGGGCCTTTGTGTAAACCTTTTCAAAAAATTAGTTGAGTTAGTACAACCATTTCAAATCTACCAACTGGCGACTCTAAAAGTCAAATCGTCGACATTCACTTGTCGAACCTTTTCAAACTCACCTTTTTAAACAAAACTCAACAAAAGTAAGAACACAAAAGGGCAAGCATAAGAAGGGACACAAATCTTCCCGACGTCGACATGTGGCGACTCTGCCGGGGATTCCAGTAAGAGGGCTTAAGCTGCTGTTCAACCTTTTCTTAAAAAAAAACTTTTTATCTGCTTTTGTGTGAAAACTGCATTTACATTGAATGGATGTATACTAATGCTTTATTTACTGCACTTTAGTGCTTCGCACCATATCTGCCTATGATATTAGTGCTTCACACATGTCATCATTTCCATACGGTAAGATGCGATGTATTGAATATATGTTGTGTGATTCCTCCACCAGGAGGCAAACCAAGCAGTGTTTGATTACTGGACTCAAGGGAGACTAATCCCGCGAGGTTCAAGAAAGGCACCACCCAGATTCGCTCTAGTTGAAGGATTGGATTAACTTCCTATCCAATAAATTGTGGTGATCTGGGGACCTTCATGCCGAAAAGCCGCGAGAGTAGCCTAAGGTAGGCCAGCCTCTGATAAACCAAACACAAAGGGAAGTCTTATCATACCTTCCCCTTTCAATTACATGTAATTTCAATTCCATGTAAATCTCAATGTAATGGAAAATATAAAGGAAGATGTAAATATGCATTCCTCTTCCTATTAAGACATGTCATGTTATCATATCATCAAAGAAACTGACATCTGTTTTGTAGGAGAACATTAAAAAACTCCTAAAATAGACACATTGCATAGCATACAACCTCTTCATGTTTATCCAAACTAAACTATATAGTCTTTTTGTAGGGAAATAATTGATCCCGTTGACCGTTCAAAATCCAAAAAGGAACTTAACCCACTTCCAAACATGGCTACAAGTGCCTAGGTTGAACCTACTCTTGTTTCCCGAGAGGAGTTCAAGGGACTAAGAAATTAGATACCAGAATTGGCTGTCTTTCTAAAATAACAAATTAAAAACACTCGGGGTCAAACAATGCCTACTCAACCATAGTCATTCACAGCAGGGGGCAGTCAGGGTATTGGCAAAAAGATGGAAGCCCAGATACCTGAACCTCATTCTAATAAAGGAACCAACAAAACCCTTGAAATCAAAAAACTTAGGGATGATCGAGAAACTGGGGATATAAGAAAGAAAGTCCAACAAATGGCGGAAACCATCCGGTCAATCAAAGGTACTGAAAAATATGGAAGTGTCACCTATTCAGATCTTTGCATATTCCCAAGGGCTCGATATCCTGATAAATTTTAAGTCCCAGAGTTTGAAAAGTACAACGGGGCAGGCGATCCCTATACGCACCTAAAAGTATACATTGGCGAGCTAGGGTCTTATGTTGAAGATGAAATCCTCAGAATGCAACTTTTCCAAAAGAGTCTCACTAGAGGTATTAAAGCTTGGTATGCCCGACTTGACAATGCCAAAATCCACAACTGGGAAGAATTGGCCCACGACTTTCTAAATCAGTACAATTTTTAGTCATAAATGGCACCAGATCGATACCAAGTGACTAAAATCAAAAAGCAGAGTACTGCATCTTTCCTAGAATAAGCCAAAAGGTGGGAGACATCTGGCAGCGTAAGTCATTCCATCAATGACAAAAACTGAGATGGTAATGACATTTATTGATATCCAAGAGGCACCTTACTATGAGAGAATCCTAGCAGGAATAGAAAAGCCATTCTCGGAGATGATCAAACACGATGAAATGGCAGATATGGGCCTATAGGCAGGAAATATTAAGGACTTCACTGCCTTGGAAGCAGTTGTTGAGTATATACAGACTGAAAAGTATGCGAGCGATCCCAAGAGGGTACCAGATAAAGACAATGAAGATATATCCCTCGTTTTACATGGGCAAGCTAGGAGACCAACATATAGTCCCCTCATTTGGAAAAAAGAAAGACAATCTGCCATTTCAACAACAGGTTGCATTCAACCAATGCCAGGACAGAAAGAGAAAATTTGAAAGAACAAAAAATTGGGTGTTCACTCCACTAGGCGATTCCCTTGAAAATGTATTGGTAATGTTAATGGATCACAAGAAAATTACCGAACTGGCTCCACCTCTGGATCCAGGAAGTAGAAGATAGAATTTGAGCTAGAGATGTGCTTACATCTCAGGGTCTCTGGGATATGATACATAAGATTGTTGGTCCTTAAAGCATAAAATTCAAAATCTGATCGAAAGTGGCAGTATTATTGTCCAATGACCTGACCAGCAAAACGTTAACATCGACCTTCTGTTACAGCATGATACAGAGGGAGTAAACATGATCAGGTCAAGAAGCGCTGAAATGTATCCAACTCGTAAGTACATATGAAGGATGGAGGAATACCCCCAAAGGCACAAAACAAATGTCCTAGAGTGGGAAAACTCGGAGGAGGGTATGACAGTACTGCAAAAATTAGAGATGATATAGAATCCAATAAATCTGCTAGCTAAGTTGATAGTGTGCAAACATTAGGATACGAGGCAGTTTTTCATTCAACTATTAGAAAGCCAAGAGAAAAAAGAGGTTAACCATAATGCAAACCCATATCTCTCCAGGATGAGCCAGCTAAATGAAGAAGATTAAAGCAGGCTGAAAGGATAAGAAAAATGGAATGATATAATTGCTAGAAGATCTCGCCAGTGGAAAAATTGCTTGGGGGAATGCGAATTTTCAAAGAAGAAAGATCAAAAAACCCCCCAAAAAGTCTGAAAATTCACCCCTATGAGCAAATCAAATGAAGAAATGCTACACTTTCTGATAAGCGAAGTAAGGATTACTTAGTTGTTGCCTCCTGTAAATCTCGAGATAAAGAGTTATGATTCCACCAAGATATGTCTCTACCATTCTAACTCACCTGGACATGCGACTGAGGAATGTTTGTCTTTGTGACATAAAATCCAGGATCTCATTAGAAATGGAGTGATGAAGTAGAATTCCTCATGACCAGAAAAGGCGAAAAGGAAATAAAAAGCTTAAGATGTCCACTCGAGATAGGCAGTTCAAAGGAGTTGAAGGCTATGAGTACCATTCCTAGCAGAACACAAGGTGGACTGATCCTTATGTTGGGAATGACAGAGGAGATAATAGAATCCCCAAAGGAGATTCCTCCGCCAACATCAAACATTCTATGGCCCAAAGATAGCAACCACGTTCCTGATTTTATCATCTTGGATGATGAGGAGGAAATACTGATCCTTTCTAAGGAAGAAAAAGCCAAAAAGGAAAATTCCTTGAAAAAATACAACAACAGTTCGGGGTAGATTTCATAATTAAATCCTCTTAAACCCATGAAGAAGCTAAAGGAACAAATGAAGAAAAAGATGGTGAGGTTATCGGGGAAGCCAACCCATTGAAGAATCAAGAGTTCATCCCTTGTTGTGATGGGTCCAGTATAAGCATCCCTAAGGGATGTGCTAAATCAGGAGGCGATCAAGTTATGGCCATAAGTGAAGATATTCAGAACCAAAAGGTAACCTCTATCACGAGCCTTGAAGGCAACATAACCACTGATAACTGGACTATCAGGCCTCAGCTAGCCAAGAAGATATAGATCTATAGGATAAAGTTGTGAGTTACAGGAGATGTTAGGATGATATCACTTTCTTCGCAGTATGCCTTTTATTTTCCAGGCATGTAAATATTGAAAAAAATCAAAAAGTCAAAAACAATCAAAAAAAAAAAAATCAAGCCAGTTAGGTCTCAGCCAAGAGTCTGAACTACGAAAGACCTGATCTCCCCTCATCAATGGGAGTACGTAGGCAACCATTTATGGTGTGGTCAAACTAAAAAAAACACATCTCAAATAGTTTAGCTTACCAAGTAGGAACTATGTAGATCTGATCTCCCACATACACATGAGTATGTCGGCAGTCATCAGTGGTGCGGTCTGACCCTCAAAATAAAAAATAAACATCCAAACCCAATAATCAATCCCAAGACACCAAAATCAAACCCAAAAAGTCTACACCCAAGAAAAATCCTCCAAGTTATCGACCATGTTGAGAAGACCTAACAACACTTCAATGTCATTCCATTAAATCTAGCATAAGTCCTAAAAAGGAAGAAATAATAATACACCAAGACAACCAACATCAAGGACCTTCAAAGAGCCGACACCCTCAATCACAAGTCTTCATCAAATCAGAAGAAAATCATCAAGGCCAATTGTGCAAATAAGTTAGGAACAATGATTGATGGCATCAAAGCCTAAATCCACTACATGTTCATCATATTGTATAGAGGTAAAAGCTTCTTGCTATCTCGGCATATTATCAGCCCATCTATCAAAGCAACTATCCCAGAGGACAAGTAAGGCTGGGGCAATTTTAGAATCAATAAAAACCATATATTGGGACCTTTACAACAAGACTAGGGAAATCTTGGAAACATCAACAACTCAACACTAGGGCATTTATCAACCATCATAAAGAGGAAAATACATCAATCAGTACCATCAGCATGGTATATCATCGTCTGAGCTTCCCTCATATCATCTCACTAGCGATTCGGTATGATCATTTGGTCTTTTCTAATCATACTGTTCTCAAAATGAATAATCCACATCTGAGGTATGACTCTTTCATCTCTTTATGAGCTTTCAGTCTCCATTTACATGCATTAACGATAGTATACATGTTAAGTATTCTTAGAAAGAGGTTTTTACTTAACTTGTTATGGATGGGATTAATTTTGATAAGCGTCCATGGAGAAAGAATCACGGGAACGATTAGAGAATTAAGACTATTCAACATTTTTGATTGGGCACGACATCCCAATTCAAAGGACTTTTTGGAACAGACTTGACCTTATATGCATGTCTGCACTTTGTGATTGCCCTAACTCTTAAGCCTTAGGGGTGTCTTTACGCCTGGTGCCCTAAAGCCATCTGGCTTGGGAGTCATCGTCTCAACGCTCGTTACATTAGGTAACTTAGCACCTAAGAAAATAAGCATTGAAAAAGATAAGAAAAACCTGAGCAAATCTGAATCGTGGCCTAGGTTATTCGAGTAATTAAGTCCGAGGGGTGTCTTTACACCTGGTGTCCTAAAGCCATATGGTTTGGGAGTCACCGGCCCAATGCTCCCTACATGGGTGACTTAGAGCCTAAGAAAACGGACCTGTCGAGCTCAGGTAAAGAAGCAAATAGAGTGATCGCTTAACTCATCTCGAAGTTTGGCCTTTGTTACTCGAGCCAATAAACCCGAATGGGTGTCTTAACACCTAATGCCCTAAAGCCCTCAGGTTTTGGAGTTATTGGTCCAAAACTCGTTACATGGGTAATTCTGAATAGCCTAAGAAAACAAGATAAGTTGGGCGAGAGAAAAGAAAATTAGAATCAAGAAAAATTTGTGAAGGCATAGTAGTGAAGCCCCTGCTAAGAGTTGTGTCACTCATAGTGTTTGTGTTATATGCAGTCAATTCTGTGAAGAATAACGTCAAGAGCGAAGATGAAGTGTCTCTGATATAGGGAGATAAGTTTTTTGAATCTAATCCTACCCATGAATAATAATCAAGGATTTTTCAAAATTTCCTTCCGATTTCATAACTCATTCAATTTCATAAACTTTTACTTCAAATGACTTATTCATAAGAGTGTACTGATCCTGATGGCCGAGCCGTCAAGCTTTTGGTGTATTTTGTTCTTTTGATGTACAAGATATTGCTCATTCGCAACTTGGTCAACAAAGAGAGTTTCTCATACGAATCACCGACATTAAAATACGAAAGGACTGAGGCATTTTCTGATTCCAAGAAATTGAAGGAGTTTAAAGTGAGATCAAGCCTCTTATCAACAGAAAGGGGAGATTTCCTAAAAGAAATCATGGTGACATAAGCTTGCCCCTACAGAAGAAGGGGAAAATTCTCAAGAAAGTCCTTAACTCAAGAGTAGAAGCCCAATGACAAAAGGTCTAGCGACTGAAATCTACACCATCAAACATGTCAACCTGCGTAAAGTCCTCACAAGTCGAGGCCTCTACAACGAAGTTCAAATTTGGGCAGTGAAAGAATGAGCCACACCCTCCAGAGATGTTAGCGGCACTCAGGTCACCAGTCCAGCCAGGTTGCGAATAAAAAACACAAGGAAATGGGGCACAAGCACCCAACAACGAAAAGAAATTCCAAATCGCTTCAGAAAGGGTGAGGTAAGTTTCGACTTCAGTTTAATTAAAAATGTGGATCAA
Source organism: Panax ginseng (assembly GCA_020205605.1). Taxonomy (NCBI): domain Eukaryota; kingdom Viridiplantae; phylum Streptophyta; class Magnoliopsida; order Apiales; family Araliaceae; genus Panax; species Panax ginseng. The sequence goes on along the minus strand of CM035130.1, from coordinate 124,110,228 downwards.
CCTAGGACAATAAACTGCTAAGGATAAATCTAGATCATCACATCATGCATGATCTGCACATGTCCAAATACGCTACATCAGCGTACATCTTCCTCAAGGTTTAGCATGTATCTCTAGTAAATTTAAATATGCGTTCACATTAAATGCCTAGATTAGAGAAAAATTTCGTCACAGACATCATTTGGTATTATAAGATGTTGGCATTAATCCAACGTAACATCAAGCGGAGTCTGGTGAAGTAAGCCATTGAATATTACTTCAGCAAAGGTATCGAAAGATCCAGTATTCTAAACCATTAGCATCAATCCGTTGTAACATCAAGACAATTCAATGATTAAAGCTTTGTATACCACCATTCGAGTAGGAATCAGAACAGTTTTGTGATGTTAGCATAGTCAACTACCAGCAGGGTAGGATCTGTTGTCAAACTACTAGTAGGATATGAACCGTTGTTAACCAATAGCGTATACATTGGGAAGGTCTGGTGATTTCAAAACATCATCCTCAACAGAGATGTAGAAAACATCTCAATTTTTCTTTATCAAAAAAGCATCGGTAACACCGATAAAAAACCAAAACGTTGGAGTCAACACCAGCATAGGAATCAGCAATAATAGGTAATGGTAAAGTAATTTGCGATGTACGAAGTTCGATTTGTGATTTTCAAAATGCGATGTGCGAGTTGCGAAGTGCGATTGATTAAAAGTGAAATTCGAAGTGCGAAATGCGATGTGCGATTTGCGAACTGCGATTTGCGAAAGCATTTTAACATTCATCATAACATTCATTACATTGCGATTTGCATCATTAAATATACCTTATCATATTTTAAGTGTCTAGTAATCTTTATCATATTCATTCCATTGCATTACATGAACATAATAAAGAAGGGCATCTAAAGACGATCAAAATTTTGTTTTCCGCTTACTAACTATGTAGGAGGACAAAAACGTCTTTTTTCACACTCCAGAGATAACCCTGGAGGACAACAACATCAGTTTAAACCCTGGAGATAACCTAGAGATATCAGTTTACAACCCCGGAGATATCCTCGGGAAATCAATTTCAAACCCCGGAGATAACCCCGGGAGATCAAGTTTCCAACCCCGGAAATAACTCCGGGGCACTACACCAAAAATGGCCTTTAGTGAAGGACAAATCCTTCACAAGACATACTATATCACTCACAAGTGATTTATTGCAAAGAAATATTTCCTTCACACGATTGCTCGCATTAGACCTCCTCGCAATTGGGTATCCTTCGCTAAGTAGTAACTAAATATTTTTTATGAAGGATATATTGTGAATAACTTTTTTATTCACAAATTTTATTTGGTAATGGAATATTGTTATTCAGTGAAATATTAGTTTCCTTCATAAATAATATTTTAAGAAGGACTATTTGAAATTAGTGAGTAACTTTATTCCCTCACAAATAATATACTATGAAGAACAAATTTATTTAACGAGAGAAAATTTTCCTTCACTAATTATAAATTGAGAATGTATCTTCAAATTAGTGAGGAAAATAATCCTTCATTGATGACTAACTAATTAACTAAAAAAGATTTTAGTGAGGGAAATAATCCTTCATTAATGTCAATTTCTCAAGTAAAATTATTCACAAATTATAAATTTATAAATAAAAAATTAATTGATAAATAATCAAAATTCATTGCAAATTATAATTAATTTTTAAATCAGTAATTTCATATTTATTATTATTAATTGTTAGAAAAAATATTAAATTTAATATTTGAAGTTAATATAAATGTCATACTTGTTTTAAACTAAATGATAAACTAATGCATAAAGAGCCAATAATTAAAATCAATACACCTCATATAAATAGATAATGCTCAAATTACGATAACTACATAAGTTGTTATTGTATCTTGGTCTCCCAAGGACCACAGTACCTACAATATTTATTAACTAACATAAAAAAAATGAAATAATTATAACGAACTAGAAATAATAAAGTGTATATATTGTTAGGTCCACTTCATCATCATTTTCTTCAAGTAAATCAAGGTTGAACTTGTAAACTCCATGCTACAAGAGAAATACCAAAAATCAATTTCAATAAGATGAGGAATAAGAAAAGATAAAACGGTGAGACGCCCCCAAAATAGGTATACATCACCCATCTTGAGTCGCCAAATACATGGCATAAAATTCGAATACAACTTAATAATACAACTGTCGTGTAAAATACAACAAAACATAAACCGAGAGTTTTAAAACGAATATTGTCTTCTAGACAGTATTCAACTAAAATGGAGTCCTTAATATATTTATTATCACACTATTTCATAGAATAGTGAGGACTACTAATGCTATCATTTGGATCGTCACTCCATTCCCCGACTAGTCCTGGCTACGTTCTCATTTCCTGAAGAGAACAATGAAAGCAAAAGGGTGAGCTCAACTAGCCCAGTAAGAAATATTATGACTAAGATAATGCAGAATAATTTATCGTTAGCCTTCAACAGTGTTAAACTGATAAAATATAACAAACATCAAGTTTAACTGCAGCAGAACAAGCAATCCATTAGAAGAGTCAAGTAGAACATAAAATCTACTATCTTCTATGATTTAAAAGGTTTTTATCACTTTTATCGCTGAGACTCGGCTTAATAAATAATCCGCATCATCAAATCACCCCTACACTACGGCCAAGGATATTCTTTAGTATCACGACCACAAATTATCCATGCACTACGGGCCACGGGTATTCGTGTATTCATCAATGGTCATGATCATGCCAACAACTGTCCATCAATGAACTATGGGCCAATGAGGCCTTTTACCACATCATTTGTAACATTACGGTCATGATTATACCAAATAATCCCTGGTCATAATCATACCAAGTCCATCTATGCACTACTAAAGCCATGAGATGACTTTCAACATAATATAAACATGAGGATGATGACAATGATATAAGAATTCAATAAAACAAGTTCAAGGATAAATTTTAAAGATTTATAATTTAATTTATACTGAAATCAATAACGTCCAAATTGTCAACATGATACTGCTTTGTGGAGTAAAATTCAAGAATAATATTGTACCAAAAATAATTTGGACCGAAAATGAATCAATTTTTTATCATGAATAGTACCCCTGAATTGTGAATAGTACTTTGAGTGAATAGAATAGTACCCATGAATAGTACTTTGAGAATAGTAACCCGTGAATAGTACTCCAAGCATGAAAAAGTTAAAACTTATCAAGAATGCTCAGAATAATATTTTCATGAAAAGATACTGGATGAATCGCAAATATCAAAGATATTTTACTAATTTCAAGGAGTATAGAAGCCAAAATTTTAACAAAACGAGTATAGAATTCAAAATCTAAAACGAAATAATATAACTTACATACTAAAGAGTATGAAAGAAAATATTATTTCAAGCGAATATTGAACAAAAATAACATCCCTTACCTTGAAAAGAAGAGTATTCCAACCGGTATAATGAGATATTCTTGAAGAAAACTTTCACTATTTTCACGCTCAAAGCTTTCTAAAACTCGAAAGAAATACGCTCAAGATTATAGAAGAAGAATTCTCCGATTACGGTGTGATTTTCAATTCTAACTTAAAGCACTTTATTTATAGGAAAATGCTAGAACGCATATAGAGACTAAATAATAAAATATTATTATTAATTTTCTACGCATGCCACCAACCAAGACCAAATTTTAGCCACCTCTAGTGGGTCCCACCAATTCAGCACATATTTTCTACACCAACCAAAAGTGGGGCCCACCCATGTTTTTAATAAAAATATTTTAATTTCTAAAACTTCAATAATTCATAATAAATAGCTCTTTTATCAAAAAAAATACTAATTTTATGTCCATTCCACATGAAATCGAATTCTCTACAACTTTGCAGCTTTAAGTTTTTCCAAATTCCAAACAGAAAATATCAGAAATTCACAAACGGACGATTTTCAACACCTCTTAAAATTCATAACAAATCATGCGTTAATTTTTAACGGTTAAAAATTTGTGGACATATACTCAACTTATATATGTATAACATATCCAAAAATCACAACGATCCAACGGTCGGATCAAAATTATAACTCACGCAATAGAGCTTAAGAACACCGATTTAATTTTTTAATACCTCCAATCCGACAAAATACTGATAAAACACTTCAACATTAATTCCTTCATTTATAACCATATAAAATTAATATTTTCCTATCCATCATTTATGTCCAAAAAATAAATATATCCTTATCATATAAATCAATAATTAATTATTTATAAATAATATTACAGAATCATAATAATGACAAACGCAGTCATGCCCCAAGAAAGAGGGGCTTTCCGATAAGGATTTCTCCTTCATCGGCACGCAATTAGGTGACCAAACTCTCCTTGATGTAACTTTCTAGACATTGCCAATAATGCTATCTAATAATATTATTCAAATAATATGAATTATTGATTTGATAAATGGAAATACTATGCAAAGTTGACAATTATTGAAACAACAATAATATAAAATATCAACGCAAACAATTATTGAATCAATAAAATAAAATATTGAACATTAATTATCGTAACAATTATTGAGTAGTGCCTTCTTCACGTAAGAATCAATAATTCAAAATAATGTGCAATATACCGTACAGGTAATCTTCTTGCAACAACGCAGTATTATCGTATTTTAACCACCGTGTATTCCAACAATGTTAACCAGAACTAACTACGCCGTTATTTATAAAAAATCAAACTTATCGCTTTTCTTCATTCGACAATTATTCTCGTTAGGGGCCACAAATGATTGTGCACTGGTCGCATTTAATATTCCCCGACAACAAGAATATTCCACAACCAAACAAATATTTTATAACAACTTGTTTTACTTTGCAAAATTTTCACATATCACCCTTAACTTTAATCCTTTTATCAATTTAACTATCTACTAAATGAAATAATAATTATAAGAAAATTGAATACTTTCATTTCATAAAATTAGGGGTCTTACAATCTCCCCTCCTTATGAAATTTCGCCCTCGAAATTAGGGTACGTATCTGGTATGTCGAAGAGGTGAGGATTCCTTGATTTCATTTCAGATTCTAACTCCGAGGTCATTTCCTCAACATTGTGGTTTCTCTACAAAACTTTGACTTGAGGTATAACATTGGAGCGTAGAATATGTTCCTTCTTATCCAAGATTTTAACAGGAACCTCTTTATACGTTAAATCTTTTGCTATTTCGTCCACTTCTAAATCAATAATGTGGTTTGGGTCTTCCACATATTTACGTGACATAGATACATTAAAAACGTTATGAACACACGACATACTTGGCAGTAAAGCGAGTCTATAGGGCACAGTTCCTACTTGATCGAGTATTTCAAATAGACCAATAAAATCGAGGGTTGAGATTTTCTCTCTTCGTCGATTCTTGCTTCTAGAATAACGCCCTCTTGAACCTTCTTCTTCACATTCATCAACTCTAAATTTGTAACTTGAGTGGCTTTAACTTTATCGATTAAAGTCGGTTCTACTCGTATATTTGTCATCATCACGTGGGTCCCTGGAGTTTTTATCTACATCTCCATCCTTTGCAAGTCATACAAAATGGGCCTTTACTTTGACAGTATCGCACTCGTTCCCGCATATGATATTCTACTCAACGCGTCAGCTACTACGTTCGCTTTTCCATGATGGTATTGAATGGTATGGTCGTACGTAATCTTTCAACAGCTTGAGCCAACGTCTTTGGCAAATAATTCGTTTGTGTTAGGTGAAAAAAATATTTGAGGGTTTTGAAATGGGTTTTTCAAGGTCGATACAAAATTCAATTTCATAATATCGAGGTATGCTAGAAGTTTCTTCAGAAATACATCAGAAATTTATTAACAATCATAAATATCATTCAAATCGACGTATTTTTGTTTAAGTCATGATATGAGCTAAGAAAAAGCTTGACATCCGCTTTTTTCAATAAATGAATGGCTTTATGGTTCGATATGAAAGTGATTGACTTTAGTGGTTTGGTTGCTTGAATTTGCATAATAGGTTGGTTAGGAATATGAAAGCTAACAACCTTACAAAACAATAAATTTTAGCATGATGAGTAGTTAACCAATAGATTCCTAAAATCACATCAAATGCAAGTATTTTCAAAGAGATAAGATCGACGGTGTAATGTGAAAGTGTCGATTTGAATCAAACAAGATTTATAAACAAGTGGAGGTAACGAAGGTTTCTACTAACAAAGTTTTAACCAATAAGTCAAAGTCTAATTTCTCGGGGTCAAATTTAAATGTTGAGCGCAAGCAAAGAGAGATAAAAGAATGGGTAGAACCCAGTATCTAATAAGGTATAGACTTCAGCAAGAATTTATAATTAACTAACTCGTGCTAACTTTCGTAAGTTACTCGCTTTTTGAGAAGTCATGAAAAATGCTCTTCCCGAAACCATCGATTTTGTTTTGTCCAGATCCGCTTTTGGTGCCACCGTCCCAATTTGGACTTGATTTTGGTGCATGACACAAAATTGAGCTAGGTGACCTTTCTTCCACAATTGTAACATGCTTTGATCGTCACAGTATGCAGTTTGGACGGATGTGTCCCTCTGTCCGCATTTGAAACATACTGACCGGTGGTCATTCTTCTTCCTTTTAAATGGGTGTTGGCCACCGACATCTTTCCATCATTATTGAACCTCTCTTCTTGAAATTTCCACTTCTTATTATCTTGGCCATGATTACCACCAAGTGGTTACCATTTTTCAGCATGTTGATTCCTTCACGCTTGTTGTCACCGCTTTGATGATGATCGCTACCACCGGTATTATCGATATTGTTACCGCTTCTCTCTTGGTTGGGTTGACTCATTATCACGTTCCAATAACTGAGCCCTATTTACAACATCTGAATACAAACACAGTTTGTGAGAGATAAGGTATTGACGTATCTCGGGTTTCAAACCTCTTAGAAACATCCGCATCATTCTCTCCTCATTATCAACTAAGTGGGACGCAAACCGGGACAACTCAACAAACTTGGCTTCAGATCGTGACACGATCATGTTGTTTTTGCTCCAGTTTAATGAACTCTACTCTCTTTCATGTGATGAATACTTTTCGGGAAAGTACTTGTCATTGAACAGTTCTTGGAACTTCTCCCAAGACATCTTCAAAGACGTTAGTTGAGTACGCTTTTATAGATTCCCACCAATGATCTTCTTCTTCACGCAACATAAAGGTGGCAAAGGGAACCTTTTGCTCCTCTGAGCATCCCAAGACATCAAATATCTTGTTGATTTGCTTTATCCACGTCTCCGCCTTAAGTGGTTTTGCTTTCCAAAAACTCCGGTGGTCCCAGCTCCTTGAATCTGCTTAGCGGTGACCAACCGAGAGGTTGCTATTGTTTCCACCTGCATTTGAATGTGAGTCTCTCTTGTTCGATGTTGCATGAATCGCGTAAAGCCTCCTGAACATCCCATTGTTCATCATTTGATTAGTGTTGTTGTTTGCATGAGGATTATTTTCTTTCCGATGCACATTACATTATCCTTATTATTGATCTGTGGAGACTCAACGGTCTCCTGTGCTCCATTGTTATTCTCAACATTCTCGGATGTCATTTTCAAATACTGCCACAAAACAAGGGTTAATTGACATGTCACATATTATCCCTATACTCTGATCGACCAATTAAATACCAAATAAACTTAGGTAGGTCATACTAGCGAAGGAATTTCCCGCTCTTCCCCCTAGTTCTAGTCTCACATCTTAGCCGTGGATCATATCCCTAAGCTTTGATACCAACCGTGACGCCCCCCAAAATAGTATACATCACCCATCTTGAGTCGCCAAATATATGGTACAAAATTCAAATACAACTTAATAATACAAACGTGTCGTAAAATATGACAAAACATAAACCGAGAGTTTTAAAACGAATATTGTTTTCTAGACAAGATTCAACTCAAATGGAGTCCTCAATACATTTATTATCACACTATTTCATAGAATAGTGAGGACTATTAATGCTATCATCCGGACCGTCACTCCGATTTCCCCGACTAGTCCCCACCACGTTCTCATCATTTCAAGAGAACAATGAAAGCAAAAGGGTGAGCTCAACTAGCCCAAGAAGAAATATTATGACTAAGATAATGCGTAATAATTTATCGTTAGCCTTCAACAAGTTGTTAAACCGATAAAATATAACAAACATCAAGTTTAATCTGCAGGAACAAGCAATCCATTAGAAGAGTCAAGTAGAGCATAAAATCTACTATCTTCTATGATTTAAAAGGTTTTTCATCACTTTTATCATCGAGACTCAATTTTAATAAATAATCCACATCATCGAATCACCCCTGCACTACGGCCAAGGATATTCTTTAGTATCACGACCACAAATTATTCATGCACTACAGCCAAGGATATTCGTGTATTCATCAATGGTCATGATCATGCCAACAACTGTCCATCAATGCACTACGGGCCAATGAGGACTTTTACCACATCATTTGTAACATTACGGTCATGATTATACCAAATAATCCCTGGTCATAATCATACCAAGTCCATCTATGCACTACAAGCCACAGATGACTTTCAACATAATATAAACATGAGGATGATGACAATGATATAAGAATTCAATAAAACAAGTTCAAGGATAAATTTTTAAAGATTTATAATTTAATTTATCCAGAAATCAATAACGTCCAAATTGTCAACATGATACTGCTTTGTGGAGTAAAATTCAAGAATAATATTGTACCAAAAATAATTTGGACCGAAAACGAATCAATTTTATATGAATAGAATAGTGACCCGGTGAATAGTAATAATAGTGAGTGAATAGTAACCGTGAATAGTACTTCGAGAATAGTAACCCCGTGAATAGTACTCAAGCATGAAAAAGTTAAAACTTATCAAGAATGCTCAGAAAAATATTTCCATGAAAATATACTGGATGAAGCGCAAATATCAAGGATATTTTACTAATTTCAAGGAGTATAGAAGCCAAAATTTTAACAAAACGAGTATAGAATTCAAAATCTAAAACAAAATAATATTACTTACATACTACAGAGTATGGAAGAAAATATTATTTCAAGCAAATATTGAACAAAAATAACATCCCTTACCTTGAAAAGAAGAGTATTCCAACTGGTATAGCGGGGATATTCTTGAAGAAAACTTTCACTATTTTTTACGCTCAAAACTTTCTAAAACTTGAAAGAAATACGCTCAAGATATAGATGATAAATTCTCTGATTCTGGTGTGATTTTCAATTCTAACTTAAGCGCCTATTTATAGGAAAATGCTAGAACGCCATAGGAGACTAAATAATAAAATATTATTATTAATTTTCTACGCATGCCACCAACCAAGACCAAATTTCAGCCACCTCTAGTTGGTCCCACTAATTCAGCACATATTTTCTACACCAACCAAAAGTGGGGCGCACCCATGTTTTTAATAAAAATATTTTAATTTCCAAAACTTGAATAATTCATAATAAACAGTCCTTTTATCAGAAAAATATGAATTTTATGTCCATTCCAAATGAAATCGAATTCTCTACAACTTTGTAGCTTTAAGTTTTTCCAAATTCCAAACAGAAAATATCAGAAATTCACAAACGGACGATTTTCAACACCTCTTAAAATTCATAACAAATCATGCGTTAATTTTTAACGGTTCAAAATTTGTGGACATATACTCAACTTATATATGTATAACATATCCAAAAATCACAACGATCCAACGGTCGGATCAAAATTATAACTCACGCAATAGAGCTTAAGAACACCGATTTGATTTTTTAATACCTCCAATCCGACAAAATACTGATAAAACACCTCAACATTAATTCTTTCATTTATAACCACATAAAATAAATATTTTCCTATCCATCATTTATGTCCACATAAAATAAATATTTCCTTATCATATAAATCAATAATTAATTATTCACAAATAATATGACAGAATCACAATAATGACAACTGTGTCGTTCCCAAGAAAGAGGGGCTTTCCGATAAGGATTTCTCCTCATCTACGCATGCAATTAGGTGACCAAACCTCTCCTTGACAGAACTTTCTAGACATTGCCAATAATGTTATCTAATAATATTATTCAAATAATATGAATTATTGATTTGATAATGAGAAATATTGTGCAGTGACAATTATTGAAACAACAATAATATAAAATATCAACGCAACAATTATTGAATCAATAAAATAAAATATTGAACAGTAATTACTGTAACAATTATTGAGTAGTGCCTTCTTACGTAAGAATCAATAATTCAAAAATATTGTGCAATACCGTGTGCTACTGTGCAACAACGTGTATTACTGTATTTTAACCACCAGGTATTCCAACAGTGTTAACGGTAACCACTATGCTGTTATTTATAAAACTCAAACTTGTCGTTTTCTTCATTCGACAGTTATTCTGTTAGGGGCCCACAAATGGCTGTGCCGTCGTACGAATATTCCCCGATAACAAGAATATTCCACAACCAAACAAATATTTTATAACAACTTGCTTTACTTTGCAAAATTTTCACATATCACCCTTAACTTTAATCCTTTTATCAATTTAACCATTTACTAAATGAAATAATAATTATAAGAAAATTGAATACTTTCACTTCATAAAATTTGGGGTCTTACGTCAGTGATAGAAAGAGTAACAAGAACTGTAAACAATATTTAAGAATTTAGTAAGAGCTTAGACAAACTTATACTATTATGACTTCCTGAATATTTTGAAAGACGTTGTGGCCTAGGAGGAAGTTTTTGAGATCCTGATCGCGCAATACTTAATGTAATACAGTATCTCAGAGGTGTTTTCCATGATGGTTTCGAATCATCCATAGAGTTTCATATGCTTACAAGCTTCTTCTCCATATTGTCAAGGAGACATGACAGATCATCTTTCTTGATCCAAGTCGTTGTTTGAACTTTCTAAGCAATTAGTTTCCAACACATTCCAGAAGTCAGACTCATCAATTTATCCCAAATTACTGGGTAATCTTTGTCCTTCCTATAAGCAGGTGGAGTAGAATAGACAAAATATCCATTTGGACGTAGAAGGTGATTCACTTCTTTTATAAGAATACCATCTATAGGAAACAAATAAAATTAATCCAAAGAGAGAAGACGAACAAATCTAATTTAGCATATGTTTATAGTATGAGTCTTAAACTTTTCAGTTGGAATATATCTCCTTTACAGGAAATTATTTCATCCCAAAAATCGTACAAGTCTCCTTCAACTACTTGATCAAGAAAAAAGAGAATCACAGTGCAATGTTTTACTCTTTTTGCCCATTAGCTTTTACAAAAAGCTCATAACAGTATTCTTAACATGCACAATTAGATTACATAAAGAGAAATTTATAGGCCCTCAACAAAAGGTTGAGTTGCAAATGGTTTAGGGAATGAATTTGATTGCTCATAAGTTGATAAGTAAAATGCATTGCATGTAGATTCAGACAAAAGGTTTCAATCTCAATGCAAAAATAATATAATTCTTATACATACAAATATGTAAGACTAATAATATAATATTCCCTAGTTGACCACAGAAAAGATCTATTCCTTGGGAATGGTTAAAATATCAAAGTAAATAGTTGTTGGAAGTAATGTTATCAATCAATACTAGATGAAAGGAGCATTGTGATGTTTGGAGAATTGTTAAAGGAGCATTTAGTATTATATCAGTGATTTTTCATTGTTGCTAAAAGATGCATTTAATAATAGTATTAATGTGACGCCCCTAAAATAGGTATACATCACCCATTCTGAGTCACCAAATACATGATACAAAATTCAAATACAACGTAATTATACAACTGTCATTTAAGTACGACAAAACATGAACAGGGAGTTTCAACACGAATATTGTCTTCTAGACAATATCCAAACTCAAATTCAATATTATTACAATTTTATCACACTATTTTAGAGAATAGTGAGGACTACTAATGCACCATCTCGGACCATCACTCCGTTCGCCGACTAGTCCCGATTATGTTCTCATTTCCTGAAGAGAACAATGAAAGCAAATGGTGAGCTCAACTAGCCCATTAAGAAATATTATAACTAAGATAATGCAGAATAAATTATCGTTAGCCTTCACTGGTGTTAAACTGATAAAATACAATAGACATCAAGTTTAACTACAACGGAACAAGCTATCCATTAGAAGATTTAAGTAGAGCATGATATCTACTATCTTCTATGATTTTAAAAGTTTATCATCAATTTTATCGCTGAGACTCATCTTAACAAATAATCCACATCTTCGAATCACCCCTGCACTACGGCTAATGATATTCATTAGTATCACGACTACAAATTATCCATGCACTACATGCCAAGGACATTCGTATTTCCATCAATGGTCATGATCATGCTAACAACTATCCATCACTGCACTACGGGCCAATGAGGACTTTTACCACATCATTTGTAACATTACGATCATGATTATATCGAATAATCCCTGATCATAATCATACCAAGTCCATCTATGCACTACGGGCCACATATGACTTTCATCATAATATAAACATGAGGACGATGACAATGATATAGGAATTCAATTAAATAAAAGTAAAGGATAAATATTAAAGACTAACAATTTAATTTATCCAGAATTCAATAATGACCAAATTGTCAACATGATACTACTTTGTGGAGTAAAATTCAAGAATAATATTGTATCAAAAATGATTTGGACAAAAAAGAAATCAATTTTTGTCATGAATAGTGCCCCGGGTGAATAGTACTTAAGTGAATAGTACCCCGTGAATAGTACTTCAGGAATAGTAACCCCGTGAATAGTACTCTGACATGAAAAAGTTAAAATTTATCAAGAATGCTCAGAATAATATTTTCATGAAAAGATACCAGATGAAGCGCAAATATCAAGGATATTCTACTAATTTCATGGAGTATAGAAGCCAAAACTTTAACAAAATGAGTGTAGAATTCGAAATCTGAAATAAAATAATATTACTTATATACTACAGAGTATGGAAGACAATATTATTTCATGTGGATACTGAAAAAAATAATATCCCTTACCTTAAAAAGAAGAGTATTTCGACTGGTAGGGCAGAGATATTTTTGAAGAAAACTTTCACTGTTTTCTACGCTCAAGGCTTTCTAAAACTCGAAAGAAATAAGCTCAATATTATAGAAGAAGAATTCACTGATTCCGGTATGATTTTCAATTCTAACTAAGCATTGTATTTATAGGAGAATGGAAGGATACTATTTAGAAATGTACTGCATAGTAATTTCAAAAATATTCACGGGCATTCGGCCGATTGTTTTAAAAAAATTGATTTTACTATACAAACACTATGAAGGTACTATGCATAATAAAATATAATATATTCTATTTATAATCTAATAAAACAAAACTTATTATATATATATATATATACATACATATATATGAGTTTGACGGCATGAAGTTTTAAGTTCTGTGAATTCCATTTTTCTGAATTGTTGTTATACAACTGATTACTTGTGATTGAATATGTTTGTGATGATTAGAACTAGTGTTTAGACAAGAATTGTTATGCTAATTACGTTTAAAAGAAAGAAAAGTAATTATAGTATATATATTTTACATATGGCATTTAAAGTACCAAATATGGTGGTCAACTTGTATGTCAATCCGTAAATTGAGTCTTGATTATGCTAGTCTATTAAGAAATGAAAGGAATGTAGTTTGAACGAAGTAATTTGGTGTAAAATTGTGATCACAGTGTGAATTTCTATGAAAGATGTCAAACAATGGGGTTTTTGTATGAAAACATGAAATTTAAGGATTTAAATTAGTTGAAGTTGTTGCTTAATTGTTCTAAGTTGATGAATATGTGAGGAATCATGTTTGTGTTAGTTCTATACCAATTGTATATGTTAAAGTTACTATTTTGTGGATGAAATTTGTGTTAGTTGGCTTAGAATAGAGTTTAAACTCGCGTTCGCAAAAGCTGTATCGATGCTACTGCCTTGGCCATTCTGCTATCAGTCTTGAAAAGTAGAACCTAAGGCAAATCTTGGCGGCCATAGAAAGTGATCGGTCGAGACCTAGTGAAGTCTGCTACTTCTACAAACTTTAGACACCTATTGTAACTTAGATTAATGTTATGTTAATATGAGAAACTATTGATGAAGAGGTTAAACCAGAAATATATCATGTGGTTAGTAATTCTAAAGTATTAAGTTAGTAAGTTATGAAAATTATATGCTATGATTTAAGAAACTTAATGAATAGTGAATAAGTGTTGTGAAATTAACATTTGTGATTCTGAAATGTGTTTGGTAAAGTAGAACTTGTATTAAAATAACAAGTTTAACTAGAGGTGACTGTTACTTTGGAAAGTGGATGTTAGTATATCTAATAGATATTATGATTCTAATACTATTGGTAGGTGAATATGAGTTGTAATTTATAGCTTACACACGAGGCAAGTTTCTAAACCTTACCTCTTTACATTGAGCAAGTTTCTTACTCTAAACTTTGATTAAGCAAAATTCTTTTTATTCTTAATCTTTATTCGAACAAGCTCTAATTCTAACGTTATCCAAGAAAGTTTTGAATTCTAATCATTGTTGAGTTGTTCTAACTTGTTTATCGCTAAGCAAGTTTCTTAAGTTCTATTCCTTTATAATGGATGTAACTTCTTGAATTCTCATCTCTAATATTGAGCTGTTTTATTTTAAATTACTTTGCACAAGTTATTATCATGTTGATCAAGTTTTGTTTTCAACTTGCTATCAGTTAATATATGTTCATTAATTTCATTTATGATTTTAAAGGATCATAGCCTTAGCTTATTATTGTTCAAGCAAGGTGTATTGTTTCATTCAATACTTATGTTTTTAGTTTCCAAGCACGAGTTTAATAAATTGTTAGTTCATCTATGATTATTCATTGTTTCATACTATATTGTTAGTGATCAACTGTAGTATTATCAAACTTTGTTGATTCGACTAATCCTTTAGTTGATGGTTGTGAAACTCTAAATTACCCTTGAAGTTTATCCAAACCAAACTTTCTTTGGTGCAGACTTGTAGTCTAAAACTGAGAAGAACAACCCTATTGCAGGGGATACAGAATGCATTTAGATGTTTGTGCACAATACATGGTACGAAGGGCTGATCCCCCTAAGTACGTGAAGTCCCTACAGTATAACTGTTAAGGTTAAAGTTGAAAGATTACTTGTAACCGTGGACATAGTTTGTGGTTTTATGACCCTCAGATATATTTCTTCTTTTAATTTCCGTTGTTGGTTATCATTGATAGGGTACTATTCAGTTTTGATGAGCCTATATATTGGCAGTTATTATTCTTTTGTTGATTCATTACTATATCTAGTGAGCAATTGTTTTGCTCACTCTTGCATATATATACACTCATTGAAGCTAAATATGAAAAGGTCGATGAACCTATGACTAACAAAGGAAAGGGAAAAATGTGCAAGTGATGAAGACTTGTAATTTACTTATTGTTATGATGTTAAACTTTGTATTTAATGATGTGATGTAATTATTTTATTTCCGCACTTGATTGATGTTTAAGGTTAGATAACCCAGGAAGACTTTTTGATTTAATGATGTAACCCTTTAATAGGGAGGATTTATGGTTTAAATGTTATTCTATTTGGGTAAATAGCATGAATGTATGGAAAGTGAACACTAAGTCTTAGGGGAATATAGTACCCAGATTTGGGGGTGTCACAATGATAAAAGTCATCTGTGGCCCGTAGTGCATAGATGGACTTGGTATGATTATGACCAAGGATTATTCAGTATAATCATGACCGTAATGTTACAAATGATGTGGTAAAAGTCCTTATTGGCCCGTAGTGCATTGATGGACAGTTGTTCGCATGATCATGACCATTGATGAAAACATGAATGTCCTTGGCCCATAGTGCATGGATAATTCGTGGTCGTGATACTAATGAATATCCTTGGCCGTAGTGTAGGGGTGATTCGATGATGTGGATTATTTGTTAAGTTGAGTCTCAGCGATAAAGTTGATGATAAACTTTTTAAATCATAGAAGATAGTAGATATCATGCTCTACATAACTCTTCTAATGGATTTCTTGTTCCGCTACAGTTAAACTTGATGTCTATTATATTTTATCAGTTTAACACCGTTGAAGGCTAACGATAATTTATTCTGCATTATCTTAGTTATATTATTTCTTACTGGGCTAGTTGAGCTCTCCCTTTGCTTTCATTGTTCTCTTCAGGAAATGAGAACATAGTCGAGTCTAGTCGGGGAACGGAGTGATGGTCCAAGATGATGCATTAGTAGTCCTCACTATTCTCTGAAATAGTGTGATAATAATTGTAATAATATTGAATTTGAGTTTGGATATTGTCTAGAAGATAATATTCATGTTGAAACTCCATGCTCATGTTTTCTCGTACTTTACACGACAGTTGTATAATTAAGTTGTATTTGAATTCTGTACTATGTATTTGGCAACTCGGAATGGGTGATGTATACCTATTTTGGGGGCGTCATAGTTGGTATCATAGCTTTGGGATATGATCCTTGGCTAAGATGTGAGACTAGAACTAGGAGGGGAGAGACAGATAATTCCTTCGCTAGTATGACCTACCAAATGATGAACGATGGGATGTTCAGAGGCTTTATGCAATTCATGCAACATCAGGTGAGAGCGGATCCTGTTCAAAATGCAGGTGGAAACATTGAAAACTCATGGATGGTCACCGCTAAAAAATTCAAGGAGCTGGGACCATCGGAGTTTTGGGGAAAGCCATAACCACTCAAGGCAGAGACGTGGATAAAGCAGATCACAAATATATTTGATATCTTGGGATGCTCCGAGGAGCAAAAGGTTCCCTTTGCCACTTTCTTGTTGAGAGGAGAGGCAGATTACTGGTGGGAATCAGTAAAACGTACTCAGCTTGCCGCACTCAAAATATCTTGGGAAAAGTTCCAAGAATTGTTCAACGATAAGTACTTTCCCGAAAGTATTCGTCACATGAAGGAGGTAGAGTTCATCAAGATGGAGCAAAACAATATGACCGTGTCGCAGTACGAAGCTAAGTTTGCCGAGTTGTCCCGGTTTGCCTCCCACTTGGTTGATAATGAGTAGAGAATGACGCGGATGTTTCTAATAGGTTTGAAACTCAAAATACGTCAATACCTCATTTCTCACAAACTGTGTTTGTATTCAAATGTTGTAAATAGGGCTCAGTTATTGGAGTGCGATAATGAGTCAACGCAACCAAGAGAGAGCAGCCGACAAGTCGATAATACCAGTGGTAGCAGTCATCGAAGCGGTGACAACAAACGTGGAGGGAATCAACATGCCAGAAATGGTAACTAATTTCTGTGGTAATCATGGCCAAGATAATAAAAGTGGACATTTGAAGAAGAGGAGATTCAACAATGATGGAAAGACTTCAGCACCAACAACAGTTGCTAAGGAAAGAGAACCACCACCAATCGTATGTTTCAGATGCGGAAGGGAGGGGCACGTCAGTTCCTATTACATGTAGCAGTCCAAAACGTGTTACAATTGTGAGAGAGAAGGTCACCTGGCTCGATTTTTTCGTGCAGGGAAGCCTAGTCCAGCTAGGACGGAGGCACCAAATGCCGTCCCATACAAGTCAAAACCAGTAGTTCAAGGGAGAGCGTTTGTCGTGACCTCCCAGAAAGCAAGGTACCCGAACGAGGTCATCATGGGTAAGCTAATCATAAACTCTAGCGAGGTATATACCTTATTTGATACCAGTTCTACCCATTCTTTTATTTCTCTTACTTGCGCTCAACGTTTAAATTTAACTCTAGAGAAATTAGACTTTGACTTATCTGTTGAAACTCCATTGGGAGAAACCTTCATTACATCCACTGTTTATAAGTCTTGTTTAGTTCAAATCGACACCCGCATGTTACCTGTCGATCTTATTTCTTTGAAAATACTTACATTTGACCTGATTCTAGTGATTGATTAGTTAACTATTCATCATGCTAAACTTGATTATTTTCGTAAGGTTGTTAGCTTTCATATTCCTAACCAACCTATTATGTGAATTCAAGCGACCAAACCACAAAAGTGAATCACTGTCATATCAAGCCATAAAGCTATTTGTTTATTGAAAAGCAGATGTCAAGCTTTCTTAGCCCATGTCACGGATTTAAACAAAAATACGTCAAATTTGAATGATATTTCTATTGTTAATAAATTTCCTGACGTATTCCCTGAAAAACTTCCCGGCCTACCCCCAGAGCGTGAAATTGAATTTTGTATCGACCTTGAACTCGATACAAAACCCATTTCCAAAGCTCCATATCGAATGACTCCTATTGAACTTCAGGAGTTAAAAACACAACTGCAGGATTTGTTAGACATTGGTTTCATTCGTCCTAGTACGTCTCCTTGGGGCGCTCCTGTTCTATTTGTAAAGAAGAAAGATGGGAGTATGCGACTTTGTATTGATTATCGGGAGTTGAATCATGTCACCATCAAGAATAGAAATCTGTTGCCTCGTATTGATGACATGTTTGACCAGTTGCAAGGCACCAAATTCTTTTCAAAGATCGATCCTCATTCCTAATATCATTAGTTGAAGATTAAAACTGATGACATTCCAAAGACTGCTTTTAGAACTCGGTACAGGCATTATAAATTCCTAGTCATGTCTTTTGGACTGACTAATTCTCCTGCTTCCTTCATGGATATGATGAACCCATTATTCAAGGAATATTTGGATTATTTTTTTGTCATATTTATTGATGACATCCTTATTTATTCCAAAAGCCGTCAAGATCATGAGAAACACTTGAGGCTGATACTTCAAAAGCTTCGTGAAAACAAGCTTTATGCCAAATTGAAGAAATACGAGTTCTGGCTTGAGGAAGTAGCATTCCTTAGGCACATAATATCAAATCAAGGAATATCTATTGACCAAGCAAAGATTGAAGCAATACAAAGCTGGGAGCAACCTAAGTCAGTGACTGAAGTACGTAGCTTTCTTAGCTTAACTGGTTATTATCGAAGATTTGTAGAAGGGTTTTCTCGAATCACTACTCCATTAACTCAGCTAACTCGGAAAGATACAAAATTCGGTTGGAGCGAGGAATGTGAGAAGAGTTTTCAATAACATAAGAGGAGACTCATTTCAGCACATGTTCTGACAATACCATCTGGCTCGGAGAGATTTGTCATCTATAGTGATGCTTCATGCAAAGGGTTAGGATGTGTTCTCATGCAACATGGGAAAGTCATAGCCTATGCCTCACGATAACTCAAAGAATATAAGAGGAATTTTCCTACTCATAATCTAGAGTTGGCAGTTGTTGTCTTCACACTTCAAATCTAGAGGCATTACCTGTATGGGGAGAAAGTGGAGATCTATACGGATCATAAAAGCCTCAAATATTTCTTAACTCAAAAGGAACTCAACATGCGACAGCGGCGTTGGCTTGAACTGTTGAAAGATTATGATCATACCATTAAATACCATCTTGGAACAGCGAACGTGGTAGCTAATGCATTGAGTAGAAGATCATATGCGGGTACGAGTGCGATATTGTCAACGCAAAGGCAAATTTTGTATGACTTGCAAAGAATGGAGATGGATTTAAAGACTCCAGGGACCCACTTGATGATGTCAAATATACGAGTAGAACTGACTTTAATTGATAAAGTTAAAGTTGCTCAAGCTAAAGACCTGGAGCTGATGCGTATGAGGAAGAAAGTATAAGAAGGTGCTATCCCAGAAGCAAGAATCAATGAAGAAGGAATACTTAGAGTCAACTTCAGACTTTGTGTTCCTAACGATTCTAACTTGAAGTATAAAATCATGATGGAGGCGCACAACACACCATTTGCAATCCATCCTGGGAGTACCAAAATGTATCGTAATCTTTGACATACATTTTGGTAGAGCAATATGAAGAGAGAGATAGCGAGGTTTATCTCAAGGTGTCTAACTTGTCAATGAGTAAAGGCGGAGCATCAAGTGCCAAAAGGTCCATTGCAACCACTTGAAATTCCAGAATGGAAGTGGGAGCACATTACCATGGATTTCATTACTGGTCTTCCCAATGTTTCTCAAGGCATAAATGCGATTTGGGTCATTGTTGATAGATTGACCAAGTCTGCTCATTTCTTACCAATACGAGAAACTTATACACTTGAACGTCTTGCCCGTATGTACATAAATGAGATTGTAAGATTGCATGGTATGCCAGTATCCATAGTTTCTGATCGAGACCCAAGATTCACTTCAAGATTTTGGGTTAGTTTATAAAAAGTTATGGGCACGAATTTACGATTTAGTTTGGCATATCATCCTCAAACGGACGGGCAATCTGAGAGGAATATTCAAACTCTTGAAGATTTATTAAGACTCTGTGTCCTTGACTTCAAAGGAAGTTGGGATAAGTTCTTGCCTTTGGTGGAATTCTCCTACAACAACAGTTATCAAGCAAGTATTGGCATGGCTCCATTTGAGGCGTTGTATGGACGCAAGTGTCGTTCTCCAGTATGCTGGGACGAGGTGGGTGAAGCAACGTTGTTGGGATTGGAGTTGGTATGTATGACTACAGAAAAGATACAAATGATTCGACAATGTATAAAAAGCTCGCAAGATCGATAAAAGTGTTATGCTGATCTTCATAGAAAGGACGTGGAATTCAATGTTGGAGAGCATGTGTTGTTACATGTGGCACCATGGAAAGGAGTTACGAGATTTAGAAAGAGAGGAAAGCTCAATCCTTGATTTATTGGCCCATTTAAAATCCTTGACCGAGTAGGAACTGTAGCTTATAGACTTGTTTTACCGCCAAGTATGTCTCGTGTTCATAACGTTTTTCATATATCCATGTTACGTAAATATGTGGAAGATCCGAACCACATTATTGAGTTAGAACCGTGCGAAATAGTAGAAGATTTAACGTGTGAAGAGGTACCTGTTCAAATCTTGGATAAGAAGGAACATATTCTACGCTCCAAGGTTATACCTTAAGTCAAAGTTTTGTGGAGAAACCACTGTAAGACCCAAAATTTTATGAATAAAGAATAATTTTTCTCGAAATATATTTTTGAATATTATGGTGTGGATATGATATAATGTTATAGTTGTGGGTAATATTTACAAATTTTTCAATGTAAGCAAGTTGTTATAAAATATTCGATTGGTCGGGGAATATTCGTTTTAATAGAGAATATTTGTACGACGACACAATCATTGGTGGACCCCATAATGGAAGTATTGTCAGAGTTAGAAAATGACTGAAATGTCTTTTTATAAAAATAATAGCAAAAAATTTACCGTTAATACTGTTTAAATACCCGGTGGTAAAAGTACAGTAATACACATGGTTGCATAGTAGCACACAGTATTGATTATTGATGCTTACGTGAGAAGTCACTCAGTTATACTCAATTATTGCTATAGTAATTCTTTGCATAATATCTCTTATATTATTGATTCAATTGTTGTCCACAAATATATCATCGCATAATATTTTATATTATTAAATCAATAATTGAGACGACAAAGTTATTCATATTATTATTTACATTATAAACGATGTCTAGAAAGTTCTGTCGAGGAAAGGGGGTTGGTCACCTAATTGCGCGTCAATAGGGAGAAATCCTTATCGAAAAGCCCCCTCTTTCCTGTGAATGATCTGGTTATTAAATATTGTGAGTTACAATATTAATGATGAATAAGTTTGTGTTGATTTAAGATAAATTTGATATTTCCATTATGTTGGGATTATCAATGTTGGTGGAAATCGACAATTATTTTGATAATAATTTATTTCTAGAGGTTAAATTGATCAATCGGTTAATTAATCGGATAAATAAGCAATTAATTGCTATTAGTTCACATGCATATAACTATTTGTTCACATGTATGTACTATTGATTCACATGTATGTACTATTAGGGGATGTGGTGCAAGAATGATAATACTTACATGACTAAATTAAAAATGGAGGTATAGATGAAGGTACTATAATGTAACTATTTTTTCACTTGTATAAAACTATTGATTCACATGACTGAACTATTGATTCACATGATGTACTATTAGGGAGGTGGTGCAAGTTTGATAATACTTGCAGGACTAAATTAAAAATGAAGGAAAAGATGAAGGTATTATACCGCAATATTTTGAGCCCCAAAACGTGCAATTATCGAAACTATATTTTCCTATAAATAGAAGCTCATTCTTCTTTCATTCTCACCAATTCACTAAGACTCACAAGAGCAATTATAGAGAGAGAAGCTATAGAGAGAAAGAAGAAGAGAAGTCTGCTACTTCACTATTCCAGTATCCAGTCTTCTCTTGAGGTAAGAGATATTATTTTTTTAAGTATTCGTAGAAATAATACTTTCTTTCATACTCTGTAGTATGTGAGTAATATTATTTCATTTCGTATTCCTAATTCTACACTCATTCTGCTAAAGTATTGCTTCTATACTCCGTGAAATTAGTAGAATATCCTTGATATTTGTGCTTCATCCAGTATCTTTTCATGGAAATATTATTCTGAGCTTTCTTGATAATTATTGATCTTTTCATACCGGAGTACTATTTATGGGTTACTATTCACCCAGTTACTATTCACTCGAATATTATTCACTCGGGTATTTGGGGCACTTTTCATGCCAGAGTACTATTCACAAGTTATCATTCACCCATTTATTATTCACTCGGGTATTTGGGACACTTTTCATGCTGGGGTACTATTCACGAGGTACTATTCCTGAAGTACTATTCACAGGGTACTATTCATGGGATACTATTCACCCAAAAAATATATTTCTTTTATGTCCAAATTATTTTCGATACATGAATATTATTCTTGAATTTTACTCCACAAAGCAGTATCATGTTGACAATTTGGATATTTTTAAACTCTGGATAAATTTAAAGTCTTTAATATTTATCCTTGATTTTGTTTAATTAATGCTTATATCATTGTCATCATCCTCATGCTTATATTGTGATAAAAGTCATCTTTGGCTTACGTTCATAGATGGACTATTGATTGGTATGATTATGACCAGGGATCATTCTATAGAATCATGACCCATAATGTTACAAATGATGTGGTAAAAGTCCTCATTGGCCCGTAGTGCATTGATAGACAGTTGTTGGTATGATTATGACTAGGGATTATTCGGTATAATAATGGCCGTTGATGATTATATGAATATCCTTGGCCCGTAGTGCAAGGATGATTCGATGATGTGGTTTATTTATTAAGTTGAGTCTCAGCGATAAAGTGGATGAAAAACTTTATAAATCGTAGAAGATAGTAGATATCATACTCTACTTGACTCTTCTAATGGATTGATTGTTCCGCTGCAGTTAAACTTGATGTTTATTATATTTTATCGGTTTAACACTGTTGAAGGCTAATGATAATTTATTTTGCATTATCCTAGTCATAATATTTCTTACTGGGCTATTTGAGCTCACCCTTTTGCTTTCATTATTCTCCTCAGGAAATGAGAACGTAGCCGGGACTAGTCGGGGAATGGAGTGACGGTCCGAGATGGTTATTTTCGTAGTCCTCACTACTTAGTGTGATAATAAGTGTAATGAGGATTGAATTTGAGTTTGGATATTGTCTATGAGACAATATTCATGTAAAAACTCAGTTATTTTTTTTCGTATTTTTACACGACAGTTGTATTAAAGAAGTTTGTATTTGATTTCTGTACCATGTATTTGGCGACTCAAGATGGATGATGTATACCTATTTTGGGGGCGTCACAGTTGGTATCAAAGCTTAGGGATATGATCCCTAGCTGAGATGTGAGACTAGAACTAGGAGGGGAGAGACGGGTAATTCCTTCGCTAGTATGACATACCTAAGTTTATTTGTTATTTAATTGGTCGGTCAGAGTATAGGGATAATATGTGGCATGTCAATAAACCCTTATTTTGTGAAAGTAAAATGGCATCTAAAAATGTTGACATAAGCAATGGAGCACATGAGACCGTTTGAGTCACCGTTGATTAATAAACATGATAATGTGCATCAGGAAGGCAATAATCCTCGTGTAAATAACAACACCGACCAAATGAAGAATGATGGTATGTTTAGGAACTTTTTAGAATATATGCAAAACCAAACGAGAGAGACTCATGTTCATAATGCAGGTGGAAACACTGGTAACTCTTGTGTGACGCCCCTAAATTCGATTATCTTCTAACCCGATAGATGGTGCTACACGGTACTCATAACTGTATATTAATTCAATTGAAACACATCAAAATGAGTGTATCAACGAACTTCTTATTATATTGATAATAATAAATCCCTTTGCTAGGTTTTGAAACCGTTACATTCTTTGTTCATCATAATATAATTCATACAAACATACTAGTCTATTACAGAATAAACTAATCATTCATCTTCGCCTTGCCTTTATCTCTACTAGAACCCTCGGTTCGCTCGACCTTGACTGCAATCATATGATTCAAGTAAGAAGTGAGCATAACTAGCTCAGCAAGTCTAACAATATATTACATAAATACCACTTCGAGAATCATATGATTATTCTTCATTAACTAAAAAATAGTTATAAAGTACTATGAAATATTGAATAGCACTTCTCATCTCATAAAATGATTCCGAAGTACAAATAGTAACTTGGAAATTCTGAGTAGGTCCATAGACCATGAACATTCTCTTTTGCTTTAATTCATAAAAAGGATAACCCGACACTAAGACCGTAAGTTCAATATTTCTTACGAGCACTTCAAGGTGATCAGCCTATAGTACTCTAAGTTGATCAACACTCATTCGTTAAATGTATTTACGTTTAAGTTTTGGCAACCTCGCGTGCCCATCGAATAATCAATATAAAATACATTTGTTTATTCATACTCAGGCTTACCTTGAATCCTTACCAAATAATTGGTGTAGGATAGCGTTATCAATTATATATTGAAAGACTTATAAATAAATCAATCAATCTTTCAAGATTAGTCTAGCCGAGGTAAAACTGGCATCGACCTTTTCTTTAAAACCATTCGTGCATCTCATAACATGAATCACTGAAAACATGGCTAACACGAAGGTTAGACAAGCGTTAAGAAAACTTGCCTTCATCGTCTTCTACAATAAAATTACTTTCCCATCGAGTCTTTACTGTTTCTAAAACACATAACCCCATAACATACCACATTAGGTCATGAATTAACATACATGGTTCCTAATGAATCTTACCCTTCTTCTGAATCTAATCATGTATTAGATTTGTTATTATTGGTTTTGGCTTGCCGTTAAAATTTACACCATTTTTACCAACTTCTTTCTCTTCTATGTCTTAAGTGGATTTACTTCATTAATACAACTCATTTCGAGTTAATCATCCTTCCTTATGGCTTACTAACGTTCTTATGTTATTAATCCGTTACTTACCAACCATTGTTTAAGTATCATCGTTATTGAATACAGTTCACTTTCTTATACTTTACGTTCTTCATTTAATTACTCATTAAACAACATTAAATTCCTAAAGTTATTACTATAAAAGTGATTTAGGAAAGGTCTTATCATGTTCATTAAGTAATTACATGTCTGATACTTGTCTTGAAAACCATTGGGTTCACAATCAACTTGGTCAACAAAATCCCCTTGTTGGCTACACGCAGCGTAAGCGACCCTTTGTCTTACTAGTAACGCATGGCGCCACTTTCGATAGACTCTAACTCCGGTCTCGGCGCTTCTGGTTGCCGAGACTCGATGCCTTCTGATGGTATGGCTTGCCATGACTCTGCAGTGGCCACTTCCTTCACCCCGGAACTGTGGCGCGACATATAGAGCTCTTTCTGGCGCTGCGGCGCCAAACATCATTATCAAAAAAATTTGACAGAAAATTTCTTAGGTGAGATTCCCGTGCGCATAACTTCTTTGTTATAAGTTCGAATTGGCTCGTTCAATCATACTAACATCTTAAATGGATTTATTCCATCATACTAACATCTTAACATACATATTTCATTAACTTATATACATGATAAGTTCTTACTTGTTCTTCATAAGTTTATAACTTATATGATTACGAATTACTTATTCATAACTTAATAAGGCTTAAGTCCTTTGATTAATCATTCCTACTTCTTCTTAGAATACATGTTCTACCACTACTCACTTTTCTAACAATTGAAGAAAAAGAGAATCATGGTTTAGGATCTTACCCTTGAAGATCACTTGATTAAGCTTTATTCTTCCTTCTTCAACTATGAAAGACTAGCTTTTCTAGCTTTTTCTCTCTAACCAATAAGTACTTATAATGTTGGATGAAATTTAACAACCAACAAATGATCTAGGACGAAAATCTTAGTTGAGGGCTTAATGGTCAATAAGCCATCCACCTCCTTAATTAAACCTCATTACTATTCCTTATTTGATCACCAAGTTTACTTGGCCTCCACAACTTATATCTCTTGCTTGCTCACCACTTATCTTATCCTTTACTTAGCCCCTAAGTTTACTTGCTCATCAAATAACTTATTCTTTACTTAGCCACCAAGTATATGTACTTTACTTAGCCAACAAGCATAAGAACTTTACTTGGCCATTACTTAACTTATCCTTTGCTTAGCCACCATGTACTTTACTTGGCCACCAGTTTGGGTCACCCATGGTTTATCTTTACCCATTGAATCGATCAACAGTTCTGGTTCTTACTTTAAGCTTTTATCTTAATTAACTTAACTTATACTTTGGGCTTATCCATTCCTACACTTGGGTTTTATCATAATTCCAATTGGATATTACAATTTCCTACATAATCCTACAAGTCCATTACATTTGGCTTAAAGCCTTATAATGTATAATCTACGTATTAATCTTATATTCCAACTCGTATACTTATTCATATACGACATACCATCATTCATACATACTCGTATAATACCTCGTATCATACTCGTATTAATTACATCGTACAATACCTACGTATTATACGATCATCGCTTTAATTCATTATACGCATTTAAATTCCTTCTCGGAAATCACTTTCCCTAACCGCTAGGTTTTAAGTCCGCAAGCGAAAACTTTGTTTGCCATAACCGAAAGATTATTGGATATTCCATCTCGTTTTAGAATTCTATCATTACGCATTTCTCAGAAATTCAAAAATAATTCTCGAGCTGAAATTAGTGAATAGTATTTTTACGGAAATTTTTCAGAAACCTTTTACTTTCGTCTTGTAAATTCAAACACTTTCATTCTATCACGTGGTCAAAATCCTAACCACGTCCGTATATTCTAGGTCATAGAACAACCTTCAAATAGCTTACTCACATAAATAATCAATTATATTCATTTAATCCACGTAATCAAATAAAAATTTAATTATCATAAAAAATCCGATTTTCTCGGGGCGTTACATTCTTCCCCCCTTATAAGGATTCTGTCCCCAGAATCTCGCTACTATACATAAACAAATGAGGAAAAAAATTTCTTCATTTTAATCTCGAGTTCCCACGTTGCTTCTTCGGCATTGTGGTTCCTCCATTTCACCTTCACCGAAGGTATTATCTTATTGCACAAGACTTGTTCCTTCCTATCAATAATCTGAATTGGAAGTTAAGCATTTACTAACACATTATGCTATCTCTCTTTTCATATTTGGCTAACCCAAGTTCTGTTGAAGGTCTTAATACATCTCAGTACTACCTGGATGTATCGAGCACCTCGAACTACAGCTTCACTCACTAATTTTCTCTAATCTTTAGAATTATTTGGAACTCAAATTCCTCCTTCAAAACAAGATTATACTTGGTCTTCTCTTCATCCTTCATCCTCTTTTTTCATTTGCTTGCATCCCTTGTTACCTAGTTGTACTTCCTTAACTCGTTCCATTTTTGTGGATTGAGTCTACATTGTAAATAACATTTCTACCTCTTCATTCCATAATTTGACTTCTAACTCTGTTCTCGCCATCTCTTTTAACTGGCGTGATGCATACGCAATGACCTTGCCATGCTACATGAGAACGCAACCTCATCCTCTATGCGAAGCATCACTATATATTACAAATTTCTTCGTAATATCTTGTAAAGATATTATAGGTGCCTCACTTAACCTTCCTTTTTAGTTCCTAAAAACTTTTTTTTACACTTAGTGAATTCTGTATCCAACTTCTCCCTCTGTTATGTTTCCCACACTATCCTCAAATGTTCAGCGTGATCTTCTGGCATCTCATAATAGACTAGAATATCACCAATGATCATTATGACACACTCGTTCAAATATTATTTGAACACTCTATGACGATAATGGTACTTTCAACCATAGCACCTCACAAGAGTACTTATCATCTTACCACCGACTTCCTCGGCGCCCCTTATGGAAAGTCAAACTTCAGTACATTAGTCAACCCAAATGACATAACTAGAAACCCGTAATAATCATAACAAGTTCTGAATGTCATCTTAGGTACATCTTCCTTGCTTACTTTCAACCGACGATACCCCGTACACAAATCTATCTTAGAAAAATACTTTGCCCCTTTCAACTGATGAAATAGATCATCGATCCTGGGCAATGGGTATTTACTCTTAACCGCTAACTTACTCCACTCACGACAGTCGATACGCAAATGTAATGACTCATTCTTCTTATTTACTGATAACATCAGTGCTCTTACTCTCTGGGTGTCCATATCTTTACACAGATATTCTATACGCATATTTCTTAACATACTCCTAGCTTGCGTCATGGTTAGACAACAAGAACGTCCTGGTGATTTATTACCGTAAAATACTACCTTTGATTTTCTTAGAAAACCGAAGATTAACACTTTTATTCTGACAATTTATTAAAGTTCTATGGTTAATTAACCCATTCATGCCGAGAATTACTTCAAATTCTCTCAACCTTATCGGTACTTATCTACCGATACTTTATTACCTCTATTATTTATGAAACAATTCCCATGAATATATTCAACGAAAGTTATTTCCTCATTCTCTACCTTAACGTTTAATGGTATTTATAATTCTTTCAGGAATGAACTTAATCACTTAGCAAATTCACATGCTATAAAAGAACAAGTAGCACTCCAATCAAATAGCATATAAGCATTCATTGTATTGTCTGGAATGATACCTGTTACTACATCCGCTGATGCAACCGCATCTTGGACCGTCATATTAAAAGTATGGGCCATAGGTCTACCCAACAATGGTGGTCCAGTAATGGCTAACTTACCACTACTAACACCCTTACTTTCCTCCGACCCCTTCTTTGGGCAATTTCTTTCCATGTGGTCCATCGACCCACAAACAAAACAACAATGGTTTTTCTTAGGATTAGACAATTGGATGATATATGACCCTCCTATCCACAGTTATAACAAACCGATTTCCCCTTCAAATAGACTCATAGATGAGTCTTTCCACATGTCTTACATGCTTCGATCCTACGCTTAGGATCCCCTTGTCCCACTCCAGTATTCCCAGAGTTAAAATTCTTCCTTTTTGGCATACTGCCACTACCACTGGCACTTTCTGCCTTGGTTCCTCCCTCTCCCTTGCTCTTATTCTTTTTCTCTTTGTGG
Source organism: Panax ginseng (assembly GCA_020205605.1). Taxonomy (NCBI): domain Eukaryota; kingdom Viridiplantae; phylum Streptophyta; class Magnoliopsida; order Apiales; family Araliaceae; genus Panax; species Panax ginseng. Next base: position 124,080,595 of record CM035130.1, on the reverse strand, counting down.
TATTGGGTCAACGCCTCACTACCACCTTCTCCTATAATCGCCTTTTCCAGAATGGTCCCATAGGAAGCACTCTGGAACACAAAAATCCTACTACAGAGCCAGGGTTTTAGGCCCTGCTCAAACCTACGAGCCTTCCTCTCCTCAGTGTCCACTTGATGTGGAGCAAATCTTGCCAATTAATTGAATTTGGCCGCATACTGGGGAACCACCATGTCCCCTTGCTTAAGTTCTAAGAACTTAATCTCCATCATCCCTTGCATGCTTGTAGGGAAATAGTTCTCGAAGAAAACATTCTTGAACTATTCCCACGTTACCGCATTAGTTCTAGCCACACCCTGGTGAGCCTCCCACCAAAGTTGGCTTCCCTTTTCATCATGTAAGTCCCAAAAGAAGTCTTTTGTGCCTCAGCTACGTTTGTAATAACAAATGCCTTCTCTATTTCTTTCACCTATGTCTGAGCCTCTATTGGGTTCGTCGTTCCTTTGAACTCTGGCGGACCTACACTTTTAAATTCTTTAAAGGTAGTTGTTCTAGATACCCTAGGTCCCGCGGGTGTTCTACCCCCAATTTGATTAACTGCAGCCGTTAATAAATTAATGAACTCTTGTATAGGGTTGTTCTGACTCCCTTGGTTATCATTATGTGACTCAGCCTCCTGATTATGTTGTCTTCTCCTTGGCGGCATTTTCTAATTAAATAAATAAAATTTCGTTATTATTGATTTAATTACTTAGTTATTATTCGCCAAACAACAACTCATACCATAACAAAGCATATTAAATTAAAACTTCATTATATTCATAAGCTCCTTCATAGTTTGAAACTATTTACAATTTGTCTCCATAGCTAAAAGCTATTACATTTTTATCTCACAATTGAACTTCACAAAAGTTGGGATTTACAAAAAGACTACCCCTTTTATATAAAAGAGGGTTTTACGTCACTATATACATATTTATAATTCTAAACTTCTAATAATGCATAATAGTGTCCTCGTGTTTCTCATTCGCAAGAATCGACAAAATATCCCGACTAATAGTATGTCGAGTTTGTCCCGAGTCAATGGAATAACAAGCAATTTTTAGCCTGAAATCCTTATGAGCACTCTCATGGATGTAAGACATTCGTGCTATCTTCTGGTCTTTCTAAACCAGTTTCTTACGAATCTCATCGGCCTCTTCCTTATAGTCCCTAGCCTTATTTGTCATAAGCACCTTTTCATCATGCTCTCACTCAAAATATGCTTCTACAGACTCATTTTCTTCATGGAGATAACTAATCTCTCAATTACGATTACACACAATTTATGCGTTGTGATTGCACATTCTGTCTATCAACTTTGCTAGATACAAGGCTCTCATTGCATCTAGAGGTGTTGACTCTTGTGCAGGTACCATCGTATTAACCGATGTTACCTCCATTTCTTCCTGCACATCGATCATCATATTAAGGTATGATGCTACATCTACATCTTCCTCGGACTAATTCTCCTTAGAAAAGTACTCCTCTGGATCTGACTCTTCTAGAATCACTAATGGTACCTTCGCCACTGGCATAGGTACAGGCTCTACTCTGTTCATATTTTCTTCGCTCACCACATGTATATCTCTATACATCAAGCTATCGATCAATATCTATAATAACACATAACATGTTGATTAGTACATAATACACAATAGTATAAGCACAAATCACATTTAAATTTATTTAGGATTAATTTCCATCTTTTAACTCTTTCGGTAATGAGTTTCCTCAGTACCTTATTAACTCATTCGACTTAAGTAAAATTTGAGTTTACTTCCTTCAGACTTTTCCTTCCCTAGCGAGGTTATTAGCCTAACGTTCTTCCCCCCTTAATGTTCTATAACCTAATGCTTTGATACCAACTTTGTGCGCCCCCCAAATTCGGGGGTATCTTTTCAACCAGGCGAGATGGTCTCTACGGTACTCATAAATCATACATTCATTCTATTAAAACACATCAAAATGAGTTTATTAACGACCTTCTTATTACATTGATAATATTAAATCTCGTTCCCGGGTTCTGAAACTGTTACATTCTTTGTTCATCATAATATAATTCATACAAATATACTAGTCTATTACAGAATAAACTAATCATTCATCTTCTCCTTGCCTTTATCTCTACTGGAACCCTCGGTTCGCTCGACCTTGGTTGCAATCATATAATTCAAGCAAGAAGTGAGCATAAATAGCTCAACAAGTCTAACAATATATTATATAAATACCACTTCGAGAATCATATGATTATTCTTCATTAACTGAACAATAGTTATGAAGTACTATGAAATATTGAATAACACTTTTCATCTCATAAAATGATTCCGAAGTACAAATAGTAACTTGGAAATTCTGAGTAGGTCCATAGACCATGAACATTCTCTTTAGCTTTTATTCATGAAAAGGACAACCCGACACTAAGACAGTAAGTCTGATATTTCTTACGAGTACTTCTAGGTGATCAGCCTATAGTACTCTAGGTTGATCAACACTAATCCATTAAATGTATTTACGTATAAGTTTTGGCAACCTCGCGTGCCCATCGAATAATCGATGTAAAATACATTTTTTATTCATGCTTAGGCTTACCTTGAATCTATACCAAAGAATTGGCATAGGATAGCGTTATCAATTCTATATTGAAAGACTTGTAAATAAATCAATCAATCTTTCAAGATTAGTCTAGCCGAGGTAAAACTGGCATTGACCCTTTCTTTAAAACCATTCATGCATCTCATAACATGAATCACTGAAAACCTGTCTAACACGAAGGTTAGACAAGCGTTAAGAAAACTTGCCTTCAGCATCTGCTTTAGTAAAATTACTTTCCCTTTGAGTCTTTATGGTTTCTACAACACATAACCCCATAACATACAACATTAGGTCATGAATGAACATACACGGTTCCCAATGAATCTTACCTTTCTTCTCAATCTAATCATGTATTAGATTTTTTATTATTGTTTTTGGCTTGCCGTTATAATTTACATCATTTTTACCAACTACTTTCTCTTTTATGTCTTAAGTGGATTTACTTCATTAATATAACTCGTTTCGAGTTAATCATCCTTCCTCACGTCTTACTAACGTTCTTACGTTATTAATCCTTTGCTTACCAACCCTTGTTTAAGTATCATCGTTATTGAATACAGTTCCCTTTCTTATACTTTACGTTCTTCGTTTAACTACTCATTAAACAACATTAAATTCCTAAAGTCATCACTATAAAAATGATTTAGGAAAGGTCTTATCACGTTCATTAAGTAATTACATGTCTGATACTTGTCTTGCAAACCATTGGGTTCACAATCAACTTGGTCAACAAAATCCCCTGGCTGGAGCCGCGGCGCGGCATCCCTTTGTACTAGTGGTGCTGCGGTGCCACTTTCCAGTACACAACTCTCGGTCTCGGTGTGGCGGCGTGAGACTCATGCTCACTGAGTGGCAGCCTTGTGGCGACTCTTGATGGCCACTCCCCTTCGCCTCGTATTTGCGGTGTGACTTATAGAGCTCTTTTGGAGCAATGGTGCCCGAACATTTGTGCAGAAAATTTTGTGAAAATTTCTTAGGTGAGATTCCCGGGCTCATAACTTCTTCGTTATAAGTCCGAATTGGCTCGTTCAAAAGCCATTAGCTCGCAAATTACACACTCTATGTGTTCACCTATTAGTTCATTTTAACGAATCCATTAACTAAAAATTCACCTATTAGTTCATTCTAACGAAAACGATAAACGTTCGTGAACGTTCAACGCTCGTTTCTTCGTTCTAAGTCGGAATTCAGTTATTTTCGAGTCCACAACTCTATAATTCCAAATGAGACTATACTCCATTGAAAACCAATGTTTCTGAGATCAATGTCAAACTTTTACTTCCATTCAGAGAATTTCACGATTTGGACGATTACCGTCCGAACTCGTGAATTCCGCCATAACTTTGTTACTTATAATTTGTTTATCATTTCAAATGGATTCATTTCATCATACTAACATCTTAACATACATATTTAATTAACTTATATATATGATAAGTATTTACTTGTTCTTCATAAGTTTATAACTTATATGATTACGAATTGCTTATTTATAACTTAATAAGGCTTAAGTCATTTGATTAATCATTCCTACTTCTTCTTAACATATATGTTCTACCACTACTCACTTCTCTAACAATTGAAGAGAAAGAGAATCATGGTTTAGGATCTTACCCTTGAAGTTCACTTGATTAAGCTTTGTTCTTCCTTCTTCAATTATGAAAGACTAACTTTTTTAGCTTTTCTAGCTTTTTCTCTCTAACCAATAAGTACTTATAATGTTGGATGAAATTTAACAACCAACAAATGAGCTAGGACATCTTCTATTTAACGAAAATCTTAGTTGAGGGCTTAATGGTCAACAAGCCATCCACCTCCTTAATTAGACCTCCTTATTATTCCTTATTTGATCACCAAGTTTACTTGGCCTCCACAACTTATATCTCTTGCTTGCTCACCACTTAACTTATCCTTTACTTAGCCCTGAAGTTTACTTGCTCATCAAATAACTTATTCTTTACTTAGCCACCAAGTATAAGCACTTTACTTAGCCACCAAGCATAAGCACTTTAATTAGCCACCAAGCATAAGCACTTTAATCGGCCATTACTTCAGTTATCCTTTGTTTAGCCACCAAGTACTTTACTTGGCCACCACTTTGGGTCACCCATGGTTTATCCTTACCCATTCAATCGATCCACGGATCCAGTTCTTACTTTGGGCTTTTAGCTTAATTAAATTAACTTATACTTTGGGCTTATTCATTCCTACACGTGGGCTTTATCATAATTCCAATTGGATATTACAATTTCCTACACAATCCTACAAGTCCATTACATTTGTCTTAAAAGCCTTATAACATATAATCTACGTATTAATCTCGTATTCTAACTCATATACTTATTCATATACCATACCATCATTCATACATACTCATATAATACCTCGTATTATACTCATATTAATTACCTCGTACAATACATACGTATTATATGATCATCGCTTTAATTCATTATACGCATTTAAATTCCTTCTCGGAAATCACTTTCCCTAACCGTTAGGTTTTAAGTCCGCAAGCGAAAACTTTGTTTGCCATAACTGAAATATTATTGGATATTCCATCTCGTTTTAGAATTCTATCATTACGCATTTCTCGGAAGTTCAAAAATAATTCTCGAGCAGAAATTAGTGAATAGTATTTTTACGGAAATTTCTCAGAAAACTTTTATTTTCGTCTTGGAAATTCAAATACTTTCATTCTATCACGTGGTCAAAATCCTAACCACATCCGCACAATCTAGGTCATAGAATGACCTTCAAATAACTTACTCACATAAATAATCAATTAAATTCATTTAATCCACATAATCAAATAAAAATTTAATTCTCATAAAAAATCTGATTTTCTCGGGGCGTTATATTCTTCCCCCCTTATAAGGATTCTGTCCCCAAAATCTCGCTACTATACATAAACAAATGAGGAAAACAAAATTTCTTCATTTTAATCTCGAGTTCCCACGTTGCTTCTTCGGCATTGTGGTTCCTCCATTTTACATTCACCGAAGGTATTATCTTATTCCACAAGACTTGTTCCTTCCAATCAATAATCTGAATTGGAAGTTAAGCATTTACTAACACATTACGCTATCTCTCTTTTCATATTTGGCTAACCCAAGTTCTGTCGAAGGTCTTAATACATCTCAGTACTACCAGGATGTATCGAGCACCTCGAACTACGGCTTCACTCACTAATTTTCTATAATCTTCAGAATTTGTTGGAACTCAAATTCCTCCTTCAAAACAAGATTATACTCATCCTTCATCCTCTTTTTTCATTTGCTTGCATCCCTTGTTACCTAGTTGTACTTCCTTAACTCGTTCCATTTTTGTGGATTGAGTCTACATTGTAAATAACATTTCTACCATTTCATTTTGTAATTTGACTTCTAACTCTGTTCTCGCTATCTCCGTTATTAACTCATTCTGAGTCGTTAACATCGATAGATTTTCTCTACCCTTCCTACTTAACGCGTCGGCTACTACGTTTACCATCCCTGAATGATATAAGATATCACATTCATGATCCTTTATCCATTCTCATCACCTTCTCTACCTAACGCATCGGCTACTACGTTTACATTGTGGGTGTGTTGCGTGGCGTGAGTAACCTGCATGCCATGAACAAAACAACAAAGCCATTGTAATTGTATGTACCCGTATTCAACTGAAACTATTTATTCTTGGGTCGTGGCCATTGCTGAAGGCTACTGATTTATTGATAAGCTTTGATGGCAATAGTGAAGAAAAGCCAATTTTGGCCTACAAGCTCGTTTCTAACAGACTAAATCACATACAATTCATACAAAAACTTCATGTAAACATAATTCAAGAATTCCTAACATGTTTCTACCCATACAACAACATAAACAACAAAATTAACTCATCCAATTTCACTATTTTTAGCTAAAAACTTACTTTTTGATATTTCAATGAAAATCAACACTGTAAATTTTGGTTTTCAACCAAAACCATTAATTTAAAGCATTTTATCAAAGTATATACATACTCTATCAAAATAAATGGTCAATTTAACAACTAAACAACTAATTAACCCTCAATTTCTACTTTAAGCTAAACAATATATATTCACAAAAACTCTCTGTAAAAAGGTTTTCTTTACAACTACATACATAACCACAATACATTGATTATAATCATATATATCCTATGAAAATAACCTTACAACACTAGTTTATCACATGAACACACATAAAATCAACAATTATCTTATCACAAGAATTTTACAGAGAAATAGGAAAAAGCTAAAACTTTTAAAACTAAAAGAAATAGGAGAATACCTTGAAGAAGATGATATGGCTATTCCTTTCTATTCTCCAATCTCTAGCCTTTCTTACTCTCTTCTTTTCTTCTTCTCTTCTTCTTCCTCTGAGTTTTCTTTCTTCTCTCTAACCTCTCTCCTCTATTCTTACGTCTTAACAAATAACGTATATAGGATATAATATATATTGATTATATAATATAAATATAAAACACATAACTGATGTCAGTTAAAATTTTTGAAATCAAAAGCCATAAGGCTTGGTTGGCTAACCACAAAAAAATAATAATCAATTAATCCTTATGCCTTGTTTGGTAAAACACAAATAGATTAAAGACTTAATAGGCATTAGGCCTTGTTTGGCAAAACTGAATTAAAATTCTTTTAAGTTATTTTTATAACTCCTTTATAAAAGGTTATTTGTCACACTTTACTAAATTAAATTAATCTTAATCACAATTTATTAAATTACTACCTCACATAAATCAATACCACAGAATTATAATTTTTTATATAATTATAACTTTATTTAACACATCCTTTTTAATTACAAATTCAATAAAAGAATAGTAATTCAATTAATCAAAACTCTCTAACTTAATAATTAAATTAAATTAGCAAAATAATTACTTTCCTTAATTATTTATTTAACACATAGTTAACCAAATTGAATCAAATTTGAACAATTATCCAATTAACAATAACCACATTCATTAAATACTTAAATAATTCAATAAATATTCAATATAACAATTTATAAAATTCTAGAATGTTACATCATTCCCTCCTTACAAGGATTCTGTCCTCAGAATCACAATTCAAACAATTCATTCGTCACATTCTCCCCTACTTATAAAGATTCTGTCCCCAGAATCGAAGACATAGATTAAACAAACAACTCAGGGTAATTCTTCATCATTTCAGGTTCGAGTTCCCACGTGGCCTCTTCGACATTGTGGTTCCTCCATACTACCTTTACAGAAGGTATCACCTTATTCCTGAGCACTTGTTCTTTCCTGTCGACTATCTGGATAGGAACCTCTTCATAGGACAAGTCTTTTTCAAAATGTAATGGTTCATACTCAATTACGTGCTTGTAATCAGGTTTATACGGTCGTAACACCGACACGTGAAAAATATTATGAATGTTTTGCAATTCTGGAGGTAGAGCTACCTCGTAAGCTACCTCTCCAACTTTCCACAACACTCCAAAGGGTCCAATAAACCTCGAACTTAGTTTCCCCTTTTTACCAAATCGAATCTTCCCCTTCCAAGGAGAAACTTTTAGGAACACGTAATTTCATATGTCAAATGCACGATCTTGTCTGTGTTGATCAGCATGTTTCTTTTGTCTGCCTTGAGCAACTATCAGTCTAGTTCTGATGAGTTGGACAACCTCGCCCAGCTTTTTTATACCGATTACGGTCCTAATAGTTGGCGTTCTCGACTTCATCATCCAAAGACCGGTGGAGTTTCGCACTTCTGCCAGTATAATGGTTCGTAAGGCGGCATGCCGATGCTAGCGTGGTAGCTGTTATTGTAGGCAAATTCCACCAATTGTAATTGTTCATCCCAGTTTCCTTTGAAATCCATGACGCATGCTCTCAACATATCTTCTAATGTCTGAATCGTTCGTTCGTTTTGGCCATTTGTTTGCGGGTGATATGTCGTACTCATTCGCAACTATGTTCTCATACATTCTTGTAGTCTCTTCCAGAAGTTTGATGTGAACCTCGGATCTCTGTTTCACACAATTGACACTGGAACTCCATGTCTTGTAACAATCTCTTTAACATATAGTTTTGCCAGCTGATCAAGATTGAATCTAATCTTTATTGGTAAAAAGTGTGTAGATTTTGTCAACCTTTCCACTATCACCTAAATCGCATCGTATCCTTTCTGAGTTGTTGGAAGACCTACCACAAAATCCATTGTGATATGTTCCCATTTCCACTCCGGTATCTCCAACGGTTGAAGTAACCCGCTTGGTCTTTGATGCTCGGCCTTGAGTCTCTGACATGTCAAGCACTTTGCAACGCATTCTGCAATGTCTCTTTTCATATTTGGCCACCAAAAATGTCGCCGCAAATCTTGATACATCTTCGTACTTCCTGGATGAATCGAATATCTCGAGCTACGAGCTTCTGTCAAAATGTCCTCTTTAATATCTGGTGCTGCTGGAACCCAGATTCGTTCCTCGAATCTCAGCATTCCATTGGTATCAACCTTGTATTTCACTTCCTTTCCGTCGACCACACTTTCTCTTATTTCTTTGCATTCCTTATCCTGCAGTTGAGCGTTCTTCACTTTGTCCACCAAAGTTTGACTGGCTTCTATCTGGTACAATTTCTCATCGGATTCTTTTGGAAACTTGATTTCCAACTCTAACCTTGACATTGCTGTAATAAGCTCCTCCTTATCAATAAACAACATCAACTTTTCTCTGCCTTTCCTACTCAAGGCATCTGCAACCACATTTGCTTTGCCTGGATGATAAAAGATCTCACAATCTTAATCCTTTATCAATTCCATCCATCTCCTTTGACGCATGTTCAGGTCCTTACGAGTGGCGTACTTGACTTTTTTATGGTGCGTGTAGATCTCACATTTTTCTCCATAGAGATAGTGTCTCCATATTTTTAAAGCAAACACAACCGCCGCCAACTCTAAATCATGAGTCGAATACCCTTTTTCGTAGTCCTTCAATTGTCTTGATGCATACGCGATGACTTTACCATTTTGCATAAGGACACACCCTAATCCCTTCTGTGAAGCATCATTATACACCACAAAATTTCCTGTATTATCCGGTAACAACAACATAGGTGCCATACTTAGCTTCTTTTTTAATTCCTGGAAACTTTCTTCACACTTCTCCGTCCAAATAAATTTTACAGATTTCCCCGTTAAATTTGTCAACATAGTGGCAATCTTGGAGAAATCCTGGATAAACCGTCTGTAATACTCTGCTAATCCCAAGAATCTTCTCACTTTTGATGGAGTTCTCGGTTATTCCCAATTTATCACAACTTCAACCTTTGATGGATCTACTGAAATTCCATCCTTGTCAATTACGTGCCCAAGAAATTGTACACGTTCCAGCCAAAATTCATATTTTGAGAATTTCGCATACAACTTTTCTTTTCTTAGCGTCTCCAACGTTAGACGTAAGTGTTCCACATGTTCCTCTTGAGTTTTAGAATACACTAGAATATCGTCGATAAACACCACCACAAACTTGTCCAAAAATGGTTTAAACACCCTATTCATCAAATCCATGAACGCTGCAGGGGCATTTGTCAAACCAAAAGACAACACCAAAAATTTGTAATGTCCATACCGAGTTCGGAATGCCGTCTTTGGTACATCCTCCTTTTTTACCTTCAGTTGATGATACCCACTTCTCAAATCTATTTTTGAGAAATATCTAGCACCCTCCAATTGATCAAACAAGTCATCTATTCTCGGTAATGGATATTTATTCTTAATAGTGACTTTGTTTAACTCCCTATAATCAATGCAAAGACGCATTAATCCATCCTTTTTCTTTATGAATAACACCGGTGCTCCCCACGGTGACACACTCGGCTGAATGTATTTCTTGTCCAATAGCTCCTGTAGTTGTACCATCAGTTCTTTCATCTCCACCGGAGCCATTCTGTACGGAGCCTTCGATATCGGAGCGGTTCCTGGTGCTAACTCGACCACGAACTCGATGTCTCTGTCAGGTGGAAGTCCTGGCAAGTCCTCCGAAAATACGTCCAAAAATTCCCTAACCACTAGTATTTCTTCCAATTTCGCACCCTTCTTCTGAGTATCGACTATGTAAGCTAAATAACCCACACAACCTTGTCTCAACAACTTCTTGGCCTGCATAATCGTCAGACATCTCATTTGTCTAGGCGATTTGCTACCATTGAAAACAACCTTTGACGGAGTCATAAGGTTTATACATTTCTTTTGGCAGTCAATTATTGCTCCACAATTGAACAACCAATCCATTCCCAAAATAACATCAAACTTTCCAAGCCTAATCGGAATTAAATCTACCATAAAAATATTTCCTTTAATGTTCACCCTACAGTTCTTGTATACGAACCTAATAGGAATTACTTCCTTATTCCTGATTTCTATGTTCAGAGGGAAATTCAATTCTTCACTAGGTAATCCTAATCTCATAGCAAATTCATCAGATATAAATGAGCAAGTAGCACCCGAATCAAATAATACATAAGCATCAATATCATTGATTGGGATAATACCTGACACCATATCCTTTGATTGCACAACATCTTGCACAATCATGTTGAAGGTTCTGGCTGTGGGTTTGGTTGATGTCGTCGGTCCAGTAATGGCCCATGTACCTCCATTGCTACCTCCCTTGCTTCTTGTTGTTTCTCCAGCTTTCTTCTTAGGGCACTCACCTTGTTAAAGTGATCCTTGGACCCATGAAGTGTAGCAAACATTCTTCTTGGGTTGATTGCAGTTTGGGGCGATGTGACCCTCCTGGCCACAGTTAAAGCATACACGTTTCCCCATTAAGAATACACCTTTGTGAAACTTTCCGCATGTAGCACATGCTTCAAACTTCTTATTCTGCTGGCTACCTTATTGATTCCCAGCACCCATATTTCCATTCCACTTTCTTTTCAGGTTATTATTACCATTTCCACTACCCCCACCTCCATTCTGTACCTCCACTTCATTCTTCTTCTTGTTCTGTTCCTGATTGAACTTGGTTACTACCTCACCTCCACCTTCAGCGAGAATTACCTTTTCCATTACTGCTGCAAGAGTCTCCAACTGGAACAAGGAAACCCTACTAAACAACCAGGGCTTCAGTCCCTGTTCAAACATCTTCGCCTTGCATTCATCTGTGCTGACTTAGTATGGCGTAAACCTCGCCAACTCATTGAATTTCACGGTATACTCCGACACCATCATCGTTCCTTGCTTCAGTTCTAAAAACTGTACTTCTAACTAGCTTTTCGAACTCTCTGGGAAATAGGTCTCGAAGAAAATCTCCTTAAACCTATCCCAAGTAATAATTCCTGGTCCTTCCCGAGTTTTGTTGGTCTGCCACCAATAACTAGCCTCTGCTTTCAACATGAAGGTTGCAAAAGCAGTCTTCTGGTTATCCTCTACCTTAGCAACATCAAAAACCTTCTCGATTTCCATAATCCAAGTCTGCGCTTCAACTGGATTCATGGATTCACGGAATTCTGGTGGTCCAACCGCCTTGAAGTCCTTAAACGTAGCACCTTGGTTCTGAGGTTGATTTTGCAGTGCACCTGTCAGTAACGTCACCAATTGCTAAACGGAGTTAGTTTCAGTATTATCGTTGTTGGTTCCTTCAGTGGTTCTCTGACGGGGTGGTTGATATCTTGGAGGCATTTTCTGTTAAAAAATACATTCATTAGATTATTACTCAACTCTTTTCAAGTAATTTCTACTTAACTTGCCCCCATGAAAGTAATCACTTCATAACACATAACACTTTGGATAAAGAAAATAATATCTTTTATTCATAACTTCTTTGAAAACATCATATCAATATCATCACTACTATTTACATCCACTATCCCGAGATAAAGAATCTACAGGATTTAAAACATCAAAATATTCCTTTGTTTATAAACACATCGGAATATTTACATCATTAACTACCAAATAATTTTCACATAATTAAACTAATACTATCACTGTCTGTTAAGGCGCTGAATAGCCTTACTACATTCCACTTCCATGATGCGAACCATCGTTCTGCGATCCAACATATATGATGGTAGATCCTCAAAATGGATTGGATACTTCCTAACTCGATCTTGGACCGCATCCATTGCATTTTGTAGTGTAGAGTACGTCTCCTCAAGTTTAGCCTTCTTCGTACGACGATCATCTTACGCAAGATCAGCCGACGTGACTCTCGTGATTCCGACCCTCTCCTGCTATGGCAAGCCTCTCGAGCTCTCTTCGAGATCCTTCTTCAATTTTTCTATTTTTGCGGACTTATCCTTGGTTTGACCCTTCTCGTGGACCAGATCCCACTCCACATTTCCTAAACGTGTGTGAAGAGTCACAATCTCCCTATCCCTCTGCTCAATAGTAACTTGTTGACTAACCGCCCACTCAGTCAGATCCCAGACAGTATCCTGCAACTCATGTTACGATCATAAAGTGCATCATACATCTCAAAGAGTGACACCCCAAATCCGGTACTTCATTCCCACAAGATCCGGTGTTCACTTAATCAAACATTCATATCTAATTACCTAATCACAATAAAACTGGATAAATAAAACCTTTCCCATTAAAGGGTTACATAATAAAATCTCGAGGTTATCTAACCTTTAAATACAATCATTCAAATGTGGAAATTAAATAAACTTCATTAAAACCAAGCCTAAGATCATCATAATAAAAGTCTAACATCTTAATCAAAGTAAAATTACAAGTCTTCATCACTTGCACATTTTTCCCTTTCCTTTGCTAGTCGAAGGTTCATCTACCTTCTCCTCTTTAGCTGTAATGAGTTTATAAATATGCAAGAGTGAGCAAAACAATTGCTCCTTTGGATATAATAGAGAATCAGCAGGAGTATAACAATAATAAGCGCCGATAATAGGCTCATCAACAATGAATAGTACTCTATCAACAATAATCAAAAGCTGAAATCCCAAGATATGGAAAATATACATCTTTGAGGGTCGTAAGACCACGAACTAAATCCCTGATTGCAAGTAATCTTTCAACTCCAACTTTTATGATCATAAGACTATAAGGACCTCGTACTTAGGGGATCGACCCTTAGTATCTGATGTATTGTGCACAAACATTTTAACGTTATCGTAAGTTAACCCCTAATCATAACAATAGGGTTGTTCATCTCGATTATTTAGAGTACAAGTCCGCACTTTTGAAAGGAAGTTTGGTTTGGATAAGCTTTCAAGGTAATTTGGAATTCAACGAACATCAACTAAGGATTAGTTGAATAAAACCAATAACATTATACTATAGAATAATCGTGATTGAATCAATCATAGTAAACTAAAGTCATGCTTTAGGAATAATCTAAGAGCATACAATTTGAATAACTATAACACCTTGCTTGAACAATACTAAGCGAGGTTAATTAGAATTGAATACTAAGCATGCATAGCAAGTTGATCGATAAAAATGTTCAACATTAGAATATATAAATTTTGCATGCTAAACAACAAGTTAAATACAAGAATAACTTGCTCAAGAATAACTTACATCATTATATCATAATCGAATTGAAAACAGTAGTTTGATTAACAAGATAATAGATTAGGAAACTTGCTTAATGTAAAAAAGAAAGTTTAGAAAACTTGCTCAAAGAAAATTTAAGCGCTTGCACAATTATAAAAGTAGAGTTAGAGAACTTGCCTTGCTCGTAGGCTAAACCAAATCAATACGAATCACAATATCTTATAAACATATGTCATCATGACATAGTTAGCCATTACCATTTTACAACCATAACTAACTACGTTCATCATTTAAAAAAATTGGATTTTTAATCACATAATCAAGTTATAATACAAGTTATTCCTTAATAACATAATTATTTATAGTATAGAAATACCAAAATCAACATTTTATAGTCTTACTATCATCACATAACTTTTCTTACAATTTCATGTACAAAAAGTACACTGTCAGACCATTACGCTAACTTTCATGCATGCATTGCCACAGATTTCTAATGTGGGTCGTCATACTGCTGGCATGAGCATGGCGCTGCGGCGCGGGAACAAAACTACAAAGCCCGTGGTTTGTGGCGTACGCCGTAAAATTATTTGGCAACTATGAACTAACAACTTCTTTCTTTGGCGGCCATGCACTACAGCTAACGATTTCGGTAACGACTTGACAACAGTGCAGGAAAAAGCCAATTTTGGCCTACAAGCTCGTTTCTAACAGACTAAATCACATACAATTCATACAAAAACTTCATGTAAACATAATTCAAGAATTCCTAACATGTTTCTACCCATACAACAACATAAACAACAAAATTAACACATCCAATTTCACTGTTTTTGGCTAAAAACTTACTTTTTGATATTTCAATGAAAATCAACACTGTAAATTTTGTTTTTCAACCAAAACCATTAATTTAAAGCATTTTATCAAAGTATATACATACTCTATCAAATTAAATGGTCAATTTAACAACTAAACAACTAATTAACCCTCAATTTCTACTTTAAGCTAAACAATATATATTCACAAAAAAAACTCTCTGTAAAAAGGTTTTCTTCACAACTACATACATAACCACAATACATTGATTATAATCATATATATCCTATGAAAATAACCTTACAACACTAGTTTATCACATGAACACACATAAAATCAACAATTATCTTATCACAAGAATTTTGAGGAGAAATAGGAAAGCTAAAACTTTTAAAACTAAAAGAAATAGGAGAATACCTTGAAGAAGATGATATGGCTATTCCTTTCATTCTCTCGATCTCTAGCCTTTCTTCTCTCTTCTTTTCTTTTCTTCTTCTTCTTCTTCTTCTTCTCTGAGTTTTCTTTCTTCTCTCTAACCTCTCTCCTCTATTCTTACGTCTTAACAAATAGCATTATATAGGATATAATATATATTGATTATATAATATAAATATAAAACACATAACTGATGTCAGTTAAAATTTTTGAAATCAAAAGCCATAAGGCTTGTTTGGCTAACCACTAAAAAAAATCAATTAATCCTTATGCCTTGTTTGGTAAAACACAAATAGATTAAAGACTTAATAGGCATTAGGCCTTGTTTGGAAAAACTGAATTAAAATTCTTTTAAGTTATTTTAATAACTCCTTTATAAAAGGTTATTTGTCACACTTTACTAAATTAAATTAATCTTAATAACAATTTATTAAATTACTACCTCACATAAATCAATACCACAAAATTATAATTTTCTATATAATTATAACTTTATTTAACACATCCTTTTTAATTACAAATTCCAATAAAAAGAATAGTAATTCAATTAATCAAAACTCTACAACTTAATAATTAAATTAAATTAGCAAAAATAATTACTTTCCTTAATTATTTATTTAACACATAGTTAACCAAATTGAATCAAATTTGAACAATTATCAATTAACAATAACCACATCCATTAAATACTTAAATAATTCAATAAATATTCAATATAACAATTTATAAATTACGGAATGTTACCATACTACCTTTTGAGAAGGTATCACCTTATTCCCGAGCACTTGTTCTTTCCGTCGATTATCCGGATAGGAACCTCTTCATAGGACAAGTCTTTCTCAAAATGTAATGGTTCATACTCAATTACGTGCTTGTAATCAGTTTATACTGACCGTGAATAATCGGCTAACGTAAAAATATTATGAATGTTTTGCAATTACGGAGGTAGAGCTACCTCGTAAGCTACCTCTCCAACTTTCTCAAAGACTCCAAAGGGTCCAATAAACCTCGGACTTAGTTTCCCCTTTTTACCAAATCGAATCTTTCCCTTCCATGGAGAAACTTTTAGGAACACGTAATTTCCTATGTCAAATACACGATCTTGTCTGTGTTGATCAGCATATTTCTTTTGTCTGTCTTGAGCAGCTATCAATCTTGTTAAATTAGCAAAAATAATTACTATCCTTAATTATTTATTTAACACATAGTTAACCAAATTAAATCAAATTTGAACATTATCCAATTAACAATAACCACATCCATTAAATACTTAAATAATTCAATATAACAATTTAAAAAATTCTAGAATGTTACATCTTTCACCCATGTCTGGGCCTCTATTGTGTCCGTCGTTCCTTTGAACTCAGCCTGCCACACTCAAAATGTCCTGGGAAAAGTACCAAGAATTGTTCAACGACAAGTACTATCCCAAAAGTATTCATCACATGAAGGAGGTGGAGTTTATCAAGTTGGAGTAAAACAATATGACCGTGTCGCAATACGAGGCTAAGTTTGCCGAGTTGTCCTGGTTCGCATCCCATTTGGTTGATAATGAGGAGAGAATGACGCGAATGTTTCTGCGAGGTTTGAGACCCAAAATACGTCAATACCTTATTTCTCATAAACTTTGTTTATATTCCAATGTTGTTAATAGGGCTCAGTTATTAGAGCACGATAATGAGTCAGCCCAACCAAAAGGTAACGACCAACAACACGATAATAATCGTACCGGTGGCAACGGTCATCGGAACAACGATAACCATCGTGGAGAAAATTATCATGCCAAGAATGGTAACCACTTCGGAGGTAATCATGGTCAAGATAATAGGAAAGGTGAACTAAGTGAGAACAACTTTAAGAAGAGGAGATTCAACAATGATGAAAAGATGTTGGCAACAACACCAGCACCCGTTTCCAAGCAAGGAGAACGACCATCGGTTGTATTTTTCAAATGCAGACATGAGGGACACATCCTTTCAAACTGTACGCAACAACCCAAAGCGTGTTTTAATTACGGAAGAGAAGGTCATTTAGCTCAATTTTATCGTGTAGTGAAGTTAAGTCCAGCTATGATGGTGACGCCAAAGGATGTCCCAAACAAGTCAAAGTTGGTAGTTTAAGTGAGAGCGTTTGTTGAGGAACCCGAATGAAGTTATCATGGGTAAGTTAATCAAAAACTCTTGCGAAGTATATACCTTATTCGATACCGGTTCTACCCACTCTTTTATTTCTCCTACTTGCGCTCAACGTTTAAATTTAACTCCGAAGAAATTAGACTTTGACTTATCTGTTGAAACTCCGTTAGGAGAAATCTTCGTTACATCCACTATTTATAAATCTTGTTTGATTGAAATCAGTACCCTCAAATTACCTGTCGATCTTATTCCTTTGAAAATTCTTGCCTTTGATGTGATTTTAGGAATCGACTGGTTAACTACTCATCATGCTAAAATTGATTGTGTTCGTAAGGTTGTTAGCTTTCCTAACAAACCTATTATGCGAATTCAAGAAACCAAACCACTAAAGTCAATCATTGTCATATTAAGCCATAAGTAAAGAGCCCCAAGCCTTTCACTGGTGACTTCCAAGTAATGGAATGCACCGAAGCCAGACTTTCTGTAAGGAACACCGTGAATAACGTTAGCAAGTGGATAGGTATGAATGTGACGTGTTATCCAAGTCTTGGATGAGAGTCACAGTTTTGAGATATTTCTATCATTAATAAATTTCCTGATGTATACCCCGAAGAACTTCCTTGCCTACCCCAGAGCTTGAAATCGAATTTTGTATTGACCCCAGTACAAAACTCATTTTTAGAACCCTCAAATATTTCTTCACCCAAAACTAACGTAACTCGCGTCGAAGACGTTGACTCAAGCTGTTGAAGATTAAGACCATACCATTATATATCATTGTGGAAGAGCGAATGTGGTAGCTGACGAGTTGAGTAGAAGATCGTATGCGGTTACGAGTGTGACGTTGTTAACACAAAGACCCATTTTGTACGACTTACAAAAGATGGAGATAGAGTTAAAGACTCCAAGAACCTATGTGAAGATAGAGAATATACAATTAGAATCGACTTTAATCAATAAAGTTAAAGCCACTCAAGCTACAGAATCGGAGCTGATGAATATGATGAAGAAGGTTCAAGAAGGCGTTATTCTAGAAGTAATAGTTGATAAAGAGATGAAATCTCAACCCTCGATTTAATTGGTCTATTTGAAATCCTCGATCGAGTAGGAACTGTGGTCTATAGAATCGCCTTACTGCTAAGTATATCGCGTGTTCATAACGTTTTTCACGTATCGATGTTACGTAAATATGAGGACGACCCGAACCACATTATTGAATTAGAACTAGATGAGATAGCAGAAGATTTAACGTATAAGGAGATATTTGTTAAAATCATGGATAAAAAGGATTATATTCTACGCTCAAAGGTTATACCTCAAGAGTTAGAATCTAAACAAGGTATTATCACCTCTTCGACATTCCAGGTACGTACCCTAATTTTGAGGACGGAATTTCATAAGAAGGGGAGGTTGTAAGACCCCAACTTTTATGATAAAGAATAGTTTTTCTCAAAATATATTTTTGAATATTATGGTGTGGATATGATATAATGTTATAGTTGTGGGTAATATTTACAAATTTTGCAAAGTAAGCAAGTTGTTATAAAATATTCGATTGGTCGGGGAATATTAGTTTTAACAGGGAATATTCGTACGACGGCACAATCATTGGTGGACCCCACAACGGAAGTATTTTCGAAGTTAGAAAATGACAAAAATGTCTTTTTATAAAAATATTGGCGAAAGTTTTACCGTTAAACTGCATTTAAATACCAGTGGTAAAAGTAAATGCGATGTCGTGTACTACACCAAAATGGCCTCTATGAAGGAAATTTTGTGAAGGAATTTATTCCTTCACATGAGGAGTTGTTTTCTTAAAAAGGAACAATGAAGAAAAAAGTATAGTGACATTATAGTTATTAGCGAAAGAAAGATCCTTTACAATTTATATTTTTTCCTTGCAAAATTGGGGCGATAGAAAGATTTTTGGAGCCAATTTATGATGAAAATTTGTGAGGAAAAAATTTATTTAGTGAAGGAATTATTACTCACTATATATTATTGGTCGAAGTTTTTGTGAGAGATAAAATTGGTCGCTATTTTATTTTAAATAATTTTTATAAATAATTATGGTGAATTAAATACCTTAAATTTATTACAATAGTAAATTTAATTTTAATAACACTTATAATATCAACTATTTATTTTAATAAACTATAAAGTAAATAACTTTACATTATGTTAAATTTTAAAATTTATCCATAAAAATTATTTTATGATCATAAATAAAGTTAAAAGTTAAATTAAAATAAAATTAAATAATCTAAAAGACTTTAAATTTTATTTTAAGTATATAATATTAATCCAAAAAGTCTTTTGGAGATTAATTTAAAGTACCTTTATTTTTTTGATATTGTATTTAACATTCGGTTAAATAACAATTTAGGAGGGCTTTAAGAAAAGACTTACGGATTATTAAATTTTATTTCTAATTAGTTCAAACCATAAAAAACAAAAAACTTAACTTAACTTTTACAATACCAAGACAAAGGTAATGTGTCGCCGATCGTGACTCGTAAAAATTAATTTTTACAAAGTAGTAATTCGGTGTGTGGGTCGATCGTGACTCGTGAGAAATTGAGAAAAGGCGAAGTAAACTCGGCGCAAAAGCGAGATAGGGAGGAAAGCTAGCCTTGATTCAATCAAGGGTTTCTCTCAATCGGCCAAAATTGAAGTTTTGATAGATGCTAACTAGTTCTCTACCAATTTGGTTTCCCTCTCTTCCTTAGCCATAGTTTAAAGGGAGAAATAAAAACTAGCACCAAATTTTGCCCAAAATTAGTAAGATTGAGATTTTATTGTGTGAATAATGTTGGGTATGAGTAAAGGATTATCATTAATCCCAAAATTTTACCCCAAACTTCATCTTTGCATCTTCAAATGTGTACCTTTCCGTCCCAATTGCGTGAAGCCCTAACTTCAAGACCCAAAGACCCGTCCAATTTGGGTGAGGTATTTTTTCCAACAACTTTGTTCATCCCTATTCAATTAGTTGTTGTAATGATTCATATATATAGACACATGTATGTATGTGTGTATTTGTTTGTGTAAGAGACGATATGAGAAGGTAGTGCTATTACAAAATTTTACCCTTTTAGACTTGTATGAATATTGGTGTTATATATATTGTGTGCTGGCTTGTTATGAAATTTAGTTATTAGGCATCTGGTTTCGATCCTGTTATTAGTTGTAATGTTAATATATTATTTGAATAATGTATTATGTATGATATGAATGTACATTATGTTTTGTATATCAAGTATAATATATATACAGATATATAAGATATGTTATATCTTATATACTTAATTTAATAATACTAATAAATAAATACATTTTCGTATAATAAAATTATCTCTTGCTTCATAATTTTCTAAGTTAAGCAATAAATTATTAAATATAACTCATATATGAAAGCATTCTCTACCAAATTGAGCAAAACACTTGAAAGAGAAACTTAAATTAGTTAAATTGCTCCCATCTGGGAGTTACGATGTAAGAGTTTCCTTCCATTTCGAGTACTAGTAGTGTTTTTGAAATAGCTAAGGCAATATTTGTTTGTTTGTAAAAAATATGGTTGAGATTTAAGTATTTCTCTTAATTTAGCACTACTTTCAAACTATTTTATCCCTATGATGAGATATTAATAATCCTTTTAAAGACTATTTTGTCATTTATAAGTCTATTTTTGAGGGATTATATAATTCCATGATGATATTTAATGGGATTAATAGTCCCCATTTTAAGAGCTTTATTTAAGGGACTAATAGTCCATCGTCGAAGGATTAAATAATGCGAACTAGTATTAAATTGAGACAAATAGTCCAATCCCAAATTTGTTTTTTGCAAATAAATATGAACTTGTTATCATCTATCTTTTTGCTACTTCCTCTTATATACTTTGCATCCTTGTTATGGCACCTTATTCATGTCTTATTAAGATGTTCTACATGCATATATCACAAAAATTGAATCCATTTCTACTTTTATCAATAATGATTTATTAGTTTAACGTACATTAAACAATGAGATCAATTATGAAAAGAGATTATTCTTTCAATTTTTATATAAACATATTATATCTTTTAAAATTTTTATTATTGCAAGACATATTTTGTAGGAATTTAGGTTAGTATTTACAAAATACTAGAAATAAAGAAGGATTTGATCGTCCTTATTCAAGTTAATACAACATCTTTGGTTTGAAGTAATGTAGTTCTTGGGCTTAGGGCAGCTACCTCTTATCTTATTATAATCAATGCTCAAATTAATAACAACCAGTATTGTTAAAAAAAATTAATATATGTTTCCATAATAAACAAAATTCCTGGATACATCCCGACTTATAATAAAGCACAATGTTAACATTAGGTGTTTGATTATTGATTCTTTATGTATTGTTGTCAAAACGCATGAAAGTACACCCTCACATCTCTAAACTTTTATTGTGAAAGAGTCAGAGTTAAGCTTAACCCCAAGGTTTACAAGCTTTAGTTTAAAATGGGTGGTATAGTTTTTTGTGTGCATGCTTCGGAATAGCATATAGTATTTACAGTGAATAATGCTTAAATCCACTGAATTTGTACTTGATATGAAGAACTTTTTCAGAGAAATCTAGTAGCTTGATGATCTTAACATCTGACTTAACATGATTCTATTGATTTAGACTTTAGACAACACATATCTGTCTAAGACTCTAGATTTCTAATTTACCATCAAATGTCCTCGATGTTCCTTGTTGTCTAAAAATATATAATAAATATATTATATGTTATACATATAACCAACAATTAATATTGGTTCAGTTGGATAAGAGGGAGATGTTGATATTAAGGACTTGAGTTCAAGTCATGGCAACAACATTCTTATATATATATATATATATATATATATATATATATATATATATATATATATATATATATTTAATAAAATTGCAAAAAACTCTTTGATTAGAATTAATTTCTTTTTCCTTTGGATTTGAATATTTGAATTTTTTAATAGTTTGATGATGAATGTGTTTGTTGACATTAATTAGGTGGTAATTGTCAACTGTAATCATGTCAGCAGATCGAACTTGGATGACCCGTAGGGCAGGGGATAATGGGATTGGGGTTTCTTTTGCGTTTCGACAAGGTGTGGAAGAATTTCTTAATTTTGCCTTTGACAACCCAAAATTTGTTCATGCGGAAAAGATTAGGTGCCCATGTACATCATGTATGAACTCTTGTTGGTTAAGCAGAGACAAGGTTAACTTTAATTTATTTAAGAGATGTTTTACTGATAGGATATAGTCGATGGACTCACCATAGGAATCTTTTTGTGGAACATAACACTTCTAATGTTCGAACTGATTTCATGTCTAATAATGAAAGTTATCAATGTGGTGATTTGGTACTTGATGTTTTGGGTCACGGATTTGATCAGTAAATTGATAATGATCTCCATGATGACATTGTCGAGGAAGAAGGGGAGGTTGTAAGACCCCAACTTTTATGATAAAGAATAGTTTTTCTCAAAATATATTTTTGAATATTATGGTGTGGATATGATATAATGTTATAGTTGTGGGTAATATTTACAAATTTTGCAAAGTAAGCAAGTTGTTATAAAATATTCGATTGGTCGGGGAATATTAGTTTTAACAGGGAATATTCGTACGACGGCACAATCATTGGTGGACCCCACAACGGAAGTATTTTCGAAGTTAGAAAATGACAAAAATGTCTTTTTATAAAAATATTGGCGAAAGTTTTACCGTTAAAACTGTTTAAATACCTGGTGGTAAAAGTACAGTAATACGTGTGCACTACACCAAAAATGGCCTCTAGCGAAGGAAATTTTGTGAAGGAATTTATTCCTTCACATGAGGAGTTGTTTTGCAAAGGAACAATGAAGAAAAAAGTATAGTGACATTATAGTTATTAGCGAAAGAAAGATCCTTTACAATTTATATTTTTTTCCTTGCAAAATTGGGGCGATAGAAAGATTTTTGGAGCCAATTTATGATGAAAATTTGTGAGGAAAAAAATTTATTTAGTGAAGGAATTATTACTCACTATATATTATTGGTCAGAAGTTTTTTGTGAGAGATAAAATTGGTCGCTATTTTATTTTAAATAATTTTTTATAAATAATTATGGTGAATTAAATACCTTAAATTTATTACAATAGTAAATTTAATTTTAATAACACTTATAATATCAACTATTTATTTTAATAAACTATAAAGTAAATAACTTTACATTATGTTAAATTTTAAAATTTATCCATAAAAAATTATTTTTATGATCATAAATAAAGTTAAAAGTTAAATTAAAATAAAATTAAATAATCTAAAAGACTTTAAATTTTATTTTAAGTATATAATATTAATCCAAAAAAGTCTTTTGGAGATTAATTTAAAGTACCTTTATTTTTTGATATTGTATTTAACATTCAGTTAAATAACAATTTAGGAGGGCTTTAAGAAAGACTTCTGGATTATTAAATTTTATTTCTAATTAGTTCAAACCATAAAAAAACAAAAAAACTTAACTTAACTTTACAATACCAGTACAGTGTGTGCGTCGATCGTGACTCAGAAAAATTAATTTTTTACAATAGCAATTCAGTGTGTGGGTCGATCGTGACTCGTGAGAAATTGAGAAAGGGCGAAGTAACTCGAGCAAGCGAGATAGGGAGGAAAGCTAGCCAGTTCAATCAAGGGTTTCTCTCAATCAGCCAAAATTGAAGTTTCGATAGATGCTAACTAGTTCTCTACCAATTTGGTTTCCCCTCTCTTCCTTAGCCATAGTTTAGGCGGGAGAAATAAAAAACTAGCACCAAATTTTGCCCAAAATTAGCAAGATTGAGATTTTATTGTGTGAATAATGTTGGGTATGAGTAAAGGGATTATCATTAATCCCAAAATTTTACCCCAAACTTCATCTTTGCATCTTCAAATGTGTACCTTCTGTCCCAATTGCAGAAGCCCTAACTTCGAAGACCCAAAGACCCGTCAATTTGGTCGAAGGTATTTTTTCCAACAACTTTGTTCATCCCTATTCAATTAGTTGTTGTAATGATTCATATATATAGACACATGTATGTATGTGTGTATTTGTTTGTGTAAGAGACGATATGAGAAGGTAGTGCTATTACAAAATTTTACCCTTTTAGACTTGTATGAATATTGGTGTTATATATATTGTGTGCTGGCCTGTTATGAAATTTAGTTATTAGGCATCTGGTTTCGATCCTGTTATTAGTTGTAATGTTAATATATTATTTGAATAATGTATTATGTATGATATGAATGTACATTATGTTTTGTATATCAAGTATAATATACATATTTATATATAAGATATGTTATATCTTATATACTTAATTTAATAATACTAATAAATAAATACATTTTCGTGTAATAATAAAATTATCTAACTTTTTCATAATTTTCTAAGTTAAGCAATAAATTATTAAATATAACTCACATATGAAAGCATTCTCTCTACCAAATTGAGCAACACTTGAAAGAGAAACTTAATTGCTTGTTAAATTGCTTAGGTCCGAGTTACGATGTAAGAGTTTCCTTCCATTTTAGTACTAGTAGTGTTTTTGAAATAGCTAAGGCAATATTTGTTTGTTTGTAAAAATATGGTTGAGATTTAAGTATTTCTCTTAATTTAGCACTACTTTCAAACTATTTTATCCCTATGATGAGATATTAATAATCCTTTTAAAGACTATTTTGTCATTTATAAGTCTATTTTTGAGGGATTATATAATTCCATGATGATGACTGTGGGATTAATAGTCCCCCATTTTAAGAGCTTTATTTAAGGGACTAATAGTCCATCGTCGAAGGATTAAATAATGCGAACTAGTATTAAATTGAGACAAATAGTCCAATCCCAAATTTGTTTTTTGCAAATAAATATGAACTTGTTATCATCTATCTTTTTGCTACTTCCTCTTATATACTTTGCATCCTTGTTATGGCACCTTATTCATGTCTTATTAAGATGTTCTACATGCATATATCACAAAAATTGAATCCATTTCTACTTTTATCAATAATGATTTATTAGTTTAACGTACATTAAACAATGAGATCAATTATGAAAAGAGATTATTCTTTCAATTTTTATATAAACATATTATATCTTTTAAAATTTTTATTATTGCAAGACATATTTGTAGGAATTTAGGTTAGTATTTACAAAATACTAGAAATAAAGAAGGGATTTGATCGTCCTTATTCAAGTTAATACAACATGCTGGTTTGAAGTAATGTAGTTCTTGGGCTTAGGGCAGCTACCTCTTATCTTATTATAATCAATGCTCAAATTAATAACAACCAGTATTGTTAAAAAAAATTAATATATGTTTCCATAATAAACAAAATTCCTGGATACATCCCGACTTATAATAAAGCACAATGTTAACATTAGGTGTTTGATTATTGATTCTTTATGTATTGTTGTCAAAACGCATGAAAGTACACCCTCACATCTCTAAACTTTTATTGTGAAAGAGTCAGAGTTAAGCTTAACCCCAAGGTTTACAAGCTTTAGTTTAAAATGGGTGGTATAGTTTTTTGTGTGCATGCTTGAATAGCATATAGTATTTACAAAGTGAATAATGCTTAAATCCATTTGAATTTGTACTTGATATGAAGAACTTTTCAGGAGAAATCTAGTAATTGATGATCTTAACATCCGACTTAACATGATTCTATTGATTTAGACTTTAGACAACACATATCTGCATGCTAAGACTCTAGATTTCTAATTTACCATCAAATGTCCTCGATGTTCCTTGTTGTCTAAAAATATATAATAAATATATTATATGTTATACATATAACCAACAATTAATATTGGTTCAGTTGGATAAGAGGAGATGTTGATATTAAGGACTTGAGTTCAAGTCATGGCAACAACATTATATATATATATATATATATATATATATATATATATATATATATTTAATAAAATTGCAAAAACTCTTTGATTAGAATTAATTTCTTTTTCCTTTGGATTTGAATATTTGAATTTTTTAATAGTTTGATGATGAATGTGTTTGTTGACATTAATTAGGTGGTAATTGTCAACTGTAATCATGTCAGCAGATCGAACTTGGATGACCCGTAGGGCAGGGGATAATGGGATTGGGGTTTCTTTTGAGTTTCGACAAGGTGTGGAAGAATTTCTTAATTTTGCCTTTGACAACCCAAAATTTGTTCATGCGGAAAAGATTAGGTGCCCATGTACATCATGTATGAACTCTTGTTGGTTAAGCAGAGACAAGGTTAACTTTAATTTATTTAAGAGATGTTTTACAGCCGGATATAGTCGATGGACTCACCATAGGGAATCTTTTTTTGTGGAACATAACACTTCTAATGTTCGAACTGATTTCATGTCTAATAATGAAAGTTATCAATGTGGTGATTTGGTACTTGATGTTTTGGGTCACGGATTTGATCAGTAAATTGATAATGATCTCCATGATGACATTGTCGAGGAAGAACCTACTGTAAGTGCAAAAGAGTTTTACCAAATGCTAAAAGATACTAAAGTTCCATTATATAGTGGTCATGAGAAGCATAGTAAATTGTCTGTTGTTACTAAGTTGCTGCACTTCAAGTTTGAGAGTGGATGTAGTGAGAAACACTTTAATGACTTGTTAACACTTATTAAAGAGTTCTTGCCAGAGGATGATGAGTTGCCCGGATCTTACTACTTGGCAAAAAAAATGGTTATAGGACTAGGTTTGGGGTATGAAAAGATAGATACATGTAGAGAAGATTATATGTTGTATTGGGGGGAAAATAAGGATAAACAAAAGTGTTTAACTTATGGTCTCCCAAGGTATCAGCCTAACAGTAGAGGTAAGGGGAAGGATATACCATGGAAGGTCTTGCGATACTTTTCGAGTCTGTACTTGAAAATATTGTTCCTCGTACCGTAGTTGTTGCTAAACCTCATCGTTTAAGAGGTGTAACCTGTGGGATTCAGGTTGAGAATGATCCGGAGTTACGACCACTATGTTTAATTAGCGATAATAGGTATTTCTTTTAAGAATATTAATTAGCTCAAACACACATTATTAATTTTAACATATATCAACACTAGCAAAGGGACTGATAGGTTTTAGTAGTATTTCTTTCTCTAATCTTTGTTTCCTCCAAAATTTTGACTCACAAGCCACTCATATTCCATTAAACACCCTATTTTTTTTGTCTGCCCTTCTTCTTTTTCTTCTTCAAGTATTTTTTTTGAAATTTTTGGTTGTTGAAAATACCCTCCTCTGTTATTGGTTTCTTCTTCATGGTCATTTAAGTTAAGCTTTGAACCCTACACTGTTTGTCTTAATAAACATCAGTGTGTCGTAACTAAAACAATTATTGGTTTCTGTTTTAGTGTGAAAATGATCTTTAAATAATGTGACACTATATGCCTACTATCATCGTTAAAGTTGAACAAAAAACACTACTTCAAAATCTAAACTTCAAGTCACATATATATATATATATATATATATATATAGACCAGTACTGATGCATATGAGCTAGCATTAGTTTAGAATTAGGCAAAAGATATTGAACCCATTTATAGCACTATTATTCTCAACAATTTTAGTGTATCAAAATCAATTCCTATACAACAATGGCAGAGGAATTACTAGGAAAGAATTAGGCATATACATCAACATTTTTGGCTAGCTGGCTAGCATGTAGCATCATAGGTGAAGATCCCTTGTAATATACATACCCCCTAGCTTATGCAGTTGCATCCTACTGATACTACTGCTACTAGAAGATCCTCAAAGTTCTACAAATTTAATCGGTAAGAAAGAATTTCTTAGTTCTACTAGTTGTAGTAAGCCAATTTCCCCAAACTGCACTGCAAGCAAAAAATCAAATTTGCAAAATATAATTGAAACAAAAGCTAACATTGGCATAAAACCTTCATAGCTGACTTCTTACTTATTTATAAGCAAATGAAAGATGAATCTTTCCTTTTTCTTGGTACATAGCGGCTTGCCATTCAAATGACACACTAGTTCAACTTTCATACTGTGCAAGTATAAATCAGTTCAATGGAACTTGTAGTTGAAGAGAATGCCAAACTTTCTTGAAATTTTGATGTAAATTCACAGTTGTGAAACCCAGTAGTTGCTAATCTAGATTAGTAATGATAAATGAAAGTCTCATGATTTTATTCCTCTAATAATGAAGTTTTCTGGCTCTGCAAAACAAGTAAGAAGCAAATACACAGCAAACAACTTTCTAACAACTCATAGAGTTACTTGAGCATTACACATTCAACTTTTCTTGATGTTTATAAATTTAGTCATATGTTGCATTCTTGATGCTATGGTCCCAATCAAACTAGTTGTCTTGAGCTAAAAAGAAAATTGCACATGTGGTTATAGATCTGCAAAGTCTGTTTTTTTAGAAATGCTTAAAGTTTTGATTTATTAAAACTCTCTTTAGTTTGCACTAGTGTTGGATTCCATACACACTTACTCATAAGCCCCCCTCCCTCCAATAACAAAAAGATCACCCTCTTTCCTACTTTCAAAAGCCTGACAAGTCATGAAAACTTTTTGCTATGTGTGCCTATTTCCTACCATCACTTTCCAAACATCAAATTCAAACTCAACCATCTCTTCCTCCTTTTTTTGGAAATGTAAATTGGCATATCAAAGGAACCCATGTGATCAGTGTCCTGCGCATGAATTAGTACTGATGGGTTCTAATCAAGAGCCTTTAAGGTCTTATTTTGATTGCCTTTGTGAGTCAAACAAGTAGATAGGCAACTGCCAAAAAGCTTTTTATTCATCTTTCCATGTTTGTAGAGACCTTAGCTTGTTACAGATCCAATTTCTCCAACTTGAGTCAATTTTTTCACCTACTCGATGTGTTTGTGATGCTATATCACGTGGAGAGATTATGATCTTAATTGCATGATTAACAAATCACATGGATGCCTAAGCATCATATGTTGCATTCTTGATGTTGTGGTCCCAATCAAACTAGATGCCCTGAGCTAAAAAGAAAATTGCACATGTGGTTATAGATCTGTAAAGTTCTTAAAATATCAATAACTTACTAAAAATATGATATTTTAAGAACTTTGCAGATCTATAGAATACATTTATGCCATAATGTGAACATATTACAAGCATGACTGAACATATGTTGCCCATGATACACATTATAATAGGACATTCTGTATAAATTGGTTCCTTTATGTCATTTCAAAATAATATATCCCATGTCAATTACTCCAATGAATATAATGATAAGAAATGATATTTCTATACTTTATGCAGTTAAATATTTTATGGTCTAGAATTAGCATTAAGTAATACCTGTCATGCCATTACATTAAAAGGAGTGATCATAAATTGTCATTATTGTCCATTTCATTTTAATTGGACATTTTAATGTCTAATTAAAATGGACCGATTATGCATAATTTTACAGGGTATTGTGAATTTATATAGACTCTTATCTGAATTGACTTAGTATTAACTTTGTAGAAGTTAATAGTGTCTAATGCTTTATTATTTCTGTGTAGTTTTAACCGGTTGTTCAGTTATACTTATTTTAAAATAGGACTTTTCATACTCATGGCAGTGTTTAATCTAACAACTTTATCATATTGTTATTATAATTAATCAAGTTATAACATTAATATTTATTGCTTTATTTCTTTTCTTCAATACTTGCTCAGGCTTGCTTTCGGTTTTGCGAAGGAGAAAATGAGAAAGTGAAGGAGGTCTTTCGTAACCATTATAAATGACTTTATTCAAGATGGTTAAGCGTTGCAAGGCGCGAAACTCATAAGAAGGCTCATATAGATGAGATGTGTGATGCCTTAAAACCATATAATCCCATTTGGCTTTCGCAACAAGTGTGGACACAGATGATTGATGTGTGGAAGGAGAAAGCCTGGAAATCAAGGAGTGCAACGTCCAAAAAGAATCGAGCTAAAATTGACAGTAGGTCACACTGGTGGTTCTGCACCATTTTCCAAGCATATGATGGATTTGACAATAGCTAAGAAAAGAGCTCCAACTTTGGTAGAGGTATGGGATAGGACCCAAAAGAAGGAATGGGGTAATGGAGTTTATATAAACTCCTGTGCTAAGGAGATTGCAGTAAGTCCTTTTTTATTAGCTTCTGATATTTTATTTGATATTAATTGCTGATATAAATATTTTAGTTAAGGTTCAGGTTTGATTAATTTATTTCGTGACATTTGATTTGTGTTCACCTTTTTAGAAAGCCATGTTCAACCACTGCATGCAGACATCTTTATGTTCCCATTTGTTCTCTCTCTCTCTCTCTCCCTTTCATGTATTCATATAGGGAGACCACTTTGTTAAACCTGCCCTTCCTTAAAAAATATCTCCATCTTTCTACCCACTTGATTTCCTTGATGACATTAAACTTGCCCCCTTCCATAATAAGAAGAAAGAGAAAAGAGATGAATTGTAATTTAGTGTTGCTAAAGGCTTAGTTAAACTAGTCATAACTCTTTTTTAGGACTGGTTCTTAGAGGAACTAAAATAATCTTTCCTGAGAGTACCATTGCTCTTGCAACATATTGGAGTTGATAGCCTCCAAGATAGCCCAAAGGCAAAGCATTGCGTAGTTAGAAGTATATTAGAGCAAAGACATTAGTGCAAAGAAAGATATTAGAGCAAAGGCAAAGATATTAGAGCAAAGATATTAGTGCAAAGGCAAAGATATTAGAGTAGCATATTAGTGTAAAGATATTAGAGCGACCTCTTGCAAAGATATTAGAAGCAAAGGCAAAGGCCATCACTTACTATTTATAGGAGTGGAGAGAATTCCCAGAACAATTGAGAATTACTGCTTATTTATGAAATAAACTCACTTACTATTTATTTTTAAAAATTGCTGCTTGTGTATGAAATGAAAATCTTTTAAAAACCGAGCAAAAACTAATAGTTTTTGTTCTCATGTATTGGTTTCTTTTTGGCTTCTCCAAAATACAATCATCGATATAGAAGAAACTAATATCGTTTGTTCCTTGTGATTGACTTTATTGATTACCTATGTTTATTGTCATCCACAACTGTTATAGTTTAACTGAATTGAGGATTCTTAGGAACTCAACTATTGAGCACAACAATAGGTGCGAAAGAATTTGTTGCCTAATAGCTTTTTTGAATTTGTTCGCAATAGTAGGTGCACAACAGTAGGTATAGAAGAAACTAATAGCTTTTTTTGAATCCGCATCCATCTAAGTCTTCAACTATTACCCCCTAGGATGACAATAGGAGTTGTTTCATACTAGTTTGGTTGCCTATCATTTCTATGTGAAGCCTGCATTCGGCATTCCATTATGCATGATATATTGGGACTTGATATAGGCAGAGAAACATTGATTTTTTCTGAGCAGGGAAAAGGCTATAATACTTCAGCCATAACTTACCACCTATTTCCTTTAGTATGTCTGCCTAATTTTTAGTTTAGTCAACCAATATTTACTGTTTGAATTGCTAATTGATGTGCATTTTTATGACTAGCAAATGTATTTAATGTACGTATTTAACTCTTGTAAATGTTTTGTATTTTAGTCAAGATATAGTACTGGGGTTGGCGGTCCTACAGAGGACGGTACACTAGAGGTAGATGACTTGGCTATTTGGATTGAGAAAACTGGTGGGATTAAAAAAATAGGATACTTGGTTTTCTAGGATATCGCGCATGAGACGTGCTTGATACTCCTTCTATAGTGCCACCGAGTATAGGTTATTCTTCACCACAACAATCTACTGATCCTAAGGAATTAGAGAATATGATTGACAAGATTGTCCTCCGTTGATTGGGTATAAAGTCTATGGATGATGCTTCTACCAATGATAGTACACCACAACCGTCTATTGGTATAGATATTACTGAACATGTAACTAAATTGGTAGAGAAGAAGTTTACCAACTTCCTTAAAACATTTACCAACTATGATTCACTTGAGGTATTTACTAATAACTATATTTTTGTCTTTGTCCTTCATTAATCTCTCTCTCTATTAATTTAAGTTCACCAGGTTTATTTTTTCTTATTCCTCATCTTGTTGAAATTGAATTTTGGTGTTTCTTTTGCAGGAGGAACTTTACAGGCCCAACCTTGATTTCTTTGAAGAAAATGATGATGAAGTAGAGCTAACATGATGTACACTTCATTCCTTCTAGCTCGTTGTTTTTTTTTCAGTTTTCTTATGTTAGTTATTAAATATTGTAAGTAGTATGATCCTTGGGAGATCAAGATACAATAACAAATTTTGTACCTATTGTGACTTGAGCATTATATATTTATATATGGAGTATTTGTTTTAATTTTTGGCTCTTTATGTAGTTTATCAATTAGTTTGAAACAAGTATATATGACATGATCTATATTAACTTGAAATATTAAATTTAATATTTATTATAGCATTTAATAATAATAATAATAATAATAATAAATATGAAATCATTGATTTGAAAATTAATTATAATTTGCAATGAATTTTGATTATTTATCAATTAATGTTTTTTTATAAATTTATTATTTGTGAAGGATTTTACTAGAGAAATGGATTTTAATGAAGGATTATTTTTCTCACTAAATCTTTTCTAGTTAATTAGTTAGTCATCAATGAAGGATTATTTCCCTCACTAATTTGAAGATACAATCTCAATTTATAATTAGTGAAGGAAAATTTTCTCTCATTAAATAAATTTGTTCTTCACAATATATTATTTGTGAGGAAATAAAGTTATTCACTAATTTCAAATAGTCCTTCTTAAAATATTATTTGTGAAGGAAGCCAATCTTTCACTAAATAACAATATTCCATTACTAAATATAATTTGTGAATAAAAAAGTTATTCACAATATATCCTTCATGAAAAATATTTAGTTACTACTTAGCGAAGGATACCCAATTGCGAGGAGGTCTAATGCGAGCACTCGTGTGAAGGAAATAGTTTTTCGTAATAAATCACTTGTGAGTGATATCGGGCCTCTAGTGAAGGATTTGTCTCTCACTAGAGGCCATTTTTGGTGTAGTGGTGGTTGCATAGTAGCACACGGTATTGATTACTGATGCTTACGTGAGGAGTCACTCAGTTATACTCACATGTATATAACGATTTGCAATTAATTACTATTAGTTCACATGCATTTAACGATTTATTCACATGTATGTACTATTGATTCACATGCATGTACTATTAGGGGAGGTGGTGCAAGATTGATAATACTTGCATGACTTGATTAAAAATAGAGGTATAGATGAAGGTACTATACTATAACTATTTTTTTTCACATGTATAGAACTATTGATTCACATGACTGAACTATTGATTCACATGATGTACTATTAGGGGAGGTGGTGCAAGTTTGATAATACTTGTAGGACTAAATTAAAAATGAAGAAAAAGATGAAGGTATTATACCGTAATATTCCGAGCCCCAAACATGCAATTATCAAAACTATATTTTCCTATAAATAGAAGTCCATTCTTCTTTCATTCTCACCAATTCACTAAGACTCACAAGAGAAATTATAAAGAGAGAAGCTATAGAGAGAGAAGCTATGTAGAGAAAGAAGAAGAGAAGTCTGCTACTTCACTATTCCAGTATCCAGTCTTCTTCTGGGGTAAGGGATGTTATTTTTTTCAGTATTCGTAGAAATAATATTTTCTTCCATACTCTGTAGTATGTGAGTAATATTATTTCGTTTCGTATTCCAATTCTACACTCATTCTGCTAAAGTATTGCTTCTATACTCCGTAAAATTAGTAGAATACCCTTGATATTTGTGCTTCATTCAGTATCTTTTCATGGAAATATTATTCTAAGCTTTTTTGATAATTATTGATCTTTTCATACCGGAGTACTATTTAAGAGTTACTATTTACGGGTTACTATTCACCCGGTTACTATTCAATCGAATATTATTCACTCGGGTATTCGGGGCACTTTTCATGTCGGAGTATTATTCACGAGTTACTATTTATGAGTTACTATTCACCCAGTTACTATTCACAAATATTATTCACTCGTGTATTTGGGGTACTTTTCATAATGGGGTACTATTTACGACGTACTATTCCCGAAGTACTATTCACAGGGTACTATTCACGGGATACTATTCACCCGAAAAATATATTTCTTTTCTGTCCAAATTATTTTTGATACATGAATCCACAAAGCAGTATCATGTTGACAATTTGGATATTTTTAAACTCTGGATAAATTTAAAGTCTTTATTATTTATTCTTAATTTTGTTTGATTAATGCTTATATCATTGTCATCATCCTCGTGCTTATATTGTTATGAAAGTCATCTTTAGCTTACGTGCATAGATGGACTGTTGATTGGTATGATTATGACCAGGAATCATTCGATATAATCATGACCCTTAATGTTACAAATAATGTGGTAAAAGTCCTAATTGGCCTGTAGTGCATTGATGGACAGTTGTTGTTATGATTATGTCCAGGGATTATTCGGTATAATCATGACCATTGATGATTACATGAATATCCTTGGCCCTTAGTGCAGAGATGATTCGATGATGTTGTTTATTTATAAAGATGAGTCTTAGCGATAAAGTGGATGAAAAACTTTTTAAATCATAGAAGATAATAGATAACATGCTCTACTTGACTCTTCTAATGGATTGCTTGTTCCGCTGTAGTTAAACATGATGTTTATTGTATTTTATCAGTTAACATTGTTGAAGGCTAATGATAATTTATTCTGCATTATCTTAGTCATAATATTTCTTACTGGTCTAGTTCAACTCACCCTTTTGCTTTCATTGTTCTCCTCAGGAAATGAGAACGAGAAAGGGACTAGCTCTGGGAATGGAGTGACTATTCTAAATGGTTATTTTAGTAGTCATCACTACTTAGTGTGATAATAAGTGTAATGAGGATTGAATTTGAGTTTGGATATTGTCTATGAGACAATATTCATGTAAAAACTCAGCTATGTTTTGTCGTATTTTTACACGAAAATTGTATTAAAGAAGTTTGTATTTTATTAATGTACCATGTATTTGGCGACTCAAGATGAGTGATGTATACCTATTTTGGGGGCGTCACAACCACAATGTTGAGGAAATGACCTGAGAGTTAGAATCTGAAATGAAATCAAGCTATCCTCACCTCTTCGACATACAAGGTATGTACCCTAATTTCGAGGACGAAATTTAATAAGAAGGGGAGGTTGTAAGACCCCAACTTTTATGAATAAAGATTAATTTTTCTCGAAATATATTTTTGAATATTATGCAGTGGTTTTGATATAATGTTATAGTTGTGGGTAATATTTATAAATTTTGTAAAGTATACAATTTGTCATAAAATATTCGATTGGTCGGAAAATATTCGTTTTAACAGGGAATATTCGTACGACTGCATAATCATTGGTGGACCCCACAACGAAATTATTGTCGGAATGAGAAAACGACATAAATATCTTTTTATAAAAATAACGGCGAAAGTTTTACTGTTAAACTATTTAAATACCCGATGGTAAAAGTACAGTAATACGTGTGGTTGCATAGTAGCACATGGTATTGATTATTGATGCTTACGTGAGAAGTCACTCAGTTATACTCAATTATTATTACTATAATTGATGCATGATATCTCTCATATTATTGATTCAATTATTTTTAATATTTTATATATTATTAAATCAATAATTGAGACGATACAGTTATATATTCATATTAT
This sequence comes from Panax ginseng, assembly GCA_020205605.1. Classification (NCBI taxonomy): domain Eukaryota; kingdom Viridiplantae; phylum Streptophyta; class Magnoliopsida; order Apiales; family Araliaceae; genus Panax; species Panax ginseng. The sequence continues at coordinate 124,044,318 of CM035130.1, read as the reverse complement.
TATTTGCATTATTGACAATGTCTAGAAAGTTATGTCGAGGAAAGGGGTTTGGTCACCTACTTGCACGCCAATAGGGAGAAATCCTTATCGAAAAGCCCCCTCTTTCCTGGTAATGATTTGGTTGTTAAATATTGCGAATAATAATAATGATGAATAAATGTTGTTAAAAAAATATTGAGGAGATTTTTGTGAAGTATTTGTTCTAAATTTTGTTTATTATATGGACCCCCCATTTACCCATTTTTCAAAATAATCGATAGAAAGTTATTCAATATTTTTTATATATAATAAAGGATGGGCCACATGTGGGGCCCACGTATGTTGAAAGAAAGGAAATGAAATGTCACGGAGAGGTGGTGGTGGTGACTTATGTATATTATATATATATATATATATATATATATATATATATATATATATATATATATATATATATATATATATAATATTAAGATTATAAATAATACCTTCAATTGCTTATGTAATCCTTGCTAACTAATCGATAATTTCTTGTAAACACATAAATCTCTCAATTTCTCTCTATTCTCTCTCAATTTTTCTCTGTATTTTCCTCTTTCTTCCTTCTTAGGCTTAATAACCAACTATCAGTATGCGTAAAATAAAACTGATAGCCAAAGCCATAATACGCATACTAATTGTATCAGTTACAAAATAAACGTATAGGTTATAAATATATTTTATTTATTATTTTGTTTATTGTAATAAAATTCAAAATTCAAAAGCCACAAGGCTTTGTTTGGCAAAAACTCTTTAAAATAAAGACCTAATATTTTAAGCCTTGTTTGGTAACCAATTTAAAACTTCTTTAATTTATGTTAATAAACAATTCAGTTTATAATTTATAATCATATATTATTTATTTGAATGTCTATAACAAAATCTTAGTTACATAAACTAAGTCCAACACTCTCAATAAATTTTCCACTTAATTTAATTATCACAATATTTATAATCTTATTATAATTTTATTTAATAAATTAACATACCACTTTAAATTATTAAATTAAACAACAATATAACATCTCATGTTATATTACAACTCTCTAAATTATAAATTAATTTAATTTAGAATATTATCTAATAAATTGAATTCATAAATATTTACTAATAATAACAACACCAATAAAATATTTATTTCATTTAATAAATATTTTAAAATATAATTAATAAAATCTTGGATTATTACATCCTTCCCTCCTTATAAGGATTCTGTCCCCAGAATCACAACTCAAACAACTAATTCGTCACATTCTTCGATCCCTCCTTATAAAGATTTTGTCCCCATAATCGAAGACACGGATTAATCAAATAACTCAGGGTAGTTCTTTATCATTTCATCTTCGAGTTCCCACGTGGCCTCTTCGACCTTATGGTTTCTCCATATCACCTTCACAGAAGATGTAATATTCCAGAATTTTAATTATAGTATTAAATATTTATTGAGTTATATAAATATTTAATAAATATTTTTTAATTGATTTGATTTTATTTGGTTACTTATTTGTTAAATAAATAATTAATGAGTTAAGGAAATTATTATTATGTCGATATTTCAATTTGATGGTTAATTATTTGTATTGAGTTATGTCATTAAATGATTTATTTAATTAATTGTTATTTGAATTAATTAAATTAAATATGAAAGCTTGATAAAATAAAGTGTGACAAATAACTATAGTATAAGGAGTTATTAAAAATAAATTAAAGTTGTTTTAATCTAGTTTTAGCTAAACAATGCTTAAGGATAAAAACTCTTTTATTTTAAATGATTTGCCAAACAAAGCCTTATGGCTCTTGGATTTTCTCTTTTTAATTATGAATTTTACTATAACATATAAAATAAATAAATAAAATAATAAATAATATATATTATAACTAATAACTTATTATTCTAATTATTATAACGTCGATTTCAGACGTTTGGGTGTGTGCGTTGGGTTAAGTTTTATTATACGTAAAATCATTTGGCCTAAGTCTACTGAGGAAGAAGAGGAGAAAAGTTACATAGAATAGAAAGAGTTGAGAGGGAACTTGTGAATCTTCACAACAATTCCAGTGATTGGCAACGGTTGTCTGAGTAATTGAAGGTATGTTCACAACCTTAGTGTTTTATATATGTGTATATACGTGTATATGTATTTCACGGAAAGAATTTTCTTATGTTCTGTAAAATCAATTGTTGAATTATGGACATATATAGTTGATAATTGTGGTTATACATGTTTATAATGCTTGAGATTATGTTTAAACAATAATTTCATGCTAATTTTAGTTTACAGTAGGAAGAAATAATAACAGTGTTGGTGTTCATAATATGGCTTGAGTAATTGTCAATATTAGTGGCCAATTCGTATGTGAAATTGTGAATTGACGCTTGTATATGGTAGTTCATTAAGAAATGAGCATAATATAATTTGAATTGAGTGATTTGGTTAAGTAATGAATTCACAGTGATGAATTTTGTAAATGATGTCAAGAAAATTGAGTTTTTCATGAAAACATGAAAAATGAGAAATTAAAATAGTTTTAGTTGATGTTAAATTGTGCTAAATGGTTGAGTATGTTAGCAATTATGTTTATGATAGTTGTATATTTATTTTACATGTTATTATCAATCGCTTGATGGGTGAAATTTGTGTTTGTTGGGCTAAAGCTCTTACCATCGCTCATTAGCCTTCTCTCGCGTCTGTCAAGACCATGGCATTTGCTACCGATGTGAAGATAAAAATGGCAGCAATGTCACGGCCCTAGTTTTCCTCTGTATTGGCGCAATTGCATACCATACCCGGTTTGAGATTCTAATTTTCTTCATTGTCACGCAGACTTGGGTTAGCATCATAGCATGGCCTGAAATTATGTTAGCATGTTAAATGTGTAATGTTAAGGATAACATAACATAGTGAATTGTGGTTAGTAAGTTTCAAAGTTGGAAATGATTAGTATGTTATGAAAGCGATATGTTAGGACTTAGTGTATATAATGATTAGTAAATAAGTGTTGTGAAGGTTAACACTTGGAATTTCTGAGATTTATATAGTAGCATAAGACTTGGGCTAAAATGATAAGTTTAGCAAGAAATGTTCATGTTATGGTATGCTAGCATATCTAATAAGTATTGTGGTTCTAAACCTATGTGTAGGATATTAGAGTACGTGAGTTGTAATTGTATAGCTTACGCAAGATGCAAGTTCCATAACCTTTGCTACTTTATTATTCAGCAAGGTTACTATTCACTGTTATGTTATGCTTATGCAAATTCTCTATCTCTAATCTCTTGTTTAACGATTTATTGTCATGCGAGTTCTTTAATCCTCCTTTATTGTTGAGCAAGTTAGTTAATCTTTGTTTCTTTATTCAAAGTCTATTTTTTTTATTGTAAGAAGTGTGTTTGTTCAGCTACTAATACCTGTTGTTCGATCTTCATTCTTCAAAATCATTGTACTATCTTATATTATTGTACTGAACTCTAAGTTGCTTAGCGATTCTTTATCAATTCAACTAATCCTTAGTTGATGAATGTTCTAAACCCTAAATTACCCTTGAAGTCAACCCAAACCAAACTTCTATTGGTTTGTTTATGTACTCACACACCTCGAAAGCATGTTCTCGATGATAACAATTGTTAAATTTAAAAATTGTTAATACTCTAGCTCTTATTGATTCATCAATATACCTTGTTCATGAGGACATTATAATCAAACCCTTGAATAGTTATTGATTCCTATCTGATTCAACCAGTACTTGGTTGATGAACGTTCTGAAAAAATCTAGATTTCCTTTGAAGTTAATTCCCAACCAAACTTCCTTTGGTTCGAAACCTGATAATCTAAGCTGAGATGAACAACCCTATATCAGGGGATTATTTTAAAGATATGAAATAGCGTTAAAATGTTTGCGCAATACATTGTACAAAGGGCTGATCACCTTGAGTACAGAATGATGGTCCATATAGTCGTTTAAACTGTTAAAGGTTACAGTAGAAACACCTGTGAACCTAGGACATAGATGATGATTATAGTCATTTAGACTGTTAAAGGTTAAAGTAGAAATACTTAAAAACCTAGAATAGAGTTCGTAGTCTTGTGACCCTCAGTGTGTTCTTTGATGTTGTTATGTATTGTTAACTTAAACGTTCATTATTCCTTTGAACTCATAGTTGTTGAATTAAAGTTTATTGTTCCGGTAAGAACACTTTACCATTGAAAGCTTAGTTAATTGTCATTCATAAAGCGTTATTGTATACTATCCTTCTTGTGAGAAATTTTTTGCTCACTCTTGCACAAAACAATGCAGATGAAGTTAAGAAGTTTGAATAGCTTTCTACAAGCAAGGGCAAGGGCAAAGTGCTTGATTAGATGAAAATGTTTAATTTATATTTTATTTATGAAGCTTATGTAATAGATTTATTTTTGAGCATGTTTTAATTTTCCGTTGATGATTGTAATAAAGGTTAGATGATCTGGGATTTATTTGAGATTATGTAACCCTTTAATGGGAGATTTATTGTTTAAACTTTTGAGTTTAATTATATCCTTTATTTATGGGTAGTTAGTTATGATTTTATTGGACAGTGAACACGAAATCTGTGGGATTAAAGTGCCCAGATTTGGGGGTGTCACAAGTTGGTATCAAAGCCTTAGGTTATGAACCTTAGGTGGGGAAACCTTAGGCTATAACCTTCTAGGAGATAAAAAATATAGAGGTGTTAAACTCTTATCGAGTTCTAAGGAATGAATTGAGGGAAATTCATTCAAGATAAAATGATAAAAGACTTTATGTGTTTATGTGTTAATGACTTTTGTGCTCGCAAGTACTTAGGAGTAGCATTTTTATACACATCAAGTTGTGGGGTTGTTAAAACTCTATTGTCAAAATGACTGACAAAGGAAGATAGGGATTAGGATCCCTGAGAAGTTCATATAGTCTGAGTATGGTTTATATTGGGAAAGCCATACCCGTTGTTTTCTAATGTAGCACGTGGGTATGAGCTTGAGTTTGAACGCAAGGATAAATGTGAAGTGAACAAGGTGAAGGATGAGTGCGAGGAGGGGGATTCCTCAAATGAAGTGTATGGTCATAACATTGGGTTATAAAAGAAGGTCAAGAAATTGGAAGGTCAAGCCGTAAAGCACCAAGCCACGTTAACGCAAGGAGAAGTCGTGACTCAAGACCTTACTTCACAACTTGCAGATGTAGAGCGGATATTAGCTCAGTCAAAATATTAAAGAGGATAGTTATTAGTTGGGAATGAGATTGCATGAGGAATGGATCGGGAAAAGAAGTCAAGAAGCGCAGAGAGTCAAGACATGAGGTGAAGGCTTCTAAACGCATAGATCGTGTTGAAGACAAGTTGAAGAAGGCCAAGTGAATGATGGAACTTAGAATTAAGTGTTCTATTTTCTGTATAGGTTGAGATTTATCTTTGGTATGTGATGGATCATCAAGTGATCCTAGAATTTAATTGTTACAGGATAAATAATATAAATAGTAGTGTGGCTATTTTGTGATGTGGTGATGTAATAAATGAATAAATTATTATCATTTATTAAGATAGATTATGTGTTCTCTATAAGTGGTTGAGGTAAGTTTGAAAATTTTAATGCGTGAATGAATGATGATCTAATAGTTTGAGTTTTAAACAGTAAGATGCCGCCTAGAAGAAGACAACAGCATCAACAGAGACCCGAGGAATATGCATACAATAGGGAAGCTAACTCAAATCTAGTGCCACAATTGGTGAATTTTCTGGTGGGAGCACTGGAAAATCATCTGAATTTCTGGCTATACAATCAAATCTCGATGTTCCAACTAAATTTGTTTACAGCAGGATTGGAGAGAACGATGGATATGGATGGGGAAGGAAATACGCTAACATATAATCAAGAGCAGAAGGGAAAGAAGAGTAAAGATGATAAGGTGGGAGATAGCCATACTGGTAATGCTCGGAAAAGAAAGTGGAACAATGATATCGACGCTGAAAATCAGCAAGGGAAGGAAAAGAAGAAGGTGGAGGCGTGTAGCAACTACGAAAAGAAACATGTAGGTGTTTATTTGAAGGGAAAAAGTGTGTGCTTTAATTGTGGTTTGAAGGGCCACATTGCACTAAAGTGTTCAAGACCGAGGAAGGGAGCTTGCTTCACGTGTGGATCGAATGAGCACTTGGCTCGAGGGTGCCCAAAGAAAGTGAAAGGAAAAGCAAGTGGAAGCAAAGGGGGCAGTGGCAAACTGGTTATTGTAGAATCAGCTCCGCCGAGTCGACCAACCGAACAATCAACCAACATGACGATCCATGACGTAATGCAAGGTATGGTTCCAATCAGTTATTTATATAACTGTATATTATTTAAATTAAATGCCACTTGTTAATTTATGCCTGATGAATTCATTTAGAAACTAGGTTCGCTTCGGGAAAAGTTAGACTATTCCCTAAATATAGAATGTGTGAATAATGATTCCTTTTAAATTGGTATATAGAAGTTTCGTGTTGTATTCAAGGCCGCGTGATGTCAATGGATTTATTTCCAATTTGATTTGTGAAACTCTGAAGTAGTTAAAGCATGTGGTGATAAGTCATGGTTAAAGAAAATGCATAAACCTTAAGACTCTGAGGAAGTCAAAGGTAGTATTTTGTTCTTTCAGTTGCACGACGTTTGTACGGTAGAGTTATTTATCGATGTTGTGAATCAAGAAGTTATTAAAAAAATATTGTATGGGATACGCGAAGTTCAAGATAACCACTTCGTTAGACAACTTAACGAGAAAATCGGTGGAATTTATATGGGCAGGAAATTATAGAGTGAATTTTCACAAATTGAGGAAGAATTTAGTATGGCACCTGTGTTGTCCCTACCAGATAATACAGGAAATTTTGTGTTGTATAGCGACGCATCGTATAATATACTAGGCTGTGTGTTTAGGTAGGATGACAGGGTCATTTCATATGCATCGTGTTAGTTGAAATTTTATGTGAAAGGGTATCCAACTCACGATTCGGAGCTAGAGGTAGTAGTGGTTGCCTTGAGGATTTAACAATGTTATTTTTGGGTAGTAGTGTGAGATATAAATAGACCATAAGTGTCTAAAGTATATTCTCAGATAGGGGTATTTAAGCATGCGTTGAAGTAATAGCGGGAGTTGGTCAAGGATTGTGAGTGCAAAATCCTAAGCGAACGTGGTTGCGGACGTCTTAAGAAAAAGGTAGTAGTTATTTTGTTAACTGTGCAAGATGGGTTCATAATAGAAATGACTAGATGGTGGTAGGAGGTAAGACATATAAAAAAAATTTAGAGGAGAAGCTATTCAGGTGGAAAACCATACAACTTTGCTCAATAGAGTAAAGGAAGAGTAACTCCAAGATGAGAATGACAAATTCAAAATCGATATGTCGTACTCATCTTCAATTGTGTTCCCATGCATTCTTGTAGTTTCTTTCAGAAATTTGATGTGAACCTCAGATCTTTGTCTAATACAATAAATATTAAAACTCCATGTCTTGAGATGATCTCCTTGACGTACAGTTTTTCCAGCTGATCAAGATTAAATCTAATCTTTATTGGCAAAAAGTGTGTTGATTTCGTTAATCTATCCACTATCACCCAAATCGCATCGTATCCTTTGTGAGTCGGTTGAAGACCTACCACAAAATCCATTGTGATATGCTCCCACTTCTATTCTGGTATTTCCAACGGTTGAAGTAATCTGCTTTACTTTGATGTTTCAATTACGCTTTTACTCTTTGACATGTCAAGCATTTCAAGAACACATTCAGAATGTCTCTTTTCATATTTGGCCACCAAAAGTGTTGCTTGTTAAATCTTGATACATTTTTGTACTTCCCGGATGAATAGAATATCTTGAGTTATGAGCCTCTGTCAAATTTCTTCTTTAATAATTGGTACTACTGGAACCCAAATTCGTCCCTCAAACCTTAGCACTCCTTCAGTATCAACATTGTACTTCATCTCATTACCATCAACTATACTTTCTTTTATTTTTCTACATTCTTTATCTTTTAGTTGTGCATTCTTTATCTTGTCCACCAAAGTTGAACTAGCTTCCATCTGGAGCAATCTTTCATCGGTTTCTTTTGGAAATTTGATTTCCAACTCTAGTCTTGCCATTGCTGAAATGAGCTCCTCCTGGTTGGTTAACAACATCCACTTCTCACGACCCTTCCTACTCAAGGCATCTGCAACCACATTTACTTTTTCTGGATTATAAAAGATCGCAATCATAGTCTTTTATTAATTCCATCCATCTCCTTTGACACATGTTTAGGTCCTTCTGTGTGAAAATATACTTCAGACTCTTATGGTCTGTGTAGATCTCACATTTTTCTCCATAGAGATAGTGTCTCCATATATTCAGAGCAAATACTACTGCCGCAAACTCTAAATCATGAGTCAGATACCCTTTCTCGTAGTCTTTCAATTGCCTTGATGCATATGCAATGACTTTGTCGTTCTGCATAAGGACACAACCTAATCCTTTGTGTGAAGCATCAGTATACACCACAAAGTTTCCTGTATTATCTGGCAATGACAACACAGGTGCCACACTAAGCCTCTTTTTCAATTCCTTAAAACTCTCTTCACACTTTTCCGTCCAAACAAATTTTACAGCTTTTCTCGTCAAATTTGTCAATGGAGTGGCAATCTTGGAAAAATCTTGAATAAATCGTTTGTAATATCCTGCCAATCCCAAGAAACTTCTTACTTCTGATGGAGTTCTTGTTTGTTCCCAATTTATCACAGTTTCGACTTTTGATGGATCCACTGAAATCCTATCCTTGTCAATTACATGCCCAAGAAATTATACACATTCTAGCCAAAATTCACATTTAGAGAATTTCGCGTACAACTTTTCTTTTCTTAGTGTCTTCAGCGTCAAATGTAAATGTTCCACGTGTTCTTCTTGAGATTTGGAGTACACCAAAATATCATCGATAAATACCACCACAAACTTGTCTAAAAATAATTTAAACACCCTATTCATCAAATTCATGAATGTTGCAGGGGCGTTGGTCAAACCAAAAGACATTACCAGAAACTCGTAATGTCCATACCGAGTTCTGAAAGACGTCTTCGGTACATCGTCCATTCTTACTTTCAATTGATGATACCCACTTCTCAAATCTATTTTCGAGAAGTATCTAACACCCTTCAACTGATCAAACATGTCATCTATTATTGGCAATGGATATTTATTCTTAATAGTGATTTTATTTAATTCCCTATAATCAATGCAAAGACGCATTGACCCATCCTTCTTCTTCACGAATAACACCGGTGCTCCCCACGATGATACACTCGGCTGAATATACTTCTTATCTAACAGTTCTTGCAGTTGTACAATCAGTTCCTTCATCTCTACCGAAACCATTTTGTACGGGGTCTTCGATATTAGAGCAGTCCCTGGCGTTAAGTAGATCAGGAACTCGATTTCTCTATTAAGCGAAAGTCCTGGCAAATCTTCTAGAAACACGTCTACAAATTCCCTAACCACTGGTATCTCCTCCAGTTTCACACCCTTCTTCTTTTGAGTATCGGCTATGTAGGCTAAGTACCCTACACAGCCTTGACTCAATAACTTCTTGGCCTATATAACCGTCAGACACCTTGCTTGTCTAGGCAATTTGCTACCATGGAAAACTACCTTTGAAGGAGTCACAAGGTTTACACATTTCTTTTGCCAATCAATTATCGCTCCATAATTGAACAACCAATCCATTCCCAAAATAACATCAAACTCTCCAAGTTTTATCGGAATTAAATCTACCATCATGTCATTCCCCTTAATGTTCACCCTACAATTCTTATATATGAACCTAACAGGAATCACTTCCCTATTTGCAATTTCTATGTTTAAAGGGAAATTCAATTCTTCACTAGGTAATCCTATCCTCTTAGTAAATTCATCAGATATAAATGAGCAAGTAGCACCCGAATCAAATAATACATAAGCATCAATATCATTTACTGGGATAATACTTGACACAACATCTTTTAAATATACTGCATCCTGCACCGTCATGTTGAAGGTTCTGGTTGTGGGTCTGCTTGATGACGTTGGTCTAGCAATGGTTAATATACCACCATTGCTACCTCACTTGCTTCCTATTCTCTCTCCAGCTTTCTTCTTAGGGCATTCACAAGAAAAATGATCCTTTGACCCGCAGGTGTAGCAACCATTTTTCTTGGGTTGATTACAATTTGGGGCAATGTGACCTAACTTATAAACAATTAAAAGCACACACACTTCCCCCTTAAGCACATACCCATGTGAAGCTTCCCGCATGTAGCACATGCGTCAATCTTCTTCTTCTGCTAGTTACCTTGTTGATTTCCAGCTCCCACATTTGCATTCCACTTCCTCTTTAAATTATTGTTACCATTTTCACCGTTACCACCACCATTCTTAGCTTCACCCTCATTCTTCTTCTTTCTCTGCTCTTGGTGGTGCTTTGTTACAGCCTCGCCTCCACTTTCAGCCAGAATTGCCTTCCCAAGCACTACCACAAACGTCTTTAATCAAATGGGGGAGACTCTTCATCTGAGCAAGCGGTCAAACCTTTCAAATCTCCTCGCCTTGCGCTCATTCGTGTTCACGATATGGCGCGAAACCTCGCTTAACTCGTTGAACCTTGTTGCATACTCCAACACTATCATTATGCCCTGTTTTAGCTCTAGAAACTGCACTTCCATCTAATTCTTTGAGCTCTCTGGGAAATAGGTCTCGAAGAATATCTCCTTAAACCTATCCCAAGTCATTACCCCTTGACCTCCTTGAGTTTTATTGGCTTGCCACCAATAACTAGCCTATGCTTTCAACATGAATGTTGCAAAAGTAGTCTTCTGATTCTCACCTACTCTAGCAACATCGAAAACTTTCTCTATCTCCATGATCCAGGTTTGTGCCTCAACCGGATCCATGGCCCCACGAAACTCTGGGGGCCCAACCGCCTTGAAGTCCTTAAATGTTGCAGCTTGATTCTGCGGTTGATTCTGTAATGCACCCGTCAGTAACGTCACTAACTGCTGAACTGGGTTAGCCTCAACATTGTTGTTATTGGTAGATCCCTGTCGTGGTTGACGTCTTGGAGGCATTTTCTGTTAAAACACACTCATTAGATTATTATTCAATCTTTTAGGTATTATGTACTTAATTTGCACATCACAAAATTACCACACAACACATAATATCTTGAATAAATGTTAACTTTTATTCATTTATAATATTTAAAACATAATAATGATAGCATTCCTGCTATCTACATCACTTTCTTGAACTACCAAAGTTTCAGGATAACTTCATCATCATCATCATATCCTATGGGTTATATCATACCCGAGATCTACATCTTATTTATCATATCATTAATCACATATCAAGTATATTTATGACAACCTACTAAAATACTGCATAGCCTTATGACACTCTTCTTCCATAATACGGTACATTGTTCGACGATCTAACATGCACGATGGCAGCGTCTCGAACTGAATCAGATAACACATGACCCGATCTTGAGCTCGATTGATCATGGTATTGAAAACACTATTCATCTCTTCCATCTTGATCCTCTTTACTTGTACCTCTCTCTGTTACCCCAGCTCATTGTGAAGCTTCTTCATATGCGTCTTTGGCTCTTTCCCTCTTAGTAGACTCTTCTTTCAATTTGTTCTTCAGCTCTGTGATCTCCTCTGTTAGTTGCTCATTCTCTCCTTCAGTGTGGATCGGCTTCCCTTCGATATTATTCAGACGTTCATCTCGATCCTGGATCTCGTTGTCTTTCTGCGCCACTACGAACTGTTGTTCAGCTACTATCTCTTCCAACTCCTCGACTCTATCCTGAAGCTCTACATTGCGGTCATATACTTCATCGTACATACAGGCAACGATTAAGTTTAGTGGAATCTCTTCTTCCTCGTCCTCCTCATCCTCATTCGACTGTGGTAGCTCAACAGGGTCCTCTTCGTCCGTCTTTACCTCATCATCCTCATCAGGTAAACCCTCTTGCTCAACTACTGTGACCAATGGAGATGTTTCCTGTGGCAGTAGTTATTCCCAAACCACCTGAATATCTCGAGGCTCCTCCTCTCTAGGCATCTGGGATCCTTCCTCCCTAGCCTAACTGGATTCTCCTACATTATCCATCCTAACAATAAAATTTTAAGTTTTAATTACTAATCATTACTACTCGACACTCACGAGCACATAGGTTACAACCACATAAGCACATAAGTGTTTTATTACTTCTTTCCTAAAAGTTGATAAGAGTTTATCACCACTATCTTTTCAAATGTTACTTCCTAAGGCTTTTCCCCACCTAAGGTTCATAACCTAAGCTTTGATACCAACTTGTGACACCCCCAAATCTGGGTACTTCATTCCCATAAGACTTGGTGTTCACTTTCCATACATTTATGCTATTTACCCAAATAAAATAATATTTAAACCATAAATCCTCCCTATTAAAGGGTTACATCATTAAATCAAAATGTCTTCCCAGGTTGTCTAACCTTAAACATCAATCAAGTGCGGAAATAAAATAATTACATCACACCATTAAATACAAAGTCTAACATCATAAGAATAAGTAAATTACAAGTCTTCATCACTTGCACACTTTTCCCTTTCCTTTGTTAGTCATAGGTTCATCGACCTTTTCAACTTTAGCTGCAACGAGTGTATATATATGCAAGAGTGAGTAAAATAATTTCTCACTAGATGTAGCAATGAATCAACAAAAGAATAATAACTTCCAATATATAGGTTCATCAAAACTGAATAGTACCCTATCAATGATAACCAACAATGGAAATCAAAATAAGAAATATATCTGAGGGTCATAAAACCACAAACTATGTCCACGGTTACAAGTATTCTTTCAACTTTAACCTTAACAGTTATACTGTAGGGACCTCACGTACTTAGGGGGATCAGCCCTTCGTACCATGTATTGTGCACAAACATCTAAATGCATTCCGTATCCCCTACAATAGGGTTGTTCTTCTCAGTTTTAGAGTACAAGTCTGCACCAAAGAAAGTTTGGTTTGGATAAACTTCAAGGGTAATTTAGAGTTTCACGACCATCAACTAAAGGATTCGTTGAATCAACAAAGTTTGATAATACTACAATTGATCACTAACAATATAGTATGGAACAATGAATAATCATAGATGAACTAACTATTTATTAAACTCATGCTTGGAAACTAAAAACATAAGTATTGAATGAAACAATACACCTTGCTTGAACAATAATAAACTAAGGCTATGATCTTATAAAATCATAAATGAAATTACTGAACATATATTAACTGATAGCAAGCTGAAAACAAAACTTGCTCAACATGATGATAACTTGTGCAAAGTAATTTAAAATAAACCACCTCAATAATAGAGACGAGAATTCAAGAAGTTACATCCATTATAAAGGAATAGAACTTAAGAAACTTGCTTAGCTATAAACAAGTTAGAATAACTAAACAATGATTAGAATTCAAAACTTGCTTAGATAACATTAGAATTAGAGCTTGTTTGAATAAAGATTAAGAATAAAAAGAATTTTGCTTAATCAAAGTTTAGAGTAAGAAACTTGCTCAATGTAAAGAGGTAAGGTTTAGAAACTTGCCTCGTGCGTAAGCTATAAATTATAATTCACATTCACCTACACATAGTATTAGAATCACAATATCTATTAGATATACTAACATCCACTTTCCAAAATAACACTCACCTCTAGTTAAACTTGTTATTTTAATACAAGTTATACTTTACCATAAACATTTTAGAATCATAAATGTTAATTTCACAACACTTATTCACTATTCATTAAGTTTCTTAAATCATAGCATATCATTTTCACAACTTACTAACTTAATACTTTAGAATTACTAACCACATGATACGTTTCTGTTTTAACCTCTTCATCACATGTTTCTCACATTAACATGACATTAAACTAAGTTACAATGGGTGTCCAAAGTCTATAGAAGTAGCAGAGTTCATCTGGTACGATTGACCATCTTGTGCGGCATTGTAAGTATTACCTTAGGTTCCTCAAGGCTACCTATTTAAGAGGCAAAGCGCTTGTCAACAGCATCGATATCATTTTTATGCGAGAATGCGAGTTTCAACTCTGTTCTAAGCCAATTAACATGAATTTTATCCACAAAACAGTAACTTTAACATATACAATTGGTATAGAACTAACACAAACATGATTCCTTACATATTCATCAACTTAGAACAATTAAACAACAACTTCAACTAATTTAAATCCTTAAATTTCATGTTTTCATACAAAAACCCCATTTTTTGACATCCTTCATAGAAATTCACACTGTGATCACAATTTTACACCAAATTACTTCGTTCAAACTATGTTCCCTTCGTTTCTTAATGGACTAGCATAATCAAGACTAAATTTACAGATTGACATACAAATTGACCACCATATTTGGTACTTTTACAAGCCATATGTAAAATGTATATACTGTAATTACTTTTCTTACTTTTAAACGTAATTAGCATAACAATTCTTGTCTAAACACTAGTTCTAATCATCACAAATATATTCAATCACTAGTAATCAGTTGTTTAATAACAATTTAGAAAAATGGAATTCATAGAACTTGAAACTTCATGCCTTAAATCTCATATATATATATATATATATATATATAATATTAAGGTTATGAATAATACCTTCAATTGCTTGAGCAATCCTTGCTAACCACTAAAAATTTCTCAGAAACACAGAAATCTCTCAATCTCCCTCTATTCTCTCTCAACTTTTCTATGTATTTTCCTCCTTCTTCCTTCCTAGGCTTAGCAACCAACTATCAGTATGCGTAAAATAAAACTGATAGTCAAAGCCATAATACGCATACTAATTGTATCAGTTTCAAAATAAACATATAGGTTATAAATATATTTTATTTATTATTTGATTTATTTTATTTGTTTTATTTATTATAATAAAATTCAAAATGCAAAAGCCATAAGGCTTTATTTGGCAAAAACTCTTTTAAAAAAAGACCTAATATTTTAAGCCTTATTTGGTAACCAATTTAAAACTTCTTTAATTTATTTTAATAAATAATTCAGTTTATAATTTATAATCACATATTATTTATTTAAAATTCCATAACAAAATCTTAGTTACATAAACTAAGTCCAACACACTCAATAAATTTTCCACTTAATTCAATTATCACAAAAATATAATCTTATTTAATAAATTAACATACCACTTTAAATTATTAAATTAAACAACAATATAACATCTCATGTTATATTACATCTCTCTAAATTATAAATTAATTTAATTTAGAATATTATCTAATAAATTGAATTCATAAATATTTACTAATAATAACTACATCAATAAAAATATTTATTTCATTTAATAAATATTTTAAATTATAATTAATAAAATCTTGGATTATTACAATCATAATATAAACATGAGGATGATGACAATGATATAGGAATTCAATTAAATGAAAGCAAAGGATAAATATGAAAGACTTTAACAACTTAATTTATCCGAGGAATTCAATAATGACCAAATTATCAACATGATCTTTTGCTTTATTGGAGTAAAATTCAAGAATAATATTGTATCAAAAATAATTTGGACAGAAAAGAAATCAAATTTTGTCATGAATAGTTCCCCGGGTGAATAGTACCTGAGTGAATAGTACCCCGTGAATAGTACTTCGAGAATAGTAACCCCGTGAATAGTATTCCGACATGACAAAGTTAAAACTTATCAAGAATGCTCAGAATAATATTTTCATAAAAAGATACCAGATGAAGAATAAATATCTAGGATATTCTACTAATTTCATGGAGTATAGAAGCCAAAACTTTAACAAAATGAGTGTAGAATTCGAAATCTGAAACGATATAATATTACTTACATACTACAGAGTATGGAAGAAAATATTATTTCATACGAATACTGAACAAAAATAATATCCCTTACCTTAAAAAGAAGAGTATTCTGATTGGTAGAGCGGGGATATTCTTGAAGAAAACTTTCACAGTTCTCTACACTCAAAGATTTTTAAAACTCGAAAGAAATACGCTCAATATTATAGAAGAAGAATTCTCTGATTCTAGTGTGATTTTCAATTCTAATTAAGCATCTTATTTATAGGAGAATGAAAGGATAGTATTTAGAAACGGACTGCATAGTAATTTCAAATAAATTCACGGGAGTTCGATCGATTGTTTAAAAAAAATTGATTTTACTATACAAACACTATGCAGGTACTATGTAAATACTATGCATAATAAAATATAATATATTCTATTTATAATCTAATAAAATAAAACTTATAATATATATATATATAACAAAAGTCATCAGCCACCACCATCCGTGACATTTCATTTCCTTTCATTCAACATAAGTGGGCCCCACATGTGGCCCCCATATGTGGTCCCACCTTTATTATATAAAAAAATACTTAATAACTTTCTACCGATTATTTTAAAAAATAGGTAAATGGAGGGTCCATATTATAAGCAAAATTTTACAACAAATACTTCATAAAAATCTCCTCAATATTTTTTTTAACAACATTTATTCATCATTATTATTATTCGCAATATTTAACAACCAGATCATTCCCAGGAAAAAGGGGGCTTTCCGATAAGGATTTCTCCCTATTCGCGCGCAATTAGGTGACCAAACCCATTTCCTCGACAGAACTTTCTAGACATCGTCAATAATGAAAATAATAATATGAATAACTGTATTACCTCAATTATTGATTTAATAATATATAAATTATTGACAATAATTGAATCAATAATATGAGAGATATTATGCAACAATTACTATAGTAATAATTGAGTATAACTGAGTGACTTCTCACGTAAGCATCAATAATCAAAACTGTGTGCTACTATGCAATCACGTGTATTACTGTACTTTTACCACCGTGTATTTAAACAGTTTAACGGAAAAACTTTTGTCGTTATTTTTAGAAAAAGATATTCTATCATTTTCTCATTCCGATAATAATTATGTTATGGGGTCCACCAATGATTGTGCAGTCATACAAATATTTCCTGTTAAAATTAATATTTTTTGACCAATCGAATATTTTATGACAACTTGCATACTTTGCAAAATTTATAAATATTACCCACAACTATAACATTATATCAAAACCACTCCATAATATTCAAAAATATATTTTGAGAAAAATTAATCTTTATTTATAAAGGTTTGGGTCTTACAACTAACCTTGAGAAATTGAACCTAAAGTATTATCCGATGGACAGAATAAACACACACTGACTCTCTAAATGTGTCTGATAGCCAACAGATCAAGCTTTCACATAACTAAAATCCCTATAAATACAATCAAGCAAATCATAATCAGTAATAATTTTTTGAATATTAGTTGGTTTTGAAGCCAATATGATATAATCAAACTAGAAATTGATTTTCTTTAAAATCCTTGGAAATAAATAAATAAATCCAAATTTAATTTATGAGGACACTGCAATTCATTTTAACAATGTACAAACTAGGCAGTTGAAGATTTGAAGTGATATGCATTGGTTTGTATTAAGACCACAACTTTCTACAAAATAATAAAGACACTTCTGCTTTAGTTATTACCAAATGCATATTAACCAATATCAATCTCCAATAGTTATAATGTTTGATTGTTTAGTTTAAAGAACATGTTCGAATTGTTCATACCTCCAAAACTAATTTAGTTCATAGCCATCACTAAATGTTCTAAGTTCTAACCGCTCTTTAAATGTTAAGTTCTAGTTTATACTGAATGAAATGATGCAGCAAAATAATCTAAAATACACACAAAAAGAATGCCATGTATCCGCCTATATGCATGTGCACAAAGTCCAATTCTAGGGTGCAAAACATACCGTTCTCATGACAATCAACACGACACCTTGAACAATGAAACACTTCAAAAGAATGACTGGGATATGGTAGTTGTTTGGTACCCAAGGCGAAGATCATTGCACCAATACCTCACTCCAAAGTAAATTGAATTTGATTCTCATGACCATCTTTGGGAGCGAAATGACATGGTCTGTATGCTTAAGTGAAGAAGATGGGCTGAGAAGTTGGCAACTCCACACCCAACATCCAGAACTTGAAATACTCCAGCAGAACGAAGAACACCTATCTCATTAGTAGTCATATTTCCTAACCTGAATTGATCAAAAGAATGATAATAATTTTCGCCGTCGAGATTTTTATTTGTCCATTTTCTATTCTTGTCTTTTGGTGTTCTCATGTTAGGTGAGATTTGTTTGAAAAAACAAGTTGTGAAAAGTTCCGACATGTATATGTCGACGATTGGACTGTAAGATTTTCCAGTTGATATTTTTAAATGGTTGCACCAACTCAACCGAGAAAAGGTTTGCATATTAACCAAGTGATGTGGCACTACTAAACTAGTTTGTGAAACCGAGATTCGTTAGGGTCCGGGGTCTTAATTATGCGGAGGGAAGGTGTTAGGCACCCCCTGACATCCGTGTTACCACGGTGACCGCCACTTTTCAATTAAACTGTTTGTGAAAATGTGTGTGTGGGTCAATGTGCAATTATCTGGAAGTAGTGCTATGCCTCGTTTGCACCTATATACAAAGGGTTTAAATTTTATATAAAAGTTCAATTGTAACAAGATATAGCAGTGATGTTTTGTAAAAAGAGGTTTTTAAAATCCTTATGCTAAATAGTAATTGAGGTCTTTGATACTTTCATTTTATTTTGTGTTCGGCTAGGTTGCTTTTATTTTCGAGATGCGAAGCATCTTCGAGAAAATAATATATAAAGTAGTGTCGAACTCTTTGTGGGAATGAGAGCCATCTAAGAAAATTCAAACACCGTGAATAATTTACAAGCTGATTACAGCTGAAAATTTCCATCACGGGAACCGAATCTAGATTCAGGAAAGTGAATTTGTGATCACATGATTCCTAGGCTCATATGATGTTGCCGTTTATATGAAAGTTGTAAGCAGTTATATATATAACGATCAACCACCACGGAGTAAACTTAATGGGGGATTGAAAAAGTAAATAAATAAAAGCTGCAAATATATATATATATATATATATATGGACGATCGACCACCACGAAGTAAACTTCATGGGGGATTGGAAATGTAAATATATAAAAACAGTAAATATATATATAGAGACGATCAAACCCCACGAAGTAAACTCCAGGCGGGACTAAATGTAAATAAAGCAGTAAAAGGGCACGAAGTAAACTCTAGGCTGATGTAAATGTAAATATATATATATATATATATATATATATATATATATATGTGTAAGCCAGATATTTAATAAACGCATTCTAGGATATAAAATCTAGGCTCAATCAAAAAGAGTTTAATGATAACAATATATATATATATATAAGTATTATATATATATTAAAGAAATAAATATAGGATATAAAATCCAGGCTCACCGTAATGCGAGTTCGATAATAGTTTATATATAATTAAATACATATAAAGGCAATAAACGCGCTCAGGATGTGAATCCGAGGCTCAATCGAGGCATAACTCGATGATAGTATATATATATATATATATATATATATATATATATATATATATATATATATATATATATATAAAAAAGAAATAAAAGCCATGATTCAAGTCCAGCATACACACGCAACACGACTCTCAAGGTGAATAATTGTGTGTGCAAAAAGTGGAGAAAGGCTTTAAGAAATTTAAGAAGTCTTACAGTGGGCTGCCAAGAAGACTTCAAATAGTTTTAAATGAATGAACACTCGGTTTCTAATGGTAAAATATGACAAAGCACAAGCTCACAAGTGTTGAAAATGAGAAAGCACTCAATTTATAGTGTGTACAGAGCAAAATAGACAGGGCTTCCTCGCCTTTTTTCTATGCAAAATGGCCACCCCAAGCCCTCTATTTATAGAAGGGGGAGCTGCAAGTGTACCTGCGGCTGCCCGGGGTGCCCCGGGCTCCGTGGACACCGCCGTCTCAAAGTACGTGCACGCATGCATTGCGTTGTCCACTCGAACCTTCATAACTTTCAATCCGGGCATCCGATTGAGGTGTATAAGACCTTTTTCGGAGTGTTGTTGTTGAGAGCTACACAAATGACATGGGATTAGAGGTTGTATGAAGTCGGGAAGATAGGACCATGCCCAGGTATTCAATTTTTCAAATTCTATCCGGTGTGCTATCTTGTATAGTAGTCACTCGGGATTGGAGCTATGGTTTTTGTAGGATACTTCTGTGTAGAATGTATGTTGAAATATTGTTGAGACGGCACAAATGTGTGATCGAGGTGGCAAAATGACTATTTGGCTGCTGCAAGTGCTGAATGTCCTCAAGGTTGTCTCTGAGGTGTGTCTGACCTCCTGGGGGTTATCTCCGGGTTTGGAACTGTGTGCCTCAGGGTTCTCTTTGAGGTTAAAGCTGATTGTTGGGTGGAAATAAACATTTCTGGGGTTATCTCCAGAACTACAACTGCATTCCTTGGGGTTATCTCCGAGGTTGAAACTGAAACTCCTGGTGTTGTCTCTAGGACTAAACTGATTTGACCTCCAGGTTATCTCAGGAAGACAATTCTGCCCTCCTGCAAGGTTAGTAACAGGAATGCAAAAATTTTGAATGTCTACAGATGCCCCTCTTTATCATATTCATGTAATGTAATGGCATGGATAACATAAAGAATACTAGACACTTGAAATGTTACAAGATAATCATGATGCAATGTACATCAGCATGATGCAAATGTATAATGCATGTAGTTTGTTGGACCATTTTCGAACAGGATGTGATGACTGATTGCTCGGACGACTTTTGATAGAGACTAGAGTTATCACTGATGACCCTGATGAACTGTTCGGATGTGTGCTTGACGTTGGGATTATCACCAAAGTCCTTAATTTTTGGTACAAACTTTCCTTTAAAAATGTATCTCTCATGTACAAGAGACTCTAGGGGATAATATTTTGTCTGATGAGGATGTGTATAACATATTCCATCATCGGTCATCCCCGATGAGGATGTTTTTCCTGGTTTACATCACCAGGTCTTTCCAGTGCCCTATTTGGATCACTGCCAATAGTCTATGCTGTCAGGGTTGCCTGACCATCACTGAAATGTGCATCAATGGATACCATCATTGAACCATCTTCGATGCTTCATTGGGTTTTATTGCTAACGGCTAAAATAACGTCCAGGTTGCTTGACCTTCACTGAAATATACTTCAAAGGGTGGACTTGTATGAAATTTTCGTTGGGTATAAGTGTTCTAGAGTTATGACTCTGAAATGACGGCATCAAACCTTTTTACGGTATTACCGAGTGTAGTTTCCAACAAATCAGTGGAATAGTGAGCCCTATGTCTGCGCGAATACTAATGAATGACATGTAGACCCGTAGTTTGGTCTATAAAAACTAGGATTTTAGGCTTCTCCGCTCGATCGCGTAGCATCTTTTTCCTGATTTGACTTTTTCAGCTTATAAGACCTCCTATGCAACTTAAACTGGACTGATCTGGAGGGGTGGGACCCACCAAGGGGAGCCGTAAGTACACCTACGATAGTCGCAGGTACACCTGCGGCCAACCGTGGGTGGTCTTAAATGGCCTGTTGCTTTCATAAGTCATTTTCAAGCTGCGCCACACAAAGAATCTGAGAGCTCTTCTTCAGATCTGCTGAGTTCGGACGTCTTTCTATGAAATCTGTCACCATACAAGTGTTCTACACTGCCCTGGTAACGTATGCATGTCTTTTTTCCAGTTTTTATCCGTTGGAAAATAAATTATCACATGAAATGCGTCTAAACACATAGTAGTGAATTTGCATGCTTATATTACTTGATAAAAAATATTCAACGTAGTAAATGTTAGTATTTAACCATGCTGAACATAATGATGTGAAAATTTTAACTTTTGAAATAGTTAAATTGGTACCTTTTTCTGCTATTTCTTATCATATTTGAGGACAAATGAGCAAAGGTGGTAAGACAAAGTAATCTTGGTAACTAAGCTACCTTTACGAATTATGACTTTGATGTTTTAATACATATAGGATGTTTATGACTGTGGGTAGGTATGATACTGAATGGCCATTTAGTCATGCCTATGTGTATGTGGATAGTCCTGTGTACAAAGGAGACTGGCAAAATTTTCCAAAAGTCTAGGTATTAGGTAGACATGCATTTTTAACTCTACTGTAGGCGTATGTTAAAGTAATGTATGCATACATATAGTCATAAAATGCATTTAAAAAGCTCCAGGTTAGAATTTACCACAACCTTTCTGAGGTGATTTGGAGACTTGTGTACAGATATATATATATATATATATATATATATATATATGGATCCGGATCAGCTGAGTAGTTCCCGCAGGACCACTTCAGGTGTGCAGAGGAGGGATTTTGACATTCCTCGACCCCGTTCAGTTAGATAGCCTCGTCGTTTGGCAGAGGCGGTGATCCATCCTATCCGGGTTGATGTACCGAATGTTGAGGATGAGGAGGAGGATGTACCAGTTATGGCTCTAGCTCCTACTGCTCATGCTCCCTGCAGTGATATTTCAGGCATTATTGTGATGATACCAGAGCTTCTGGGTGATTTGAGTCGCCACCCCTTAGTTTACTTGTATGCAAATGAGGTAAAAGCTGGGTTTAGTCTTCTTTCTTTCCTATTGATGAGGGGAAAAGGTTCTGATGATGATATGCTTTTGTGATGTAGGTTCCCAGCTTTACGCAGCCTCGAGGGAACTGGTTCAATATACACTCTCTATATCAGGCTATGCATCCAGATTATCGAGAGAATCTACATGGTTGGGGCTTTAAGGCATTCTTTTCTATGCTCCCCCATCGTTGTCCCTAGGGTTATCTCAGGGCATTGTCTGAGTGCTGGTTTCACCTGACTCAATCTCTCTATTTGCTAGACTGTGAAGTGATGATGACGCCGATGGATTGGCAGTTTATCACCGGTATGGAGTTTGGAGGGACGCCAATGCCTTGTGAGGCGAATATTACCCCGACTGCCGTTAGATCCTTGCTAGGAGTCCCGGCTGAGGCGCTCAAGGGAAAGACAATTCGTACAGGTCCTTTGAGTGTAGATGCTATGAGTGGGCTTTCGAGTGAGCCCATACCCGCTGATGTGAGAGTCAGGGATCCCATTCTTTTGCAATTGTTCTCAGTTATTCTCAGGGGTTGCTTCATAGCGGATAACTCTTCCACGGTGTCATTCGCTTTGGTCAGCACCACACGAGAGGTGGACTGTATTGGAGAGTATGACTGGGGCTCCTATACCTTTGCTTATTTCCTTAGGGGCATGCACATACGCTCGCAAGGCTTGATAGAGGCTTGGTTATGATTCTACCCATTTTTGCTGGTGAGTATTTCTCTTTTGATTTCCCATGTATAGGTTAAGAGTGTTGACTAACAGTAGATGTTTACCTTTGTGTTAGCAGTTCTGGGCCTATGAGAGGGTCCCATGTTTGCGTCCTGTGAGTGTGTTAAGTTTGGAGACCTACCCACGAGGACGGTGATGGCATCACTCCATACTAGCGAAGGTTCCTATAGCTGAGGGTTTCACCCATTGTTGTCTACAGTTGGAGTTGTTGACAGCTGATGATATCACTTAGATTCCCTACTCTGGGGAACACTTGACCGTTGGATTTGAGGATGGGTACCCAACTGGTGTCGAGTATGTGATGTCCACTTATAGGATTCCTCTCTTCACAGATGGAGGATGAGAGCTCTACTTGGGAGAGCGTGCTATTAAGAGCACTACAGGAAAGATTCATGTGCCGATCTTGCCTCCTGCTAGGCGTTATTGCCCTATGTCATAGTCGCCTATCAGTGATATCCCATTGATGGGCATTGACGGCTATACTCTGTCAGAGGGTCCGTTTACTCAGGGGGCATTATACCGCTAGTGATTCCCTCGTACCATCGGAGCCTAAATGAGTGCCACTCAGTTTATGGGGGATATGGTTCTTGGATCTGTGATGATAATGGATTGGATGGCCTTTGTCCGAGATCTGACTCATTTGACACAGATTGACAGCTTGACCCAACAATTAGATCGAGAGCAATTTTTTATTCGGCACTTGGGCAGAGAACCTTCAGAGGCAGGTACTTTTGAACCTTCCAGCTCAGGCGCTTGTCCCTTAGATGACCCATATTGCTTTGCCAGTGCAGATCCTCCATTGTATAGGCCTGACATCCCTCTTGATAGAGATCCAGTAACTCAGGAGGAGTTATATCAGGTGGACATGATTGATGATGTGGACATCGACACCATTGTCTTCTTCTGATGTGTATTCTCGCTATAGTTTTTGATAGGCCTTTGTTAGATACTGGGTGGTTGTGCCCCATTCTTGCTATATCTTTTAATAGGCCTATGTTAGTTGTTGGGTAGATGTGCCCCATTTCCTTGTATTTTTAGCTGTACGCAGAGATGATGTATTAGATGATGATGTACTTAGGAATGTATATACTGTTATTCCCTATATCATATTGCCATCTATTATTTATCATGCATGTATCATGTTATGCATATGTATGTATATCCAGAGATATTCAACATTGACCCCTGGATAGTCTTATGATACGGCCTACACAGATGTCTTACTCGACAGTTAGCCGCATTGATCACACCCCACTAGTATTGGTAACCTCCCGTCTGAGGTCATGGTATGATAGCTTGTCACCTCCAGATCGGGTGACCATAGATTAGTTATTAAAGCATTCCATGACCCTCCTGATGTTCTTGGTTCTTGAGGGTTTTGCAGAGGGTATGCTTTAGCAATGGGTACCGGAGAGGCAGGTTTTCCAGTTTGGGACCCAGGAGTTGACTCCCACCTTAGAGGAGTACGAGCGATTGATGGCTTTGCCATTGGACATGCCTTACACTCTAATGGTTGTTAGTGATATGAGCCGATAGTTCATGATCCTCACCGGATTGAGGCGTAGAGTAGTGCAAGATGAGATTACATCCTATCATGTGGTGTCCCAGCATTTTTTGATAGACAAATTTGGCTCATCGGATAGTTATGCACAACACTCTGGGATTTCACCACACCAGAGGATCAGTGGCGTGTAGCCAGAGTAGATGTACTTGTGATGTGTGTATTATCATATGTGTACATGCCACGGTATATGGATGACCTGGACATTGACGTTGTCATGGCAGTGAGAGCTCTCAGGGAGGGTTATACCATTGTACCGATGATTGTATCAGAGATATTGAGATCAACCACGTATTGTTGCACCCACCCTGTAGGGGTATTTATAGGTAGCTCAGTCATGTTGTATGTGTGGTTCATGTCACACTTGAGACCGATTGGCACCTTCTGATGATATGGGTATTGCTTTTCCCATGAGATAGCTATGTCTTACTCCTTTCAGCCAGCGGAGTGTACAGACGATATATCTTGGTCGGTGTTCTTGACAGGAATCGGAGATCAGTTTGATATCTTGCCATATACATGGCTCAGTTCTCCCTACAGCTTCATTACTCATACACATGGCATGGATAATCTCCCTCTGGCTAATTTGAGGGGCATGACCACGTATCACCCACTGGCTGTGATGTCACAGTTTGACCAGTTTCAGGATGTGCATCCTTATGAGGGGGCATTAGGTCAGCGCTTGGCTTCTCGCCACTTATTTGTAGAGGATAGATCCAGGGTGTACGCCTGTTGGGATCAGCGTGGGAGAAAAGAGTTTTCTGTTAGCCATTCGGGCTGTTCGACAGAGTATTCTGCATGGATGGAGATAGAGACGGCATCGGCTGCGGTTGTATCCACAGATCCGAGGATTAGTTCTGATGGTGGGGAGCCATGGAGGACATTGATACTCCCATCGAGGATGAGTTATTTACTGGGTTGCCAGTAGCTTTTGTAGATTCTCCCACTATGACTGCTACTGTGACCCCGTATTCGACAGAGTATTTAGATCAGAGTCTGCATCTGATGCTATTTGAGAGAGATCGGGCCAGGGCCTTGATTTTTACAGCTCTTACTAGGAGAGATGCCGCTCTATTAGAGAGAGATGATGCTTTAGCCTATAGAGACATCACCATTACTGAGCGGGATGAGACTTGATCATCTAGAGATGCATTGATTGTTGAGAGAGATGGAGCTATATCTGCCCGGGATGTTGCCGTTACAGATAGTACTACAGTGAGATCCCTTACCACTGGTATTATTGCAAAGATGAGCACATATATTGATTAGCACAGTGTCACCATGCAGTTGGATGTGGATTTGTTGGCTCGTGTAGATACCCTTAGGCAGGATCTCACAGCATTACCTCCTTCTTCTGAGAGGGATGTGATGTTAGACTTGATAGCCCGTGTGAGATCCTGAATTTTATGAAATGAAAGTATTCAATTTTCTTATAATTATTCTATTTAATAAATGGTTAAATTGATAAAAGGTTAAAGTTAAAGGTGATATGTGAAAAAATTTCAAAGTAAGAAAGTTGTCATAAAATAATCGGTGATAAAAGTATAGTAATACGTGTGGTTGCATAGTAGCACACGGTATTGATTATTGATGCTTACGTGAGAAGTCACTAAGTTATACTCAATTATTGCTACAGTAATTACTGCATCATATCTCTCATATTATTGATTCAATTATTATCACAATATCATCTATATAATATGTTATGTTATTAAATCAATAATTGAGACGACAAAGTTATTCATATTATTATTTACAATATTGACAATGTACAGAAGTTACATCGAGGAGAGGTTAGATAATCTAATTGTGCTTGATAGGAGAAATCCTTATTGGAAAGCCCCCTCTTTCTTGGGAACGACCTGGTTGTTAAATATTATGAGTTATAATATTAATGATAAATAAGTTCGTGTTGATTAAAGATGAAATTGATAGTTCCATTGTGTGGGAATTATTAGTGTAAGTGAAAATCGACGTTTATTTCGATAATAATTGATGTCTGGAGGTTATATTGACCAATCGGGTAATTAATCGGATAAATGAGCAATTAATTGCTATTAATTCACATGATTATAACTATTTGTTCTAATGTGTGTACTATTGATTCACATTCATTTACTATTAGGGGAGTTGGTGTAAGATTGATAATACTTGCATGACTACATTAAAAATGGAGGTATAGATGAAGGTATTATACTATAATTAAATTTTTCACATGTTTAGAACTATTGAGTCACATAATTTACTATTGATTCACATGATTTACTATTAGGGGAGGTGGTGCAAGTTTGATAATACTTGCAGGACTAAATTAAAAATGAAGAAAAAGAAGAAGGTATTATCTTTGTAATATTTGAGCCCCAAAGCGTGCAATTATTGAAACTATATTTTCCTATAAATAGAAGCTCATTCTTCCTTCATTTCTCACCAATTCACTAAAGCTATAGAGCAATTATTATAGAGAGAAATTATAGAGAGCAAGAAGAAGAGAAGTGTACGCTACCTCCACTATTCAGGTATCCGATTTTTCTAAGGTAAGGGGTATTATTTCGTTCGTATTCATGAAGAGCAATTATTATTCTATTCCTTATTATTACATTGGAATAACTTTGATAATCGTAAACTCTAGTATACATGGTAAAATTCTTCTGTTATTCCATTCTTTATTGTTATGTTGGAATAACTTGTGTATGTAATCACAATCTGGTATACATGGTGAAATTCTTCTATTATTCTATTCTTTATTATTCTATCGAGAATATCCTGTTTCAGGCGTTCTACGCATGACACAGTTCCATTCTTTATTATTACATCGAATATATCACATGCGTGCGTTCGCATGACACGTTCAATTCTTTATTATTTTGTCGGAATATCATATGCGTGCTTTTCGCATTTGACTGGTTCCATTATTTATTATTACATTGGGAATAACCTTTATGCATGCGATCTATTGCATGCATGGTGAATTCTTACGTTATTTCATTCTTTATTATTACATTGGAATAACTTTATCTATATGGATTACCACATGCATGGTGAATGATCATTTGTATTCGTTCCTTATTAAATTGTGGAAATGATGCATTTCGTGGATTCTGCATGGTGGGTGAAAATCCATTTCTTGATTTGAAATTTTTCGACACTCAAAAAGTGGAAAAATTTGAAAAGATAATTTGATGAGTTTTCTATATTGTGTCCAAAGATGGCAATTTTTGGATGTATATATTAAGAGTTATGGATTTTATGGGAATGGACTATTTTAAAAGTAAACCCTTAAAACTCCTTGTGGTTAACTCCAAAATTGGTGAAATTTTTATTAGGAGTACATGTATATAACAGGAGTATACTCTGTAAATTTCGAAATTTTTGGACAAAGGTACAATTTATGATAAATGTCTAAATATTCGGCACTTTTGGCTATATGAAAAATAGTAAATGAATTTTAAAAATTAAGAAAAAATATATATTCAATATCGACTATTATATTACGCTAAATCCCAGAAAAGAAATATTTTTGGGACTGATTTGGTATTTTTCATGAAAATGAACTAGTTATGAGTAAATGAATTAAATATGTTACGTGAAGTAACAAAATTGGGAAAATAGGATTTTATGGCTTGGGAATCCTATAAAAGGTATATGCAGATTTTTGATAAGAGATTTGATCATTGGTGATGAAATCTTATGAGTATGGCATTTTTGAATGATTAAATGCATTATTTGGTAAAGTGTAAACAATTAAAATAAATTGTTTATAAGTTTAAGAAGTGATTAAAATATTGTTAAAATATTAATAATATTAGATTATAAGTTTATTAAGTGGTTGATAATATTTGGATAAATTTAAAGTCTTTAATATTTATCCTTGTTTTTTCATTTAGTTAATGCTTATATCATTGTCATAAATCCTCATGCTCGTATGGTGATGAAAGTTATCTTTGACTTACGTGCAAAGATGGTATTGATTATTTAATTGTATATCTTTAGCTTACGTTAAAGATGGGTTTGTTGATTATTGAATTGTATATCTTTGGCTTACGTGCAAAGATGAACTATTGATTATTGGTTTTATAGTTGTATATCTTTTGGCTTACGTGTAGAGATGGACTTGGTATGATTATGACGGGGATTATTCGTATAATCATGACACGTAATGTTATAAACGATGTGGTAAAAAAAAGTCCTCGGTGGCTTTTGTAGTGCATTGATGGGCCGAGTTTTTGTATGATTATGACCGAGGATTATTTGGTATAGTTATGACCATTGATGATTTAATGAATATCCTTGGCGAAGTAGTGCGAGGATGATTCGATGATATGGTTTATTTATTTAATTTGAGTCTCGTGACAAAAATTGATGAAAACATTTTAAATTATAGAAGATAGTACATATCATGCTCTACTTGACTCTTGAATGGATTGCTTATTATTCACCGCAGATTAAACTTGATGTCTATTATATTTTATCGATTATAACATTGTTGAAGGCTAATGATAATTTATCCTGCATTATCTTAGTCATAATATTTCTTATTGGGCTAGTTGAGCTCACCCTTTCTTTCACTGTTCTCTTCAGGAAATGAGAATATAGCTGGGACGAGTCGGGGAACGGAGTGATGGTCCAGATGATAGCATTACTAGTCCTCACTATTCTGTTAAATAGGGTGATAATAAATGTAACGTGGACTCCATTGAGTGTGGATATTGTCTAGATGACAATATTCTTATTAAAACTCTAAGTTTATGTTTTGTCGTATTTTACACGACAGTTGTACTATTAAGTTGTATTTGAATTTTGTACCATGTATTTGGCGACTCAAGATGAGTGATGTATACCTATTTTGGGGGCATTACAGCCCGCATATACACTAATTTGTAGATAGGCTTGTATTTTCCTGCACAAACTAGCTTAGCCATTTTGTCATGTACAGTTCATATTGTATATATCAAACAACATTATATATGGCAGGGAAATATATTTTGATTCACTTCCCATTTAGTTGTGCCTTGCTACTTGCTTGATATTTCCCTATTTCTTCAGGGCTTGTGATCTTGATGTATTATGAACTCCTCCTTGGTGGATGGACATTGAGATGTCTTAGGATTTTTCAGAATGGATCATTGATCTGTGTATCTCCCTACCTCTTTGGTGTCTTGAGACTGGTTTCTGCATATAGATGTGGAGAGGAGTGTGGCATTCCTTTGTATGGGGGAGCCCAGGTAGTTCCATCTCTTATGGATTGGTGTTTCTCTTTGAGGATTCAACCGCAGCTTAGATGGTCGCCGATTCTCCCATTTGTGGGGAGGTCAGGTAGTTCCATCCCTTTGGTCTGAAGCCGATAAAGTGTTGTGGATTGAATGATGATCCCGGTACCACTGACAAGTTTTTGTGTTTTGGTAGAGGTAAGACCTAACCATAAATGGCTACCTACGTACTCTTATTAAAGAGGAAATCAGGTCTGCGTAGTTTGAACCTGGTGTAAGAGGTTCAACGTTGTATGTGGTAAGGTGGGTGTAGAGATATGTTTGTTTTTGTGGTGAAGTGCGACCGAAATATAAAAATGGCTGCCTACGTATTCCCGTGTATTGGGGAGATCAGGTCGACATAGTTCACCCCATGTTCAGGACGAATTGAAGACGAAAAGTTTAATCCCATGTACAGGACAAACTGCAGGGGAAAAAGTTTTATCCCTGATGGGACAAAACTATAGGTGTGAAAAGTTTTATCCATGGTGGGACAAAATTGCAGGTGTGAAAGGTTTAGTCCTTGGTGGGATAACCTGAAGATGTGAAGGGTTTTGAAACTAAAGTTGTGTGAAGGATCTGCTGATCCAAAACTAGGCTGCTGGTTGGAAAGGTGTGTTTGTCCCTGATGGGGCAGAAAGGTGTGAAGAAAGGTTTGATGTGGCAAGGGTTAGAAAACCTGAAGTGACTGGGGATCTGGTGATCCAAAACCAAGATGTTTGCTTGACGGTAACTTTAGATGTAAGGATCCAAAATTTCAAATTGTAATTTAAATATTTATTAAGTTATATAAATATTATTTGAGGTGTTTATTGTTAAATAAATATTTTATTGATGTGACGGTTGATGAATTTAAATTTATTAAAGAATTTTTCTAAATTAAATTAATTTATAATTTAGAGAGCTGTAAAATAACATGAGATGTTACACTGTTGTTTCGATTTAATAATTTAAATGATATAATAAATTATTAAATAGAGTTATAATAAAAATTATAATTTTGTGATAATTGCTAAAATGCTATATTTAATAAAAATATAGTATGTGTTTAATTTAATGGGTCAATGTTGGATATGGAAATTCAAATAAATAATAGGTGATTATAATTTATAAACTAAAGGGTTTATTAAAATAAATTAAAAACGATTTAAAGTAGTTTTTGCCAAACAAGGCTTAAGTATTTTAATTCTTTAAAATTTAAATGGTTTGCCAAACAAGCCTTATGGCTTTTGATATTTTTAATTTTTGAAATTTAAATTTAATAGTAAGAATAAAATAAATTAAAATAATAAATATAATATATTTATATTATATACGTTTCTTTTAGTAACTGGTATTAGTTATTAGGTGTATTAAGGGTTCAGTTTTTGATTTTTACACTTAGGTTAGCCTATGGTTTAGCCTAAGAGGAGAAAACTAAGAAATTCAGAGAACTTGAGAGAGAATTGGAGAGGAGCCTTAAGAATTTTCTCGAGAAATTCAGTGTTTAGCAAGGTTGTGCAAGCTAATTGAAGGTAATTTTCCATAATCTCTATATTATGTATATATATGTATATGTATGGATGAGTTTATGGCGTGAGGTTTCAAACTCTGTGAATTCTAGCTTTCTGTAAATTGTGTTACGTAATCTGTTGATGGTGATTAGATAGAGTGATGATTAGAAAGTATGTTTAAACAATAATTGCATGCTAATTTCGGTTTACAGTAGGAGAAAATTTTGACAGTGTATGTTTATATGTATTTTTTCATATGTTCATGAAAAGTATCAATTTTGGTGGCCAATTAGTATGTGAAATTATAAATTGAAGCTTGTATATATTAGTTCAATGAGATACGAGCATAACGTAATTGGAATGGAGTGATTTTGCTAAATAATGAATTCACGGTGATGATTTTTGGGATGAATATCAAAAATTGGAGTTTTATATGAAAACATGAAAATTAAGAAATTAAAATAGTTTTACTTCTACATTAGAATTGGGCTAAGTGGTTGAATAGGTTAGCAATCATGTACATGATAGTGGTATATTTATTTTACGTGTTAATATCAACGTTTGATGGGTGAAATTAAGTATTAGTTGGCTTAAGAAAAGTGTAAGTGGCTCATTACGCAAAATTGAGTTACGTAAGTCACCTTGAGCTCATGATCCTTAAGTAGCGTGGCGCGGTATTTGTCATGTGAGCGCTTGTCATCCCCATACAAAACTTCATGTGTGCATGTGAAAGTACCCATTTTCGAATTAACTTGAAGTTTGTTGTTTTGCAGACTTTGTTCGTCCTTTGTAGCTTAGCTCAAGGTTATGGTAATGTGTTCAACATGTAACAACAAGGTTAAATAGGGTCATGTTATGTGGATTATGAATTCAAAATTTTAAAAGTGATTAGTAAATCAAGAACGCGTTATGTGATAACTTAGTATATACACTGAACGTTAGATAAGTGTTGCAAAATATAACACTTGGAATTTCTGAAATGTAAATGGTAAGGATAGACTTGTGTTAAATGATACGTTTAGATAGAAGTGTACATTTTATGATATGTTAGCAAATCTAATAGATAATGTGGTTCTAAACCATTGTGTAGGTGAACGTGAGTTTAATATTGTAGCTTACGCTCGAGGAAAATTTCTAAACTCTATCTTTTACATTGAGAAAGTTTCTTAATTCTTTAATTTTGTTAAGCTAGTTCCATTATTACATTATATAGCTTTATTCTTTGATTGAGCAAGCTTTCTATTTCAACTGTTGGTTGAATAAGTCAATTGTCCCTAAAGTTCATTCGAGCAAACTTTAACTCTAATGTTATTTGAATTCTCATTTTGTTGATTCATTTCTAACTTGTTTTACGATTAAGCAAGTTCTTGAGTTATATTCTTGTATAATGAACCTTTATTTGAACTCTCGTCTCTATTATTGAACTGTTTTTAATCCTTGCATGAATTAATACCATGTTGGGAAAGTTTTTAGTTTCCAGCTTGCTATCAGTCAATGTATGTTCAGTAATTTCATTTCCAATGTTATAAGACTCTAAGCTTAGCTTATTTTCTATTCAAGCAAAGGTTTATCACTTTATTCATTTTGTTGAGTACTTATGCTCTATAGTTATTTCAAACATGAGTTTAATATGTATAATCAGTTCATTTATGATTCCCAATTGTTCTATGTTATGTTGTAATTATCAAACACTATTGATTCAACTAGTCCTCTAGTTGATGTTAGAGTTGAACTTCAAATTACCCTTAAAAAGCTTATCAAACCAAACTTTCTTTGAGTGCGGACTTGTACTCTAAATCTTTGAGATGAACAACCCCCTACTATTATTAGGGGATAAGATTCGTCTAAGCGTTAAAAGGTTTTGTGCACAATACATTGTCACGAAAGGTTGATCCCCCTAAGTGTGAGAGTCCTTATAGTCTTATATTTGTTAAAGTTGGAGTTGAAGATTACTGCATATTTGTGGACATAGTTCATGGTCTTATGACCCTCAGTTACGTATATCCCATATTTTGGATTTTAGTTCCTGATTATCATTAATAGAGTACTATTCAGTTTTGATGAGCCTATTCGTTGGCAATTATTATTGTTATTTTCATGTTGATTCTTTATTATATCCGGTGAGCAACTATTTTGCGCACTCTAGCATATTTATATACTCATTGCAACCAAAGTGGAGAAGGTAGATGAACCTTCAAATAGCAAAGGAAAGGGAAAATTGTACAAGTGATGCTGATTTGTACTTTTATTTTTATGATGACCTTAGACTTTTAATAATGATATGTTGTAATAAATTTTATTTCCGCACTTGAATGATGATTAAAGGTTAGATAACCTGGGATTATTTTTGAATTTATTAATGTAACCCTATTTAAGGGAAGGATTTATGATTTTAATATATTTATTTGGGTAGATAGTATGAATGTATGGATTGTGAGCACCAAATCTTGTGGGAATGAAGTACCTAGATTTGGGGGTGTCACAGGTTGGTATCAAAGCTTTAGGTTATGAACCTTAGGTGGGGAAAAGCCTTAGGAAGTAACCTTTGAGAAGATAGTGATGATAAACTCTCATCGAGTTTTAGGAAAGAAAAAGTAATAAAACACTTATATGCATATGTGATTACAACTTATGTGCTCGTGAGTGTCGAGTAGTAATGATTAGTAATTAAAATTTAAACTTTGGTTGGCAGGATGGCTAATGTAGGAGGATCCAGTCAGGCTATAGAGGAGGAGCCTCGAGATATTCAGGCTAATGTAGGTGATTTGGGAACAACTACTCCCATGGGAAACAGTTCCGTCAGTCACAGTAGTTGAGCAGGAGAGAGTACCTGATGAGGAAGATGAGATAGAGACGGACGAGGAGGACCCCGTGGAGCTGCCATAGTCGGATGACGAGGAAGATGAGGAAGAGCTTCCACGTAGTTCGATAGCTGCCCGTATGTACGACGAGTTGTATGACCGCAATGTGGAACTTTAAGACACCATCGAGGAGTTACAGGAGATAGTAGCTGAACAACAGACCTCGATGGCACAAAAAGACGATGAGATCTAGGATCAAGAAGAATGACTAAACAACGTTGAAGAGAAGTTGGTCCACACTGAAGGAGAGAACGAGCAAATGATGGCAGAGATTGCAGAGTTGGAGGAAAAGTTGAAAGAAGAATCTACAAAAAAGGGAAAGAGCAGAAGATGCGTACAGTGAAGCTTATCAACGAGCCGGAATAGTAGAGAAGGACGCACAATCAAAAAGGGGGAAGATGGAAGAAATGAACAACGTATTCAACACCGTGATCAATCGAGCTCAAGATCGAGTCATGGGTTATCCAATTTAGTTCGAGACGCTACCATCATACATATTGGATCACTGAACAATGTTCCGAATCATGGAGGAAGAGCATAGTAAGGCTACACAATATCTTAGTAGGACATTGTAGAAAAGGTAATTGATAGGTGGTTTGAAAATAAACAAAATGTAAATCCCAGTTATGATATGACTAATGGGATAGGTGTTGATGATGTTGTCCTGCAACTATTATAGTTCAGGAAAGTAATATAAATAGCAACGATGTTATTGTTTTGATGTTTTTTTTAAAGATGATGAATGAATAAAAGTTATTATTTTATTCAAAGTGTTAAGTGTTATGTGATAAACTTTTATGATGTGAAACTTAAGTATATAATACTTAAAAGGTTGAATAGAAGCTAATGGATGTATTTTAACAGAAAATGCCTCCAAGACATCAACCACCACGACAGAGAACCGTTGAGGAAAACAACAACAACCATGTGGAAGGAAACCCTGTTCAGCAGCTAGTGACGTTACTGACGGGTGCTTTGCAGAATCAACCTTAGAATTAATGTACTACATTTAAGGACTTTAAAGCAGTTGGACCACCAGAATTTCGAGGGTCCATGAATCCAGTTGAAGCACATACCTGGATCATGGAAATTGAGAAGGTTTTTAATGTTGCTAGGGTAGAAGATAATCAGAAGATTGCTTTTGCAACATTCATGTTGAAAGTAGAGGCTAGTTATTAGTGGCAGACCAATAAAACCCAAGGAGGACCAGGAGTGATGACTTGGGACAGGTTTAAGGAGTTGTTCTTCGAGACCTATTTCCCAAAGAGTTTGAAGAGTCAGCTAGAGGTTCAGTTTTTGAAACTAAAGCAGGGAACAATGTCGGTGTCTGAGTATGCTGCAAAATTCAACAAGTTGGCGAGGTTTGCGCCATATCAAGTCAGTACAGACGAGCGTAAGGCAAAGAGGTTCGAGCAGGGACTGAAACCCTGGTTGTATAGTAGGGTTTCCCTGTTCCAATTGAAGACATTTGTAGCAGTAATGGAGAAAGCAATTCTCACTGAAAGTGGAGGCGAGGCAGTAACAAAACATAATCAAGAGTAGAGAAAGAAGAAAAGTAAAGGTGAAGCTAAGAGTGGTGGTAGTAACGGCGGAAATGGAAACAATTTAAAGAGGAAGTGGAATGGGAATGGGGGAGCTGGAAATCAGCAAAGAAACCAGTAAAATAAGAAGTTCGAAGCATGCGCTACGTGTGGAAAATTTTACAAGGGTGTGTGCTTGATGGGGAAGCGAGTATGCTTCAATTGTGGCTAAGAGGGTCACATCGCCCCAAATTGCACTCAAGCTAAGAAGAATGTGTGCTTCACGTGCGGATCCAAGGATCACTTTGCTCGTGAATGCCCTAAGAAGAGATCTGGTGAGGCAAATGGAAGCAAAAGAAGCATTTGCAAAATCCCGCTGGGCTTTGGCATTTGCTCTTTTTGCAATTTTATCCTCCATCATTTCACCTTCGGAAGCCAATGGCAGAGTACTTGTAACAAAAGGAAGGAGACTAGCATGCTCCTGGCTAAATAATTAACGTGTGACTTGGTGCTGATGGATCACCAGTTCTGCCAATTGGTCGACTTGCTCACAAAGAGCTTTCATTTTCCATTCCATTATAAACTGGAACTGTGCCAAATCCCATTTATCAGTACTATCCTTACTGTTTTAGGAGGATTTACTCACATAACTGGAACTCTGGCCAGTACTCCAATTAATCATATTGACCTCCTCTTCTTTATATTGAGGAAGAGGGTTATCTTGCACGTGGGGTTGGTTGGGTTTAGTCACCAGGATCAAATCATTATCAATCAAATCCTGGATCTTATGTTTCAAGGCCCAACAATCCTTAGTATCATGTCCTGGAGCTCTAGCATGATAAGCACACTTCCTATTAGCATTGAAACCCTTCCTATTTGGGTTGGCTGGTGGAAGAGATGGGTAATTTTCTTCTAAGTTGTCAGAAGATTGAGAATGTTCTCAAGTGAATCCCTAAGGTGAGAACACTCGAGTGCGTCTGACTTCTCCACCTTTTGGCAATTGAGGGTTTGAAGACTGTGCTTGGAAAGGGGAGTAGTTTCTCCTATGAATAGGCATGTTCTGACTGCCTTTTTGTCCTTGTAATATCAAGGAATAATCCTCCTCTTTCTTCTTATGGACCCTCCGGGGGTTGTTTCCATAACTTCAAGACTAGATGTGCTCAGCAACAGCTTTCAAGGCGGCAAGGTCTTGAATCTTTCCTGACTTCAATCCCATCTCAACCATTTCTCCGTGTTTGATCATTTCAAAAAATGGCTTACCTATGCCAGCTAAAACTCTCTCATAGAAAGGAGCTTCTTGTATGTCTATGAAGGTCATCACCATTTTCGACTCAGTCATTGAGGGAATAACTTGAGCAGCAAGGCGCCTCCACCTTTGAGCATACTCTCGAAAAGACTCATTGGCTTATTTCTTGACTTTGGTAATTTGGTACCGGTCTGGAGCCATCTGAGACTGGAAACTGTATTGACTGAGGAAAGCATGAGCTAGCTCCTCCTAGCTATGAATCTTAAAGTTGTCTAATATGGTATACCATGACCTGGCTTCTCCAGTTAGACTTTTCTGAAATAGATGCATTCTGAGCTTTTCATCTTCAGCATAAGATCCGAGTTGTCCAATGAATACCTTCAAATGTGTGTAAGGATCCCCCAACCCATCATAATTTTCAAAGTCAGGAGTCTTGAACTTTTCTGGATAATGAATCCCAGAAAAGATATAAAGGTCTGTATATGAAACACTCTTGTGTGTTGCAATCCCTTTGATAGACCTAATGGTCTCTTCCATTTGTAGGACTTTCTTCCTGATATCCCCGGTATATGAATCCTCTTTGAGATAGGTGATTTTAGGGGGTTTTTTTGTTTTATCCAACTGAGATTCAAGTACGGGAGTTTCTTTGTCCGGACCTTGTGTTCCTCCATATGCAGAGGATTCTGTATGTATGGGCATTTGTGGACCCTGAGTAGACTGGTGTAGTTCTTTGAGCAGAACAGCTAACTTTGTAATTTGGTTGCTTAATCCTTCGAACTCCTCGCGAGAGACATGAGTAGGATTAGACTGGCTAGATGAAGCCATGCTTGGCTGTAGGCTTACTACCTTTTTGGACTTTGAACGGGTAACAGGACCAATTATTTCCCTATAAAAAGACTTACGTAGTTTAGTTTTAGGGAATGTATAAATGTTTCATGCTATGTGCTATATCCATTTTAGGAGTATTATCCTACAAAACAGATGTTAGTTGTTTGTAAGCGTATCAATTTTAATATACATGTACCACATATTCCTTCATATTTTTCATTACATTGAGATTGACATGAAATAAAATTACAAGTAATTGAATTTACAAGTAATTGAAATGGGAAAATATGAAGAGACTTCCCTCCGTGTTTGGTTTATCAGAGGCTGACCTATCTTAGGTTACTCTCGCGGCTTTTTGGCATGAAGGTTCCCAGATCATCGCAATTTACTTGACGGGAATTTAATCTAATTTTTCAACTGGAGCAAATCTGGGTGGTGCCTTTCCTAAGCCTCGTTGGAATTAGTCTCCCTACGAGTCCAGTAATCAAACACCGATAGGATAGCCTCCTG
Source organism: Panax ginseng (assembly GCA_020205605.1). Lineage (NCBI taxonomy): Eukaryota > Viridiplantae > Streptophyta > Magnoliopsida > Apiales > Araliaceae > Panax > Panax ginseng. Next base: position 124,005,594 of record CM035130.1, on the reverse strand, counting down.
GTGGAGGGACCACACAACATACATTACATTTAACGTGTCTCACCGTATGGAAATGATGATATGTGCGAAGCACTAAGTGTAGTAAGTAAATGCTTCCTACACATTCATTCAAATGTAAATGCAACATCCACACACAAGCATATAACAGTTTAAAAAGTTTATAGTAGTGGCTTAAGCCCTCTTACTGGAGCTGTCCCCAGCAGAGTCGCCACCTGTCGACGTTGGGATTTTTATTTGTCCCTTTTCTGTTCTTGTCTTTTGGTGTTCTCATGTTAGATGAGATTTGTTTGAAAAAAACAAGTTGTGAAAAGGTCCGACATGTATATGTCGACGATTGGACTATATGAAGTAAATCGGTTGGTATTTTTAAATGGTTGCACCAACTCAAGGTAGAGAAAAGGTTTGCACATTGACCAAGTGATGTGACCTTTGCTAAATTTGGTCTATAAATGAGATTCATTAGGGTTAGAGGTCTTGATTATGCGGAGGGAAGGTGTTAGGCACCCCTCGACATCCGTGTTACCACGGTGACCATAACTTTTCAATTAAACTATTATATGAATGTGTGTACGTGTAGGTCAATGTGCAATTATCTGGAAGTAGTGTTATGCCTCGTTTGCACCTATATACAAAGGGTTTGAATTTTGTATAAAAGTTCAATTTTAACAAGATATAGCAGTGATATTTTGTAAAAAGAGGTTTTTCAAACCCTTATGCTCAATAGTAATTGATGCATTTGATACTTCCATTTTATTATTTGTTCGGTTGGGTTGCTTTTAATTTCGAGATGTGAAGAATCTTCGAGAAAATAATATATAAAGTAGTGCCAAACTCCTTGTGGGAATGAGAGCCATCTAAGGAAATTCAAACACCGTGAATAATTTACTAGCTGATTACAGCTGAAAATGTCCATCTCGGGAACAGAATCTAGATTCAGGAGACTGAATCTGTGATCACATGATTCCTAGGCTCACATGATGTTGCGGTTTATATATATATATATATATATATATATATATATATATATATATATATATATATATATGAAGCGATCAATCACCACTGCAAGTAAACTTCATGGGGGATTGGAAATGTAAATATATAAAAGCAGTAAATATATATATATATAGACGATCAACCGCCACGAAGTAAACTCCTGGCGGGACTAAATGTAAATAAAGTAATAAAGACGATCAGCCTCCATGAAGTAAACTCCAAGCGGGACTAAATGTAAATAAAGCAGTAAAAGGACACAAAGTAAACTCCAAGCTTGACAGAAATGTGTGTGTGTATGTGTGTGTGTGTGTGTAAATATATATAAGCATTAAACGCATCGAATATAAAATCCAGGCTCAATCAAATAGAATTTGATGATAACAATATATATGTATATATATAAGTATTTATATATATAAAAGCAATAAACGCTTCGAATATAAAATCTAGGCTCACCGAACAGAGTTCGATAATAGTTTATATATAATTATATATATAAAAGCAATAAATGCTCCGGATGTGAAACTAGGCTCAATCGAGGCTTAACTTCGATGATGTTTAGTATATATATATATATATATATATATATATATATATATATATATATATATATATATATATATTTATAAAGAAATAAAAAGCCACGGACTGAAGTTCGGGCATACACACGCAACACGACTCTCAACGTGAATAATTGTGTGTGCAAAAAGTGGAGAAAGGCTTTAAGAAATGTAAGAAGTATTACAGTACACTGCCAAGAATACTTCAAATAGCTTTAAATGAATGAACACTCGGCTTCCACTGGTAAAATATGACAAAGCACAAACTCACAAGTGTTTAAAATGAGAAAGCACTCAATTTATAGTGTGTACAGAGCAAAATAGACATGGCTTCCTCGCCTTTTCTTTATGCATAATGGCCACCTCAAGCCCTCTATTTATAGAAGGGGGAGCCGTAGGTGTACCTACGATTGCCCGGGGTGCCTCGGGATCTATGGGCCTACTCTCTCGAAGTACGTGCACCAACGCGTTGTTCGCTCGAACCTTCATAACTTTCAATCTGGGCATCCGATTGAGGTGTATAAGATCTTTTTCAGAGGGTTGTTATCAAGAGCTACACAAATGACATAGGATTAGAGGTTGTATGAAGTCGAGAAGATAGGATCATGCCCAAGTCTTTAATTCTTCAAATTTTATCCGATCTGTTGTCTTGTGCAGTAGTCACCCGGGATTGGAGCTATGGTTCTTGTAGGAAACTTTTGTGTAGAATGTATGTTGAAATATTGTTGAGATGGCAAGAATGTGTGATCGAGGTGGAAAATGATAATTTTGCCCCTCACCGGGGTTATCTCTGGTTTGGGCTGATTTAGCAGTCGTTGCTCAAGGTTATCTCTGAGATTGGGCTGCTGCAAGTGCTGGATGTCCTCAAGGTTGTCTCTAAGGTATGTCTGACCTCCCGGGGGTTATCTCCGGGTTTAGAACTGAATGCCTCGGGGTTGTCTTCGAGGTTGAAGTTGATTGCTGGGTGGAAACAAGCATTTCCGGGGTTATCTCCAGAACTGCAACTGCATTCCTCGGGGTTATCTCTGAGGTTGAAACTGAAACTCCTGGGGTTATCTCTGGGACTGGAACTGAGTATCTTGGGGTTATCTCTGAGATGGAAATGACTTCTCTGGTGTTATCTCCGAAACTGTAGATGCATTCCTCGGAGTTGTGTCCGAGGTTGAAACTGAAACGCCCGGGGTTAACTTTGGAACTGAGTTTATTTGACCTCCAGGGTTATCTCTAGAAGACGATTCTGCCCTCATACAAGGTTAGTAACAGGAATGCAAAAAATTTGAGTGTCTACAATTATAATTATAGTATCCGAGGACTGGTTTGACATTAACTCCCAAAATCAAGATAGGGTTTAAGGATCTTCAAAAGTTGTATATGTTATTATATCAGTGTTTAATGTTGTACAACATGGACTAATTCATCAGATATGAGTAATAATTATTTAGTAGTTTTAGACTTACAAAAAGATTTAGTGGTAAGAACTATCAGAAACATGACTAAAATACTAAAAATACATAGTCAATGTTGGCCAAGGATATATGTAACTTCTTGTAATTATGGTATGACTAGAGCAACACCCTGTCAGCTCATTGCACACTTTTGATTATGTAAATACTAATAGTTCTTAACAATAACGCACAGATCAGAGAAGACAAAAGTATCTAATTCAAAAAGCTAAATTCCATACAAAAAAACCCAATCCACTAGTTGTTTAGAAAGAATATGCATTGATAAATATCATCTGTAAGTAAATTAAGTTAAAAATGTTGAATGAGATAACATAACCAAACAAAAACATAAATTTGTAATTAAATAAATTCTTAGACAAATCAATAATCAGTTAAAAAGATTGAAGATGAAAAATTAAAGTTTAGGGGTAGTAATTACTTAGAACTTGGCAAGCTGAGCTAGTTTATGTTTAGTGTTGGGGTTGAAATCGGGTCATAAAGAAGGTATTACTGCTATTGCAGCTTCTCTCCTCTCATCTTCCATTCTTCCTTCCTCCCTATGGACTATCAGTGCCCTAACAAAACACTTGAACCTAACTAGTCAATTTGAATCTAATTTTTAGGGGAAATTCAAAAGGAATAAAATGTGTACCTTCAATTGGACAATAATGGAAAAGGTTAAAGGAAAAGGTGAAGGAGAGCACCAGTATGCCGCCGCCACTGCATCACCCCCACTGCCACCACTAATTGTTTGTGCTATGGTTGGAGGGAGCGGAGAGGGAGGAGGAAAAAGATGTGTGCTAGGGTTGCGATCTAAGAGAGGAATAGAGAGGGGTTCAGATGTCGCTGATATGGGAAAGGTGCTGCAAGGCTGATTTTTGAAGAGGGGAAGTAAAATAATAACTAGGGCTTACAACCTTTCCCTCTTCTGTGAAATATATTAATATTACAATTTATATTAACCATAATTAATTCTAAAAAAATTATTTAGAACAAATTTTCGACAAATTTTATTTCTCACATAAACCTCTGACCAATAATATATAGTGAGTAATAATTCTTTCATTAATAGTTTTTTTTCTCACAAATTTTCATCATAAATTGGCGCCAAATATCCTTCTACCACCTCAATTTTGCGAAGAAAAAAAATATAAATTGTGAGGGATATTTCTTTCGCTAATAACTATATTGTCACCACATTTTTTTCCTTCATTATTCCTTCGCTAGAAAACTCCTTATGTGAAGGAATGAATTCCTTCACAAAATGTCCTTCACTACATCCCTAATTTTTTATAGCGGGAGATCAGTTTCCAACCCCAGAGATAACCCTAGGAGATCAAGTTTAAAGCCTCCGTCAACCTCGGGAGGTCAAACCAACCTCAGAGATAACCCTAAGGACAGTCAGAGTCAACAGCAGGCTGATCTCGAAGATTACCCTGAGAAAAGACTGCTACAACTTCATCAAAGTCGGAAACAACTACAAGAGAGGCAAAATGGTAATTTTTCCAACTCAAAATTATTTCAACTCATTTCAATGCAAATTGCGTCAAAAGATGTCCCACAAAAACCATATCTTAACTTCTGACTGTAAATTACGTAAAACAGCTTAATGGACGGCCTGCGAAGACCCAGAGATGCCATTTTGGTCATAGACCCATCTTCTCGGATTCAAAAAAGGCAAGCTCTATGTCATTGTGTAACTCTTGGAAAGAGCTTCCCCGAATGGTATGGCACACTTCCATCGGACTCCCAAATTGAAAGTTATGAAGGTTCGAGCGGACAATACGTCGTCCGAGTGCATGTACTTCGAGACAACGGGACTCGCATAGCCCGGGGTAGCCCAGGCAGCCATAGGTAAACCAGCTGCTGCCGCGGGTTGACCTGCGGCACATTTGGTCTATAAATAGACCCCCGATCAGCCATAAAATAAAAAAAAAGAAGAAAAAAGAGAAAACTCTGTCCATTTCAGCGTTTAACCCCTTCTAGAGTGCTCCAAATTGAGTGATTCTTCTTTTTAAACACTTGTAAGCTCGTGTTCTGTAACATACTAAAGTTTAACCTGTAGAAACCAAGTTTTCAAGCCCCAAAAGCTATCTGAAATCTTTTTGGCAGCCCACTTTAAGATTTTTCAAATTTTTAAGATTTGTATTACTTTTATATATATATATATATATATATATATATATATATATATTACCACTTTATAAATCTTCCTGACGTCGACACAAGTGTTTGGCCTCTAGAGGTGATCCACCAAGGAAGAAGGATTATTAAAGAAGGAGGGTGGTTGGCTAAACCCTAGTTTTTCAATCTCTGTAGGAAAAGGAGTACTCTCCAACAATTAGAATTATGTGTACTGATATCTTGCATAAGACTCCTCTTATATAAATATTAGTCAACCCTTCTAATCTAATAAGAAATAGAGTTTTACTTAATTAATTAAATTTCTTTAATTAATTAAGCTTCCTAATCTTATTAGGGATAATTAATTAAACTTTTTTAATTAATTTGCCTCCTAATCTTCTTAGGAATAAATGAGAGTACTTATATTAAATTAACTCTCAAACATCTTTAAAAATTAAAATAATAATAATTGTAATAATATTAATAAGACTCCTCTTATTAATTTATATTTAATATTTCCAAGATATTAAATAATAAATATTAAGCTATTTAATTTATTCTATCACCATAGATTAAATTAAATACACTTAACATATTATTACGATTATGCCATTAACTTCTTAAATAATTATTCTTCCTTTTATGGTGTGACCCTTTAGGTTCTCTATATTAAACTGGCTATGAATAAATTAATTAAAACAATTCTAATCTTATTTAAATAAATAAATTAAATTAATAATCTATTTAAATAAATAATATTTATTTTACAATAAGGATAAGCCTTCTTAGCAATCAACGACTTTCCAGATAATATAGATTTCAACATTAATCATAAAAAGAACCTTTGAGCAAATAGTTTTCGTACAATTCAATCCTTCCACCATACAATGTCCAAATTAAATAGAAGATATGGAATTATTGTCAAGCCTTATTTTATTTAATTATATTCATTTCGATTCCCAAATGCACAACTTCGAAAAAATGCAAATTAGAAACTCCTTTGTAATTTCATTCGACCTTGGCCAAGGATTCCTGGGTTGTCATTTATCAAATCACATAAGACATTTCTCTTCTTTTACTAGAAGTGGTAAATTCTTTTTTAATCATTTATTATCTCCATATATAACTTATTACACCCAAGCATACCCTTTGATATACCCTAAGGGTCTTAAGGAATAAGACAAAGTATAATTCGTTATACACAACATACTATGATAATTTCAAGTCTAAGGATCACTTATACTGCTATCACTACACGAATTCATATTGACAAGCAACTAAAATCCATTAAGTATTCCTTAGCAAGACATGTTCAGTCAACTTATTCTCCAATAAGCACATACATACTAGCTTTAGTGTCTCCACACAAATGATCATGAGATCAATCATCCTCATTCAATGAGCAAGCAACAAATGTACCAATTGTAGACACTCAAAATTTTGCATTACTGTTACTAACCATGTATGAGTGCAAAATCGTTTGTTGTCTTCCAGAGACAACCTTGGAAGTCAAGATCAAATCTAACCCCGGTGACAACCCCATGAGATCAAATCCAGCCTTGGAGACAACCCTGGGAGATCAAAATCTAAACCCTGGAGATAACGCCGGGAGATCAAAGTCAAACCTTGGAGACAACCTCAAGAGATCAAACCAACATTAGAGATAACCCTAAGGATTGTCAAAAGTCAGCAGCAGTCCAATCTCGAAAACAAACCTGAGAAAAGATAGTTACAACTGCATCAAGCCCGAAACTAACCTGGGAGGGGAAAAATAGTAATTTTGCCAACTTAACATCAATTCAGCCCAAATCACTGCAAAAGAAGTCATGCAGAACCATAACATCAATCCCGAGTGAAAACAACATAAGACAGCTCAACGGATGGACTGCAAAGACTCAAAGATTTGGTCATGGACCCATCTTCCTTAATTCGAAAAATGTCAAATCACATGTCATTGTGCAGCTCTCGTTAAAGGCTTTCTAGAAAGGTATAGCACGCGTCCATCGGACACCCGGATTGAAAGTTATGAAGGTTCGAGCAGACTGTGTGTTGGACCTAGTGCAAGTACTTCGAGACAACGAGACCCAAGGGGCCCGGGCCCACCCGAGTACTCGCAAGTAGACCCGCGACTACTTTGGTCTATATATAAGACCCCCCATCAGCTATAAAAGAAAAGAGAAAAAGGAGAAAAATAGAGAAAACTCTGTCCATTTCAACTCTTAACCCCTTCTATAGTGGTCCAAACTTTAATATTCTTCTTTCTAAACACTTGTAACATATATATATATATATATACTACGACATATCAAATTTTAACTGGTGGAACCAGAGTTTTCAAGCTCCAAAAGTAGTCTGAAGCCTTCTTTGCAGCACATTGTAAGATTTTTTCAGATTTGAAGCTTTCTCTTTCTTTAATATATATATATATATATATATATATATATATATATATTAATTATTTACTGTGATTAAATATTTGTTTTAACTATTCATTTAATGTAAATATGTAATATTTGAATTTTTGGACTAGATTTATCTAAATCTAGCCATATCTAACTTTTAACCTGTTCAAAAGTTGTAAAACTGGAACTATTGAGCTAGAATGGCTAAGATTTATTTAAATCTAGTTTTCTTTCTAGTTTTTTTGGAAATATTAAGAAACCATGTGACCCTAGATCTTTATCTAGAGAGAACGGGAAGCTTGGCTACGCGCATGCAGGGATTTAACTAATGAATACTTTGTTTTGTGTCGTTTAGATTAAATATTTGTTTTATTTCAGTATCCTTGTTCTGCAGGCTATTCATATGATATTATGTGAGTCTAGGAGCCATTGGATCTAAGGTCCAGCTGATGGATCTAGATCTGGTTCCCATGATGGACCCTTTTAAGTTGTACAGCTAGCTTACAAATCATATGTGTGGTGTTGAACATTCTTGGATGGATTTCATTCCCATAAGAAGTCTGACACTATATATATATATATATATATATATATATATATATATATATATATATATATATTATTTTGTTGAAGATACTTTGCATCTCGAGAATAAAATCAAAACAAGCTGACTACGGAATAAAATGGAAGTATCAAAGGCCTCAATTACTATGTGAGCATAAGGGTTTGAAAACCTATTTTCAAAACATCATTTCTTTATATTTTTCTTAAAATTAAACTTTTATACAAATCAAACCCTTTGTATATAAGTACAAACGAGGCATAACACTACTTCCAAAATACACTTAGGCCCAATCACACACACACTTCAAATAAATTAGGGAATTAAAAAGACGTGGTAATCGTGTTTTGACGTTAGTCAGGGGGTGCCTAATACCTTCTCCCGCTTAATCAAGGCCCCAAACTCTATGAATCTCGGTTTCCAAGGCCTATTAAATAGAGTACAATAATTGGGCCTTTTGCAAAACTTTTCAAAATTCGGTTGAGTTGGTACAACCATTTCACCACTACCAGCTGGCGACACTGAATTTTAAAATCGTCAACATTTTATGTTGGACTCTTTTCAAACTCATCCTTTTAAACGATATTCAACACATAGAAAACATAAAGAGTAAGAAAGACTAAAAAGAGGAATTCCAAAAAGCGGAAATTTTTTCTGACGTCGACAGGTAGTGACTCTGCTGGGGATAGTAGAAGGCTTAAGCCGCATTTCAAACTTTTTAAAAACCCTTCATGTGTGTGAATGTTGTCTTTAAATTAAATGGATGTGAAGGAATGCTCTATTTACTGCACTTTAGTGCCTCACACAATCTCTGCATGTTGTATTAGTGCTTCATAAAATGTCATCATTTCATACAGTGATACACGATGTATGTGAATGTATGTTGTGTTATTCCTCGATTAGAAGGCAAACCCGTCAGTGTTTGATTATTGGACTCAACAAAGAATAATATCGCGAGGCTCGGGAAAGGCACCACTCAGATCTGCTCCAATTGAAAGATCAGATTAACTTCCCATCTAATAAATTGCAATGATTTGGGGACCTTCATGTCGAAAAGCCGTGAGAGTAGCCTAAGATAGGTCAACCTCTGATAAACCAAATGCGAAGGGAAGTCTCTTCATGCCTTTCCCTTTCAATTCCATGTAAATCTCGATTCAATGTAAATTACAATTCCATGTAAATATAAAAAAATGTAAACATTGTGATGCCCCGAAAATAGGTATACATCACCCATCTTGGGTCACAAAATACATGTTACTAAATACAAATACAAACTTAATTATACAACATGAGCTGAGAGTTTTTACGCGAATATTGTCTTCTAGACAATATCCAAACTCAAATAGAGTCCTAATTATATTTATTGTCACACTATTTTATAGAATATTGAGGACTGCTATAACACCATCTCGGACCATCACTCTGTTCCTCTACTAGTCCTGGCTACATTCTCATTTTCTGAAGAAAACAATGAAAGCAAAAGGGTGAGCTCAACTAGCCCAGTAAGAAATATTATGACCAAGATAATGCAAAATAAGTTATTATTAGCCTTCAACAGTGTTAAACTGATAAAATACAACAAACATCAAGTTTAACTACAGCGGAACAAGAAATCCATTAGAAGAGTCAAGTAGAGCATGATATCTACTATCTTCTATGATTGAAAAAGTTTTTCATCAACTTTATCGCTGAGACTCAGCTTAATAAATAAATCACATCATCGAATCATCCCTGCACTACGGGCCAATGATATTCATGTAATCATCAATGGTCATGATTATACCGAATAATCCCTGGTCATAATCATACCAACAACTATCCATCAACGCACTACGGGCCAATGAGTTCTTTTACCACATCATTTGTAATATTATGGGTCATGTTTATACCGAATGATCCCTGGTCATAATCATACCAATCAATAGTCCATCTATGCACGTAAGTCATAGATGACTTTCATCACAATATAAGCATGAGGATGATGACAATGATATAAGAATTCAATTAAAAGAAAGCAAAGGATAAATTTTAAAGATTTATAATTTAATATATCGAGAATTCAATAATATTCAAATTGCCAACATGATACTACTTTGTAGAGTAAAATTCAAGAACGATATTGTATTAAAAATGATTTGGACCGAAAAGAAATTAATTTTGTCATAAATAGTACTCTGGATGAATAGTACCTCGTGAATAGTACTTTGGGAATAGTACCCCGTGAATAGTACTTTGTGAATAGTACCCATGAATAATACTTTGTGAATAGTATCGTATAAATTAATAGTACTCATGGACAGTACTCCGGCATGAAAAGCTTAAAATTTAACAAGAATGTGCAGAAAATATCATTGTAAACGATACTAGATGAAGTGCAAATTTCAAGGATATTTTACTAATTTCACGGAGTATAGAAGCAATACTTTAACAAAATGAGGGCATAATTAGGAATACGAGACGAAATAATATTACTCGCATACTACAGAGTATGGAAGAAAATATTATTCCTTATGAATATTGAGCAAAAATAATATCCTTTACCTCAGAAGAAGACTAGATACTAGAATAGTGAGGTAGCATGTTTCTCTTCTTCTTTCTCTCTATAGCTTCTCTCTCTATAATTTCTCTTGTGAGTCTTAGTGAATTGGTGAAGATGATAGAAGAATGAGCTTCTATTTATAGGAAAATATAGTTTTAATAATTGCACGTTTTGGGGCTCGAAATATTACAATATAATACCTTCATCTTTTCCTTTATTTTTAATTTAGTCATGCAAGTATTATCAAACCTGCACCACCTCCCCTAATAGTACATCATGTGAATCAATAGTACATTTATGTGAATCAATACTTCTATACATGTGAAAAAATAGTTACAGTATAGTACCTTCATTTATACCTCTATTTTTAATTTAGTCATGCAAGTATTATCAATCTTGCACCACCTCCCCTAATAGTACATGCATGTGAATCAATAGAACACACATGTGAACAAATAGTTATAAGCATGTGAATTAATAACAATTAATTTCTCATTTATCCAATTAATTACCCAATTGGTCAATATATCCTCCAGACATCAATTATTATCGAAATAGATATCAATTTTCACTAACACTAATAATCCCAACACAATAGAACTATCAATTTTATTTTTAATCAATACAAACTTATTCATCATTAATATTATAACTCACAATATTTAACAACCAGGCCATTCCTAGGAAAGAGGGGGCTTTCCGATAAGGATTTCTCCCTATTGGCGCGCAATTAGGTGACCAAACCTCTCCTCGACAGAACTTTCTAGACATCGTCAATATTGTAAATAATAATATAAATAACTTTGTCGTCTTAATTATTGATTTATTATATAAAATATTGATATTGTGACAATAAATGAATCAATAATATGAGAGATATAATGCAGCAATTACGGTAGCAATATTTGAGTATAACTGTGACACCCCCAAAATAGGTATACATCACCCATCTTGAGTCGCCAGATACATGGTACAAAATTCAAATACAAACTTAAATATACAACATGAGCTGTGAGTTTTAATACAAATATTGTCTTCAGGCGATTATTCAAACTCAAAAAATCTCTATATATATCTTGTGAGTTTCAATACAAATATTGCTACGTATATAATACGACAATATTCATATTTAAATTATTACAATGCCATATAAAGTACAACAGCAAATATATCAAATCCCCGAAGGCACACGAGAAGATATTTGTTCTCCTTAATCTAATGGAGTGCACCTTTAACGCTTCCAAATTCTGATTCACCTCACCCTATTGTTGTTCACCAAAATTAAATATCAAATGATGTATAAAATATGTCACACACATTTTAAGTTCTCAGTACAATTATTATGCCACACCGTTTCATAATTTGATTAGGTTTGTGACTAATTCGTATCACCACTTTAAAGGAGGAAATAATGATAGAGGCTCATAGTTCGAGGTACTCGATACATCCCGATAGTATGAAGATGTATCAAGACCTTCGTCAGAACTTTTGGTGGCCAAACATGAAGAGGGAGATAGCAGAATATGTTAGTAGGTGCTTAACTTGTTAAAAATTTAAGGCTGAACACCAACGACCTAGCGGGTTGTTGCAACCTTTAGAAATTTTAGAGTGGAAGTGGGAGCACATCACAATGGACTTTGTGGTGGGACTTCCAACAACAATAAAAGGATACGATGCTATTTGGGTGATAGTGGATCGATTGACGAAATCGGCTCATTTTCTACCAATAGGAGTCAAGTATAACTTGGATCAGTTAGCTAAGTGGTATGTCAAGGAAATTATTTCTAGACATGGAGTACCTGTTTCGATTGTGTCAGATCGTGATCCACGATTCACATCGAACTTTTGGAGGAGTTTGCAAGAGCAAATAGGAACGCAGTTAAGATTGAGTACGGCATATCATCCTTAGACAGATGGTCAGAGTGAACGGACAATTCAAACGCTAGAAGATATGTTAAGATCTTGCGTTATGGATTTAAAAGGGAGTTGGGACGAATATCTACCGTTGGTGGAATTTTCGTACAATAATAGTTTTCACGCTAGTATAGGCATGCGGCCTTATGAAGCGTTGTATGGAAGGAAGTGCCGAACTCCATTGTATTGGGATGAGGTGGGTGAACGTCAGATGTTGGGACCTGAGATGGTACAATGAGACGGGCGGACATGGTGAGATAATCGCATGCTTCGTTTGAATTCTTTGCTCAAGATAGGCAGAAGAAGTATGTAGATCCTCATAGAAAAAAGAGAGAATTCGATGCAGGATCTTTTGTTTTTCTGAAAGTATTGCCTTGGAAAGGGAAGATACATTTTGGAAAGAAAGGGAAGTTAACTCCAAGCTTTAGGACCTTTTGAGATTTTGAGAAGGGTAGGAGAGGTAGCTTATGAAGTAGCTTTACCTCCAGAAATGGAATGCATTCATAATGTGTTTCATGTGTCAGTGTTACGTCCTTATAAACCGGATTATAAACACGTAATAGAGTATGAATCTATCTAGATAGAGAAAGATTTGTCCTATGAGGAACTTCCAGTTCAAATTATTGATAGGAAGGAACATGTTTTAAGAAATAAGGTAATACCTTCAGTAAAGGTGTTATGGAGAAACCACAATGCTAAGAAGCAATGTGGGAGCTCGAGAGTAAAATGAAGGAAGATTTTCCTCATTTTTTTATGTAATTATAAGCTAAGATTCTGATGATAGAATCCTTATAAGGGGGAGAGAATGTAACGCCCGAGAAAAATTGGATTTTTATGATAATTAAATTTTTATTTGATTATGTGAATTAAATGAATTTAATTGATTTATTATGTGAGTAAGCTATGTGAAGGTCATTCTATGACCTAGAATGTGTTTATTTGGTTAGTATTTTGGCTATGTGCTAGAGTTAATTGTTTGGAATTTCCAAGACGAAAATAAATGTTTTTCGAGAAATTTCCGTAGAAACTCTATTCATCCGTTTCTATTCGGGGAATTATTTTGAAATTCTGAGAAATGCGTAATGTTAGAATATCGAGATAAGATGGAATATCTGATAATATTTCATTTATGGCAAATGCAGTTTTTCGCCTGCGGACTTAAAACCTAAGGGTTGAGTATATTGATTTCTGAGAAGGAAATAATATCCGTTGAAGGAATTGCGTTAGGGTAAATGGGAGTGTTATACATTTATGGTGCTATTTAGTACCTATGTATAATAAGATGAGTAAATACGAAGTACAATACGATTATTGTACGAGTAGTATACGGAGAGAATACGTGAATTGTACGTATAAAATACGATTCGTATTATAGAATTAAGTTAAGTCTTAATATTAATTCATTTGGGTTGGATTATTATTAGTCCAATCAATTGAATGACCAAGCCCAAGGAGAATAGTGGGTTAAGCCCATGTCAAGACCCAATACTAAATTAGTTAAGCCCAATTCATTAAAATCGAACCGTGGATCGAACCGGTGGGTCACCGAATGGGTAGAACCCATGGGGCAACCCATGGGATGACCCATGTCATGAGTGGGCCGGCCACTTGGTGGCAAGCCAAGTAAGGAGGTTGGGTGTGTTAAGTCTATTATGCCCTCTATTCTAGTTTCCTATAAATAGAAAGCTAGGTTGATTCATTTGGGAGTTTTACAAATTTCCAACTTAGATTATTGAGAGAGAAAGAGAGCTAGACTTTCAAAATATACACTTTGGAAGCTTGATCTTCGAGTTTTTCCAAGAAAGAACACCAAGAGTTCTTAAGGTATAATACTTACCTTTCATCTCCATCTCTTTTGGATTTTCCTTTATCTTAGAGAATCATAAAATTATTGGTACATGTCTTGTATGAGGGATTAAAGATGACTTACCATAGATTTAATCTCTACAAGTCATGAGATTATAAGAATCATATGGTTCGATATAGTTTCAAACCATGAAAATATTGTTTGTTGAGATCGATTAGTTTTAAATGATTGAACCCCATCAATACGTTAATATAGTCATCTTGTTTGGTTATGATGTAGATATGAAATCCATGGAGTATTTCATGTGATTTGGCTTAGAGAAGCCTAGTAACGAAGTTATGGCGAATTTTATATAATTAGACGTTAAACGTTGAATTCCGGATTAGAGGTCAAAAGTTGTCGTAAGACTTGGAAATGATGTTTTTCAATGTCAACACGTGAGATAGGGTGATTAAGAGTTGTGGGTTCGAGAATCGTTGGATTCCGACTTAAAACAAAGAAAATGAGCATTGAACGCTCATTAACGTTTACGAACGTCTAGAAAAATAACTCAATAGTGAATTTTGAGTTATCGAATTCGAAAGTGTTGAATTCTTATATGAACGCGTAGATTATGTTATTTATGACATGTAGGCATTTGAATGGACCAAATCGGGCTTATAACGAAGAAGTTATGACCCCGAGAATTTCACAAAATTTTCAAAAAAATTGTTGAAATCTGGCGAGGTCTCAGCGCGTGTGACACAGGACATAGTGTAAAATTGTCGCATGCCAGCTATACAGTGTTCTTAGCTCTTCTTTTGCTAAATGGGCTTGGCGGTATCATCGGTGGTACTAAGTCTCGCGCCTTGCAGCACGAGATTGAAGAGTTAGCTCTTTATTAGCTCAGCCTATGTAGCTAGTCTAGTACTAGGATAGCGCCGCATAGCAACGCGAGTTCAAGGTTTTGGATAGTGACTTAGGTTTTGAACTTTAATTGTTCATGGACCTATAGGGGTAATGCTTGTACGCTTCATAAGTGTATTAAAGCTATTCCTATGCTACCTATACTAAGGTATATGGTATTGAATTTAAGAGTTGAATGCATGTGAGTAGGTTATGATTGATGAACAAAGTTGGTACTTTATCAACAATGTTCGAGTCTGGTTAATAACGTCGGTTGATTAATAAGCCAGGACGAAGGGTAATGAGTCGAGTTGACTTTATTATTAATATTAAGTTAAGTAAGACATAGAAAAGAAAGAAGTTGGTAAAACAATGTGAACATTTATTTGTTAGCTAATTAAAGTGTGCTATGTGAATATATCATGTAGACTCTGTAAAGGCTGTGGTCAGTCGATTAAGTTATTTGAAAATATTTGAAAGGAAAGTTTTCTTAACGCATCTAACTTCCAAGTTAGCCAAGTTCTATGTGATTCGTTGAATCCGAATTGCACGGTGATTTTAAAGAAAGGGTCGATGTCAGATTTTAACTCGGCTAGACTATTCGTAATATATAGATTGATTGATATTCATATCTTTCTATATAGAAATGTTAACGTTATCCTATGCCAAGTAATTGGTATGCAGACGTGAAGGTAAGGTTTGTCTATGAACAAACAAAAGTATTTTTCATCGATTATTCGATGGGCACGCATGAAGTTTGCCAAAAATATTAAGCGTAAATACATTTAATGAATGAGTGTTGATCAACATAAGTACTATAAGGGTGATCACCTAGAAGTGCTCGTAAGTAATGCGGATGAAACGGCCTTTAGTGTTGTGGACTCCTTTTCAAGTATGAAAACCGAAAGTTATTGTTCATGGTCTACATCGTAGGTTGTAATTCTAATCTATTCTATACATTGGGAATTAATGTTATGAACGGTTAAAGTATTATCATTTCATAATACTTCATAACTATTGTTCAGTTATGTCGGAATTGTTATATAATTCACGAATGTGGTATTACCGTTATCCTTGATTAAAACTTGTTGAGCTGTCATGCTCACTTCTTGCGTGAATTATATAACTGTAGTTAAGGATGAACGTCCTGAGAATGCTAAGAGAGATAAGGGCAAAGCTAAGATGGATGCTTAGCCATTGTGTAATAGATTATTAAGTTTGTATGTATTATACATTATGAACAATGAACGATGTAATTGGTTTATGAACCTGGGAAGGATTATACTTTGATTGTAATAAGAAGATAGTAATTACATTCATTTTGTTGTATTTAAATGGAATGATTGTATGGATGTTAGTACAGTGGAGCACCATATGTCAGGTTGGAAGATACCCGAATTTGGGGGCGTCACAGGTTAGTATCAAAACTTTAGGTTATAAAACTTAAGGGGGGAAAACCATAGGCTAATAACCTCGTAAGGAAGGTAAAGTCCGAGGAATGAAATTCAAGTCCATTGAATTAATAAGGTATTGAGATAACTTTCGAAGATCGAAAGAATTAAAAGATGAAATTAATCTTAAAGATATTAAATGTGATTTGTGCTTATACTATTGTGTATTATGTACTAATCAACGTGTTATGTGTTTGTAGATGTCAACCGATAGCTTGATGTTTAGAAACGTGGATATGATAAGTGAGGATTCAGTGAATCAAGTTGAGATAGTACCAATTCCAGTGGCGGAGGTACTGATAGTTGTACTAGATGACTCAAACATTGAGGAGTACATCTCTAAAGAGGAATACTCTGAGGAGACTATGGGTTTAGCATCATACTTGAACGAGATACTAGACGTGGAAGAGGAAATAGAGGTGACATCGGTTAATACGGTGGTGCCTACTCAGGAGCCGACACCTCCGGATGCAATGAGAGCATTGTCTGTGTTGGATAGGAATGTGCATCTGCGCACTGTGAAAGAAACTCAGAATGAGGAGATAACCGCCTTATATGAGGTGAAAGAATCTGCAGAGGCAGACTTTGAGTTAGAGCACGATGAGAAAGTGCTTATGACTGATAAGGCTCGTGACTATAAGGATGAGGTCCTTGAGCTACAAAAAAAACTGGTTAAAAAAGACCAGAAGATAGCTAGGATGTCTTACATCCACAAGTGCGCTCATGAGGATTTCAAGCTGAAAATTGCTTGTTATTCTATTGAGTCCGGGCAGACTTGACATACTATAAGTTGAGTTATAGTGTCGATTCTGGCAAATCAGAAATATGAGAATGTCGTTCGACAGTGTTAGTAGATCATTAGATCTTTTTGTATGTAATAGTGATGTAAAGCCCTCTTTTGTATAATTAAAGGGTAGTCTTTTTGTATGTAATAGTTTTTTTTTGGCTAAAAAATCGTGATGTAAATAGTTTTGACTATGAAAACATATTAATATAATGAAGTTTTTATTTAATGTGTTTGTTGTGGTATGAGTGGTTGTTGTTGTTTGAGAATGATAACCGAGTAGTTAAATAGATAATAACGAAGCTTTATTTATTTAATCAGAATTATGCCGCCAAGAAGGAGACAACGTAACCAAGAGGCTGAGTCTCATAATGAGAATCAGGGGGGGTCCTAATAACCCTATACAAGAGTTTGTTAATTTATTAACGGCTGCATTTAACCAAGTGGGGGGTGGGATTCCTGTAGCTCCTGGGGTAGTAAGAACAACTACCTTTATGGACTTTAAAAGTGTGGGTCCTCCTGAGTTCCGAGGAACGACAGACCCGTTAGAAGCCCAGACATGGGTTAGAGAGATTGAAAAGGCATTTGCAATAACAAACGTAGGTGAGGCGTAGAAGACTTATTTTGCGACTTACATGATGAAGGGGAAGCCAACTCTTTGGTGGGAGGCTCACGGGGTGGGAGCTAGAAGAGAGAGGCATTACGTGGGAACAGTTTAAGAAGGTCTTCTTCGAAAACTATATCCCTACTAGCATGCAGGGTAGGATGGAAATTAAGTTCCTAAAACTTAAGCAGGGGGATATGACAGTTCCCTAGTATGCCGCCAAGTTTAACGAATTGGCGAGATTTGCTCCACACCAGGTGGATAAAGAGGAAAGGAAGGCGTGCAGGTTTAAGCAGGGCTTAAAACCCTGGCTCTGTAGTAGGATATCGATTTTTCAGAGTGCTTTCTACGGGACCATTTTGGAGAAGGCGATAATAGCTAAAGGTGGTGGTGAAGCATTGTCTTAGTACCACAAAGAGCGGAAGATTAAGAGCAAGTTAGAGGGAGGTAGTAAAGCTGAAGTTGCCAGCGGAAGCAACAACTTGCCAAAGAGAAAGAGTTTTAACCCTGGGAATACCGGGGTAAAGCAAGGAGATCCCAAACGAAGGACGAAAATATGTAAGACATGCGGAATGACTCATGTGGGAGTCTATTTAAAGGGGAAAGAAGTCTGCTACAACTGTGGGCAGGAGGGGCATTTGTCACCCAACTATCCTAACCCTAAGAAGAACCAGGGGTGTTTTGTCTGTGGGTCAATGGACCACATGGCAAGAAATTTCCCGAAGAAGTGATTAGAGGGGAGTAAGGGTTATGGTAGTGGTAAATTAGCCATTACTGGACCAACACCATCAGTGGGTAGACCCTTAGCCCGTACGTTAAATATAACTATCCAAGATGCGGTCGCATCAACGGATGTAGTAGTAGGTATCATTCCGGTCAATAAGATAAATGCTTATGTGCTATTTGACTCGGGTGCTACTTGTTCTTTTATAGCATGTGAATTTGCTAAGCGATTAGGTTTAATCCCTTAGAAGTTACCAATACCTTTAAACATTAAGGTAGCAAACGAAGAGATAATTCTCATTGAACATATTCATAAGGATTGTTGCGTAGAAATTAAAGGGAATAAGTTATCGGTAGATTTGGTACCGATAAGGTTAAAAGAATTCGATGTAATTGGTATGGATTGGTTGGTTAACCATAAGGCGATAATAGATTGCCATAGGAAAAGTATAAACCTTCAGCTTTCTAAGAAAACCAAGGTGGTGTTCTTCGGTAGTAAATCACCGAGACGCTCTTGTTGTCTGTCGATGACATAAGCTAGGAAGATGTTGAGAAAAGGGTGTGTAGGTTATCTGTGCCATGTTGTGGATACCCAAAGAGTGGGAACATCCTTGGACTAGATACCTATAGTGCAGGAGTTCGCGGATGTATTTCTGGAGGAGTTATCGGGTATTCCACCGGACAGGGAAGTCGAGTTTGTAATTGATCTGTTATCGGGAACGGCACCAGTTTCAAGGGCACCATATTGAATAGCGCTAGTTGAGATGAAGGAGTTAATGGTTCAATTGCAAGAACTATTAAATAGAAAGTACATTCAACCGAGTGTGTCTCCTTAGGGAGGACCAGTGTTGTTTGTCAAGAAGAAGGATGGGTTGTTAAGACTTTGTATCGACTATCGAGAGTTGAACAAGTTGACAATTAAGAATAAATACCCGTTGCCCAGGATCGATGATCTATTTGATTAGTTGAAAGGGGCAAAGTATTTTTCTAAGATAGATTTGCGCACGGGGTATCATCAATTAAAGGTAAGAAAGGAGGATGTATCTAAGACGGCGTTCAGAACTCGTTATGGTCATTACGAGTTTCTGGTAATGTTGTTTGGGTTGACTAATGCGCCAGCCGCATTTATGGATATGATGAACAGAGTGTTCAAACAATATTTGGACAAGTTTGTCATAGTGTTCATTGATGATATTCTAGTCTATTCAAAGACGCCAGAAGATCATTCAGAACATTTAAGGATAGTGTTGGAAACACTAAGGAATGCGAAGTTGTATGCGAAATTCACAAAGTATGAATTTTGGCTCGAGAGAGTGCAGTTTCTAGGACATGTTATTGATAAGGATGGCATTTCCGTAGATCCAGCAAAAGTGGAAGCAGCTAATGAGTAGGAGCAACCGAAAACGCCAACTGAGGTTCGGAATTTTCTGGGGTTAGCGAGATACTATAGAAGGTTCATTCCGGACTTTTCTAAAATAGCTACTCCGTTGACAAATCTGACAAGAAAGTCGGTGAAGTATATGTGGACTGAAAAATGTGAGAACAGTTTTTAGGAGTTGAAAAAGAGATTAAGTGAGGCACCTGTATTGTCCTTACCCGACGATACAGGGAATTTTGTAGTGTATAGCGATGCTTCGCATAAAGGACTGGGTTGCGTGCTCATGCAGCATGGCAAAGTCATTGCGTATGCATCACGTCAATTGAAGGATTATGAGAAGGTCTATCCTACTCATGATTTGGAATTGGCAGCTGTAGTTTTTGCATTAAAGATATGGAGGCAATATCTATATGGTGAGAAGTGTGAGATATACACGGACCACAAAAGTCTGAAATATATCTTCATACAGAAGGAGTTGAATATGAGACAGAGAAGGTGGTTAGAGCTGATAAAAGATTATGACTGTGATATTTTATATCATCCGGGGAAAGCAAATGTAGTAGCTGATGAGCTAAGTAGGAAGGGTAGAGAAAAACTGTCAATGTTAACAACTCAGAATGAGTTGATAATAGTGATGGCAAACATGGAATTAGAAGTTAAGTTACCGGAGGAAGTGGTGGAAATGTTATTTTCCATGGAAACCCAACTGACCATAGTGGAGCGAGTTAGGGGAGTACAATCTAGCAACGAGGAATACAAACAGATGAAGAAGAGGGTAGAAGATGAAGAGAAGACTAGGTATAACCTCGATAAGGAGGAATTACTTCGTTTTGAAGGAAGAATTTGGGTTCCGAATGATCCCGAATTAAAGAGAAAATAATGATAGAGGCTCATAGTTCGAGGTACTCGATACATCCCGGTAGTACGAAGATGTATCAAGACCTTCGTCAGAACTTTTGGTGGCCGAACATAAAGAGGGAGATAGCAGAATATGTTAGTAGGTGCTTAACTTGTCAAAAGTTAAAATTTGAACACCAACGACCTAGCGGGTTGTTGCAACCGTTAGAAATTCCAGAGTGGAAGTGGGAGCACATCACAATGGACTTTGTGGTGGGACTTCCAACAACAAGAAAAGGATACGATGTTATTTGGGTGATAGTGGATCGATTGACGAAATTGGCTCATTTTCTACCAATAGGAGTCAAGTATAACTTGGATCAGTTAGCTAAGCTGTATGTCAAGGAAATTATTTCCAGACATGGAGTACCTGTTTCGATTGTGTCAGATCGTGATCCTTGATTCACATCGAACTTTTGGAGGAGTTTGCAAGAGCAAATGGGAACGCAGTTAAGATTGAGTACGGCATATCATCCTCAGACGGATGGTCAGAGTGAACGGACAATTCAAACGCTAAAAGATATGTTAAGATCTTGCGTTATGGATTTCAAAGGGAGTTAGGACGAATATCTACCGTTGGTGGAATTTAAATACAACAATAGTTTTCACGCTAGTATAGGCATCGCCTTACGGAAGCGTTGTATGGAAGGAAGTGCCGAACTTCATTGTGTTGGGATGAGGTGGGTGAGCGTCGGATGTTGGGACACGAGATGGTGTGAGATGGCGTACATGGTGAAGTTAATACGTACTCGATTAGTTGCTGCTCAAGATAGGCAGAAGAAGTATGCAGATCCTCACAGAGAAAACAGGGAATTAGATGTAGGATCTTTTGTTTTTCTGAAAGTATCGCCTTGGAAAGGGAAGATACATTTTGGAAAGAAAGAGAAGTTAAGTCCAAGGTTTGTAGGACCTTTTGTGATTTTGAGAAGAGTAGGAGAGGTAGTTTATGAAGTAGCTTTACCTCCAAAAATGGAACGCATTAATAATGTGTTTCATGTGTCAGTGTTACGTCCTTATAAACTGGAGTATAAACACGTAATAGAGTATGAATCTATCCAGATAGAGAAAGACTTGTCCTATGAGGAACTTCCAGTTCAAATTATTGATAGGAAGGAACAAGTTTTAAGAAATAAGGTAATACCTTCAATAAAGGTGTTATGGAGCAACCACAATGCTGAAGAAGCAACGTGGGAGCTCGAGAGTAAAATGAAGGAAGCTTTTCCTCATTTGTTTATGTAATTATAAGCTAAGATTTTGATGACAGAATCCTTATAAGTGGGAGAGAATGTAACGCCCGAGAAAAATTGGATTTTAATGATAATTAAATTTTTATTTGATTATGTGAATTAAATGAATTTAATTGATTTATTATGTGAGTAAGCTGTGTGAAGGTCGTTCTATGACCTAGAATGTGTTTATTTGGTTAGTATTCTGGTTATATGCTAGAGTTAATTGTTTGGAATTTCCAAGACGAAAATAAATGTTTTCCGAGAAATTTCTGTAAAAACATTATTCATCTATTTTTGTTCGGAGAATTATTTTGAAATTCTGAGAAACGTGTAATATTAGAATATCGAGAAAAGATGGAATATCTGATAATATTTCATTTATGGCAAACGCAGTTTTTTGCCTGTGGACTTAAAACCTAAGGGTTGAGTATATTGATTTCTGAGAAGGAAATAATATGCGTAGAAGGAATTGTGTTAGGGTTAATGCGAGTGTTATACATTTATGGTGCTATTTAGTACCTATGTATAATACGATGAGAAAATACGAAGTACAATATGATTATTGTACGAGTAGTATACGGAAAGAATACGTGAATTGTACGTATAAAATACGATTCGTATTATATAATTAAGTTAAGTCTTAATATTAATTCATTTGGGTTGGATTATTATTAGTCCGATCAATTGAATGACCAAGCCCAAGGAGATTAGTGGGTTAAGCCTAAGTCAAGGCTCAATACTAAATTAGTTAAGCCCAATTCATTAAAATTGAACCGTGGATCTAACCGGTGGGTCACCGAATGGGTAGAACCCATGGGGCAACCCATAGGATCACCCATGTCATGAGTGGGCCGGCCACTTGGTGTGCAAGCCAAGTTTGAGGCTTGGTCACCAAGTATTTTACTTGGTGACCACATATGAATAGTAAGGAGGTTGGGTATGTTAAGTCTATTATGCCCTCCATTCTAGTTTCCTATAAATAGAAAGCTAGGTTGATTCATTTGGGAGTTTTACAAATTTCCAACTTAGATTATTGAGAGATAAAGAGAGCTAGACTTTCAAAATATACACTTTGGAAGCTTGATCTTAGAGTTTTTCCAAGAAAGAACACCAAGAGTTCTTAAGGTTTAATCCTTACCTTTCATCTCCATCTCTTTTGGATTTTCCTTTATCTTAGAGAATCATAAAATGGGTGGTATATGTCTTGTATGAGGGATTAAAGATGACTTACCATAGATTTAATCTCTACAAGTCATGAGATTATAAGAATCATAAGGTTGGATATAGTTTCAAACCATGAAAATATTATTTGTTGAGATCGATTGTTTTTAAAACGATTGAACCCCATCAATACGTTAATATATGCATCTTGTTTGGTTAGGATGTAGATATGAAATCCATGGAGTATTTCATGTGATTTGGCTTAGAGAACCCTAGTAACGAAGTTATGGCGAATTTTACGTAATTAGACGTTAAACGTCGAAAACGTTGAATTCCGGATTAGAGGTCAAAAGTTGTCGTAAGACTTGGAAATGATGATTTTCAATGTTAACACGTGAGATAGGGTGATTAAGAGTTGTGGGTTCGAGAATCGTCAGATTTTGACTTAAAACGAAGAAAATGAGCATTGAACGCTGATTAACGTTTACGAACGTCTAGAAAATGAACTCAATAGTGAATTTTGAGTTATCGAATTCAAAAGTGTTGAATTCTTATATGAACGAATAGATTATGTTATTTGTGACGTGTAGGCTTTTGAACGGACCAAATCGGGCTTATAACGAAGAAATTATGGCCCCGGGAATTTTACAAAATTTTTTTAAAAAATGTTGAAATCTGCAACTGAGGTCTGGCGTCGTGGCGCTTGACATATAATGTAAAATGTAATACATGCCATGACCTTGACACATGTTGTTCTTTCATCTTTGTTAAATGGCGCTGCATGACCATCTTTAGTAGTACTAAGTCTCACGCCGAAGCGTCGAGGGCAGGGAGTTACTATCGCTAAGCGGTGATATAACACCGATCTAGTATTAGGATGGTCTGTGCCTACGCAACGATTCAAGGTTTTGGATAATGAGCTGGGACGAAGGGTAATGAGTTAAGTTGACTTTATTATTAATATTAAGTTAACTAAGACATAGAAGAGAAAGAAGTTGGTAAAACAATGTGAACATTTATTTGTTAGCTAATTATAGTGTGCTATGTGAATATATCATGTAGATTCTATAAAGGCTGTGGTCAGTCGATTAAGCTATTTGAAGACGCTGAAAGGCAAGTTTTCTTAACGCTTGTCTAACTTCCAAGTTAGCCAAGTTCTATGTGATTCATTGAACTAAATTGCACGACTAAATTTAAAGAAAGGGTCGATGCCAGATTTTAACTCGACTAGACTATTCATAATATATAGATTGATTGATATTCATATCTTTCTATATAGAAATGTTAACGCTATCATATGCCAAGTAATTGGAATGCAGGCGTGAAGGTAAGGTTTGTCTATGAACAAACAAAAGTATTTTTCATCGATTATTCGATGGGCACATGAGTTTGCCAAAAATATTAAGCGTAAATACGTTTAATGAATGAGTGTTGATCAACATAGAGTACTATAATTTTGATCACCTAGAAGTGCTCATAAGTAATGCGGATGAGCGGCCTTGCAATATAACAATTGATAGAATATAATAGACAACAATTTTTAAATCAACAAGCTGCAGCGGAATAAGCAATCCATTAGAAGAGTCAAAGTAGAACATAATGTCTACTATCTCCTCTAGATTAAAAGTCCATCGTTAATACTTCATTCTTGTAATACTCATCAGCAGTTCTTTGTTATACTCAAGACAAAGAGAACTCACTCTCATCACTGTCTTCACCGAACCACCACAGATTATAATTAAATCACAATTCATATTTATAATCAAGTAAATCAATGAGTCCAACTTTGAACTACTGGCCAAAATATACAATTTGAAAAACCAATAACCAACGGTCCATCTTTGCACTACTGGGCCAAAGATATACAATTGTAAAACCAATAATCTTTGAGACTCGACTTAATAGTATCACGACCACATGAATTATCCATGCACTACGGGCCAAGGATATTCGTGTTTCAATTCTGGTCATGATTATACGAATAATCCACGAGTCATAATCATACCAAGTCCATCTATGCACTACGGGCCAAAGATGACTTTTACCACATCATTTGTAACATTACGGTCATGATTATATAGAATAATCCACACAGTCATAATCATACCAAGTCCATCTATGCACTCTTTGGCCATAGATGACTTTCAACACAATATAAGCATGAGAATGATGACAATGATATAAAGAATCAATCAAATGAGATAAAGGATAAATATTAAAGACTTTAACAATATAATTTATCCAAAATTCAATAATGTCCAAATTGTCAACATGATCACCAATTGTGGAGTAAAATTCAAGAATAATATTATATCAAAAATGATTTGAATAATATTTCAACAAATATTTACTTGAAGATAATAACATTAATCATTATATTATAACCTCCATTTAATATTATTCATTATATAATAATATTAAATTCATTTACTAATATTATTAAACTCCATTTAATATTAACAATTCATTATTCCTCTTTTAAACTCTATTTAATATTATTCATTATATAATAACATTAAATTCATTTACTAATATTATTAATCATTAATCAATGTGTTAATAACACCTTAATCCAAATGTTATCAATCACTTAATAATCTCATAATCTAATATTATTAATATTACAACAATATTTTAATCATAAACTTATAAACAATTTATTTTAATTATTTACACTTTATTAATTAATGCATTTAATCATCCTAAAATGCCAAACTCATAAGATTTCATCATCAATAACCAAAACCCTCATCAAAAATCTGCATATACCTTATATAGGACTCTCAAGCCATAAAATCCTATTTTCAAATTTTCTTACTTCACATAATATATTTAATTCATTTACTCATAACTAGTCCATTTTCATGAAAATACCAAATCGGTACAAAAAATTTTCTTTTTAGGATTTAGCGAAATATAGTCCCATATTGAACATATATTTTTCTCAAAATTTTTAAAATTCATTTACTATTTTTCATATGGCCAAAAGCTATAGAATATTTAGACATTTATCATAAATTGTACTTTTGTCCAAAAATTCGAAATTTTAGAGTATACTTACATTATATACATGTACTCCCAATAAAAATTTCACCAATTTTGGAGTTAACCACAAGGACTTATAGGGGTTTACTTTTAAAATAGTCTTTTCCCATAAAATTCATAATTCTTAATCTATACATCCAAAAATTGCCATTTTTGGACACAATCTAGAAAACTCATCAAGCTGTCATTTCAAATTTTTCCAGAATTTTTGAGGGTCGAAAAAATTACGAAACATGAAAAACATAATAACCTTTAAATCCCTTACCTAAAAAAAAGCGAGTATTTACCGACATTTGGAATATCGGATGTAAAGTTGAAGGAAACTTACTTTGAATAGCAACTCTCAAAGTATCTAAATACTCACAAAAATATGCTCGATATATATATAGAGAGAAAACTTATGTTTTACGGTGTGATTTTCAATTCTAACTTAAAGCGCTTTATTTATAGGAAAATGCTTTAGAACGCTAAAGGAGACTAAATTAATAAAATAATAATATTTTTTTTTTTTTTTCTACACACATTTTGACCCAAATTTGACCACCATCATGGGCCCACCAGAATTTTTCAACCCACATGTTTTCCACCAAAAAACAAAAGTGGGTCCCACCCATAATTTTAATAAAAATATTTTATTTTTCGAAACTTCATAATTCATAATAAATAGCCCTTTTTATCAGAAAAATATGAATTTTATGTCCATTCCACATGAAATCGAATTCTCTACAACTTTGTAGCTTTAAGTTTTTCCAAATTCCAAACAGAAAATATCCGAAATCCACAAACGGATGATTTTCAACACCTCTTAAAATTCATAACAAATCATACGTTAATTTTTAACGGTTCAAAATTTGTGGACATATACTCAACTTATATATGTATAACATATCCAAAAATCACAACGATCCAACGGTCGGATTAAAATTATAACTCACGCAATAGAGCTTTAAGAACACCGATTTGATTTTTTAATACCTCCAATCCGACAAAATACTGATAAAACACCTCAACATTAATTCCTTCATTTATAACCACATAAAATAAATAAATCCATCATTTATATTCACATAAAATAAATATAATTATCATATAAAAATAATTAATTATTCACAAATAATATTATGAGAATCACAATAAATGACATGACGGTAGTTCCCGAGAAAGAGGGGCTTTTCGATAAGGATTTCTCTCCTTCTTTGGCGCATGATTAGGTGACCAAACCTCTCCTTGTGAGAACTTTCTAGACATTGCCAATAATGTTATCTAATAATATTATTCAAATAATATGAATTATTGATATGATAATGGGAAATCTTTGTGAAATGACAATTATTGAAACAACAATAATATAAAATATCAACGCACAACAATTATTGAATCAATAAAATAAAATATTGAGCGATAATTATTGTAACAATTATTGAGTAGTGCCTTCTTACGTAAGAATCAATAATTCAAAAATATTGTGTAATATCTGGTAATGTCTTCTTTATGCAACCACGCGTATTACTGTATTTTAACCACCAGGTATTCCAACAGTGTTAACGGTAACAATTACGTCGTTATTTATAAAACTCAAACTTGTCATTTTTCTTCATCGACAGTTATTACATTATGGGGCCCCACAAATGGTTGCTTGTGAGTAAATACGAATATTCTCCGACAACAAGAATATTTCACGACCAAACGAATATTCCCCGACAGAAATGAGTATTTTATAACCACTTGCGTATTTTGAAAATTTTATATATATCACCCTTAACTTTAAACTTTTATCAATTTAACTATTTACTAAATAGAAAAATTGAATACTTTTATTTCATAAAATTCGGGATCTCACAATCTCCCCTCCTTATGAAATTTTGCCCTCGAAATTTACGTACGTACCTGGTATATCGAAGAGATGAGAATACCTTGCTTTTTTCAGATTTGTACCTTCTCGGTTATTTCCTTTCTATCATGATTTTGCACATTGCTCATCTCCTGTATTTCAGATATCATTCTAGAATATAGTTTCAAAATAAGGGTTAATTGACATGCCACATATTATCCTATACTCTAAGTGACCAATTAAATACCAAATAAACTTAGGTAGGTCATACTAGCGAAGGAATTCTCCGTCTCTCCCTCCTAGTTCTTGTCTCACATCTCGGCCGGGGATCATATCCTAAGCTTTGATACCAAGCTGTGACGCCCCCAAAATAGGTATCGCCACCCATCTTGGGTCGCCGGATACATGGTACAAAATTCAAATATAAACTTAAATATACAACATGGTATGAGTTTTAATACAAATATTGTCTTCTAAGGCGGTATTCAAACTCAAAAATTCTCATATATCTTGTGAGTTTCAATACAAATATTATTACGTATATATATATCGACAATATTCATATTTAAATTATTACAATGCCATATAAAGTACAGTAGCAAATATATCAAGTCCCCGAAGGGACACGAGAAGATATCTATTCTCCTCATTCTAATGGAGTGCACCTCTGACGCTTCCAAATTCGTATTCACCTCACCCTATTGTTGTTCACCAAAATTAAATATCAAATGATGTATAAAACATGTCACACACATTTTAAGTTCTCAGTACGATTATTATGCCACATCGTTTCATAATTTGATTAGGCTTGTGACTAATTCATATCACCACTTTATACACATGTTTTCTCTGCTAGTCCCAGCTACCCTTTTATTACCTAAAAGGGGTGGTGAAGTAAAAGGGTGAGCTCAACTAGCCCATTAAAAAATATTATGACTAAGATAATGCAGAACAAATTATCGTTAGTCTTCAACAGTATAACAACTGATAGAATATATAATAGACAACAAGTTTTAGATCAACAACTGCAGCGGAATAAGCAATCCATTAGAAGAGTCAAGTAGAACATAATGTCTACTATCTCCTCTAGATTAAAAGTCCATCGTTAATACTTCATTCCTGTAATACTCATCAACAGTTCTTTGCTATACTCAAGACAAAGAGAACTCTCATCACTGTCTTCACCGAACCACCACATTATAATTAAATCACAATTCATATTTATAATCAAGTAAATCAACAGATCCAACTTTTCACACTATAGGCCAAAGATATACAATGAAAAACTAAAACCAACCAATCCAACTTTACTACGGGCCAAAATATAAAGCAATAGTCCATAATTTGCACTCTACAGCTGGCCAAAGATATACAATTATAAAACCAATAATCTTTGAGACTCGACTTAATAGTATCACGACCACGAATTATCCATGCACTACGGGCGAGGATATTCGTGTTTTCAATTCTGATCATGATTATAAAGAATAATCACTGGTCATAATCATACCAAGTCCATCTATACACTACGGGCCAAAGATGACTTTTACCACATCATTTGTAACATTACGGTCATGATTATAAAGAATAATCACGGTCATAATCATACCAAGTTCATCTATGCTTCTTGGCCATAGATGACTTTCAACACAATATAAGCATGAGAATGATGACAATGATATAAAGAATCAATCAAATGAGATAAAGGATAAATATTAAAGACTTTAACAATATAATTTATCCAAAATTCAATAATGTCCAAATTGTCAACATGATCACCAATTGTGGAGTAAAATTCAAGAATAATATTATATCAAAATGATTTGAATAATATTTCAACAAATATTTAACGAAGATAATAACATTAATCATTATATTATAACCTCCATTTAATATTATTCATTATATAATAATATTAAATTCATTTACTAATATTATTAAACTCCATTTAATATTAACAATTCATTATTCCTCTTTTAAACTCTATTTAATATTATTCATTATATAATAACATTAAATTCATTTACTAATATTATTAATCATTAATCAATGTGTTAATAACACCTTAATCCAAATGTTATCAATCACTTAATAATCTCATAATCTAATATTATTAATATTACAATAATATTTTAATCATTTCTTAAACTTATAAATAATTTATTTTAATTGTTTACACTTTACTAATTAATGCATTTAATCATCCTAAAATGCCAAACTCATAAGATTTTCATCACCAATAACCAAAACCCTCATCAAAAAAATCTGCATATACCTTATATAGGATTCTCAAGCCATAAAATCCTATTTTCCAATTTTCTACTTTCACATAACATATTTAATTCATTTACTCATAACTAGTCCATTTTCATGAAAAATACCAAATCGGTACAAAAAATTTTTCTTTTCTAGGATTTAGTAGAATATAGTCCCATATTGAACATATATTTTTCTGGAATTTTTAAAATTCATTTACTATTTTTCATATGGCCAAAAGCGCTTAGAATATTTAGACATTTATCATAAAGCTGTACTTTTGTCCAAAAATTCCAAAATTTCTGAGTATACTTACATTATATACATGTACTCCCAATAAAAATTTTCACCAATTTTGGAGTTAACCACAAGGAGTTATAAGGGTTTACTTTTAAAATAGTCTTTTCCCATAAAATTCATAACTCTTAATCTATACATCCAAAAATCGCCATTTTTGGACACAATCTAGAAAACTCATCAAATTATCATTTCAAATTTTCCAAAATTTTTTGAAGGTCGAAAAAAAATTACAAAATTAAAAAACATAATAAACACTTAAATCCCTTACCTCAAAAGCGGTATTTACATTTGGAAATATCGGATGTAAAAGTCGAAGGAAACTTACCTTTGAATAAGCAACTCTCAAAGTATCTAAATACTCACAAAAATACGCTCGATAAATATATAGAGAGAAAACTTATGTTTACGGTGTGATTTTTCAATTCTAACTTAAGCGCTTTATTTATAGGAAAATGCTTAGAACGCTAAAGGAGACTAAATTAATAAAATATTATATTTTTTTTAATTTTCTTCCGCACCATTTTGAAAAATTTGAGCACCACCATGGGGCCCACCAATTTTCAACCCACATGTTTTCCACAAAAAACAAAAGTGGGTCCCACCCATAATTTTAATAAAAATATTTTATTTTTGAAACTTCAATAATTCATAATAAATAGCCCTTTTATTAGAAAAAATATGAATTTTATGTCCATTCCATACGAAATCGAATTATCTACAACTTTGTAGCTTTAAGTTTTTCAAATTCCAACAAAAAATATTGAAATCCACAAGCGGATGATTTTCAACACCTCTTAAAATTCATAACAAATCATACGTTAATTTTTAACGGTTCAAAATTTGTGGACATATACTCAACTTATATATGTATAACATATCCAAAAATCACAACGATCCAGCGGTCGGATTAAAATTATAACTCACATGATAGAGCTTTAAGAACAGATTTGATTTTTTAATACCTCCAATCAAACAAAATCTTGATAAAACACCTCAACATTAATTCCTTCATTTATAACCACATAAAATAAATCCTATCCATCATTTATATCATAAAATAAATATTTCTTTTCATATAAAAATAATTAATTATTCACAAATAATATTACGAGAATCACTGATAATGACAACGGTAGTTTCCGGGAAAGAGGGCTTTCAGATAAGGATTTCTCCTTCTTGGCTTGATTAGGTGACCAAACCTCTCATTGATGAGAACTTTCTAGACATTGTCAATAATGTTATCTAATAATATTATTCAAATAATATGAATTATTGATCGATAATGGGAAATACTATGAAATGACAATTATTGAAACAACAATAATATAAAATATCAACGCATAAGACAATTATTGAATCAATAAAATAAAATATTGATATTGTTGTTTCAATAATTATCTTTGCCGCGATATTTTCCATTATCAGATCAATAATTCATATTATTTGAATAATATTATTAGATAACATTATTGGCAATGTCTAGAAAGTTCTGTCTAAGGAGAGGTTTGGTCACCTAATTGCGCGCCAATAAGGAAAAATCCTTATTGGAAAGCCCCCTCTTTCCTGGGAACGGCCTGGTTGTCATAATTGTGATTCTGTAATATTATTTATGAATAATTAATTATTTATTTATATGATAAGAAAATATTTATTTTATGTGGATATAATTGAAGGAATTAATGTTGAGGTATCTTTGTCGGAATGGAGGTATTAAAAATCAAATCAGTATTTTTACGATATATTGCGTGAGTTATAATTTTTAATTCAACCGTTGGATCGTTGTGATTTTTGGATATGTTATACATATATAAGTTGGGTATATGTTAACAAATTTTGAACCATTAAAAATGATCGTATGATTTATTATAAATTTTAAGAGGTGACTGATTCAGAAATTAGGTTTATAAATAATTTTGGTGGAAAATTCTAGAATTGAGTGGGCCCACTTGTGGTTGGGTGAAAATGTCTTTGAATTTTATTTCAAATGTGGTGGGTGGCAATAGTAGCAGGTAAAGCCATCAAGTAAAGGTCAAATGCCTTGACGTCTTTAACATTTTCCTATAAATAGAGGGCTAAGTTAGAATTGAAAATCACACCAGAAACATAAGCTTTCTCTCTTTCTCTCTCTATATTTTTGAGCGTATTTTGTGAGTATTTAGATACTTTGAGAGTTGTTGTTCAGTACAAGTTTCATACAGCATCACTTGAGCCTTTCCTTTAGAAATCGATTCTTTGAGGTAAGGGATATTATTTTCTTCTTAAATGATATTATTTTCTTCAATATCATTATGCTGAGATATTGTTATGAATTTTATTGTGGAATTTCTACTTTTTTGTGTCAGGGTTACTATTCATGTATACAGCACTATTCACTAAAAAATGATTTTTTCTCTTTTTCATCCCAGATGTGTTTTATGGTTACTATCTTTGATTGTATCCATGTTTTGATCTTTATTTTTGAATTCTACTTCACACTTGGTTATTATGAAGTATTATTGAATTTGGATAAAGCTGAAATACTGAATCCCTAATATTTGTCCTTACATCTCTCTTTGGATTCGTTCTCTGAAATGTTTTTCATCATCCTCAGTCCTTAATGGTGATACTTGATGAATATCGTTGGCCTGTAGTGCAAAGATGAATGATTACCTGATGAATATCTTTAGCCCGTAGTGCAAAGATGAACAGGTGTTGAGATGAACATGACCAACTGGTGATACAAATGAATATCTTTGGCCCGTAGTGAAAAGATGAATATTTGATGCAAGATGTATATTGATTGATATTACAGGGATAAAATATTGATGATGGACTTTTAAATTCATAGATGATAGTAGATTTCATTATCTACTTAACTCTTCTAATGAATTGTTGTTTCCGCTGCAGTTGTTGATCTAAAACTTGTTGTCTATTGTATTCTATCAGATTTTTTCCTATTGAAGACTAAGAATAATTTGTTGTATATTATCTTAGTCATAATATTCTTTACTGGGCTAGTTGAGCTCACCCTTTTCCTTTTTGTTCCATTTTTCTTCTTAGGAGGTGAGAATTTAGCAGGGACTAGTCGGGGTATGTAGTGATGATTCAGGATAGCTGTTTTAGTAGTCCTCACTATTTTGTAGAATAGTGCATCAATAATTGTAATGAGGACTTTATTTGGGTATGGATATTGTCTAGAAGACAATATTTGTATTTAAACTCACAGTATGTGTTGTCGTATTTTGCACGATAATTGTAATAATGAAGTTGTAGTTTTCTTTCTGTACCATGTATTTGGCGACTCAAAATGGGTGTTGTATACCTATTTTGGGGGCATCACAGTTGGTATCAGAGCTTAGGGATATGGTCTCTGGCGGAGATCGGGGAATAGAACTAGGAGGGGAGAGATGAGTAAATCCTTCGCTAGTGTGTCCTACCTAAGCTTATTTGTTGGTCGGTCATAATATAGGGATATTATGTGATATATTAATTTGTTTAATTAACCCCTGTTTTATGGCAGTTTTTAAGAATGGCAGCTGAGAACGTTAACAATGGAGTCTATGAGACTGTGGAACAACCTTTGATTACCAACCAAGAGGGCGTGCAACATGAAGGCAATATTCCTCATGTAAACAATACTCTACCGAGCAAGCGATAAATGATGCAATGTTTAGAAGCTTTTTGCAGTTCATGCAAAATCGAATTTAGGAGACTCGTGTAAAAAAATACGTGGAAATGATAGCAACGCTATGATACATCACAAAGCGGTTTAAGGAGTTGGGACCACAGATTTGGGAAAGTCCGATCCGATTAAAAGCGGAAACATGGGTAAAGCAAATGACCAAGATATTCGATGTCTTCAATGCATGCGGAGAACGAAGGTTCCATTCACCACCTTATATATTACGTGGTGAGGTGATTCTTTGGTAGGAGTCTATGAAAGCGTACTGACCCGGCGCACTCAACATGTCTTGGGAAAAATTTGAAACTATTCAATGACAAGTACTTTCCTAAAAGTATTTCGGCTATATGAAGGAGGTGCGATTTATTAAACCGAATAGAACAATATGACGGTGTCCCAGTACGAGGCGAAGTTCGCAGAGTTATCCAGGTTTGCACCTCATTTGGTAGAAAATGAGGAACGTATGACGCGGATGTTTCTGAGAGGTCTAAAACCTGAGATTCGACAATATCTTATCTCTCATAAATTTTCTTTATATTCAGACGTTGTAAACAAGGCTCAATTATTAGAGCGTGATAATGAGTATGTTCAACCGATGGACCACAACCGAGGTCATCTAGGTGGCAATGATCATTGGAGCAATGATGATAACCAGCGAGGAGGGAAGAATACGGACAAAAGCGGTAACCACTCGGGTGGTAATCGTGGCCATAATAATAGGAGAGGTGAGTCAAGTGGAAATTTCAGAAGAGGAGATTCAACAATAACGGAAGACATCGGCAGAAGAAGACCAAAGACCAACAACAAATTCTAGGGAGGAGAGAACCGCCGCGGTTAGATGCTACTGAGATCACTGAGAGGAGGGACACATAAGTCCAAATTGTTCATAGCCTTCCAAGGTGTGTTTCAATTGTGGAAAAGACGGTCACATAGTCTGATTTTGTCCGGTAGCGAAGTTAAGTCCAACTGGGACGGCGACACCAAAGGCGACTACGGACAAAACCAAGTCGATGGTTCAAGGAAGGGCGTTTGTCGTGACTGGCCAAAATGCGAGAAACCCAAATGAGGTGATCACGGGTAAGCTAATCTTGAACTCTTGCGAAGTTTATACCTTACTAGAAACCGGTTCTACCCATTCTTCTATCTCTCCTGCTTGTGCTCAAAGTTTAAACTTGACTCCGGAGAAATTGGACTTTAACTTATCTGTTGAAACTCCATTGGGTGAAACCTTTGTTACATCTACAGTTTATAAATCTTGCTTGATCCAAGTTGGCACAATCACATTACCTGTTGATCTTATTTCTTTAAAGATACTTGCATTTGATGTGATTTTAGGGATTGATTGGTTAACCACTCATCATGCCAAAATTGATTGTTTTCGTAAGGTTGTTAGTTTTCATATTCCTAACCAACATGTTATACGAATACAAGCAACTAAACCACTAAAATCAGTCACTATCATATCAAGCCATAAAGTTATTCATTTATTAAAAAACGGATGTCAAGCTTTCTTAGCCCATATTATGGACTTGAACAAAAATACGTCAGATTTGAATAATATTCCTATTGTTAATGAATTTCCTGACGTATTTTCGTAAGAACTTCCTGGTCTACCCCCAGAACGAGAAGTTGAATTCTTTATTGATCTTGAACCGGGTACAAAACCCATTTCTAAAACCCCATATCGAATGGCTCCTATTGAACTTCAGGAGTTAAAAGTCCAACTACAGGAATTCTTAGATATCGGTTTCATTCGTCCTAGTACATCTCCTTAGGGTGCTCGTATTTTATTTGTAAAGAAGAAAGACGAGAGTATGCAACTTTGTATTGACTACCGGGAATTAAACCATGTTACCATCAAGAATAGGTATCCGCTACCTCGCATTGATGACCTGTTTGACCAGTTGCAAGGAGCACAATACTTTTCAAAGATCGATCTTTGTTCTGGATATCATCAGCTGAAGATTAAAACTGAGGATATTCCGAAGACTACCTTCAGAACTCGGTATGGGCATTATGAATTCTTAGTCATGTCTTTTGGATTGACTAATGCTCCTGCTGCTTTCATGGATATGATGAACCGTGTATTCAAGGAATATTTGGATCAGTTCGTTGTTGTCTTTATTGATGACGTCCTCATATATTCCAAAAGCCGTGAAGATCATGAGCACCATTTGAAGCTTGTACTTCAAAGACTTCGTGACAACAAGCTATATGCCAAGCTGAAGAAATGAGAGTTCTGGCTTAAGGAAGTAGCATTCCTTGGGCACGTGGTGTCAAAACATGGAGTATCTGTTGACCCGACAAAGATTGAAGCAATTCAAAGTTGGGAGCAGCCAAAGTCGATGACCGAAGTGCGTAGCTTTCTAGGCTTAACTAGTTATTATCGGAGATTCGTGGAAGGATTTTCCAGAATCACTACTCTGTTAACTCAACTGACTCGGAAAGATGCAAAATTTGTATGGAGCGAGGAATGAGAGAAGAGTTTCCAAGAGCTTAAGAGGAGACTCATTTCGGCCCCTATTCTGACAATACCATCTGGTTCGGATGGATTTGTTATCTACAGCGATGCTTCAGGCAAAGGGTTAGGATGTGTTCTCATGCAACATGGGAAAGTCATAGCCTATGCCTTGCGACAACTCAAAGAATATGAGAGGAATTATCTTACTCATGATCTGGAGTTGGCAGCAGTCGTTTTTGCGTTAAAAATCTGGAGACACTATCTGTATGGAGAGAAAGTGGAGATTTATATGGATCATAAAAGCCTTAAATATTTCTTCACCCAAAAGGAACTCAATATGCGGCAATGACGTTGGCTCGAGCTGTTGAAGGATTATGATCATAGCATTCAATATCATCTTGGAAAAGCAAACGTTGTAGCTGAAGCATTGAGTAGAAGATCATATGTTGTACGAGTGCAATGTTGATAACACAAAGGCCCATTTTGTATGACTTACAAAGGATGGAGATAGATTTAAAGGCTCCAAGTACCCACGTGATGATATCAAACATACGAGTAGAACCGACTTTAATCGATAAAGTTAAAGTTGCTTAAGCTACGGACCTGGGGCTGATGCGTATGAAGAAAAAAGTACAAGAAGGTGCTATTTCAGAAGCAGGAATCGATGAAGAAGGAATACTTCGAGTCAACTCCAGACTTTGTGTTCCTAACGATTCTGACTTGAAGCATAGAATCATGATGGAGGCACACAACACACCATTTGCAATCCATCCTGGGAGTACCAAAATGTATTATGATCTTCAACATACATTTTGGTGGAATAATATGAAGAGAGAGATCGCGGAGTTTATCTCGAGGTGTTTAACATGTCAACGTGTAAAGGCGGAGCATCAAATGCCAAAGGGTCCATTGCAACCACTTGAGATTCCAAAATGGAAGTGGGAACACATTACTATGAATTTCGTTATAGGTCTTCCCAAGGTTTCTCAAGGCATAGATGCGATTTGGGTTATTGTTGATAGATTAACCAAGTCTGCTCATTTCTTGTCTATACGTGAGACTTATTCTCTTGAACGTCTTGCTAGTATGTACGTAAATGAGATTGTGAGATTGCACGGCATGCTAGTATCCATAGTTTTGGATCGTGACCCAAGATTCACTTCATAATTTTAGGTGAGTTTGCAGAAAGTTATGGGCACGGATTTACGATTCAGTTCGGCATACCATCCTCAAACAGAGGGACAATCAGAGAGGACTATTCAAACTCTTGAAGATCTATTAAGACTCTGTGTACTTGATTTCAAAGGAAGTTGGGATAAGTACTTACCATTGGTGGAATTCTCTTACAACAACAGTTATCAAGCAAGTATAGGCATGGCTCCATTCGAGGCGTTATATGGATAAAAAGTGTCGTTCTCCAGTATGCTGGGATGAGGTAGGAGAAGCAACATTGTTGGGACCAGAGTTAGTACGTATGACTACGAAAAAGATCCAAACGATTCGACAACGTATACAAACGGCACAGGATCGACAAAAGAGTTATGCGGATCTTCATCGAAAGGACGTGGAATTTGGTATTGGGGATCATGTATTGTTACGTGTCCATGGAAGGGAGTTACAAGATTCGGGAAGAGAGGAAAGCTCAATCCACGATTTATTGGTCCATTTCAGATTCTTGACCGAGTAGGAAGTGTGGCCTATAGACTTGCGTTACCTCCAAGCATGTTTCGTGTTCATAATATTTTTCACATATCTATGCTTTGTAAATATGTGAAAGACCCAAACCACATTATTGAGTTAGAATTAGACGAGATAGTCAAAGATTTAACGTACGAGGAGGTACTTGTCAAGATCTTGGATAGGAAAGAGCATGTCCTATGCACAAAGGTTATACCACAAGTTAAGGTTTTATGGAGGAACCATGCTATTGAAGAAATGACCTGGGAGTTGGAGTCAGAAATGAAAGCGAGGTATCCTCACCTATTCGAAACACCAGGTACATACGTCAATTTCGAGGACAAAATTTCATAAGGAGGGGAGGTTGTAAGACCCCAACTTATTATGAATAAAATTAAATTTTCTCTATTTATTATCTTGAAATAATTAGGAGTTAATTTGATATAATACTTTGGTTATGGGTGAAATGTGCAAATTTTACAAAATAAGCAAGTGGTTATAAAATATTCATTTTTGACGGGGAATATTCATTTGGTCGTGGAATATTCTTGTTATCGGGGAATATTAAATACGACGCCATAGCTGACCATAAATGGGCCTCATAATGAATAAGCAATCGGGATGAAGAAAACGACAAGTTTGATTTTTTATAAATAACGACGTAATCGTTACCATTAACACTGTTGGAATACCTGGTGGTTAAAAATATAATAATATGCGTGGTTTCACAGTAACACATGGTATTGTACAGTATTTTTGAATTATTGATCCTTACGTAAAAATGCACTACTCAATAATTGTTACATTAGTTACTGTTCAATATTTTATTTTATTGATTTAATAATTGCTGCATTGATATTTTATATACAATATTTCCCATTATCAGATCAATAATTCATATTATTTGAATAATATTATTAGATAACATTATTGGCAATGTCTAGAAAGTTCTGTCTAAGGAGAGGTTTGGTCACCTAATTGCGCGCCAGTAAGGAGAAATCCTTATTGGAAAGCCCCCTCTCTCCTGGGAACGGCCTGGTTGTCATAATTGTGATTCTGTAATATTATTTATGAATAATTAATTATTGATTTATATGATAAGGTAATATTTATTTTATGTAGATATAATTGAAGGAATTAAGTACTGATTCTTTGAGGTAAGGGATATTATATTCTTCTTAAATGATATTATTTTCTTCAATATTATTATGCTGAGATATTGTTATGAATTTTATTGTGAAATTTCTATTTTTTTTGTGTCGGGGTTACTATTCAAGTATACGGCACTATTCACGTATACGGCACTATTCACAAATACGGCACTATTCACTAAAAAATGAAATTTTCTCTTTTTCGTCCCAAATGTCTTTTATGGTTACTATCTTTGATTGTATCCATGTTTTGATCTTTATTTTTGAATTCTACTTCACACTTGGTTATTATGAAGTATTATTGAATTTGGATAAACCGAAATACGAATCCCTAATATTTGTCCTTCTGTCTCACTGGATTCGTTCTCTGAAATGTTTTTCATCATCCTTAGTCCTTAATGGTGATAATTGATGAATATCGTTGGCTTGTAGTGTAAAGATGAATGATTACCTAATGAATATCTTTGGCCCGTAGTGCAAAGATGAACAGGTGTTGAGATGAATATGACCAACTGGTGATACAAATGAATATCTTTGGCCCGTAGTGCAAAGATGAATATTTGATGGAAGATGTATATTGATTGATGTTATAGGGATAAAATATTGATGATGGACTTTTAAATTCATAGATGATAGTAGATTTCATTCTCTACTTAACTCTTCTAATGAATTGTTGTTTTCACTGCAGTTATTGATCTAAAACTTGTTGTCTATTGTATTCTATCAGATTTTTTCCTGTTGAAGACTAAGGATAATTTGTTGTATATTATCTTAGTCATAATATTCTTTACTGGGCTAGTTGAGCTCACCCTTTTTCCTTTTTGTTCCATTTTTCTTCTCAGGAGGTGAGAATTTAGCAGGGACTAGCTGGGGTTTGAAGTGATGATTCAGGATAGCTGTTTTAGTAGTCCTCACTATTTTGTAGAATAGTGCATCAATAATTGTAATGAGGACTTTATTTGGGTATGAATATTATCTAGAAGACAATATTGTATTTAAACTCACAGTATGTGTTATCGTATTTTGCACGACAATTGTAATAATGAAGTTGTAGTTTTCTTTCTGTACCATGTATTTGGCGACTCAAAATGGGTGTTGTATACCTATTTTGGGGGCGTCACAGTAACTACTGTAACAATTATTGAGTAGTGTCTTTTTTACGTAAGAATCAATGATTCAAAATATCGTGTAATCTGCGGTGCCACGCGTTGCAACAACGCCGTACATCGTATTTTAACCACCAGGTATTCCAACAATGTTAATGGTAACGATTAAGCCGTTATTTATAAAAACTCAAACTTGTTATTTTCTTCATCCGATGAGTTATTCTCGTTATTTGCCCATAAATGGTCATACCATAAAAGTAAACGATATTGTGACAACTTAGAATTTTCATAAGTTATTAAAATAAGAATTTAATAATTAAAATTCTTATTACGATGTGATTAATGTAACAATCCAGATTTTAATTATAATTATAAATATTTATTGAATTATATAAATATTTAATGGATGTGTTTATTGTTGAATAAATATTTGTTTATTGTTGAATAAATATTTGTTTAATTTGGTTTGATTTGATTTGGTTAATTATTTGTTTAATAAATAATTAATGGGTTAAAGAAATTAATTATTATGAGATAATATTCTAATTTAATTTAATAATTAAGTTAGAGAGTTTATAATGATTATTATGATTTATTCAATAAATTGTTATTAGAATTAATTAAATTAGGTATGAAAACTTAATTAAATAAAGTGTAATAAATAACT
This sequence comes from Panax ginseng, assembly GCA_020205605.1. Classification (NCBI taxonomy): domain Eukaryota; kingdom Viridiplantae; phylum Streptophyta; class Magnoliopsida; order Apiales; family Araliaceae; genus Panax; species Panax ginseng. Next base: position 123,963,978 of record CM035130.1, on the reverse strand, counting down.
ATAGTATAAATGAGTTATTAAAATAAATTAAAGGAGTTTAATTTAGTTTTTGCCAAACAAGGCTTAATATATTAATTCTTTAAAAATTAAAGGGTTTTGCCAAACAAAGCCTTATGGCTTTTGGATTTCTTTTGAATTTTGAATTTTATAATATTAATTAAATAAATAAAATATAAATTATATATATATATATATATTTGGGTAACTGATAACTTATTAGTGTAATAAATGGAGCGTCAGTTTTTATACGTTTTAAAATTGTACGTTAGTTTTATTTTATTATACGTATGCTATTAATTGGCTTGGTTATCAGTTTTACGCTTTGAGTTATCTGCTAAATTGAGAAAAGAAAGAAAAGCTAGAGAGAGTTTTGAGAAAAAGAAAGGTTCAAAGATTTTGAGAGAGTCTAAGAGAGAGAATGTGAGACCCCAAATTTTATGAATAAAGATTTAAATTTCTCGAAATATTTTTTTAAATATTATGGAGTGAACTTGATATAATGTTATAGTTGTAAGTAATATTTATAAATTTTAGAAAAGTACGCAAGTTGTTATATAATATTCGATTGGTCGTGGAATATTTGTTTTAACAGGAATATTTAAGACGATGGCACAATCATTAGTGGACTTATTAATGGAATTATTGTCGGTTGAGAAAACGACAAAAATATTTTATGAAAATAACGGCGGAAGTTTACCGTTAACTGTTGAAACACCCGGTGTTAAAAGTACAGTAATACGCGTGGTTGCATAGTAGCACACTGTATTGATTATTGATGCTTACGTGAGAAGTCAATCAGTTTTGTTCAATTATTGCTATAATAATTGTTGCATAGTATCTCACGTTATTTGATTCAATTATTGTCGATATTTTATATATTATTAAATCAATAATTGAGATGATAGAGTTATTAATATTATTATTTGTAATATTAATGATGTCTAGAAGTTCTGCCAAGGAGAGGTTTGGTCAACTAATTGCGCGCCAATAGGGAGAAATCCTTATTAGAAAGTCCACTCTTTCCTGGGAACGACCTGGTCGATTAATATTGTGAATTATAATAATGATGATAAATGTTGTTAAATATATTGATGTGTCTTTTTATGAAGTCACAAAAGTTTATATATATATATATATATATATATATATATATATTGTTTTATTAGTATTATTAATGTAATAAAAGCAGAAAAGCTTTTTATATAAAATAAAATACTTTTATAAAGTTATTTATTTTATTAGACTATAAATGTAATATATTATATTCTATTATGCATAGTGTTTTGCATAGTAAAAAATTTTTTATATAAAGCAGAATACTTTTATAAAGTTATTTGTTTTATTAGATTTTAAATAAAATATATTATATTTTATTATGCATAATATTTATGTAGTGCTGCGTTGCATAGTGTTTCTATAGTAAAATCTTTTATATAAAACATAATACTTTTATAAAGTTATTTATTTTATTAGATTTTAAATAGAATATATTATATTTTATTGTGCATAGTGTTTGCATAGTGCCTGCATAGTGTTTGCATAGTAAAATCTTTTTATATAAAATAGAATACTTTTATAAAGTTATTCGTTTTATTAGATTATAAATAGAATATATTATATTTTATTTAAAAGATTTTGTTTTATTAGAATATTTTATTCATATTGCATAGTAAATCAATATGGACCGTCTGCTTAAAAGTAAATCAACTGGATCGTTCATGAATTAGTTACTATTCAGGTCCATTCTCCTATAAATAGAAGCTCATTCCTTCATTATTTCTTTAAATTCCTTTGAAACTCTAGAGAGAGAAACTATAGAGAGAAAGAAGAAAAGTATTCAGCTACTTCACTACTCCTATATCCAGTTTCTTCTAAGGTAAGTGGTATTATTCTTTCGTATTCATGAAGAGAATTATTTTCTTTCAATACTCGTAAGGGGTATTATTTCGTTCGTATTCATGAAGAGAACTTCTGTTATTCTATTCTTTATTAATCTGTTGGAATAACCTGTATACGCGGACTACCCTATACTAGGTGAAATTCTTCTATTATTCCATTCTTTATCATTATGTTGGAATAACCTGTCTATGTGAAGTACCGCATACATGGTAAAATTCTTCTGTTATTCCATTCTTTATTATTATGTTGGAACATCTTGTCTGTGTGTTTACGCTTGACCTGGTTCCGTTATTTATTATTTTGTTGGAATATCCGCCTATGCGTTTCGTGCACGACCGTTCCGATTATTTATTATTCTCATTGGGAATAACTCGTCTGCATGCGATCTATCGCATGCATGGTGAATTCTTCTGTTATTCCATTCTTTATTATTATGTTGGAATAACCTGTCTATGTGGAGTACCACATGCATGGTGAAAGATCTTTTGTATTCATTCCTTGTTAAATTGTGGAAATGATTTGTATACGTGGATTACCGCATGGCGGGTGAAAATCCATTTGCAGTTTCATATTCTATTATACTCAGTTGGTTAAAGTTTTTGCTTTTATACTCCATAAAATTAGTGGAATATCCTTGATATTTGCGCTTCATCCAGTATCTTTTCATGGAAATATTCTTTTGAGCATTCTTGAGTTTTACCCCACAAAGAAGTATCATGTTGACAATTTGGACATTATTGGTTCTTGGATAAATTAATTCTTGAACTTGTTTTATTGAATTCTTATATCATTGTCATCATTCTCATGTTTATATTATGTTGAAAGTCATCTGTGGCATGTAGTGTATAGATGGACTTGGTATGATTATGATCAGGGATTATTCGGTATAAACATGACCGTAATGTTACAAATGATGTGGTAAAAGTCCTCATTGGCCCGTAGTGCATTGATGAACAGTTGTTGGCATGATCATGACCATTGATGAATACACAAATATCCTTGGCCCGTAGTGCATGGATAATTTGTGGTTGTAATACTAATGAATATCCTTGGCCGTAGTGCAGGGATGATGTGGTTATTTATTAAGCTGAGTCTCAGCAATAAAAGCAATGAAAAAATATTTTAAATCATAAAAGATAGTAGATTTTATTCTCTACTTGACTCTTTTAATGGATTGCTTATTCCGCTGCAGTTAAACTTGATGTTTGTTATATTGTATCAGTTTAACACTGTTAAAGGCTAACGATAATTTATTCTGCATTATCTTAGTCATAATATTTCTTCTTGGGCTAGTTGAGCTCACCCTTTTTACTTTCATTGTTCTCTGTGAAATGAGAACGTAGCGAGGACTAGTCTGGGAAGCGGAGTGATTCGGTCGAGATGATAGCATTAGTAGTCCTCACTATTCTATGAAATAGCGTGTTAATAAATGTATTGAGGACTTATTTTGAGTTTGAATACTGTCTAGAAGATAATATTTGTATTAAAACTCACTGCTCATGTTGTATATTTAAGATTGTATTTGTATTTTGTACCATGTATTTGGCGACTCAGAATATGTGATGTATACCTATTTTGGGGGCGTCACAGTTGGTATCAAAGCCATAGAAAAGAGCCTCGAGCCTTTATCTGGTGATTTCCAAGTCTTGGGATGCACCGAAGCCAGACTTTCTGTAGGGGACGCCATGAGTAATGCTGGCAAGTTGATAGGTATCATTGTGAGGTGCTATCCAAGTCTTGGATGCGGGTCACAGTTGGTATCTAAGCTTAGGGATATGTGTTAGAGTTTATGCCCTAGAGGCCAATTATTTGATATAATTGTTTAACGTTTTGATATTATATTTGATTGAATAAATATATGATTTTATTATGGTTTTATTTACTGCGTAATATAATTGTTAACATAATAAAATTCCTTAGAATAGTGATACAAATTATATAGTTTCAAGTATGTGACTTGAACATGAGATTATATATTACCATTAGTATCAGTGTTCTTAAATGTCCCTAATCGAGTATCATTGTTGATGGGACAACAATGATGCATGGAGACTAGTATGTGGATCGATTGATGACCAAATCTCATTGGTCATAAATATATGAGATATTAAGTCAATGCATAGGTACATGTTAGAGAACGATGTAATCGGATGCGGACCCACCATGAGAATTCTATATGGAGCATTATGCGTAAGTGTCGTTAGCAATTCTCATAGTGACAATGATGTAATGGTCCTCCAGGCACCAAATCGCTATATTACTACACGAGAATTTATGTACTTTGATATCATCAAATGTCACCTTTAATAGGGTGGACTATAAAGGTGATTATTGGGTTCATCATTAATCGTGTGAGAAATATGAGTGATCTAGATGGAATTTAACCATCCTATATATTATGGGTGATATCCATAGGCCTCTTGATTGAGTAGGACTATGAAATGCATGGCCATTCTCAAATAGTGATTTGTTTCATATAGTCTACTTATTGATCAAGAAAACTCAGATTAAATTATGAAGAGTATGACACATTCCATGACTCGAGTTTAATCTAGGATATTAAGGTTAAAAGGATTAAATTACATTGAAACATTGGTAACGAAAAGGTTGCATCGAATCATCGATCTTATTATTACTTGGGTAGCGATGATGCATTACTAGATGTCAGCTCAATCGCTTATAATTTTATAATATGATTTTAAAATTATTGCCAACGTAATAATAACCTATAGGGTCACACACATAGTAACGTTATTTAAAAGGGAATTAATTTAAATTTTAAGGATTTAAATATATTAATATGATTAATAGTATTTAAATCATGAATTTAAATTAAAAGGATAATTGTATATATGTATATTAATTAAGTAAGACTTAATTAAGAGATATATATATATAAATTCGGATTTTATAAAATTAGGTTTTGATTTGATTAATTCCTTTTAACTACTATATATATGATATATAGCAGTACTACTTAGGTAAGATATCATAATTAAAAAACCCTAGCCATTCTTAGAGAGAGACTAGAGAAAACAGATTTGTAAAATCCATTCCTTTTGGTGGCTAGTACCGCAAGTCCTTCTTATTGCGTAATCGTTCGACAGTTCATGCGGCGTTCGTGTGGATACCGTAGAGGCGCAATCGGTTTGTATTGCGTTGGAGATTCGAAGAGTAGTCGGTTTCAGATTCTCGTTTTTTTTTGTTTATAACTGGTATAATCTCTAAACCTCTGAATTAATTGATTTTCGCATGGATCCTGCTTTTAGGGTTTCGGAAATTGTTTTAAAATTTTAATTTCCATGCGTTTCATCCGAACCCCCAGGTGGTATCGAGCTACTTGCGAAAAGATTAATTGATTACGTGTTTTAATTGTATTCGATATATATGATATATGATGATGCATGTTTATCGATATAAAATTGAATATATGATATTCTGTTGAATGTGTATTCTGGTAATATATATGATGATACTGTTAATCGTATCTTTAATCGGTGGAATAACAATATAACTATTCTAATCGGATTAGAAGCATGAAGAATCGTTTTAATATGATTAATCAAAGCTGAAATATATGATAAATTCGGGTGTCTTTTGTTATTCGTTTTAATATGATTAAATCAAACCGGAAATATATGATAAATTGGTGTCTTGTTATTCGTTTTAATATGATTAAATCAAATCGGACATATATGATTTGTTATTATGGGTGTTTTGGTGGATTAAAATGTATGATTCAAAACTGTTTGAGACCCCTCGACCCCCCGTCAGAAGCGCATGCGATGGTCGTGTCCCTATATTTTATATATAGTTTTCTTTAATTATATATAAATTGTTATGTGCTTATTGTGATATGCATGGTGCCTGATTATGGCCTTTTGACCCATAGGTTAGTGGTTTTTGTTTTGAAATACGGCTTGCATGTCGTGCCTTTCTATAAATTCTAATGTAATATTCTCTTCTCATCTAAATCCCCTCGAATGTAACTCGAGGTTTCTTTATGTCATGTAATAATCAGAATTGATGAAGATGTCAAGATGGAGAACACAATGGAAAGATGATGATGGAGAGGAGGCGATGCTAGAGGAAGATCCAAGGAAGTTATTCATTTTAAGATCTTTTAAAACCTTAGATTGACCTTCAATCTTCATTAGCTTGAAAAGATTGATGTGGATTGGGCCATAATCATGACACATTTAATTTTGCACTTTATTTATGCTTGTATATGATATGATATGATTAATAATGTGTATGCTTAACAAGATTAAAATTGGTGAGATCTAAATTAATAAAATCCCTCATTAAATTATTAAGTCTAAAATCGATGCCTTCCAATGAATAACACTCATCAAGACCTTGATCAATAGATGTAGGTTTGCCAAAGCAAAGTACCCTATTTATCTAGGTAAGATGCGATAGGATAATTGTGATATCCAAACTATTAAAATCATTGGGTCCGACTTAACTAAGTTATCTCAATAGGATTGTGGACTTAGAGGCATAGAGTTTGGTTGGTACCATTAGATGGACTAGAAACAAATGTTGTTTACCAAACTATCCAGAGTTATATATGATATAATTGACAAAGGGTTGTCTACCGAATAATTATGTTTTGAGAGAATAGCCAAAGCTAACTTAAGGCATAATGAAATATGGATCTTGGCTCACTAGAAAGATTTAATAGAAAATGCTTTTAGAATTAATGGTGAGGGCTATTAATTTGAATAAAATAGTGGGAGGTATATTTTGAATGTACTATTATCAATTATATAATATCAACTCGTAATTTGACTTATTATTGTTGCACTTATAAATTGTAGATATCAAATGGCAAACAACAACAACACAAATAGTCTTTCATTACGATCGGTCCTTGAAAAGGACAAGCTAAGTGGAATTAATTTCCTTCGATCGCCATAGGAACTTGAGGATTGTCCTCAAACAAGAGCGTAAGCTATATGTCCTTGATGGGCCCATTCTGCAAAGACAAGTCGTCATCGCACCAATGCAGAGCGAGCACAATGTTTACAAGAAGCATCAAGATGATGCTCTGGATGTGAGTTTGTGTCATGCTAGCAACCATGAACGCCGAGCTTGAAGCAACATGAGTTAATGGATGCTTATGAGATGATCGAGCATCTCAAGAAATTGTTCGAAGGGCATGCTCGACAGAGAGGTATGATACAAGCAAGGCGTTGTATCAACGCAAAATAGGTGAACGTGATCCGGTTGGTCCACATGTCTTTGAAAATGATTGGGTATATTGAGTACCTTGATAGGTTGGGTTTTCCAATCACTCCCTAAGCCCAAACCGACCTTGTTTTGCGATCTTTGAACAAAGCAGCCTACTCTCAATTTGTTATGAACTATCTTATGAATGAAATTGAGAAACCCTCATCGAGTTGTTGAGCAAGTTAAGAACCGCCGAGAACAACATGAAAAAGCGAGGACCCGCTCCCATAATGATGGTGCAAAAGGGGAATGCTAAGGGAAATTGGAAAGGCAAGAAGAAGATGGGATCTAAATCTTTGCCAAACCCAATTCCAAAACCAAACAGCTTTAAAACCTAAAGGTGGGGTGGCTAAAGAAGGTGAATGTCACTTTTGTGGAAAACCCGGACCTTTGGAAAAGGAACCGTCATGCTTATCCGGAAGAAGTGAAGAAAAGAAAAGGAAGTACGACTTACGATTCGGTATATATGTTATAGAAGTCAACTTATCTACTTCTACATCATGGGTATTGGATATCGGATGTGGTTCTCACATTTGTGTTAATGTGCGTGGACTCAAGGAGTAGAACTTTAGCGAAAGGAGAGGTTGACCTACGAGTTGGAAATAGAGCAAAAGTTCTTTGACTTTGGCCGTAGGAACTTATCATTTATCTTTGCCCACTGGGCTAGTTTTAGAATTAGAAGATTGTTATTTTGTGCCTGCTATAAGCAAAAACATTATTTTTGTTTCTTGTTTGGACAAGAAAGGTTTTTCATTTATAATAAAGAACAATCGTTGTTTGTTTTACTTAAATGATATTTGTTATGGTGTTGCACAATTGTTTAACGGTCTCTATATTCTTGATTTAGAAATGCCTATCTATAACATAAATACAAAACGATTTAAATCAAATGATTCAAATCCGACATATCTCTGGCACTGTCGTTTAGGCCATATAAATGAGAAATGCATATCCAAACTCCATAAAGATGGGTTCTTGGATTCATTTGATTTTGAATCATATGAGAAATGCGAGTCTTGTTTATTAGGCAAGATGACTAAAGCCCCTTTCATATGGACACGTTGAACGGGCTAGCGATGTATCGGGACTTATACATAGTGATGTATGTGGACCCATGAGTTCGTTAGCAAGAGGTAGGTTTTATTACTTCATTACATTTATCGATGACTTTAGTAGATATGGATATGTGTATCTTATGAGACACAAATCCAATCCTTTGAAAAATTCAAGGAATTCAAGAATGAAGTTCAAAACCAATTTGGCAAAAGCATAAAAGCCCTTCGATCCGATCGAGGAGGTGAATACTTAAGCCAAGACTTTGATGACCTTCTAAAGGAGTGTGGTATTATATCACAAACTCACTCCACCGGAACACCGCAATGGAATGGTGTATCTAAGAGGAGGAATCGAACCTTGTTGGACATGGTACGATCAATGATGAGTCATGCAGATCTTCCAATAAGCTTCGGGTCATGCCTAGAGACATATTGTGATTCACACTTAACCGTGTTCCTACAAAGACGGTTCGAAGACACCATATGAAATGTGGACTGGAAACGCCCTAAGTATGTCGCTCATGAAGATTTGGGGTTGTGAGGCGTTCAGAAACGTCTCAATTCGATAAGCTCGGACCCAAATCGACAAATGTAATTTTGTGGGATACCCAAAGGAAACAAAAGGGTATTATTTCTACAAACCTTCCGAGAACAAAGTGGTTGTTGCTCGAACCGGTATTTTTCTAGAAAGAGAATTTGTCTCTAAAGGAAACAAGTGGGAGGAAAGTAGAACTCAAGAAATTCGAGAACCACAAAATATCATTGAACTCGAGTTGGAACATGAGCGGGAACCACAAGAAATTGTGGAAAGTGAACTCGCTCAAATTACACAAGTCATTCATAGATCTGGTAGGACACGCCAAGAGCACGAGAGATATTATGGATATCTTGTGACTCAAAAGCAGCGATGTGATGCTCATAGATCAAGATGAGCCCGCTTCCTACCAAGAAGCTATGAATGGACCAGATTCGAGAAATGGCTTGAAGCCATGAAATCGAGATGGACTCCATGTATACTAACCAAGTATGGACTGGTTGATCCACAGAAGGGGTAAAACCAATTGGTGCAAGTGGGTTTTCAAGAAGAAAACCGACATGGATGGTAATGTACAAACCTATAAAGGCCGATTGGTAGCAAAAGGTTTCAAACAAATTCAAGGTGTTGACTATGATGAAACCTTCTCTCCGGTGGCAATGGTTAAATCCATCAGATCTTACTTGCTATTGCGACTTTTTATGATTACGAAATCTGGCGGATGGATGTCAAACCGCTTCTTAATCTGAAATCTCCTTGAGGATGTGTATATGACACAAACCGAGGGTTTTTGTCACCCAAAGGATCTTTGGAAAGGTATGTAAGTCGCAACGATCCATTTATGGATTGAAGCAAGCCTCTCCTGAGTTGGAATCTTTGATTTGATGAAGCAATCAAAGAATTTGGCTTTATTAAAATGAAGATGAACCTTGTGTATATAAGAAGGTTAGTGAGAGTCACATTGTATTCCTAGTATTATATGTTGATGACATATTAATTATTGGGAATGACATTCTTTCTTACAGTCAGTAAAAACATGGTTAGGAAAATGTTTCTCCATGAAAGATTTGGGCGATGTCGCTTTACATTTTAGGTATCAAGATCTATAGAGATAGATCAAGAAAAATGCTCTACTAAGTCAAAGTACATATATTGATAAAGTGTTGAAAGCGGTTCGAAGATGCAAGAGGCGAAAAGAGGAAACTTACCCGTGACTCATGGTGTAAAGATCTCTAAGGCCCAATGTCCTAAATCACAAGATGATGAGGGGCGTATGAGAAAGATCCCTTATGCTTGAAGAATTGGATCTATTATGTATGCAATGATATGTACTGTCGTCGAATGTCTCAGATGCTTTGAGCATGACGAGCAGATACCAATCGAATCCGTGTGAAGGTCATCGATAAATAGCCAAGAATATCCTCAAGTACCTAAAAAGGACTAAGGATTCATTCTTGGTATATGGAGGTGAAGACGAACTAGCAAAGTAAAGGGTTACATGATGTTAGTTTCAGATCGACAATGATGACTATAAGTCTCGGTCAGTTTTGTGTTTTGCCTTAATGGTGGTGTCATGAATGAAAAGTTCAAGCAAGAGACATGAGGCGATTCTACAACAAATTAGGCCGAGTATATTGTTGCTTCTAGTGCAGCCAAGGAGGCTGTATAGATTAAAATGTTCATCACTGAACTTGGTGTTGTTCCAACCATTGTTGATCCGGTTGTTTCTATCTTTGTGATAATAATGGAGCCATTACACAGGCTAAGGAACCCAGATCTCACCAACGATCCAAGCATATACTTAGGCGGTACCATCTCATCCGTGAAATCATTGATAGAGGAGATGTACATATAGGAAGAGTGCCAACAGATGATAATGTTGCAGATCCACTAACCAAGGCTTTGTCGCAGCAGAAGCACGACGGTCACACTAGTTCCATGGGTATTAGATACATGAGTGATTGGCTCTAGTGCAAGTGGGAGACTATTAGAGTTTATGCCCTAGAGGCCAATTATTTGATATAATTGCTTACACACTCGCGCGGCCGCGTGTGACACCGAATCACGGCAGATCTGAACATTTTAAATTAGAGTTGTGGACCATTTGGACTCTCATTTGCGATAATAACAGATGTTAAACTCTCTCTCTCTCCATAACTCACGTCTCTATCTCTCAAGCAGTTACAGATTGAAGCCGTATATCTCTCCATCAAATCTCCATGATTCTCTCCACGTTCAAAGCTCTACCCACGCTCTCATCTACTCTATAAAGTTAGGGCTCCTAATTGGGTTGGCAGAAACAAGTTGGGAGATTATCACATCCAAAATTCTCATTCATTCTCAGTAAGTTCATCTGCATTCTTGCTCAAATATCTGCAAAATGGGTCCGAAGAGAGCACGACCATCTTCATCTTCCTCATCATCCTTCGGCAGTCACGAGGAAGATATTGTCGACCATACCAAGTTTCTTAATTTGGCAGCCCAACAGGAGTATTACAGAATTTTGGCAAAGACATTTGTCAAAGAGCGTGGTTTCAAACCGGAGGAGCAAGATGGTCAGCTATGTGTCATGATTCGCGAACGGGGATGGGTTGGACTGACGACCACTCCCACGCCCATTCTGATGAGCGTAGTCCGAGAGTTTTACGCCAATGTTAAAGTCACCATGGACAATGTCGGTATGGTTCGAGGTGTCGAGGTAGACTATAGACCATCATCCATCAGAAACATTTTCAGACTCACTGAGAGACCACCAATAGGGACTGCCAATTGGATCATAGGGGCACATCTGAAAACGGACTTGGAGCTTCTTTATCACGAAGTCAGTGCGTATCGTGCACGAAGTGGACGTACAAAGTTAAGTAACGACCCGACCCTCGCATATTCCCAAAGAAATAGAACTAAATCGATATGCCAAGGCATGGAATCTGTTCATTTGTGCCAAGTTATTACCTTCATCACATCAGCACGAGATCAAGGCGGAAAGGGCCATAATTTTGTGGGGAATAGTTACGGGCAAGTATATTGATGTGGGTCATTTAATTCATTAAAATATTTTGAAGTATCTGAGAAGAAGTACCCCGGGGAGCATTCCACACGCATCAGTGGTAGCCATGCTATGTGCTCAGTAGGGATGCAACTGGGGCAATGAACAACTGCAGTACCCGAGCCAAGACATAACTCATGCCACCATTGTAAAATTTGAGGACTGGGTAGGCGGTGAGCTACACCCGCGCGGACGAGGATTCATTTTAAGGCCTACATTTCCCGAGCCATCCCAGCAGCCCCCTCAGACAGATGAAGCAGTCCCATCCACCCGAGCACATACCGTTCCTAGCGATCGACAGCTCCAAAGGTTGGAGCGCAAAGTCGACACCATGTATGACAATCTTGGAACGTTTGCTATGGGACTCACAAGGGCCTTGGCCGAAGCCTTCGCACAACAAGGAACAATGCTAGAGTGGCCTCAATTTGGAACCGCAGTGCCATATCCACCACCAGATTCACCACCCGAGGAGGGTGGTCAAGCCGATCATTAGGGGAGTTTTCTGTACCCTTTACCTTCATTCAATGGGGACATTGAATATTTTAAGTTTGGGGGTATTGGGGGTTATAGCATAGTAGTTTAGTTTTATTTAATTGTTGCATGTTTAGTTAATTTTGCATGTTTATGTGTTAGATAAATTTTTGCAGAAAATTTTTAATTTTTATCCATTAGTGATTGTGTTAGTATGTTTTAGTCGCATGTCTCACATAAATTCTTGCTTTATCGAAATTTTTGCCTAACCAATGATGATAGTGAATTGTGAAGGATTTTAGAATATTTTGGATAACATGAGCTAAGTTATAATATTTTACACGATGAGATTCATGTTGCTATTTAAATGTTTTCGGTTTGCACAAACGTGTTCACAATTACTTGTAGGTTTAAGAAGTATGTGTTGCACTGCTTGATAGAACATGCAGTTTTAAAAAAGAGAAACATGTGGAAAATGTTCTTAGACTGTATGAAACATTGACATGTAAATTTTGGGAAAACATGGGTATGCTATGTATATAAAAAAAAAGAATAGCAATAACGTGGCTAGTCTTAATTCGGGGCCCTAGCTACTTGAGTAAGTACGCCCGAGGGGATTGTCTCTACACCTAGCGCCCTAAGGTCTTTCATGGTCTGGGAGTTGTTGGTTGAAAGCTCGCTAAGGGGTAGCAGTGTGCCTAATATATTGAGACATTGCACAGTCATGTAAAAGATAAAAAAAAAAGGAATAGCAATAAACACCGCGAGAAAGTGCTAAAATCGCCCTCGTGAGTAGCAATAAAGCAATAAGCCCATTGTTGAACCTTAGTTTGTGTTGATATGTTGAAACAGTATGTGTGGCACGAGTATACATGAGTCGTGATTTAGACTATAATTTTCTGCTTGGAGCAATGTAACATATGTATTCTTTACTTAGATCAAGTCTTGGTGAACATCGCACACTCACAACATCTTTATAGCATATATGAATTATTCGAGTGTATAACATTATGCCTATAGTTTGGTTTGAAACTGTATTCTTGGATCTCGATAATTCACTGAGGCAATTTGGGCTAAAATTCTATTAAGGCTAGGATTATGTGAGACTAATTTGCATTGTAGAGTAGTTGCACAGTTTTATAGTTGCATTTTCATTGTTCATTAGTACGCATTGCTCGAGGGCAAGCAACAGTTCAAGTTTGGGGGTATTTGATAAGTGGTATCTTTACATACTTATTGAATACCAATTCATGCGAATTGTGCCCATCTCAAGTACATTTTATTGTGTTTTAGTTGTATTTCATGTTATTTTGCATTGCATTTACTTAAAACTCCTTTTGGTGAATAAGTGCAGGAATCGACTTAATTTGGTGGTATTGGAGGACACGAGGCGAATGGACGCGTGAAAGCAAGGCACATGCGGGGGAATGCATGGCATGAAGGTGCAATAGAGCAAGGAGATCAAGCATGGAAGAAGATTAAGCATGAGTGAACAAGTAAAGAAGATGCGGCATGATAGAACGTAACTAAAAGTTGTAAATCAGAAATCCAGTGAGTCACAAGGCAAAGATGAGCATGGAAACACGCGCCCGCATGAGTACCCAGCCAGACACTGACGACCTACTGCAAGTTGCACGGCCGCGAGCATGTCAAGCGTAAGAAACGCTGGCCGGCATGAGGACTCTATTTAGACAGGCAAGACATTCGCAAGTCTGGCGCCCGCGAGAGATATATCTGGAGAGGTCTTGTGACGCGCGTCGGCGATCTTGTGATTTTGTTTTATTCTAATTTTAATTAAATGATGTGTACTTGGTTAAAAAAACGATTCTGACGTTTGTCAGAAGGGGGATCGAGACTTTAGACGTATTTTTCATATTGTAACTAGGGTTTACACCTTGGGAGATATTCCAATGGAGAACAAAGCCAAAATGTCTACTTCTCCAATTCTTCTTGGGATTCTCTGTCATTGTGGATTTTCATTATTATCTACTGGATTTCTATGAGGATTTAAGCGTTTGTCATTGGTTTTTATTCAGCGGTTGGGTTTGATTGTTCTATCTTTCTTATTTCAATCGTTTGCGTATTGATCATGTTTAGCATTGATGCCATAATGGCTTCTAGTTCAGCTATGAACTAAACTCCATTATGGAATTCTAACGGATTTTAATATGTAGTTTGGTTGCACGCTTAAATGCTAGGGTTGTTTTGCATATCATATGGGATATTTGTCATGATTGTTTTACACATATGAATGCTTGATCACCATTCGTCTCAGTATTTGTATGGAATTGACAATGAACATGCAAGTATAGATTGTAATCATGATAACATGCGAATATGGGGTTGTTGTATATGGCTTGCGTATTTTGTGAACCAGATAGACATATACTGTTTTACCGTATGAGCTAGAGTAAGAGCTTGTGCTTAAAATCAATATAATTGCAATTTCACATAGACATATAGTGATTTTGGTTATATTGGTGATTACATGGAGTCTAACATCTATAGATGTTGTGTAAGTAGGTTATAGTGCATTGAAAAATGGTTATAACTTTATTCGTGCTCTTGGCTATTTTCCTGTGTTATGTGAACACTTCTTGCATGATAGTGGCGATTAGATGAAATATTAAATGAAGTTAGGGTCCCATTATTTCCAGATTATATTTATACCATTTGTATTCTTATTTTTAGTTTGTATTCACAATTAGTTTAATTCAACACTTTTAGTCATTAGTCTAAGCATATAAATACGGTGAGTTAATTGATGCATGATAGTTTAAGGTTGACAACTTTCTCTGTGGGATCGATACTCTACTTACTCTGTATTACTTGTTGACACATGTATGCTTGCATGAGTTAGAGCTCTTTTATTAGAACTATAAAAGAGGCAACAATTGTTTATTTCCGCTGCAGTTGTTGATCTAAAACTTGTTGTCAATTGTATTCTATTAGTTGTTATACTGTTGAAGGCTAAGGATAATTTATTCTACATTATCTTAGTCATAATATTTCTTATTGGGCTAGTTGAGCTCACCCTTTCTTTCACTGTTCTCTCCAGGAAATGAAAATATAGCTAGGACGAGTCGGGGAACGGATTGACGGTCCAGATGGTTGTTTTAGTAGTCCTCACTATTCTATAAAATAGTGTGACAATAAATGTAATGAGGACTCCATTGAGTGTGAATATTATCTAGATGACAATATTCTTATTGAAACTCTTAGATTATGTTTTGTTGTATTTTACATGACTGTTGTATAATTAAGTTGTATTTGATTTATGTACCATGTATATCTGGCGACCCAAGATGGGTGATGTATACCTGTTTTGGGGCGTCACGGTTAATATCGAGCTTAGGATATGATCCTTTTGAGATGTGAGACAAGAACTAGGAGGGGAGAGACGGGGAATTCCTTTGCTAGTATGATCTACCTAAGTTTATTTGGTATTTAATTGGTCGGTCAGAGTATAGGGATAATATGTTGTATGTCAATTAACCATTGTTTTGTCACAGTGTTTGAAAATGGCATCTGAAAATGTTGAGATTAGCAATGAAGCACATGAGACCGTTAAGTCACCAACGATCAATACCCAGGATAATGTGCAACAGAAAGACAATAAACCTCAAGTAAATAACAACACCGATCAGATGATGAACAATGGGATGTTTAGAGGCTTTATGCAATTCATGCAACATTAGGTAAGAGAGACTCATGTTCAAAATATAGGTGGAAATAATGGCAACCCACGGTTGGTCACTGCTAAGCAGTTCAAGGAGCTGGGACCGCCGGAGTTTTTGGGAAAGCCAGAACCATTTAAGGCGGAGACATGGTTAAAGCAGATCACTAAGATATTTGATGTCTTGGGATGCTCTGAGGAGCAAAGGTTCCTTTGCCACATTTATGTTGCGTGAAGAGGTTGATTCTTGGTGGGAATCTATAAATGTACCCACTGGCGACGACTCAAGATGTCTTGGGAGAAGTTCAAGAGTCATTCAACGACAAGTACTTTCCGAAAGTATTCGTCACATGAAGGAGGTGGAGTTTATCAAGTTGGAGCAAAACAATATGACAGTGTCGCAATACGAGGCTAAATTTGCGGAGTTATCCCGGTTTGCATCCCATTTGGTCGATAATGAGGAGCGAATGACACGAATGTTTCTAAGAGGTTTGAAACCCGATATACGTCAATACCTCATTTCTCACAAATTGTGTTTGTATTCAGATGTTGTGAATAGGGCTCAGTTATTAGAGCGCGATAATGAGTCAGCACAACCAAAAGGTAATGACCAAAGAACACGATAATAATCATACCGGTGGTGGCGGCCATCTAACAATGATAACCATCATGGGGGAAATTATCATGCCAAGAATGGTAACCACTTTAGTGGTAATCATGGCCAAGATAATAGGAGTGGAAATTTTAAGAAGAGAAGGTTCAACAATGATGGAAAGACAGCAGCACCAACACCCGTTTTCAAGGAAGGAGAACGACCACCAATTGTATGCTTCAAATGCGAAGGGGAGGGATATATCAGTCCAAACTGCGTGATGCAGTCCAAAGCATGTTACAATTGTGGAAAAGAAGGTCACCTAGCCTAATTTTGTCGTGCACCAAAGTCAAGTCTAGCTGGGACGGTGGCACCAACGGCGGATACGGACAAAACAAAGTCGGTGGTTTCAGGAAGAGCGTTTTTTGTGACTTCTCAAAAAGTGAGTAACCCAAACGAAGTTAGCACGGGTTAGTTAATTATAAATTCTTGTGAAGTCTATACCTTATTAGATACCGGTTCTACCCATTCTTTTATCTCTCTTACTTGCGCTCAACGTTTAAATTTGACCCCAGAAAAGTTAGACTTTGACTTATTGGTTGAAACTTGGTTAGGAGAAACCTTCGTTACCTCCACTATTTATAAATCTTGTTTGATTCGAATCGACACTTTCACGTTACCTGTTGATCTTATCTCTTTGAAAATACTTGCCTTTGATGTAATTTTAGGAATCGATTGGTTAACTACTCATCATGATTTTTCGTAAGGTTGTTAGCTTTCATATTCCAACCTGTTATGCGAATTCAAGCAACCAAACCACTAAAGTCAATCATTGTCATATCAAGCCATAAGTAAAGAGCCCCGAGCCTTTCGCTGGTGACTTCCTTGCGTGGAATGCACTGAAGCCGAACTTTCCGTAGGGGACGTTGTGAATAACGGTGGCAAGTTGATAGGTATCAATGTGAGGTGTTATCCAAGTCTTGGATGAGAGTCACAGTTTTGAATGATATTTCTATCATTAATAAATTTCCTGACGTATTCCTGAAGACTTCTTAGCCTACCCCTAGAGCGTGAAATTAAATTTTGTATTGACCCCAGTACAAAACCCATTTCTTCAACCTTTAAATATTTCTTCAACCAAAATGAATGTAACATACGCCAAAGATGTTGGCTCGAGCTGTTGAAGATTACGATCGTACCATTCAATATCATCGTGGAAGAGTGAACGCAGTACCTGACGTGGTAGCTGACGCGTTGAGTAGAAGATCGTATGCGTTTACGAGTGTGATGTTGTTAACACAAAAACCCATTTCGTATAACTTACAAATAATGAAGATAGAGTTAAAGACTCTAAGGACCCACGTGGTGATATCAAATATACGAGTAGAATCGACTTTAATCGAAAAAGTTAAAGTCGTGCAAGCTACATACTTAGAGCTGATGAATGTGAAGAAGAAGGTTCAAGAGGGCATTATTGTAGAAGCAAGAATTGATGAAGAGAGGAAATCTCAACCCTCGATTTTATTGGCCCATTTGAAATCCTCGATTGAGTAGGAACTGTGACCTACAGACTCGTTTTAATGCCAAGTATGTCACGTGTTCATAACGTTTTTCACGTATCGATGTTACGTAAATATGTGGACGACCCAAACCACATTATTAAATTAGAACTAGACGATATAGCTGAAGATTTAACGTATGAGGAGATACGTGTTAAAATCTTGGATAAGAAGGATCGTATTCAACACTCAAAAGTTATATCTCAAGAGTTAGAATCTGAAATAAAGTCAAGGTATCCTCATCATACCAAGTACGTACGTAAATTTTGAGGACGAAATTTTATAAGGAGGGGAGATTGTGAGACCCCAACTTTTATGAATAAAGATTTAAATTTCTCGAAATATTTTTTTTGAAAATTATGGTGTGGATTTGATATAATGTTATAGTTGTGGGTAATATTTACAAATTTTGAAAAGTAAGCAAGTTGTTCTATAATATTCAATTGGTCGGGGAATATTCGTTTTAATAGGGAATATTCATACGACGACACAATCATTGGTGGACCCCACAACAGAAGTATTGTCGTAGTTAGAAAACGACATAATTATCATTTTATAAAAATAAAGGGCGAAAGTGTTACCATTAAAACTGTTGAACTACCTGGTAGTAAAAGTACAGTAATACATGTGGTTGCATAGTAGCACACGGTATTTATTATTGATGCTTACGAAAGAAGTCACTCAGTTATACTCAATTTTTGCTACAGTAATTGCTGCATCATATCTCTCATATTATTGATTCAATTATTATCACAGTATCATCTTCATAATATGTTATATTATTAAATCAATAATTGAGACGACAAAGTTATTCATATTATTATTTTTAATATTGAAAATGTCTAGAAGTTCTGTTAAGGAGAGGTTTGGTCACCTAATTGCGCGCCAATAAAGAGAAATCCTTATCGAAAAGCCCCCTCTTTCCTGAGAACGACCTGGTTGTTAAATATTGTGAATTATAATATTAATGATGAATAAGATCGTGTTGATTAAAGATGAAATTGATAGTTCCATTGTGTTAGAATTATTAGTGTTAGTGAAAATCTATATTTATTTCGATAATAATTGATGTCTGGAGGTTATATTGACCAATCAGGTAATTAACCGGATAAATGAGTAATTAATTTCTATTGATTCACATGATTATAACTATTTGTTCACATGTGTGTACTATTGATTCACATTCATTTACTATTAGGGGAGTTGGTGCAAGATTGATAATACTTGCATGACTAAGTTAAAAACGGAGGTATAGATGGAGGTACTATACTGTAATTTGTATTTTTCACATGTCTAGAACTATTAATTCACATGATTTACTATTGATTCACATGATTTACTATTAGGGGAGATGGTTCAAGTTTGATAATACTTGCAAGACTAAATTAAAAATGAAGGAAAAGAGGAAGGTATTATACTATAATATTTCGAGCCCCAAAACGTGCAATTATCGAAACTATATTTTCCTATAAATAGAAGCTCATTCCTTCATTATTTTTCACCAATTCACTAAAGCTATAGAGCAATTATTATAGAGAGAAAGAAGAAGAGAAGTCTGCTACCTCACTATTTATTCCGAGATCTAATCTCTTCTTCTAAGGTAAGAGGTATTATTCTTTCGTATTCATGAAGAGAGTTATTTTCTTTCAATACTCATAAGGATTGTTATTCCATTCTTTATTATTATGTTGGAATAACCTGTCTATGCGAAGTATCACATATATGGTAAAATTCTTCTGTTATTCCATTCTTTAATATTCTATTGGTATAACCTGTCTGTGCGGTCTATCGCATGCCTGGTGAATTCTGTTATTATTCCATTCTGTATTATTCTATTGGAATATCCTGTCTGTGCGGATTACGCATGACCTGGTTCCGTTATTTATTATTTTGTTGGAATAACCTATCTGTGCGGTCTATCGCATGCCTAGTGAATTCTGTTGTTATTCCATTCTTTATTATTCATTCGAATATCACATGCATGCGGATTCGCATGACCCGGTTCCATTCTTTATTATTCGTTGAAATATCACATGCATGCGGATTACGCATGACACTGGTTCCATTCTTTATTATTCTATTAGAATAACACATGCATGCGATTACATCGCGTGCCGGTGAATTCTTGCGTTATTACATTCTTTATTATTTCATTTGGAATATCATGTCTGCGTAATGGATTACGCATGACCTGGTTCCATTCTTTATTATTCTGTTGGAATAACACATGCATGCATCTTGACTATCGCATTACGGTGAATTCTTTTGTTATTCCATTATTTATTATTACTCGTTAGAATAACTTCGCCTATGTGGATTCTAGCATGCATGGTGAATGATCCTTCAGATTCATTCTTTATTAAATTGTGGAAATGATGTCTTTGTGGATTCTGCATGGCGGTGAAAATCCATTTGCGCTTTAGTATATTCTATTATACTCATCCGAGATATCATTTCTTTTGTACTGCATGTCATGGAATATCATTTTCTTTGGTATTTTTTTACGAGTTACTATTCACGAATCACTATTCACCGATTCATCGTTCACTCTAGTATTATTCACTCTCGGGTATTGAGGCACTTTTCATGTCTGGAGTACTATTCATGAAGTTCTTATTCACTAAGTTACTATTCACTGATTACTATTCACTCTATTATCATTCACTCGGGTATTGGGACACTTTTTCGTGTCGGGTACTATTCACGAAGTCTTATTCACCCAAAAATATATTTCTTTTCTGTCCAATTATTTTTGGTACATGAATATTATTCTTAAATTTTACTCTACAAAGATGATTATCATGTTGTCAATTTGGACGTAATTGATTTTCGGATAAATTAAATTATAAATCTTTAAAATTTATCCTTGAACTTATTTTATTGAATTATTATGTCATTGTCATCATCCTCATGCTTATATTGTGATTAAAGTCATCTTTGGCTTTACGTGCATAGATGGACTTGGTATGATTATGACCGAGGATTATTCGGTATAATTATACCGTAATGTGACGAATGATGTGGTAAAAGTCCTCATTGGCACTGTAGTTCATTGATGGGCGGGTTTGTTGGTATGATTATGACCAGGGATTATTCGGTATAATCATGACCATTGATGATTACATGAATATCATTGGTTGTGGTGCAGGGATGATTCGATTTTATTTATTAAGCTGGGTCTCAGCGATAAAGTTGATGAAACACTTTTTAAATCATAGAAGATAGTAGATTTTATGCTCTACTTGACTCTTCTAATGGATTGCTTATTTCCGCTACAGTTGTTGATCTAAAACTTGTTGTTTATTATATTCTATCAGTTGTTATACCGTTGAAGGCTAATTATAATTTATTCTGCATTATCTTAGTCATAATATTTCTTACTGGGCTAGTTGAGCTCACCCTTTCTTTCTTTTTTGTTCTCTTGAAATGAAAAATATATTTGGGACTAGTCGTGGGAGCGGATTGACGGTCCAGATGGTTGTTTTAGTAGTCCTCACTATTCTATAAAATAGTGTGACAATAAATGTAATGAGGACTCCATTGAGTGTGAATATTATCTAGATGACAATATTCTTATTGAAACTCTTAGATTATGTTTTGTCGTATTTTACACGACTGTTGTATAATTAAGTTGTATTTGATTTCTGTACCGCGTATATCTAGCAACCCAAGATGGGTGATGTATACCTGTTTTGGGGGCGTCACATAGGCCAACAAAACTTAGCTCGAAGAACCTTTGCTGCTGTTCTCTCGCTTCCATAATGTCCCCCGTACGCAGACGAATGACATTCATGCAATATACTATTCACGTCGGTGTAGGGCACACACCTTCTAATCCTATTATCGGCGCACTATTTGAATAGGTATGGCTCATCCCACATGTACCACTTGACGTCATGTAGGAATCTCTTTTTCTGCTAACATGTAAGATCGGGAGGAAGGATGTTGCTCACTAGATAATTAGCAAAATCTCCATACCATGGGAATTCTGTATTGATCCCAAACAGCTGCTCATCTGAAAATGATTCATTAATTACACATCTGTCATCTTCCTTTTTACCCTAATTTTCCAGCCTTGACAAATGATATGCAACTTGATTCTCCGTCCCCTTTCTATCTTTTATTTCCAAATCAAATTCTTGGAGAAGGAGAATCCATCTGATAAGGCATGGCTTAGCATCATTTTTCGAAATTAAGTATCGAATGGCTGAGTGATCCATGTAAACTATGACCTTTGTTCCGATCAAATATGCCCAGAATTTATCAAAAGCATATACTACTGCAAGTAATTCTTTTTTCGTAGTTGTGTAATTCATTTGAGTCTTCGTAAGTGTCTTACCCGCATAGTATATGACATGAAATACCTTCTCTCAGCGTTGACCCAAAACAGCCCCAACCACATAGTCGCTCGCATCACACATTAACTCGAAGAGCATATTCCAATTAGGTGCGACGATTACGAGAGCTGAAGTCAATTTCTTCTTCAATAGCTCGAATGCCAATTTACACTCCTCATCAAACTTAAAAACTGAATCCTTCTCTAAAAGACTGTACAAAGGTTTTGCAATTTTAGAGAAGTCTTTTATAAATCTTCTGTAAAACCCGGCATGTCCCAAGAAACTTCGAATTCCCTTAACTGAACATGGTGGAGGAATTTTTTCAATCGTTTCCAGCTTTGCCTTATCAACCTCTAGTCCTTTTGCTAAAACCTTGTGACCCAAAATTATGACTTCCTCAACCACGAAGGGGCACTTTTCCCAGTTAAGTACCAGATTTGTTTCTGCACATCTCTTTAACACCATCACCAAATTCTCTAGACAAGCATCAAAATCATCCCCATAGACAGAAAACTCATCCATGAAGACTTCCACATTTTTCTCCACCATGTCTGAGAAAATGGCCATCATACACCGTTGGAAGGTAGCGGGTGCATTACACAAACCGAAAAACATTATCCTGAATGTGAATGTGCTGTATGGGCATGTGAAAGTAGTCTTCTCTTGATCTTCAGGGGCAATGACGATCTGATTATATCTCGAATATCCATCCAATAAGTAGTAGTACTCGTGTCCCACTAATCTGTCTAATATTTGATCGATAAAGGGCAAAGGAAAATGATCTTTGCGGGTCGCCTTATTCAACTTCCTTTAATCCATGCAAACCCTCCACCCAGTCACTATCTTTGTTAGAATTAGCTCATTGTCATCATTTTGTACCACGGTCATTCCTCCCTTTTTCTGTACACATTGAACCGGACTAACCCACTTACTGTCAGAAATTGGATAAATGATACCCACGTCCATCCATTTCAAGATTTTTTTCTTTACTACTTCTTTCATGATTGGGTTGAGCCGTCTCTATTGCTCCACTGTCGGTTTTGCATCGTCTTCCATCAGAATTTTGTGCATGCAAAAGGATGGGTTGATTCCCTTGATATCCGCGATTGTCCATCCTATAGCCGATTTATGTTCTCAAGGCACTCTCAACAACTTTTCTTCCTGTAATTCATTAAGTGCAGCAGAAATAATAACAGGTAAAGAATTAGAATTGCCTAAATATGCATACCTGAGGTGTTTAGGTAGTGGCTTTAGCTCAAGAGAAGGTGGCTCCTCCAATGATGGTTTCATTCTGGTTGTGGATCTTTCCTCCGTGTGCAAGGGTTCAAATGATGCTTTAAATTTGCTAACTCGTGGCAAGGAGTCTAGTATCTACAAATAATCCACAAATTCTGGATCATCTAACTCTTCATCTCCCAATAATGTTGTTTCCAATGGATCATTAGCCAAACTTTTACCCATGTCTTCGCTGATTATCTAATCAATGATATCCATCCTGAAACACTCTTCTTCATCCGTAGGGAATTTCATGGCCTTGAAAACATTAAACTTTACTTCTTGATCTTGGACCCTCATAGTTAGTTCACCTTTTTGTACGTCGATGAGTGTCCTTCCCTTAGCCAAAAAAGGTCTCCCTAGGATAATTGGGATGTTCTTATCTTCCTCAAAATCCAAAATTATGAAATCCGTGGGGAATATAAACTTGTCAACCTTGACCAATATGTCCTCTATAATGCCTCTCGGGTACATGATGGACCTATCCGCAACCTGTAATGAGATGTTTGTAGGCTTTGCAGCTGACAAACCCAATTCTGTATAAACTGATAATGGCATAAGGTTCACACTTGCCCCCAAATCACATAAACACTTGTTAAATGCCATGTTTCCAATCGTGCACGGAATGGTGAAACTCCCTGGATCTTTCAACTTGGGTGGCAACTTTCGCTGTAAACCGCACTATACTCCTCTATTAATGCCACTATTTCGAAATCTTCCAACTTCTTTTTCCTAGACAAAATCCCTTTCATGAATTTTGCATAACTTGACACCTGCTCTAGGGCTTCTGCGAATGGGATGTTTATCTGAAGTTTCTAAAAAACTTCCAAAACTTTCGCGAACTGCTTGTCTAATTTCTGCTTTTGGATTCTCTGTGGAAACAGTGGTGGAGGATACACAACTGGCTTGTCATCTAACTTTGTTCTCTCAATTTTCTTTTCCTCGCCCTATTTTTCATCAACTTTGTCATCCGTTCTAACTGAATTTTATGCACTTTTCCCATTTAGTTGTTTGCCACTTCTCAAAGTGATTGCCTGACACTGTTCATGATTTCCCTTCGGACTTCTTTTGGTGTCACTTGGTAGAGTTCCGTATGGTCTATTATTCAATGCTAATGCAATTTGTCCTATCTGATTTTCTAGATTCTTGATGGCTATCTCTTGCAATTTCATGGCCATTGCTTGATTTTTCATAGCTACCTCGTTGCTTGTTATATACTTTGTCAACAACTCCTCTAAATATGATTTCCTTTCTTGATGTTGAGCTGGTTGTTGATGATTTTGAAATCCTGGGGGATATGATGGTCGTGGAGCTTATTGTTGCTGATTATTACTCCATGAAAAATTTGGGTGATTCCTATTCCCCTGATTGTATGTATTCTGGTACATGTTCTGTGGAATCTTGTTGTAGTTACCCACAAATTGCATTAACGCTGGGTTGATTGCACATTGATCTGTAGGATGTTCACCCACACACAATTCATAAATAAATACAACCTGATGTGTTTGTACCCCTGACATAGCATCCAACTTCTTAGATAGTGCTGAAATCTGCGCTTGTATTGTCGTCACCCCATCTACTTCTAACACGCCAGCTACCTTCATCTGTGTTATTCTTGTCATGGGCCACTGGTAGTTGTTAGCTGCCTTTGTCTCTATCAATTTGTAGGCCTCCTCATAACTCTTAGCCATAAACGCTCCACCTGAAGCTGGATCAATACTGGTCCTGAGATTCCCATGTAATCCATTGTAGAAAGTATTCATTTGCAACCACTTAGGCAATCCGTGATGCAAACACTTTCTGAGCAATTCCTTGTATCTTTCCCATGCCTAATACAGTGATTCCCCATGTTGTTGTTCAAACATAGTTATCTCATTCCTCATTTTTTGCAGTTTTCGCTAGTGGGAAAAGTTTTGCAAGAAATTTTTGAGCGAGGTCTTCCCATGTAGTTATTGATCCCGGTGGAAGAGAATGTAACCAACTCTTTGCCTTGTCCCGTAAGGTGAATGGGAATAAGCGAAGCCTTACCGCATCATCCGACACCCCATTATACCTGAAAGTTTCACAAATTTCCAAAAAGCTAACTAAGTGTTCGTTCGGATCATCATTTGCCAATCCCCCAAACTGAATCGAATTTTTAATCATCTGAATAATCCCAGGCTTGATTTCAAATGTGTTCACAGCTATAGCAGACCTGGTGATACTCGACTGCAGCTCAGTCACCTTGGTTGTAGCAAAGTCCCTCAATGCTTTCTGATCTTCGCCATCCATTGCTTCTTCTTTTTCAGAGTTTGCGAAGTCTTCTCTTGTTTCCTTGATCCACTTACTTAGCCTGTGAAAGATTTTCTCAATATCGTCCTCAAAAGGAAGCAAATCTGGATTTTTGGACCGCGTTTGCATAAACCAACTTCAAAAACCTGAAATAAGACGAAAAAAACGAAAATAAAAATGTTTAAGTAAAATTGGACTAATTAAACTGATACCGTAAATTATTAAAATCTATACTAAATATCCCCGGCAACGGCGCAAAAAACTTCTTGGGTAAAATCTAGTTACAAACAACACGTAAGTATACATGGTCAACAATTAATATAATAGTAAGTAGAGTATCGTCCCCACAGAGAAATCAGTAAGAATTTTAACCTCACAATTATCAGTTTCCTATTAATCCTAATTTTATTAAACAATCCAAATTAATGATTAAAATTGTAAAACTAAACTATTAAAAATGCTATGATCACAAAATAATCACAAATCTTAAAAACTAAAATTTCAAACAATTATTGGAGAATTAGGCTTACGACTTCACCCTAAGCTTCACTCTGATTTTTACGCATTTATTCCAATTCAATTCACTATCCCAGTTTATTAATCAAGAACACATATGTAGTACTAGCCACCTCTCGATGTACTAATACCGTATTAATTCAAATCCACAATTTAGATAGAAACAAGTTAAACACCTTAATCAACTAATTCACTATATCTCTATGTGAATTATAATTAAAGAAGGTTTAAGTTTAAGTCCTTTATCTTATTACATGCGATGTCAAGCATATCTCTACCCTAACATTCATCAAGATTCTGTTCATTCACAAAATTCAAGAACACATGCTATATTAACTAAGTCTAGACTCGTACTTCCTCTCTCGAATTCATACAAGTCCACAAAGAACTGTTGATCAGGCAATCATAAATTCAAGCATAAATTAATATAGATAAACTAGCTAATAGCTTATTAAACTGAAAATCAAAGTTACATAATCATCATTTCACTTAAAGATCCGTCATAAGCCTAAAAAGTAAATTAATTCGTCATCAATGAAATAATAACTGAATAAATTAAAGATATCATCCTTTCAATTACAAATATAAAACCAAAAGAAGCATAATTCGAAACACCCTTCACTTTAGTCTTAATCCGCAATCGATATGAAAGTTCCTTCAAATTCTTCACTCCAATGCTTGATATGAAAATCATCCTTATGATGCTCAAATATCTTTATAAAGCGGTAAATTTTATAAAAACGCAGCATTTTATAAAAAATGTTTGATTTTTCACAACGTTTTTTAACAAAACGTTGTAGATACATATGAAAAAAACGTTATCTATTTTATATGGGCAATTTTTAATTTTAAATAAATAACATTTTTTTAGAAAAAACGTTATCTATATAATAAAACACCGAACAAAAAAAACTTAAAATTAAAAAAGGAGCGGCTATATTCTTTCTCTACTCTTTTACGCTCACAAAACCAAAACCCTATTATCGATCTGTCTCTCTCTCTCTCTCTATATATATATATATATATTCAGTCTGCCATGGATCCCGTCAATATACGGGGCAACACCCCCCTCTTAACAATGGACCCCGAAATCCACGATCTCATCGAAAAGGAAAAACGCCGCCAATGCAAAGGAATCGAAATGTAATTCAACGACTGTGAAGAAATCATCGAGTCAATCGGAGAATGGAACTTCCGCTGCCACCACCAATGGAAGCCTCGCCAAGTCCACATCGCCCGTTCACTCATCGTGAGTTCATTTCTATCAATTAATTTTTTTATTGTTTATTTTTGCAATTTGTGTATTTTTGATGAGATTTGATTGTTGAATTATTTTGGGATTTTGGGTATATTAGTGGGGAAAGGACGGTGAAGAAGCTAAGGTTGTCGAAAGCCCTAACAATGGTTTTCTCTAGTGTAGCTGGAGCATTGTAATGATATATTTTATCATTCTACTTAAAAAAATAAATATAGAAACCCCATGGGTTACAAACTGGTTACAAACCCGTGGGCTTTTCTATCATGAATCAGAGTGCTAAATTTGATTTCATAGTAATTTCTTGGTTTATTTAATCATCATGGACTCCAAACAGTACAAATCTTTTATGAATCAAAATATGACACATGGTGTATTTTGTTTCTTGCTTGGCTATCATTATTGAAATTTGGTTATGCTTTGTATCTGGTTAAGCAGACTCCAGATTCAACTTGGAGTAAACATGCCAGCAAGAGCAGAGCTAATCCCAGGAGAAGAGAAAACACAGATGTTCCATGAGGTTTATGATGTTGTTTTATACCTGGGTATCATCGGCATTTTGCAAGAGTACAACATACATAAGAAGATTGAACATGCATATAAATCTGTTCAATTTGATTCCTTGTCCATCTGTGCTGTGGATAGTTTGGATAGTTTGATAGTTGTTGTTTTATTTACGCAGTTGTGTTGTAGTTCACTTAATTTGATATTGAGTTATTTATTATGTTACATTTAACAGGAGAGGGAGCCAATACAATTAATAATACACCATCTCCCTGTAGCAGTAACCTTTGGTTTTATTGGAAAAGAGAACACTGGTGGGCAAATTATCCTAAAAGTTTTGGTTTCATGTTCTTTGGTCGTTACGCTAATTTTAATATGTCAACACAGAATGTCTATTAAGGATTCAGTTCTGATTGGAGTTTATAATTTATTGTGGCTGCTAGGTAATCGATCCAACCCACTATGAAGAGACTGTTATTGTGGCTGCTAGGTAATTGAGATTTTGATGATTACTTGGTGAGTCTAGGTATATACTATATACATCTCAAAGGAGCAGAAACTAGAGTTTCATGGGCCTCTCTTCCCTCAAGCTTGGTGATGTTTGGCAAGGTACAAAGCTTTTATTACATCTTCCATTCGACTTCTTTTGCAATATTAAGATTTTAGTAGTTAAGCTCTCTACCTGATATCAGAATGGAGCTGAGTTTAAAGGAAATAAGGTGTTGGTTGTGGGCTGCGGGAATTCAGGCATGGAGGTTAGTCTGGATCTTTGTAATAGTGATGCTCAAGTTTCTCTAGTAGTGAGACATAAGTAGGAAGCTGGGTGCTTTTCTGTTGTTCTCGAATGTGTGCCTGCACCTGTGGTTGCTGCAGCAACATCTGCTCTTCAAATACCCACCATTGGAATTGGGGCTGGGCCATTCTGCAGTGGGAAGGTTAGTTGATTCTCTAACCATCTGCATTCCTCTTTAATCTGTAAGTTAGGCATGGACGATATACGTTTGCTCTGTCATATCCTATATACTTTAGCCACCCCATATATTTACTCAAATCTTTTAATTTGTTGATAAAGAATTAATCTCAATTTTCTCACGGTGGCTCGTGCAATACGTCTATGAATTTCAAATCTTGTGTTGTAGCGATTTAAATGTCTTGGGTCCTAGTCTGTGGGTATTGAAGATTGAGATCGTCCTACACTTTGTAGGGATTGAAATTCTCATTTTGATTACGAACTACAAAGATAATTACAGAACATGGATAATTGATATTAATGGAATATAATTGTTGATGCAGGTGCTGGTATACCATGATCTCTTGCACAGTTTTCTTGGCTGACAGTTCATATTCTTTATAATTATTACAATCATAACTGCATAGTGCCATTCTATTTGTGGATGTGTAGGTTACAATTTCAAAGGATGATACAGTAATCCTTGATGGGGCAGGTGACAAGAAAGCTATTGAAGAAAGATGTGAGCAGGTTTAGACTCATTCCCAGCTGTATGAAATTCTATCATTCTCCCAATTCATAAGTATGACACTGAATTGGTTGCCATTCTCTTGTGACAGCTAAGATCGACAATTGAGTTGATCACTTCTGATTATGACAAGGAGAAGCATCAAGAGAGGCTAGCAAAGCTTTTCGGTGGTGTAGCTATTTTGAAGGTCAGCCTCTTGTGTAAAGGGTTTTTTAGTGTCATTGATGGAACAACAATCAATATAAAAAGCCAAAAGGAAATTTACTTGATCATATAACAATTGGGTACTGATAAATCTGATTTTCTGACAGATTGGAGGAGCAAGCGAAGCTGAGGTTAGCGAGAAGAAGGATAGAGTAACTGATGCTTTAATGCTACAAAGGCAGCTGTTGAAGAAGGCATTGTCCCAGGTAATAATCACAAAGTTTTATGATAGAATATTTGTATGAGAGACTCCTAAACATGGGCCTGTGATGACCATACAATAAGTTAGAGGAATTTTTCCTCTGCAGGTCGTGGTGTAGCTCTTCTTTATGCCTCAAAGGAACTTGAAAAGCTGCAGACTGCCAATTTTGATCAGAAGATTGGTGTTCAGATTATCCAGAATGCTCTAAAGGTCTGTCTATTATACTAACCTTTAGTTTTGAATTCCTAGAGGTGTCGTTAGTACCAAGTATCTATTTCAATATTGGATTGGCAAGTGTGAATTCCAATTGATTAATTCCATTGCACGTCCCAAGTTGGATGTTAGTTACAGCAAAATCATCGATACAGCCAAATTGCCTGCTTAAAGTACATGACCAGGGAATGGACTGATAGAAAAGCACCCAGCTTCCTGCAATGCCATTACAGAAATGGAGGTTTGGTTTGCTCTGTTCTTAATGCACTGAAGATATTGCTGTTTATGTTAAAAATACTAGGTCATGTTCTACACTTTAATTATATCACCTGGTCTATTTTTCTATATTATAATACAACAATTTTCCCTATAACTGTAACAGTCCAAGACGAATATGTAATAAATGACAACTACAAACTTGATTTAATTTCAGAATTGAAGGTGTAATAAATGACAACCACAATGCATTCCATGGCTCACATCTATAACTTTTAGTCTTAGAAGTTATCTTGCCATGTATACACATTATTTTTCATCACAGAGGCATGCTTGAAGGTGTTGCATTCTAAGTGAGATGAAAATAGCTTAGTAAATGTAATATTGTTTTTCTTTGTGATTACATACGAATACCATTATACCAATATACATGGAGACCTGTAATCTGTTTTTGATATTATAGTCACTCTTTTCCTCGACAGACATGAGAAAGCCAAAGCTAGCTGCAGAAATTGCGAAGCAACTTCGTAACTTCCATCAGGTGGAAGTACCAGGATCTAAAGAACCTCAACTATGGGATGACATCTTCAAGTTTTTCAATCAAGGTCTTCTTTACACTTATTCTTGTATCTAATAGATTGAAGTTTGCCTCCTGGATTTGTCTTGTTCAACTCAAGGTAGTCTCTTTCTCTCTCTCATAAATTGATTGCTATATATTCTTTCACAGGGGAGAATGTACTAAAATAAATGACTAATCTTAAGAGATTGTACTAAAATTTTAATGGATAAATGACTAATCTTAAGAGATTGGACAGAATTGAGATATACAATTCACAATTAGAATAGGCCAAGTACAAAATAGATTGTTGGGTCTGAAATCTTTTTAACTCATACAAGTTGAAGCTGCATCAAATGAGTACATCCAACAGAAACTGATGTAAGACCAAAAGTAGATTTAAAAAGCTAGGAAATTTCTCCATTTGACTGTTAATTTCTCCATTTGACTGTTAAATTAGTTTGTTAGAAGAAAGGATTCCAAATTTGTTGAAATTCTGAATTCTCAATCTATATGTTTGATATTTTCTAATATTTCTGGGGAAAGCATCAGTGTTGTAATACCTAATTAATTTTGATTAAGAAGTGACAGAATAGTGATGTTATTGAATTATGGGTTGACAGGTTGAAATGGGGGAATGAGGTTATGAAAAAGAGGATGACCCCTGGTTCGAGTAAAGAGATTAGTCCCGAGACCTTGAAGAGGATTAAGAGGTGTTTGTGCTTATATTTATTCAATATTGTGGTGGTGTTTTGCGGTAGCTATTTAACTTTATTCTTTATCTTAATTGTTTCTGGTGATATTTATTGCATTCACTAGAGTTTAATACTATAGGGATGAAACTCTATTCAAGATAATGTTGTTTTTAGCTCTACTGTAGTGGACTCATGTCATGGTTTTTGAGTCTTTTGTTTATTTAAATTTTTGTAATAGTAATTTGAAATTGTAAACGAGTGGTATTATTGGGATGTATTTTGAATGATTGATACATTTTGGCTTTAAATTTAAATGAGAATTTAGACCTTTTAGCTATATATCATGGCTTTAGCATATTGCAGGTGCATTGGTAATATAGGTGAACCACAACTTTTTTTTTCTTTTTTTTTTCTTTATCTACAACATTTTAAAAATGTTGTATAAATTGGTTAAAAACGTTATTCGATATATTAAATTACAAATTTTTTTATTCGTAAAACGTTGTGGAATCATACCTTCTACAACGTTTTTAAACATCGCGCTACAACGTTTTTTTCTTAAAAATTTATGAAAAATAAATCTACAACTTAACTTATTTTTTCTTGAAAAAAACGTTATCTATTTTTGTTTTGTAATGAATGCCACACCTTAACTACACATAAAACAACTATAAACAAGTAAAAAAATAAACATAAAACAAGTTTGTAACTCACCCGATTCAACAAAATTTTTTTGCCAGTCTTCCCTATAATATGGACTAGCCACATGCACGATGACATGCATATATGGTCATTTCTAGGCACCTAAGACACAAACCAAGAGAAATATATTAAATATGATTAATTATATACTTAATCATATTTAATATATATTATATGTCAAATATTAAATGTTATTAAATTTAGTATGAGAAACTAAGTAAATGCTACTTAGTTTAATAGTTATATTATATCATGTTATTTTATTTTAATTTATTAGTTAAAAACTAAATAAATAGAACTTATAAAGAGGTTCCCATCCAAAGGCTTCTAACTTAGGTATTCAAGGTGAATACGTAAGGTATTTCATGAATTAAGTATGATTATTTATCGTAAGGGTAGAACTTTACCTTCCAATTTGCTTTGTTTCTCTTTATCTTTACTTTTCTTATCTTATAGATTCATTCAAGACACTATTGCTTTAACTATTCTTGATTCTCTTAATGATACCCAAGGCTGCCCTCTGATGTTTTATTAAACCCACTTTAGTTTAATAAAACCAACATAAGATACCCATTCATGCTAGCTTTATATCAGAGTTTGCTAACTCATTTATACAACTTTTGAGTATCTTGGAGATTCATTCATATCAACTAGTGTGCTAAGGCTAACATGTTTTAAGATTATACCCAAAACAGTCCCTTTCTATAATCTTTTATGTTTTGGGATATTCACAACTTGGTTGAGAAATTTATACCGTCTATAACATATTGTAGCTTTATTCTTGTATACATAAGTGTTAAATACCCTTATTTTTCTGTTATAGCCAAAACAGTCTCTTTATTGACCATGTGTGTCTAGTTACCTTCTCTGTTGCATTAACAGTTCCCTAACACTGCCTATTTTGGCTTAACAGCCCCCCCAATAGCTGACCATGCCGACATCCAAGCTTGGCTTGGCCCCGTGAGGCTTGGCTAAGCTTGGCGTGGCCTCGTGTGGCCTCGCGACCCCAAGCCCAGCCCATCAGCTCCAACAGTCTCTTAATAGGCTCTAGTGGATCACTTAGTTTAATAGGTCTATGTTTACTATTTTTTTAAAGGTAAGCTATTAGAGAAGTCTTACGAATTTAATAAAACATCTCATTACAACAAAATTTAAAATATTTCATTTCACACGTTCCAAATGAGAAGATACATTTTGATTATAAACTCAAAAGTTCTAACTCTCCTAACAACCTTCCCCTCCAATGAAAATAGAACAATTAATGGAAATGACCACTTTGATATAGACTAACTGACTTAACATCTGTTTTGTTACAATGCAGTACACAAACAATGAATGTCAGATATTGTATGCATAAACAGGTAAGAGAAAACCTATCTAATAAAATCAGATAATTCAACTACTAATTGTAACACTCATATATAAACTAGTAAAGAGATTTGTGATTTTCTGATGATATTTATAGGTAGAATTCCAAACCCTCATGTATAGTGTGACAACACGAGAATTTAGATAATTTATTATAATCTTAATTGATTAAATTAAGGTTGAATAATAGACCTAGACAGAAAATAAATGTATGGATTTGACATTTCTGTGAAGAATTTTGGTGGATTTAAACATTTTTGGTGAAGACTTACAAGGTTAAGTGTATAAGTGTATATGTTTTGTGTATAGTGATTGTGTATGCACAGTTTGTGCTTAAGGATTAATTATTGATCAGGATAAGTGTAACTTTAGCAAACCCTAAAGTTATGTTAAGAACATAAAGGTTGAGTTAGAAAACTTTAACGATTTGTAAGAAACCCTAATACCGGCTCTGGAATGTTAGGTTTTGTGAAAATCAAAGTAGCAATCAAATTGCAAAATATAGCGGAAGCAAAGTAAAATCAGATTTTAAAATTTTTCACAAACCAATTACCCGGATCATCCTTTATGCATATTATTAATTAAAACGAAGAGCAAGAAGTTATAGAATCATACCCTTATAGATACGAGCTTCCATAGGTATGAGTTCACCTCCCACTTCTCCACGATCTCCTTAAATCTCCCAGTAGATTCCTTCCTTTGATCAATGTTAGCTACCCAAGTGTATGGCCTCTAGAGGTGATTTGTGACGCCCCCAAAATAGGTTCAATCCACCCAACCCATTCTGAGTCACCAAATACATGGTACAGAAAACAACTACAACTTTATTAATACAATTGTCGTGCAAAATACGACAACACAAATACTGTGAGTTTAAATATAAATATTGTCTTCTAGACGATATCCACACTCAAATAAGTCCTCATTACACTTATTGATACACTATTTTACAAAATAGTGAGAACTACTATAACAACTGCCTTGGACCATCACTCCATACCCCGGCTAGTTCCTGCTAAATTCTCACGTCCTAAGAAGAAAAATAGAACAAAAAGGAAAAGGGTGAGCTCAACTAGCCCAGTAAAGAATATTATGACTAAGATAATATACAACAAATTATCCTTAGTCTCTTCAACAGGGAAAAAAAATCTGATAGAATATAATAGACAACAAGTTTTAGATCAACAACTGCAGCGGAAATAACAATTCATTAGAAGAGTTAAGTAGATAATGAAATATACTATCATATATGAATTTAAAAGTCCATCATCAATATTTTATCCCTATAACATCAATCAATATACATCTTGCATCAAATATTCATCTTTGCACTACGGGCTAAATATATTCATTTGTATCACCAGTTGGTCATGTTCATTTCAACACCTGTTCATCTTTGCACTACGGGCCAAAGATATTCATCAGGTAATCATTCATCTTTGAACTACAGGCCAAACATATTCATCAAGTATCACCATTAAGGACTGAGGATGATAAAAAATATTTTAGAGAACGAATCCAGTGAGAGATAAAAGGATAAAGTTTAGAGATCCGTACTTTAGATAACTCAAGTTTAAAAATACTCCATAATAAACCATAATGGAGTAAAATTCAAGAATAAAGATAAAAAAATATGGATACAATCTAAGATAGTAACCATAATAGACATATGGGATAAAGAAGAGAAAATTTTATTTTTCGGTGAATAGTGTCAGATTTGTGAATAAGTGTAAAATATACGTGAAATCCGTAGTATCGTGAATAGTAACCCCGACACAAAAAGATAGAAATTCCACAATCAAACTCATATCAATATTTCGGCATAATGATATTGAAGAAAATAATATCATTTAAGAAGAAAATAACATCCTTTACCTCAAAAGAACAGTACTTCTAACCAGAATATCGAATGAAGTGTTGAAGGAAACTTGCACTGAATAGCAACTCTCAAAGTATCTAAATACTCACAAAATACGCTCGATAATATATATATATATATATATATATATATATATATATATATATATATATATATAAAGAAAGAGAGAGAGAGAGAGAACTTTTTTCTGGTGTGATTTTCAATTCTAACTAAGCACCCTATTTATAGGAAAATGTTAGAACGCCGAAGTAGACTTAACCTACTACCTGATGGCTTTACATACTACTCTTCCCACCCATCACATTTGAAATAAAATTAAGCACATTTCTCCACCAACCATAGGTGGGGCCCACTCATTCTAGAATTTTCCACCAAAATTATAAATTGTGAAACTTCAACAATTTCTGAACCAGACACCTCTTAAAATTCATAACAAATCATACGTTAATTATTAACGGTTCAAAATTTGTGGACATATACTCAACTTATATATGTATAACATATCCAAAAATCACAACGATCCAACAGTCGGATTAAAATTATAATTCACGTAATAGAGCTTTAAGAACACCGATTTAATTTTTTAATACCTCTAATCCGATAAAATACTGATAAAACACCTCAACATTAATTCCTTCATTTATAACCACATAAAATAAATAAATTCATCATTTATATCCGCATCAAATAAATATTTCCTTATCAATAATTAATTATTCACAAATAATATTACAGAATCATAATAATGACAACCAGGCCATTCCCAGGAAATAGGGGGCTTTTCGATAAGGATTTCTCCTTACTGGCGCGTAATTAGGTGACCAAACCTCTCATTGACATAACTTTCTAGACATTGCCAATAATGCTATCTAATAATATTATTCAAATAATATGAATTATTGATCTGATAATAGGAAATACTGTGCAGTGACAATTATTGAAACAACAATAATATAAAATATCAACGCAGCAATTATTGAATCAATAAAATAAAATATTGAACATTAATTACTGTAATAATTATTGAGTAGTGCCTTTCACGTAAGAATAAATAATTCAAAATAATGTGTAATACTGCAGTGCTATCTGTGCAACTAATACAGCCAGACATCGTATTTTAACCACCGGGTATTCCAACAAGGTTTATGATGAATAATTATTACTGTTATTTATAAAACTCAAACTTGTCGTTTTCTTCATTCGACAGTTATTCGTTATGGGGCCCACGAATGACTACGCCGTCGTATGGATATTCCCGACAAAAAGAATATTCCACGTCCAAACGAATATTCCCCAACAACAATGAATATTTTATAACCACTTGCTTATTTTGCAAAATTTGCACATTTCACCCATAACCAAAATATTATATCAAATTAACTCATTATTTCAAGATAATGAATAGAGGAAATTTAATTTTATTTATAATAAGTTGGGGTCTTACATGATCCACCAAGGAAGAAGAATTTTTAAGAAGAAGGGTATATTGGTTCAAACCCTAATTTTTCCTATCTCTATAGAAAAAGGGGCGTACTCTCCAACTCTTGGAATTACGTATCTTATGATATCTGATATAAGACTCCTCCTATAAAGATATCAGGTAACCCTATTAAAATAAGGTATTATTTATTTAATTAAACTCTTTTAATTAAATGGGCTCCCTAATCCTATTAGGGATAATTAATTAAATTCATTTAACTAATTTTCCCTCCTAATCGTATTAGGAATAAATGAGAGTACGTATATTAAATTAATTCCTAAACTCTTTTAGAAATTAAAATAATAATAATTGTAATAATATTAATAAGACTCCTCTTATTAATTTATATTTAATATTTTAAAATATTAAATAATAATATTAAGCTATTTAATTTATTCTATCACCATAGATTAAATTAAATATACTTAATATATTATTATGATTATGCCATTAACTTCTTAAATAATTATTCTTCCTTTTATAGTGTGACCCTTTAGGTTCTCCATATTAAACCGGTTGTGAATAAATCAATTAGAACAATTATAATCTTATTTAAATAAATAAATTAAATGAATAATTTATTTAAATAAATAATATTTATTTTACAATAGGATAAGCCTCCCCTAGCGATCGGCATTTTTTCAGATAATATAGATTTCAACATTAATCATAAAAGAACCTTTGAGTTAATAGTTACCGTACAATTCAATCCTTCCACCATACAATGTCCCAATTAAATATAAGACATAGAATTACTGTCAAGTCTTATTTTATTTAATTATATGTATTTCGATTCCTAAATGCACAACTCCTAATGAATGCAAATTAAAAACTACTTTCTAATTTCATTCCACCTTGGCCAAGGATTCCTGGGTTGTCATTTATCGAATCACATAGGACATTTCTCTTCTTTTACTAGAAGTGATAGATTCTTTATTGATCATTCATTATCTCCATATATAACTTATTACACCCAAGCATACCCTTTGATATACTCTAAGAGTTTTAAGGAATAAGTCAAAGTGTAATTCATTATATATAAGATACTATGATGATCTCAAGTGTAAGGATCATTTGTACTACTATCACTACAAGAATTCCTATTGACATGCAAGTAAAACTCCATTAGGTATTCCTTAGCGTGTCACGTTCAGGGAACTTATTCTCTAGTAAGCACCTACATACTTGCTTTAGTGTCTCCACACAAATGATCATGAGATCAATCATCCTCATCCAATGAGCAAACAACGTACGTACCAATCTATCCGGATTCACTAATCCCCTTTTTAGTAATCCATTGATTGGGAACATTTTAGTTTTAAACTATCTAAGAATTTAGATCTCATTAGCATGATCTCATCATGATTTCTAAAAGCATTGCTTAAAACTATGGGTTTATCATATATTATTAAAACAGCACCATGTTGATAATAAATGCCTTTAATAAATAATTCTTTTATTAATAAATAAATAAGATTGATTACAAAGTATATGCTTTATCATCATACATTATTGGCTTGTATGCATACTACTTTTAATCTCCTACTTGCACTAAAGCCAATCGCCATGGTATCTCATACCCATCTTCTCTAAGTGATGATCGAACTGATGTTGTGTGAACGCTTTAGTAAATGGATCTACAATATTGTCTTGATAGTCCACATGCTCTAGGTTGATGTCTCCTCTTTCAATGATCTCTCTGATCAAATGAAACCGCCGCAATACGTGTTTGGATTTCTGATGAGACCTGGGTTCCTTAGCCTGCATAACAGCTCCGGTGTTGTCACAGAATAAAGGTATTAGTCCTGTAATGCTAGGAACCACACCAAGTTTGGTAATGAACTTCTTCATCCAAACAACTTCCTTGATGACTTCACTTGCGCCTATGTATCGCCTCATCTTTGAATCAACAACTATTTTCTGTTTTGGAACTCTTCCAACTCACTGCGCCACCATTTAAGGTAAACACATACTCCAAAACGGATTTACTGTCATTTTGGTCCATTTGAAAACTTTTGTTTGTGAAGCCCTCTAGTTTCAATTCAGACCCACCGTAGATAAGAAATACATCCTTAGTTCTTCTTAAGTACTTTAGGATATTTTTCACTGCCTTCAAGTGTTCTTCTCCTGGATTCGACTGATATCTGCTTGTTACACTAAGTGCATGAGCGACATCTGGTCTAATACATATCATACCGTACATGATAGATCTTATTGCTGAAGCATAAGGAATCTTACTCATACGGTCTCTCTCTTCAGGTGTTTTTGGGGCCTATTTCTTGGAGAGATTTATTCCATGGCTCATCGGCATGAGACCTCTTTTGGAATCTTCCATGCTAAACATATTTAGCATCGAGTCAATGTACGTTCCTTGGGACAAGCCAATCATCCTTTTAGATCTATCTCTATAGATCTTTATCCCCAAAATATAGGATGTTTCTCCCAAGTCCTTCATGGAGAAGTGTTTAGATAACCAGATTTTAATTGATTGTAGCATAGGAATATCATTCCCTATCAGTAATATATCATCAACATATAATACGAGGAATAAAACAGCGCTCCCACTAACCTTCTTGTATACACATTGTTCATCCTCATTTTTGATAAAATCAAACTCTTTGATTGTCCCATCAAAACGGATGTTCCACCTACGAGAAGCTTGCTTCAATCCATAAATGGATCGTTGTAGCTTATAGACTTGATTTGTTCCAAGCTTTGAAACAAATCCCTCTGGCTGTGTCATATACACATCCTCCTCAAGTTTCCCATTGAGGAAGGCCATTTTCACGTCTATCTGCCAGATTTCGTAGTCATGGTAAGCTGCAATCGTAAGCAAAATCTGAATGGACTTGAGCATTGCTACTGGTGAGAAGGTTTCGTCATAGTCAACTCCTTGTCTTTGTTTGAAACCTTTTTCAACTAGTGGGGCCTTATAGGTCTCTACCTTGCCGTCTGCTCCAGTCTTTCTTTTAAAGACCCATTTACACCCAATAGGCTTAATGCCTTCAGGTGGTGAAACCAAAGTCCATACTTGGTTTTCATACATGGAGTCCATCTCGGATTTCATAGCTTCTTGCCACTTCTCTGAGTCTTTATTACTCATAGCCTGTTCGTAATTCAATGGATCATCATCATCTATGATGCGTACCTCATCGTCATCCTCTATGATAAGTCCATACCTATCAGGTATCTTTGGTACTCTTCCAGATTTATGAATAGGGTGTGGTACAGAAGGAATCTCTACTTAGTTAAGTACCTGACTTTGATCTATAGTATTTTGTGGTTCTTGAATCTCTTCAAGATATATCTTACTCCCACTGACCCCTTCAAGAATAAATTCCTTTTCCAAGAAGGTAGCATGTTTCGCAACAAACACCTTTTGATCAGTTGGATGATAGAAATAATGCCACGATGTTTTTTTAGGGTATCCCATAAATCTACATTTATCAGATCAAGTCTGTAGCTTATCGTTTTAAAGCTTTTTGACATAAGCTGGACAACCCCAAGTCTTAACATGCTTAAGATTTGGTTTCCTCCCTGTCCATAACTCATATGGGGTCTTGGGGATGGATTTTGTAGGTACCTTGTTAAGCAGGTATGCAGCTGATTCTAGGGCATATCTCCAGAAAGAAACTGGAAGGTCGGTAAATCTTATCATGGATCGAACCATGTCCAACAATATTCGATTTCTCCTTTCAGATACACCATTCATCTGTGGCATCCCTGGTGGAGTCCATTGTGAGATTATACCATTTTCTTTGAGACAATTGAGAAACTCACCACTTAAGTATTCTGCTCCTCGATCAGATTGAAGAATCTTAATAGTCTTACCAGTTTGCTTCTCTACTTCACTTCTAAACTCTTTGAACTTTTCAAATGATTCAGATTTGTATTTCATTAAATACACATATCCAAATCTTGAGTGATCGTCAGTGAATGTAATAAAATAAGAATACCCATCTCGTGCAGTTGTTGTCATAGGTCCACATACATCGGTGTGTACCAACACTAACAACTCTGTAACTCTTTCTCCTTTTCCACTAAAAGGAGATTTAGTCATTTTGCCCATGAGACAAGATTCACAAGTTGGATATGATTCATAATCTGATAGCTCTAGGAGCCCATCTTTATGCAACTTGGATAATCTTGTTTCATTAATATAACTGAGTCTACAGTGCCACATGAAGGTATAATTAACATCATCTCTTTTCCTTTTCTTAGTTTGTTCAATTTGAAGTATATTTTCATGCAAGTCAAGTATATAAAGTCCATTTCACAAATTACAAACACTATATAAATCATTATCATTATAAATAGAACAACTATTGTTCTTTATTATAATGTTAAAACCATCCATATCCAATACAGAGATAGAAATAATGTTTCTAATGATATTTGGAACAAAATAACAATTATTTAAATTAATGAAATTGCCGTGGCGGTGCTTATAAAATAAGTCCTCACAAAGAAATGCGCAACCTTTGCTCCATTTCCCACTCGTAGGACGACCTCATACTTGCTTAGCTTTCTACTTCTGACTAGTCCCTGCATATTATTACATATGTGAGAACCACAGCTGGTATCCAATACCCAAGTAGAAGATTGACTTTCAGAAAAATTAATTTCAATCATAAACAAACCTTGATTAGGATTCGAAGCTTCTCCAAGCTTCTTCTGCTTTTGTTCCGTAAGATAATCCTTGCAGTTCCTCTTCCAGTGACCCGGCTTGTTTCAATGGAAGCAAATTCCTTTGCTAGCTGGATTAGGTTTCTTTTGATCCTTCACTTTCATCTTTCCCTTAGCCTTCTTAAATTTCTTCTTTTCAGAAGATACCTTGGGCCTCTTCCCTTTCTTGGAAGAATCATCCACCAGTAAGACATGGTTCTTCTTGGATGGGAAGTGACCTTTAGCAGTTTTCAACATGTTAAGTAATTCAGGCAAGCTGACATCTAACTTATTCATGTGAAAATTCACAACAAATTATGAGAAGTTATCCGGGAGTGACTGCAAGACTAAATCTTGACTCAACTTCCCATCCATGACGAACTCAAGCTATCCAAGAAGTTCAATCAGATTGATCATCTTTAAGACATGAGTCTCAACGGTAGTACCCTCGGTCATCCGAGATTGGAAGAGCTCCTTAGATATTTCATATCTAGCAGTCCTACTTTGCTCACCATACAACTCTTGAAGGTGCAGTAGCATAGTTGAAGCATCCATGGTTTCATGCTGACGCTGAAGCTCGTTATTCATGGATGCGAGCATGATGCATTGAGCCATAGATGCA
This sequence comes from Panax ginseng, assembly GCA_020205605.1. Classification (NCBI taxonomy): domain Eukaryota; kingdom Viridiplantae; phylum Streptophyta; class Magnoliopsida; order Apiales; family Araliaceae; genus Panax; species Panax ginseng. The sequence continues at coordinate 123,921,472 of CM035130.1, read as the reverse complement.
TCATCTTGCCACTTTTTAAAAGTAGCAATCTCATCCTCGGAGAACATCTACGCAACTTTTTTGCGTATCTGGTAATTTAGGACATAAGAAATCTTTTCAAATGATGAGAACAATTCTCAGATTCCTTAACCAGTCCGTGTAATTCGGTCTGGTCAGTTTGTTAGCATCAAGTATGCTACACAGTGAAATTAGTGAATGTGACATTTTCAAAATTCTGCATGGAAAAAGACAATATTTTAGCAAACAATCATTTAATTAATTACCGAAATAAATTAGGTCTTATTTTATATTGGTATCTCCCACTATTTTCTTCAAACTATATTACCCTCATTTATATAGTTCGGCAAAATCTAATTAAAGTTTTTGCTAGTGAGAATAAGGATCCCATTTCAAATATATATAGCCTTGTGGTGACACAACAAACTATATATAAATAAATAGGTAGACAACTCCTTGTCAATTACATCATCATGTAACTCCTTATGTTTTGCCTCTTAGATTATTTTGATCAAGTGGTGGCACATTCGAATCAAAATTATCTAAGTTAAGTCCAACCTAGCATTTCTATATATTCAAAAAAGAAAAATATTGTCCTTGTGGTGACACAACAAAACAATATTGTTTAATTTTCTTTATAAGCATCAAATGTGATAAATTAACATCTTAAATATTTAATACTTGCCTTGTGGTGACACAACAAACTCATATTAAATATTTAATACTCTATTAATTTTATCATGCTAGAAGGCGACGTTCGATATTCTAAATATCTTTGAACACTTAAGACTTAATATATAAAAAACTTTGACGGATTTGTTATTATTTGTCTCATCTTGTTTAGCGCGCATGCAAATATATATATAAAATACGCGTCATATTATTAAATATGCGAAGCATGTTTGTATAATATATAATATATATAATACTAGCATGCATATGTAGAATACTATATTCTACCCGGATTGATTATAGACTTTTATTCTAGTTTGGTTCACTAGAACCACCAAGTGAACCAAAAGGTCAAACCCTAGGGTGCAAGAATAAACATTTAAATATAACTATTACATTTAAACCCGGGCTCCATTACAAATGGGTCTTCGAGCGCTCCTTGCTCCTTGATCTCCGGTTCTTCGAAAAAATTCTAACTAATCATATACAATTAAACTATTTAATTTAAATAGAAACCTTGATCAGAAATCAAGGGGAAATATATAGGAGAGAGAAAGAATTTACATCAAGAAGAAAACCAGAAAAGACGAGGTGCGCAGACCCCATTTAATAAAACTCATTCATTCAAACATCCAACCAAAATAAATCCAATCACATTGGTTAATAGTCCATAATCAATCCCATTTATTATCATACATATCATCATATGTATCAATAAATAAAATCATTCCATGAATATCATTTAATGGGCAATTTTATGTTGCATGAAATCCAATTTCAAGATTAAAATAAACTCTTTATTTTAATTATAAAATTATAAGAATATATATATATATATATATATATATATATATATATATATATTGTAGACAATCAAAAATTTTCTGCAAAACTCATTACTAACATTGCAGAGGAGGGCGATTCGTCTTCTGGAGATAACCACGGAAGACAGCTCACATCTATTAGGATACTCTAGGAAGTTCATCTAAACCCCGTAACACACACACTTACAGGGAATATCTTTTCTAACCTCGGAGATAACCCCAAGGAATGCTGTTGCAGTTCCGGTGATAACTCTGAAAATGCTTGTTTTAAATGCATGCGATCAACTTCAATCTAAGACCTCCTGTCGAGCCACTCATACCTAAGACCCGGAGCTAACACCGGGCAGACAGGCACATTTATAGATGACCTTGCAGCATTCAAACACTTGCAGCACTCCAATCTCAGATGTAACCCTGAGCAACATCTGCTTTCAACTCAAACCGGAGATAACCTCGGTGAGGAGTAAAACGTCATCTTGCCACCTCAACACCTGCGTGTCGTCTCAACACTTCATACATACATACATACAACAATATCCTACGAGAACCAAGGAGTTCCAATCCCGAGTGACTATTACGCGTGGCAGCACACCGGATAGAATTTGAAGCTTGAAGACCATGGGCATGGTCCCCTCTTCTTGACTTCGTACAACCTCTAATCCCATGTTATTGCGTAACTCTCGACATAAGCGGTCCGAGGAAGGTCTTATATACCTCGTTCGGATGCTCAGATTGAAGTTCTGCAAGTTCGAAGGACAATACAAAGGCACGAGTGCACGACTTCTTGAGACGTCGGGACCAGAAGTCCGAGGCACCGGGCGGCAATGAGTGCATCTGCAGTGCACGCCGCAGTGCACTCTACTGCTCTCCCTCTATAAATAGAGGGCTTGGGGTGGCCATTTGAAAAAAAGAGAGGCGTGGAAGCCCTGTCCAATTATATTGAGTGTTTTCTTATTTTAAACATATGTTAGCTCACATATAGCTATATTTTTATCGGCGAGAGCTGAGTGTTTATCCATATAGAGTCATAGAAGCCTGCATTGATAGCCCACTGTAAGCCTTCTCACACTCTATAAAGCCTTTCTCTTCATCTTTGCACACACTATTCTACACATTGAGAGCCGTGGTTGTGTAATTGTATGCCTTAGAACTTCGGCTCCGTGGTTTTCATTTACATGCTGTCTGTATATATATACTTATATATGTATATATTTATATATGGACTAACATTATCGAGTTTTGCCTCGATTGAGCCTAGACTTATGTCTGGAGCATTTACTTGCTTATATATATATATATATACATATATATATAAACTGTTGTCAGACTCTATCTGATGAGCCTGGATTTTACATCCGAAGAGTTTACTTGCTTATATATATATATATATATATATTTATTTATATAACTGTTGTCAGACATATCTGATAAGCCTGGATTTTACATCCGGAGCGTTTATTGGTTATATATATATAATTGTTGTATTACATATCTCGATGAGCCCCGTATTTTACATCAGAATATGTTTACTACTTATATATATATATTTACATTTCATCAGAACCGGAGTTTACTTGAGGCCTTTTACCGCTTTTATTTACATTTAGTCCTACTTTGGAGTTTACTTCGTGGCGGTTGATCGTAATTACTTCTTTATTTACTTTTCTGATCCTCCATGGAGTTTCTTCGTGGTGGTAGATCATATCCATATATATATATATATTTACCGCTTTTATATATTTACATTTCCGATCCCCCATGGAGTTGCTTCGTGGTGGTTGATCATGTCTGTATATATATATATATATATTTATAGCTTTTATATATATAACTGTTTACTGCTTTTCATATAAATTGCGGTATCATGTGAGCCTAGGAATCATGTGATCACAGATTGATCTTCATGAATCTAGATGATTCCTGTGATGGACATTTTCAAATTGTATGTTGGCTTGTACATTATTTACGGTGTCCGAATTTCCATATATGGCTGTCATGCCCATGAGGATTTCGGAACTGCTGTATATTATTTTCTCGAGGATGCCTCACATCTCGAAAATAAAAGCAAACAAGTCGAACATTTAAGAATAAAATGGAAGTATCAAAGGCCTCAATTACTATTGAGCACAGAGTTTGAAAAACCTCTTTTTACAAAGCCTCATTGCTATATCTTGTTTAAAATTGAATTTTTATATAAATTCAAACCCTTTGTATATAGGTGCGAACGAGGCATAGCACTACTTCCAAATAAATTGCACATTTATCCACACACACACACACATTCATATAACAGTTTCTTGAAAAGTGGCGGTCACTAATTTGCAAACACACGGATGTGGGGTGCCTAACACCTTCCCTCCGCATAATCAAGCCCCGAACCCAAATGAATCTCGGTTTCACAGACCTGCTTAGCGATTGTCACATCACTAGGTCAATGTGCAAACCTTTTTTTGATTCGCGTTAGTGCAACCGTTAAAAATACCTCAAGCGACTCTTAAAGTCAAATCATCGATATTACACATGTCGGACCTTTTTCACTTGTTTTTTTAAATAAATCTCACATAACAATGAGAACACCAAAGAACAAGTAACGAAAAGGGACAACTAAAAATCTCGACGTCGACAGGTGGCGACTCTGCTGGGGACTCCAGTAAGAGGGCTTAAGCCGCTATTACAAGCTTTTTAAAACTGTTATATGCTTGTGTGTGAATGTTGCATTTACAATTATGATGAATGTGTATGAATGCATTTTACTTACTACACTGTAAAATATCTATCTGTGGTATTAGTGCTTCGCACATGTCATCATTTGCATAAATGGTGAGACACGTTGTATGTGAATGTATGTTGTGTGCTTCCTCCATCAGGAGGCTATCCTGTCAGTGTTTGATTACTGGACTCGTAGGGAGACTAATTCCAACGAGGCTCAGGAAAGGCACCACCCAGATTCGCTCCAGTTGAAAGACCGGATTAACTTCCCGTCCAGTAGATTGCGATGATCTGGGGACCTTCATACCAAAAAGCCGTGAGAGTAACCCTAAGATAGGCCAACCTCTGATAAACCAAAAGCGAAGGAAAGTCCCTTCATGCTTTCCATTTTTAATTACTTGTAAAAGAATTTACTTGTAATTTTATTCCATGTGCATCTTTATGTAATGGAAAATATGAAAAATATTTGTGCATACATGTTATCAATTAACACCCGTTTTTGCACGAAAATATTCCTAAAATGGGCACATTATAATAACATTTACATTATCCCTAAGACTAAACTACATAAGTCTTTTGGGCCTATTACCCGCTCAAAATTCAAAAAGGCCACGAGCCTACAGCCAATCATGTCTTCTTCTGACCAGTCTAATCCTGTTTCTCGAGAAGAATTTGACGGATTAAGTAAACAAATCACAGATTTGGCTGTTTTGTTGAAAAAATTGCATCAATCTACTCAGGGTACAAAGATGCCTACCCATACAGAATCCTCTACATAAGGAGGAGCTCAAGGTTTGGAAACGACAAATCCAGAACCTTAGTTGGATACGACCAACAAAGACCCTGAAAACACCCATATCAAAGGAGATCTAGACACCAGTGATATCAGGAAGAAGTTCATCCAAATGGAGGAAACTATCCGTGCTCTCAAAGGGATTGGAACACATGAAAGTGTTTCATATGCTGACCTTTATATATTCCCTGGTGTTCATTATTCAGAGAAATTTAATACCCCTGATTTTGAAAAGTATGACAGATTAGGGGATCCTTATACACATTTGAATGTGTTCATTAGAGAACTTGGATCTTATGCGGAAAATAAGAAGCTCAGAATGCAGCTGTTCCAGAAGAGTCTGACTGTAGAAGCCCGTTCATGGTATACCAGATTAGACAACTCAAAGATCCATAGCTGGGAAGAGCTAGCTCACGCCTTCCTCACTTAATACAGTTTTCAATCTCAGATGACTCCTGATCGGTACCAGATTACCAAGGTTAAGAAACAGTCTAATGAGTCTTTTAGAGAGTATGCTCAAAGGTGGAGGCGCCTTGCTGCTCAAGTTATTCCTTCCATGACAGATTCAGAAATGGTTATGACATTCATAGACATACAGGAAGCTCCTTTCTATGATAGAGTCTTAGCTGGTATTGGAAAACCATTCTCTGAAATGATCAAACACGGAGAGATGGTGAGATGGGATTGAAGTCGTAAAATTCAAGACCTAGCAGCATTTCTTAAGCTTGATTATTGAGCACATCTAGTCCGGATCTTATGGAAACAACCCCCGAAGGGGCCATAAAAAGAAAGAGGAGGATGTTTCCTTGACACTACAAGGTCAAAAAGGCAATCAAAACATGCCTATACAGAGGAGAAACTACTCCCCTTTCTAAGCACAGTCTTCAAACCCTCCATTTCCTAAGAGTGGAGAAGCAAAGCCCCCTCGAACGTTCACACCCTTAGGGGACTCGCTCGAGAATATTCTTGCTCTTCTGACTACTCAGAAGAAAATTACATGTCTTCTTCCACTAGCCAACCCTAATGGGAGGGGTTTTAATGCTAATCGAAAGTGTGCTTATCATGCCGGAGCACCTGGACATGATACTCAAGATTGTTGGGCCTTGAAACACAAGATCCAAGATTTAATAGACAACGGTGAGATCGTGGTCACCAAACCAGATCAACCTCATGTGCAAGACAACCCTCTTCCTCAACACAAAGAAGAAGAGGCCAATATGATTAGTTAGAGCACTGGACAGAGTTCCAGTTTTAATAGTGAATCATCCCAGACCATCAAAGACAGTGTTGACAGATGGGATTATACAAAGTTCTAATTTACTATGGAACGAAAGATGAAAGCTCTTTACAAGCAAATTGAGCAATTGGCGAGGCGGTGTGACCCACCAAAGATCAAGTCACAAGTTAATTAATCAAAAGGCAGGAGCATGCCTATCTCCTTCCTTTTGTTATGAATGCTCCACCATCACCTTCAGAAAGCGAAGCTATGGAGGATAAGGTTGTAAAGAGAGCAAATGCTAAAGCCCGTCGGGATTTTTCCAATAAGAGGGAATTTACCTATCTGGGCCAATCTATAGAGGAGATATTTCAAATGAAGATCAATGAAGGAAGAATTACCTCCCTTCTACCTCTAATCAATCCCCCTTCAAGAATGTTCAACTCCGACGGAGTATGTCAATATCATTCACATTCTCGCAGTCACAACATAGAAGAATGCTGGGCACTTCGCCATCTCATTCAGAATCTTATTGATAGCGGTGTCCTGCAGCTGGTAGATGATGACACTGTGCAACTCAAAAGTAGGAATACCTATCCTACCAAATGGAAGGGATCAATAGCAGTTATATCCAACGAGGATGATGAGACTGTCAAATCATTTCCCATACAAGCAATTCAACTCAAAGGAGCTAAGAATCCTTTGAAAGTGGCCGCACCAAAGATAATTTCTTTACCCTTCAGACCATAATAACCTGTTGTCAGCTTACACAAAGTTCCATGGAATTATGGAGAAACTGAAGGATCCACGTCTCATACTACTGCTACAGTGTCGAAGGAAAATTCACTGTATCTTCCTCAACGGGTTATGAAGCCTACCTTCAAAGCAAAGGAGAAGATTGAAAAATTCCTCCTCACTATGGGCCATGATGAAGCCAAGGTGGTTTTAAGCGTAAGAGAAGCTCCACATCAGATATCAATCTATGGACTTGGTTTTCTCTTAGAGGATCAAGGAAGATCTTATTGAAGGTTTTAGAAGAAGCCTACTTACTCAAATCGATTGGATGTGGAAAATTTCAACATATGGTTGATCACATTTTCAATAACAATGTGATATCCTTCATTGATGATTTACATACTGCAGAAGGGATCGGGCCATTGTAAGCCATTGCACATTGTAGTTTTGTCCTCCGGGTATATGCTGGCTGAAGTTTTGATAGATGGAGGTTCGTCTCTGAATATCTGTCCTTATGCCACCTTGGTGAAGATGAATGTAAGACCTCGAATTTTACGAAATGAAAGTATACAATTTTTATAATTATTATTCTATTTAGTAAATGGTTAAATTGATAAAAGAAACGATGTCTGGCATTGGTTGCATAGTAGCACACGATATTGATTATTGATGCTTATGTGAGAAGTCACTCAGTTATACTCAATTATTGCTACAATAATTGCTGCATCATATCTCTCATATTATTGATTCAATTACGGTCACAGTATCATCTGCATAATATTTTATATATTATTAAATCAATAATTGAGATGACAAAATTATTCATATTATTATTTGCAATATTAACAATGTCTAGAAGTTCTGTCAAGGAGAGGTTTGGTCACCTAATTGCGCGCCAATAAGGAGAAATTCTTATTGGAAAGCCCCCTCTTTCCTGAGAACGACATGGTTGTTAAATATTGTGAGTTATAATATTAATGATAAATGTTATTAAAAATCGAATTTGAGTTCAGAGTTGAATTTGGAGACGCGGACATGATATTTGAGTCCGAAATGATGAATTTATTAGAAATAGACTATAAACACAAAATTTATCGGGCTTGACTTTTTGGTCGAAAAAGTCAACAATTGACTTTTTTGGAAAAAGTCAAACTTCAAAATTTCAAAAATATAATTTTTGAAAAAAATATTTCCATTGTGTTGGGATTGTTAGTGTTAGTGGAAATCGACATTTATTTCGATAATAATTGATGTCTGGAGGTTATATTGACCAATCGGGTAATTAATCGAATAAATGAGCAATTAATTACTATTAATTCACATGATTATAACTATTTGTTCACATTGTGTACTATTGATTCACATTCTTGTACTATTAGGGGAGTTGGTGCAAGATTGACAATACCTGCATGACTAAGTTAAAAATGGAGGTATAAATAGAGGTACTATACTGTAATTCGTATTTTCACATTATTATAACTATTGATTCACATGATTGAACTATTGATTCACATTATTTACTATTAAGGGAGGTGGTGCAAGTTTGATAATACTTGCGGGACTAAATTAAAATGAAGAAAAGAGGAAGGTATTATCTTTGTAATATTTTGAGTGCAATTATCGAAACTATATTTTCCTATAAATAGAAGCTCATTCTTCCTTCATTTCTCACCAATTCACTAAAGCTTTAGAGCAATTATTATAGAGAGAAATTATAGAGATAAAGAAGAAGAGAAGTCTGCTACCTCACTATTCTAATATCCAGCTTTCTAAGGTAAGGGGTATTATTCTTTCGTATTCATGAAGAGAGTTATTTTCTTTCAATACTCGTAAGAGTTGTTATTCTACTCTTTATTATTATGTTGGAATAACCTATCTATGCGAAGTACCACATATATGGTGAAATTCTTCTGTTATTCCATTCTTTATTATTTTGTTAAAATAACCTGTCTGTGCGTTCTATCGCATGCCTGGTGAATTCTGTTGTTATTCCATTCTTTATTATCCTGTTGGAATATCCTGTCTGTACGGATTACGCTAGACCTGGTTCCATTCTTTATTATTTTGTTAGAATATCCTGTCTGTGTGGATTATGATAGACCTGGTTCCATTCTTTATTATTCTGTTGGAATATCCTGTTTGTACGGATTACGCTAGACCTGGTTCCATTCTTTATTATTCTGTTGGAATAACCTGTCTGTGCGGTCTATCGTATGCATGGTAAATTCTTCTATTATTCCATTCTTTATTATTCTGTTGAAATATCCTGTCTGTGCGGATTACGCATGACCTGGTTCCATTCTTTATTATTCTGTTCGAATAACATGTCTATGTGGATTATCACATGCATGGTGAATGATCCTTCATATTCATTCCTTATTAAATTGTGGAAATAATCTGTCTACGTAGATTACAACATGGCGGGTGAAAATCCATTTATAGTTTCGTATTTTTTTGGACATTCAAAAATTCTGGAAAAATTTGGGAGGATATTATGATAAGTTTTCTAACATCTCCAAGTGGAATCACTGAAAGAGGAGTTGTATATTTTTGTATGGAATATTTTTAACAAAGCACGAAAAAGTGAAAAAAGCTTTCCCAAAATTTTGTAAGAAATTTTGTTTTACCACTTAATTTGTGAGAAAAATTTCGACCTTATGGGACATGAAAATATATGGTATAAAGTACCTCATATCCAAAAATGAGCTCATTCCGACTTAAAATGAGCAAGTTATGACTATTTCAATATTTATGTTTTTCCAACGAAAAAGGCTATAATCGGAGTTCTATAACTTCGATGACCTTGAAATTTAAACTGGAAGCTCACATTAACATGTGTAAGATCCTGCCAAGATTTGGGAATTTCTGGAGTTAAACTTGAGGTAGCTCATTTCTTAAAGAATTAATTAGAAATTGATTTTTGAAAAATACTTAAGGGAGTTGAAAAATTATAAAAAGAATACTTGTTATGTATGAAATATATGTATATATGTTTGGACAAAGGATAGAAAAACAATAAGTTGATTTGGTAATTTTTCATGAAAATGGTTTAGTTACGAACATATGAGTTAAACATGTTATGCGAAGTTAAAAAATTGGTAAATAGGATTTTATGGCTTGAAAATTCTATATAAGGTATATGCAGATTTTTGATGAGGGATTTGATCATTGGTGATGAAATCTTATGAGTATGGCATTTTTGAATGATTAAAATGCATTAAGTGATAAAGTGTAAACAATTGAAATAAATTGTTTATAAGTTTAAGAAGTGATTAAAATATTAGTATAATATTAATAATATTAGATTATGAGTTTATTACGTGATTGATAATATTTGGATAAATTTAAAGTCTTTAATATTTATCCTTGATTTCGTTTGATTATTGCTTATATCATTGTCATCTTCCTCATGTTTATACTGTGATGAAAGTCATCTTTGGTTTACGTGCAAAGATGGATCGTTGATTATTGGTTTTATAGTTGTATATCTTTGGCTTACGTGCAAAGATGGACTGTTGATTATTGATTTTACAATTATATATCTTTGGCTTACGTGCAAAGATGGACTATTGATTATTGGTTTTATAGTTGTATATCTTTGGCTTACGTGCAAAGATGGACCGTTGATTATTGGTTTTATAGTTGTATATCTTTGGCTTATGTGCATTGATGGACAGTTGTTGGTATGTTTATAACCAGGGATTATTCGGTATAATCGTGACCATTGTTGTAAACACGAATATCCTTGGCCCGTAGTGCATGGATAATTCGTGGTCGTAATACTAATGAATATCCTTGGTCGTAGTGCATGGATGATTCGATGATGTGGATTAATTATTAAGCTGAGTCTCAGCGATAACATATTGATAATACACTTTTAATTCGTAGAAGATAGTAGATATCATGCTCTACTTGACTCTTCTATAATACAGTTGTATGTCTTTGGCCTGTAGAGCAAAGATGAATTGTTAATGAATATCTTTGGCTTTTCAGAGTGCAAAGATGAATTTATTAGTATGATTATGAACAAGAATTGTGATTTGGTATAACCATGATTTTGATGTTTCGGTGTAGTAGACAGTGATGAAAATTATCTTAAATCCCAGGTGCGAAGAGGAATTTAGAATCACAATTATGATTATGAGTTATTCACATGATTGTGGACAGGAATTGTTGATTGATGTTACATGGATAAAACATTGTTGGTGGACTTTTAACTTAGAGAAGATAATAAACCGTATGGTCTATTTAACTCTTCTAATGGATTGCTCGTTCCACTACAACTATGGTTGAAAAGTTTTATCATCTACCATATGTTCTAAATCTCTAATTTATTACTGATGAAGGATATTGATAATTTAATTATCTTTAGTCATGATATTCTTTACTGGGCTAGTTAGGTTCACCCTTTTTGCTTCACAATTCCTTTCAGGTAATAAGAGTGTAGCTGGGTCGAGCGGGTGTAACAGGGGATTAGAACGGTGGTGTATAGCTGTTGAGGTTTCCCCTGAAACAGTATGGAAATAATTTTATTGAGAATTTCAGATAAGTGTGTCATATTTTATACGTCATTTTAACTGTTGATTTTGGTGAACCGAATAGGGAGAGGTGAACCCAACTTTGGAAGGGTATTTTGCCACTATCATACAAGATGTCTAATGACAGATAACTTCGTGTTATCATAAGACAGGGTTGTGCACATGCCCTTGCTGATTATATCTATGAGCACTACCTATATAATCTTAGAGTTTGGTTGAATTATAATTCTCAATTGGAGACAATGGAGATAATTTTATATCAAGAGAAGACTCACCATTGGAAAGAGCATGACAGTAATCTTCTCATTTTTCTTTGGGGTCTATTGGGTCAACCAAGGATAATTCTCGAGTCATATGATATATATCATAACTTAGATGCATGGCCTCCCATATATGAAGGTTTCCTTGAGCATTTTCCAAAGACTTTAATTTCTAAACCAGTTATTGACTGTACTTTTATGTAAAGTACCTTTGTAAGGTGTTGTGGTCGAGGCACCATGAGAGTTACATAGATTTTGTAATTGAAACTCATAAAGCTTATCTCTGTCGTCATTCTACACGATAGTTCAACAGTTGTATAAATGAAGTTTGTATTTGATTTTTATAGTGTGATATCTGGCGACACAGAATGGGTCGTGTGGACCTATTTTGGGGGCGTCACAATGAATGTCAATCTTAAACGGATCCGAAGCAGCCATACGGTTATCAAAGTTTTTGATGGATCCCGACGAAATTTCATAGAAAAGATTGAACTACCAATTGAGATTGGTCCAAATACATTTAATGTATCCTTTCATGTCCTTAAGATAGATTCAGGATACAACCTGCTATTGGGGAGACCATGGATCCACATGGCTAGAGTTGTTCCCTCCACACTACATCAACAACTCAAATACATTGTCAACAACAGTCTAGTCACTGTCAACGCTGAGCCAGAATGTCCTGAACAAGGACATCTACCAATCATCAACTTCAATACAGAAGTTGAGCCGACCAGTTTTCATACTTTGGAAGTGAGTAACACGCAATACCAACCTATTGGAGCACCACTTTCCATACCCAAGATTTCAGCTGAGGTTATGTCGGCCACTCAAGAAATGATGTCATTGGGTCATCAGCCTGGACAAAGGCTTGGTAAAAATCAGTAGGGTATTAAGCACCCTATTCAAGTGTCCAAATCCAATTGGGAATGTACCGAACTTGGCTATTACGCCAGCCCATCCATAGAATCCTCATAAGCATAAGCAGGTTCCTCAAGCTTCCACCATACGGTGATTTTTTCCATCTGCACCACATTAGCTGATACAGTCTCCAATGAAGGTGTCAGCCCATGTTATGGCTATCCTGTTTCCCAAACCAGTACCATTCAAAGCAAAAGAGGTGCTGATTCCTGATCCCGAAGTGGAAAAAAGGAGCAAAAATGTAAACATGACATTGCCTTGATGATGTCAGGCATACCCATCATTGTCCATGATGAACATACAAACAGATATACCCCAGACGATGATTGCCCAGATGTCATGGTTATCATTCGGGAGAAGGAGGACAATGACAATCCCTCCATCATTGCAGTCCATTAGGACTTTGCCCTCGATAATTGGAGCAACACTCCATGCATTGGTCGACGAGGGTAAAATGGGCAAAAAATCCCTCTGCCCTGTAGATAACTTTAATTGCTTACTTTTCTATACAGTATTAGCAGTTATTTTATCAGTACATGCTAACACTTGTGTATGATTAAACAGTTTCATATATTAAGTGAAAGCATATTTTGTTTCAGACTCGAATTTAGATGTGCTCGCACTTGTTGATGAGGTGCCTTCTCTCCACAAGGGCTGTAACTTTGATGCAAAGTTGGATTCAGACTTGATGGAAATATAAGAGGACATTGAGACACCTCAGGAGATTAAGGAATGGGTCGCATACAAACCTAAACCTAACCTTGACCAAACCACTTCTTTTAATCTTGGAACCTTAAAAAGCCCTAAGCTAATCTAGATTGGTTCAGACCTCACCCCAAACCAACGGAATGACATGGTTGCACTATTAACCCAATTCCAGGATGTGTTTGCATGGTCTCATGAAGACATGGTGGGTTTGTCCACTGACATTGTTCTTCATCGCCTTCCCATTAAAGAAGGATTCAAGCCAGTTAGGCAGAAGCTCAGGTGATTGAAACCTGAGTGGAGTTTAAAGGTTAAAGAAGAAATTGTGAAACAATTTCAAACTGGCATTATCATGGTGTCTACATATCCGGAGTGGATATCCAACATTGTTCCCGTGCCTAAACCCAGAGGAAAGGTGCAAGTTTGCGTGGATTATCGGGATTTGAACAAAGCTTGCCTTAAAGATAGCTTTCCCGTGCCCTTTATCCACATTCTTATTGACAACACTGCTCAATACGACATGTACTCCTTTGCGGGTTGCTTTGCAGGGTACCATCATAATACGGTCGCTGAGGAAGACCGTGAGAAAACTGCTTTCATTACGCCTTGAGGAACATTTTGATACAGACGATTGTCATTTGGCCTCATTAATGCTGGGGCAACCTATCAACGAGCTATGATGGCTCTTTTCCACGTTTTAATGCACAAGGAGATAGAGATCTACGTGGATGACATCATTGTCAAATCCTGAAAGGAGGAAGACCACTAAGACCATCTCAAAAAGTTATTCAACAGGTTGCGTAAGTACAACTTGAAGTTGAATCCAGCCAAGTGCGCCTTTGGTGTTAATTCAGGCAAGTTGCTAGGTTTCCTAGTCAGCCACAAAGGAATTGAACTGGATCCTACCAAAATCTAGGCCATCAAGGAAATGCCCATTCCTCAGACAGAGAAGGAAATACGGGGATTTTTGGGAAGAATCAACTTCATTAGTAGGTTTATCCCTCAACTCACAACAACCTGTGAGCCCATTTTCAAGTTTTTAAGGAAGAACTCCTCTATGAAATGGAACGATGAGTGTTAGAAAGCCTTCCTTACCATTAAACAACAGTTAGTTAACGCTCCTATTTTGGTACCACCCAGGGATTATGTTCCCCTATTCATGTACTCGTATTATTAATGATAATGCTATGGGTCAGTTGTATCTTTGGGGCAAAAAAGACGATAGGGGCCAAGAACGAGCTATCTATTACCTCAGCAAAAGATTCACCATCAGTGAACACAAGTACACTCTGATTGAGAAGACTTGTTGTGCTTTAGCATGGGCTTCCATGAGGTTACAACATTACCTCCATGGTCATACAACCCATCTCATATCCCACGTGGATCCTCTCAAGTATGTGTTCAGTAAGCCCATACTGAATTGTCGACAGTCCAGATGGCAGTTGATCCTTCAGCAATTTGACATCGTCTACGTGACGCAAAAGTATGTCAAAGGTCAAGGAATTGTAGATCAACTGGCCGCTGCACCTGCAGGGGATTACAAACCCTTAGAAACATACTTCCCCGATGAAGGGGTAATGGCAGTTTAGCAATTCCATCAGTACGATGCATGCCACACATGGAAAATGTATTTTGATGGAGTCATTAATACGAAGGCTCTAATTTGGAGCGAGTTCTAGTATTGATAAGACGGGAGCAGATCCGTCGCCGTTAAATTGCGCTTTATCGGCACCAACAACACGGCTGAGTATGAAGGCTATATCATGGGGATAAAACTTGCCCGTTCAATGGGCATCAGGCGGTTAACTGTCTTTGAGGATTCTGAATTGGTAATCAAACAATCAACGGGAATCTATTAAACCAAAGAATTACATTTACTGCCTTACCATCGGCAAGTTTATAGATGGCTTCGGAGTTCAAAGAAATCTCCTTTCTACACATTCCTCGTAATAAGAATGATTTTGCGGATGCGCTAGCTATGTTGGCCTCCTTGATTCACATGCCTGACAAGGAAAACATGCCAAGTATCACATTTACCCTCCAAAAGGCCCCATCTTATGGGAACTATGTTGGAGAAGTATCGGATGAGCTACCTCCCATCCACAACCCTTGGTATCAGCATATCAAGGAGTATCCGAGAGATGGATCTACACCCACTGAGGCGAGCCTGACTGAAAAGAGGCAGATCCATCGACTTGCTATGAAATTCTACCTGAGCGGAGATGCACTCTACAAGAGAGATGCAGGATTAGGTCTTCTTAGATGTTTGGATAAAGACCAAGCTCAGAGGCTCATGGATGAGATCCATGGTGGAGTATGTGGCCCACACATGTGCAGACCCTTACTTGTCAAGAAGATCCTCAGAAAAGGGCATTATTGGCTTATGCTAAAAGCTGACTATGATGATCACGTCAAGAGATGCTATCAATGCCAAATTCATGGGAATGCTATCCACGCCCCTCCAAGGGAACTCCACAATATGAGTTCGCCATGGCCCTTCTCAATGTGGGGAATGGACGTGATCGAGCCCATCGAGCCCAAAGCCAGTAATGGACATCGATTCATATTCACCATGATTGACTACTTCACCAAATGGGTAGAAGCAGCCTCCTTCCCCAGGGTTACTAAAGAAGTCATCATTACTTTCATCAGAAACAATATTGTCTGTCGATATGGACAACTAGAGGTCATTGTGTCAGACAATGCTAATAATCTCAACAACAAAATGATGGAGGAGTTATGTAGTAAATTCCACATCAAACACCTTAACTTCGTTATCTACCGTCCAAAGATGAATGGTGTTGTTGAAGCGACTAATAAAAATATCAAGAAGATCATGCAAAAAATGTCCGCTAATCACAAAGGATGGCCTGACCTCTTGCCTCTGACTTTATTAGCCTACAAAACTTCAATGCGTACTTCCACTAGGGCAACCCCCTACTCATTAGCCTATGGGATGGAAGTAGTGCTCCCCATAGAGGTGGAAATGGAATCCCTTAGAGTGTTGATGGATGCTCAGTTGGATGAAGACCAATGGGTACAAGACAGGTATCACCAATTATCTCTAATAGATGAAAGGCGAACCGCGGCTTCTTCCATTGTCAGTTATATCAGCAAAGGATCGCACGATCCTACAACAGAAAAGTCTGGCTACGAAAGTTCAAACAACATGACTTGGTTTTGAAAAAGATCATTGACAACCAAGATCAATCTAAGGGAAAATTCTCTCCTAACTGGGAAGGCCCATTTGTTGTCAAGGAGGTATTGACAGGAGGTGCTCTCAGACTACAGGAAATGGATGGCGATGAATTTCCACAGCTTATCAACTCAGACACCATGAAACGGTACTATGTCTGAAGATATCATCAAACAAACATCCTGGTATGGATTCATCCAATCACCGATCATTCCGGTTTTGAACCCTCTCTTTTTACAAACTCTTCTGCCCCTCAAGGAAACATACACTTCAAACCAGCAGCCTGGTTTCACCTCATTTCAAACAGTTCATACAATTTTGGTTATCCTGAAGACGGGATTGAACCTTTCACACCTACAGTTTATCCTGAAGACGGGATTAAACTTTTCTATGCTTGCAGTTTGTCCTGAAGACGGGACCAAACTTTTTCCACACCTGCAGTTTGTCCCAATCATGGGATCAAACTTTTTTCTCCCCGCAGTATAGCCTACACATGGGATTTATTCTTCTCTTTGGCTGCAATTCGTCCTAAGGGGCGAACTACGTCGACATGATCTCCCTGATACACGAGAGTACGTAAGCAACCATATTCTATATGGCCCGGTCGCAATAAACAAAAAAAATAACAAAAACATTTCTGCCCTTTCTCTACAAAAAATAAATAAAAAAACCACAAAAATAATTCTACACCCTTCTTCATCAATAAAGCTTCTACACCCATCTACCTTTCACATTCAGCGTTGAACCTCTTACACTAGGTTCGAACTACATAAACTTGATCTCCTCTTCTATAGGAGTACGTAGGCAGCCATTTATGGTTCAGTCTAACCCCTACCAGAACAAAAATGCTTGTCACACGGTACTGAGATCAAACTTCAATCCATTATAGTTCACCGGCTTCAGACCAAAGGGATGGAATTATCCAACCTCTCCTCACAAATAGGAGATTCGGTGACCATCTAAGCTGCGGTTGTGCCTCAAAGAGAAACACCAATCCATAAGAGATGGAATTAACTAGGCTTCTCACAAATAGAAGTACTGGCGACCATCTGTGGTGCAGTCAATCTCAGAGAGGAAAAGCCACACTCCTCTCCACATTTCAATACAGAAACCAGTCCCAAGACACCAAAGATGGTAGGGAAACATACAGATCAGTGATCAGTTCTGAGAGATCCTGTGATGGCTCAATGTCCACATATCAAGGATGAGTTCAGAATGCATCAAGATCAAAATCCTTGAAGAAACAGGCAAATATCAAGCAAGTATCAAGGCACAACTGAAAGGGAAGTAAATTAAAATATATTTCTTTGTCATATATAATACTATTTGATATATACATCTGTGTTGTACATGATAAAATGGCTAAGCTAGTCTGTGCAGGAAAATACAAAGCTATCTATGGATCTGTGTGAATGCAGACTATCAGATCTAACATAGCATCCCTCTCTGAAGAAGGAGGTAAAGTTGCAAGCTCCTGCCCAATGTTATCTACACGAGCTAGAAGATCCGAGGCTAACTACATGGTGACATGATGCTCATTGATATATGCACTCATATCGGAAAGGATGCCAATCGTATGGGATCTCATGGAAGTACTGTCTGCAATGGCCACATCCCTAGCAGATAGGGCGGCATCCCGCTCCACAATCAATGTATCCCTAGATGATCTAGCCTCATCCCTCTCTAATAGAGTATCGTCTCTCCCATCAAGAGTTGTCAACATTGAGGCCCTAGCCTGATCTCTATCATAGGTCATCAGATGTAGGCTCTGCTCCAAATGCTGTGCTGAATACTGAATAATAGTGGCACTCGGGGTGGGAGAATCCATCATAAATGCTGGCAACCCACCAATTAAATCCTCATAAATGGGAATATCAGCCTCCTCCATAGGTTTTTCATCGTCGGAATCAATATCCTGCACTGTGGATACTATCATAGTCGATGCAGTCTCTGTCTCCATCCATTTTGAATACTCTGCAGAATAACCCGGATGACTGACATAAAACTCAGCTAGCTCTCGATGATCCCAACATGTATACAACCTGGATCTGTCCTCTGGCGATAAATGAATGGTGTGAAGTCAAGCTGAGCCGACTCTCGCTTCTCTAATGGATGGAAATCTCAAATGGTCAAACCGATACATCACGGCCAGTGGGTGGTAAGTGATCATCCCTCTCAAACCAGCTAGAGGAAGATAATCCATGCCCGGAGCATGAGTAATGAAGCCCTAGGGTGAACTAAGCCCTTTATATGGCAGTATAGCGAACGAATCTCCAATCCCTGCTAGGTAAGCTGACCAAGATGCAACATCTGTACACTCCGCAGGCTAAAGAGTACGATATGGCTATATCATGGGTGAAACAATACCCATGCCGTCTAAATGTGCCAATCGGTCTCAAGTGTGACATAAACCACACGTCAGACATGAATGATTTTGCTGTGAACACTCTTCTTCGGATAAGTGCAGCAATATATGGCCAACCTCAGAGTCTCTGCCATAATCATCGGTATGATGGTGTGAACCTCCCTGAGAGCTCTCACTGCCATAATGACGCCAATGTCCAACTCATCTATGTACACTAACATGTAGATATATGACAATACGCATAGTAGCAGTACATCCACTCTGGCCAGACCCCAATGATCCTCTAGCGTGGTAAAATCCCCGGAATGCCGTACATAACTATCCTCAGAGCCAAATCTGTCAAACAGAAAACACTGGGATATAATGTGGCTAGATGTGATCTCATCCTGCACCACTCTACTCCTAAATCCGGTGAGGGTCATGAACTGTCTACTCATGTCTCTGATCACCATATGCACGCAAGGTCTGTCCAATGGCAGCATCGTCAATCGTGCATACTCCTGGGTCCCGAATCGGAAAACCTGTCTCTCCGGTACCCAATGCTCTAGCATACCCTCCACGAATCCTGTGGGAACCTGAAACATCAACAGGGTCATAGTATCTTCGCAACAAATGATCTACTGATCACCCCCTGCTCGATGGTGACATGCTATCATACCACGATCAAGATACCCGATGCCACCAAAAATGGTGGGGTATGATCAATACGGCTAACTGTCGAAGAAGACATCTGTACGGGCCATGTTATAAGACCATCTAGGGGTTAATGCTGAATATCTCTGGACATACATACATATGCATAACATAGTAACATGCATGATATAATAGATGTCAATATAATATAGGGAATTGAAAACTGTACATACATTCCTAAGTATATCATCATCTAATACATCTCTATACAGCTAAAATATAGGGAAATAGGGCGAAGCTACCCAACAACTAATAGAGGCCTATCAAAAGATATAGCGAGAATGGGGCGAAGCTACCCAACATCTAAACAGAGGCCTATCAAAAGAGATAACGAGAAATATACATCAAAAGAAGTCAATGGTATCGATGTCTACATCGTCAATCCTGTCCCCTTGATGTAACTTGTGACGCCCCCAAAATAGGTCCACACGACCCATTCTGAGTCACCAAATATCACTCTATAAAAGTCAAATACAAACTTCATTTATACAACTGTTGAACTGTCGTGCAGAGTACGACAACAGATAAGCTCTGAGTTTTAATACAATATTGTCTCGTAGACAGTATCCAAACTCAAATTATTACAATGCCATATAAAATACAACAGCAAATATTTTAAGACCCCAAAGAAGAACGAAAAGATTACTATCATATTCATTCTAATGAGGTGCACTTTTGACGCTTTCAAAGCTCCGGGTTCTCATCACCCTATTGTTGTTCGCTTAAAATCAATTATTAAGTGGACGTATAAAATACTTTTACACACACATCTTAGGTCGTCAATACAATTATCTGTTGCATGTTATGACGTTTTATAATGTATTGAGAAACTTTGACAGTCTCGGACCATCACATTATTTCCCTGTTATCCCCGCTCGACCCAACTACACTCTTATTACCTGAAAGGAATTATGAAGCAAAAGGTGAGCACAAATAGCCCTGTAAAAAATATCACGACTAAAGATAATTAAATTATCAATAGCCTTCATCAATAATAAATCAGAGATTTAGAACATATGGTATATGATAAAACTTTTCAACCATAGTTGCAGCGGAACGAGCAATCCATTAGAAGAGTAAAATAGACCATCAGATCTATTATCTTCTTCATGTTAAAAGTCCACCAATAATGTTTTATCCCTGTAACATCAATCAACAATTTATGTCCACAATCATATGAATAACTCATAATCATAATTGTGATTCTAAATTCCTCTTCGTACCCAGGACAAAGATAATTTTCATCACCTATCTTCACCTGAAACATCAAAAATCATGGTTATACCAAATAACAATTCCTGCTCACAATCATACTAATAAATTCATCTTTACACTATGGCCAAAGATATTCATTAACAATTCATCTTTGCACTACAAGCCAAAGACATACAACTGTATTTTAGAAGAGTCAAGTAGAGCATGATATCTACTATCTTTTACAAATTAAAAGTGTATAATCAATATTTTATCGCTGAGACTCAGCTTAATAAATAATCCACATCATCGAATCATCCCTGCACTACGGCTAAGGATATTCATGTAATCATTAATGGTCATGATTATACAGAATAATCCCTTGTTATAATCATACCAATAACTGTCCATCAGTGCACTACGGGCCAATGAGGACTTTTACCACATCATCTATAACATTACGGATCATAATTATACCGAATGATCCACGGTCATAATCATACCAATAAACTTGACTCATCTATGCACATAAGCCAAAGATACTCATCAATCAATAGTTCATCTTTGCATGTAAGCCAAAGATATACAACTGTAAAACCAATAATTAACAGTCCATCATTGCAAGTAAGCCAAAGATATATAACTGTAAAACCAATAATCAATAGTCCATCTTTGCACGTAAGCCAAAGATATACAACTCAATAATCAACAGTCCATCTTTGCACGTAAGCCAAAAACGACTTTCATCATAATATAAGCATGAGGACGATGACAATGATATAAGCATTAATCAAACGAAAACAAGGATAAATATTAAAGACTTTAAATTTATCCAAATATTATAAATCACTTAATAAACTCATAATCTAATATTATTAATATTATAACAATATTTTAATCACTTCTTAAACTTATAAATAATTTATTTCAATTATTTAAACTTTACCAAATAATACATTTAATCATTTAAAAAATGCTATAATCATAAGATTTCATCACCAATGATCAAATCCCTCATAAAAAATCTGTATATACCCTATATAGGATTCCCAAGCCATAAAATCCTCTTTTTCCAATTTTGTTACTTCACGTAACATATTTAATTCATTTACTCATAACTAGCTCATTTTCATGAAAAATACCAAATCAGTCCCAAAAATATTTCTTTTCTGGGATTTAGCAGAATATATTCCCATATTGAACATATATTTTTCTCGGAATTTTTAAAATTCATTTACTATTTTTCATATGGCCAAAATCGCCGAATATTTAGACATTTATCATAAATTGTACCTTTGTCCAAAAATTTTGAAATTTACAGGGTATACTCCTGTTATATACATGTACTCCCAATAAAATTTTTACCAATTTTAGAGTTAACCACAAGGAGTTATAAGGGTTTACTTTTAAAATAGTCTTTTCCCATAAAATCCATAACTCTTAATTTATACATCCAAAAATTGCCATCTTTGGACACAATATAGAAAACTCATCAAACTATCATTTCAAATTTTTCCAGAATTTTTGAGGGTCAGAAAATTTTTAAACTGCAAATGGATTTTCACCCGGCATGCGGTAATCCACGTAAACAGATCATTTCCACAATTTAATAAGGAATGAATACAAAGGATCATTCACCATGCATGTGGTAATCCACATAGACAGGTTATTCCAACAGAATAATAAAGAATTGAATAACGAAGAATTCACCATGCATGTGATAGATCGCACAGACAGGTTATTCCCAACAGAATAATAAATAATAGAACCAGGTCATGCGTAAACGCACAAACATGATATTCTAACAGAAAAATAAAGAACGGAACCAGGTCATGCGTAAATGCACAGACAGGATATTCCAACAGAATGATAAAGAATGGAATAACAAAGAATTCACCATGCATGCGATAGACCGTGCAGACTGGTTATTCCAACAGAATAATAAAGAATGGAATCAGGTCTAGCGTAATCCGCGCAGACAAGATATTCCAACAGAATAATAAAGAATGATATAACAAAAGAATTTCACCTTGTATGCGGCACTTCGCATAGACAGGTTATTCCAACATAATAATAAAGAATGGAATAATAGAATCTCTCTTCATGAATACGAAAGAAATAATACCCCTTACTACAATAACAATATCCCTTACCTTAGAATAAAGCTGGATACTGGAATAGAGAGGTAACAGACTTCTCTTCTTCTTTCTCTCTATAATTTCTCTCTATAATAATTGCTCTATAGCTTTAGTTAATTGGTGAGAAATGAAGGAAAAATGAACTTCTATTTATAGGAAAATATAGTTTCGATAATTGCACATTTTGGGATTCAAAATATTACAGTACAATACCTCCCTATTTTTTTTTCATTTTTAATTTAGTCCTGCAAGTATTATCAAACTTGAACCACCTCCCCTAATAGTAAATAATGTGATTCAATAGTTCAATCATGTGAATCAATAGTTATAATCATGTGAAAATACACAATTACAGCAAAGTAGTGCCTCCATCTATACCTCTATTTTTAACTTAGTCATGCAAGTATTATCAATCTTGCACCAACTCCCCTAATAGTACAAGAATGTGAATCAATAGTACACACATGTGAACAAATAGTTATAATCATGTGAATTAATAGCAATTAATTTCTCATTTATCCAGGTTAATCATCCGGATCGGGTCAAGATAACTTCCAGACATCAATTAATATCGAAATAAATGTCAATTTCCACTAACACTAATAATTCCAACACAATGAAACTATCAATTTCATCTTTAATCAACACGAACTTATTCATCATTAATATTATAACTCACAATTAAACAACCAAAGTTGTTCCCAGAAGAGGGCTTTCAGATAAGGATTTCTCCTTATCATGCCGCAATTAGATGACTAAACCTCTCCTCGATGTAACTTCTAGACATTATAAATATTTTAATTTAATAATATGAATAATTTTTTGTCTCAATTATTGATTTAATAATATATCATATAATGCGAGATGATATACTTGACAATAATCGAATCAATAATATGAGAGAGATATGATGCAAAGAATTATCGTAGTAATAATTGAGTATAATTGAGTGATTTACGATGTAAGCATCAATAATCAATACCGTGTCCTACTATGCAACCACGCCAGACATCGTACTTTTATCAATTTAACCATTTACTAAATAGAATAATAATTATAAAAATTGAATACTTTCATTTCATAAAATTCGGGGTCTCACATAACTCCTCCTGAGTCACTGGATCTCTATCTATAGGGATGTCAGGCCTGTACAAGGGAGGATCTGCACCGGCAAAGCCATATGGGTAACCTGAGGGGCCAGCGCCAGAGCTGGAACATCTCTTGAGTGCTTGGACCCTCTGACAATGTGAAACCGTCAACCCCCAACAATGGGATATCAATGACGAGTGACTGCAAAATAGGCCAATAACGCCTGACAGGAGGCAAGATCGGCATGTGAATCTCTCTTATAGTGCTCCCGATAGCATGCTCTCTCCTAAATAGAGCTCCCATCCTCCATCTCGTGAAGAGAGGAACTTACGGTGGAAATAACATTACTCAACTCCAAATGAGTACCCATCCTCAAATCAAAACTCAAGTGCTCCCAGAATAGGAACCCATGTGATGACATCCACCGTCAACAACTCCAATTATAGGCGGCAATGAGTGAAACCTCAAAGAATGTGGACCTCTCGCCAAGATGGAATGATGTGTCTTCGTCCTCGTGGATAGGTGTCTAAACCTAACACGCTCACGGACGCAAAACATGGAAGCCTCTCATAGGCCCCAAAGCGCCGACAAAGGCAACATCTCGCCGTCACCAACACTCTTAACACCGTGCATGGGAAAAGTCAAGAGAAATACTCACCACAGTAAACGGTATAATCCAAACCAAGCCTTGGTCAAGCCCTGGGATCGCATGCGCATTCCCCTGAGGAAGTAGGAAAAGGTTTAGGAACCCTAATCATAGTCTCCTATACGGTCCACGTGAAAAGTGGCACTAATCAAAGAGAAGGACACCGTAGAAGAGTTATTTGCTATGAAGCAACCCCTAATGATCATCAGGAACAATTGCCGAAGAATGCGATCCCTGACTCTCACATCATCGAGTATAGGCTCACTTAACAACCCGTTCATAGCATCTACGCTCAAAGGACCTGTACGTATAGTCCTGCCCTTGAGCGCCTCCGCCAGAACTCCCAACAAGGATCTGACGGCAATAAGGGTTATATCCACCGTACAAGGCACTGGATCCCCTCCAAAATCCATACCTGTGATAAATCGCTAATCCATCAGTGTCATCATCACCTCACAGTCCAGCAAATGGAGTGACTGAGTCTGGTGAAACCAGCGCTTAGACAATGCCCTGAGGTAACCCCAGGTACAATGACGGTGAAGAATGGAAAAGAACATCCCAAATCCCCAGCCATGTATAATCGCTCTAGTCATCGTGCAAATCCTGATACATAGAGTGGATGCTGAACCAGTTGCCTCGAGGCTATGTAAAGCCAGGGACCTACATCAAATGCAGATCAACATCAGAACCCTTTGTTCCTCATCAATAGGAAATAAGGAAGATTAAGATCTAATGTCATACCTCGTTTGCGTGCAGGTATACTAAAGGATGCCGACTCAAGTCACCCAGAAGATCTGGGTTCGCCACTTGAATAACTGGCAAATCCCTATGGGGAACTCGTTCAGCAGGAGCAGGAACCTCAATCGGTACATCCTCATCCTCGTCCTTGATATCCGGCACTTTAACCCGGATAGGACGTATCATGGCCTCCGCCAAAAGATGAGGCTGTCTAACAGAACGGGGTCGAGGTACTTCAGAAGCCCTCCTCCGTACACCAGAAGTGGTTCTGCGATAACTACTCGGCTGATCCGGATCCATAATATATGGACAACAAGTCTCTTAATCACCTCAGAAAGGGTGTGGTAAATTCTTACCTGGAGCTTTTCAAAATGCATTTTTATGATTACATGCATGCATACATTATTTTAACATACATCTACAGTAGAGTTAAAAATGCATGACTACCCAATGCCTACGTTTTGGAAAATTTTTGCCATAGCCCCCTTTGTAAATGGGACTATCCACATGCACATAGGCATGACTAGGTAGCCATTCAGTAGCACACCTACCAACAGTCATATACATCCTAAATGCATTTAATACATCGCAGTAAAAAAAATCTGTAAGTGTAGTCTAATTACCAGGGTTATTTTACTTTTCCACCTTTACTCATTTGTCCTCAAATAGGATAAGAAATGACAGTAAAAGGTGCCAATTTGACTATTTCAAAAGTTAAATTTTTTTCACATCATTATGTTCAGTATGGTTTAATACTAACATTTACTGTGTTGAATATTTTTTGTAAAGTCATATCAGCATGCATATTCACTACTATGTGTCTAAGTGCATTTCATGTGATAAGTCATTTTCCAACGGATAGAAACTTGAAAAAAATACATGCATATGTTACCGGGGATGATGAAGAACACATGCGGGGTCGAATATATAGACAAATGTTCGAACTCGAAGAAGTGCGAAGAAGAGCTCTGAGTTTACTTCATATAGCTGCAGACTTTAAAATAACTTATGAAAGCAACCTGCAGGCTTTACATAGCCACGGTTGGCTACAGGTCCACCTACGGCTGCTGCAGGTGTACCTGCGACACCCCTATATAGGTCCCACACTTCCAGCTCGCTCCAGTTAGACTTGTAAAGGAGGTCTCACAAGTTGAAAAGGCCAAATCAGGAATAAAAATGCTACGCGATTGAGCGGGATAGCCTGGAATCCTGGTTTTCATAGGCCAAACTCTGGCTCCACACCTAACTCATTTGGTATTCGCCTGCATACAAGGTATACTATACCAGTGGCCTCAGCTTTTACAAATCATGCTCGATAATACCTCACAAAGGTCGTCTGATGTCGGTCTGGTGGTCACAACCCTAATATGTATCCTGACGAAGTTACAACGAAGTTATGAATTGATGATGTATCCTCGGTGGGGGTTACAACGCCGAAGTTATAAATTGATGGTATATCCCCGACGGGGGTTACAATGCCAAAGTTACGAACTGATGATGTATCCCCGACGGGGGTTAAAACGCCGAAGTTATAAGTTGGCAAAGTATCCCCGGCAGGGGTCACAACGCAAGTCTTTCAAGCATCCATGTATCCCCGGCGGGGGTTACAGTGCATTCTCAACCATTGATACACACCTAAATGAAGGTCAAGCAACCTTGACGTTATCTCAGCCGGTGGCAAGTAAACCCATCGAAGCATCTTATCCACGCCTATGTATCCCCGGTGGGGGTCACAACACGATGCAACCATTGATACGCACATCAATGAAGGACAACCAGCCTTGACAATGTACCCAGCAGGGATCTATCCGGTGATACACACATCAGCAAAGGTCAGGCATGTGACGCCCCAAAATTCAGGTCTCTTCCAACCCGACAGATGGTGCTAAACGGTACTACCATTCATTCATTCATTCAATTAAATAGTCTCAAAAGGACTAATATAACTTCTATATATCCAAAATAATATTACACTTCCCAGGTTCTTTGTAACCCATTCGTTTATTCTTGTCATAATATCAAATATATTACAATCGTTCACCTATACTATTACATAAGTAATCTAAAGGTTTGTCTATGCCTTGCCCTTGTCCTTGCCTGAGCCTTCGGTCCGCTCAATCTTGGATGTGTTCATATGGTTCAAGCAAGAGTGAGCATGACTAGCTCAGCAAGTACTACAATTCTAATAAACAGCATGCTTGAAACATAGAACTCATATACCTTCAATAACTGAACAATAGTTACGAAGTACTATCGATAATTCAAAATAGCACTTCTTTTCATTCAAAACATTTTCCAACAACAATATTCAAGAGAATATCAACTAAGGCTCGGACTATGATAATTACGAACACTAAGTCCGTAAGTCCCAAGATAGCTTATGAAGACTTTCGGGTGATCAACCCATAGTACTCTATGTTGATCAACACTACATTCATTAAACGTGTATACATTTAAGTTGTGGCAACCTCACGTGCTGGTTAGTTAAAGTTAAACGACAAAAACATTTTAGCATACTTGGTCTTCGATTAAAAACCATACCAATATAACTCGGTAAACATAAATCATGCTTGACATAATCATAATATAAGTCTAGCCGAAAGAGTTGGCTTTAGACTTCATCATTCAAGACTTCATGTGAAAGAATACATGAATTACAAAACTTGTCCAGACTGAACTGGAACAAGGGTTAGAATACTTGCCTTCAATATTCTGCCATCGATTAACACACGCATTACACTTAAGTCTCTACGTTTCTACAATACATGATCATATAACGTACCACATTAGGTCATATATAATCAAGTATGTATACTATTATATCTTACCCTTCATCTCAATGTAAATCCTAACTTAGATCTACTATTATGGGTTTCTGGCTTTCATTATGTCATTCACATTTTGTTTATCTCCGTTTGATTATTAACTCTTAATCATCATACGTAAGTGTCTAACAATGTTCTAACAATGTCATGTTTATGCCTTAGTTCAATACTATAAAGTTCCCTTTCATTCTGTACTTGAAATCTTTCTTCTCTGGCAATTTCTTAGGTTTTTGCCGTCATGGCCGCCACACCACTCTTTTTTTCTCAGATCATGCATGATGCAGTTTGCAAATGAGCAAGCCTCGGACTCAAGCGCGCACGGCCACTCAATGGACTTGGGTTAGCCGGCGGCATGGCCAACTCGCGGCCTCAAAAGCAATGCAATTTTTGAAAATATTATTGAAACTCCGGCACTCATAACTTCTTCGTTATAAGTCCGAATTGGCTCGTTCAAAAGCCTGAGGTTCACAAATTACATACTCTATGCGTTCATGCAAGAATATTATCTATTCGACTTCGTTTGCTAAAATTTCACCTATAAGTTCATTTTTAACGAAAACGATAAACGTCTGTGAACGTTCAACGCTCGTTTCTTCGTTCTAAGTCGGAATTCGGTCATTTTTGAGTCCGCAACTCTATAATGCCAAATATGACTCGTCTCCATCGAAAACCAATGTTTTCGACTTCAAACACAAAATACAACTTCCATTCCGAGAATTTTACGAATTCGACGATAATCGTCCAATCGTGTGAATTCTGGCAAAACTACATTCGTAATGATTCTAAATGGATTTCAGCCATCACATGATCATTACAAGTTACTTATTACACCAACTTATAATCAAAGTAGGTTTTTACTTATTCTCATAAATCAATGATTTATTTAACTTATGAACTACAATTCCTCATGCTAATGACTTACTATGAACTTAAGTCCATTAATCAATTTTCTCATGCTATAATCAACATACTAACATCATATGACAAGTTCTTCAAGATTCTAACAACTTATTAGAGTTCAAGTTGCTTATTCAACTTATTCAGCTTAAGTCCATTCATAACTTAATTCTTATATGTTATTATCAAACAATCCCACTTCTCTATCAATCCTATCATAGAAGAGATAAAGATATAATAGATATGAGTCTTACCCTTGAAGACTATGACTTCAATTCACTTTGGAAAATCTAGCAAAAGTTGAAGTGGCTTATAAGTGCTTAACTGGCTTATTCTCTCTACCAAATAAGTAGCTTATCTTGAGAGGAGTTGAGAGGAAATTGAAAAACTAACAAATGAATGGTGAGTTCTCTATTTATAGGCAACCAAAAGCTAGGGAATTATAGACAATTGGACATTCCAACTCCTTTAATCACCTCCTTAACCTCCACCTCCTTACTATTCATAACTTAACCTCCAAGTCTACTTGCTAGCCACTTCTATTACTTGATCATCACAACACCTGGTCACCACACATAATGTTTGCCCATCAAGTCTACCCATTTCACACTTGGTTTGCCCCATGGATCATGACTTAGTCATTAGGCTTGCTAATTAATCTAGATAATTCCTTATTGGGCTTATACTTCTATAATTTGGACTCAAGACTTATCAAACACTTGGGCTTGATTGTCACTTCTATTGGACTTATACTATTAGGTTAATAATCTTACAAGTCCATTATCTTAGATTTAACAACTTAACATTTATACCACATGTATAATCCTCATATACTAGCTCGTATATTAATTTGTAATATACGTTATCTCATTCTTCATACATAATAGTAAAATACGTCGTATTATACTTACATTCATTACCATCATATAATGAATACACATTATACGATCACAACTTTCTTCCCTTAATGCTTAATAAACCTAACGTTCCCAAATTAAGTCCGCATGCAAAATATTATGTTTTTTATACTTAGGTTATTATTGCATAATCCACCTCACCTTGATATTATAACGTTACGTATTTCTCAGAAGTTCAAAAATGATTTCCGAGCAGAAATCGATGAATAGTGTTTTTCAAAAAATTTCTCGGAAAGCTTTTATTTTTGTCTTAGAAATTCAAACACTTTAATTCTCTCTCGTAGTTAAAATACTACGGCATTCCAACGTTTCTAGGTTATAGAACGACATTCATGTTATCCATACGTAATAATAATAAATAATATTATTTTATTCATTATTAAAAGTATTTACAAAGGTTTGATTTTCTGGGGCGTTACATTCTCCCCCCCTTATAAGGATTCTGTCCCCAGAATCTCTCTAAAAAAAAATTACACAAATATATGCGGGTAATTCTTTTTCATCATTTCTTCTAACTCCCACGTTGCTTCTTCTGCATCGTGGTTCTTCCATATCACCTTTACCGAAGGTATGACTTTATTTCGCAGAACTTGTTCTTTTCTATCAACAATTTGAATTGGCATTTCCTCGTTCGTTAAGTTCTTCTCGATATGAATAGGTTCATATTCTATCACCTGCTTATAATCTGGCTTATAAGGACGTAATACGGATACATGAAATACATTATGTATTCGTTCTAGGTCTGGAGGTAATGCTATCATATAAGCTACCTCACCTACCCGTTTTAATACCTCAAAAGGTCCTATAAACCTCGGACTTAACTTTCCCTTCTTTCCAAAATGTATCTTTCCTTTCCAGGAGATACTTTTAGAATACGTCATTGAACCTACTTCAAACTCCCGATTCTCTCTATGCGGATCCGTAAACTTCTTACATCTGCATCTTGAAATGCTAGAAGACGCATTTGTATCTTCTTGACAATATCCGCTGTCTGTTGCACCAATTCTGGTCCCAACATTCGGCGTTCTCTTACCTCATCCCAATACAGTGGCATTCTATATCTTCTCCCATACAAAGCTTCATAAGGCGACATACCTATGCTTGCATGATAACTGTTGTTATACGCAAACTCCACTAATGGTAGATGATTATCCCAAATACCCTTGAAATCCATGACGCAAGATCTCAGCATATCTTCTAACGTCTAAATTGTCCTCTCGCTCTGTTCATCCGTTTGTGGATGATACCCTGTACTCAAATTCAACTGCGTTCCTAACTGCTCTTGTAGACTCCTCCAAAAGTTTAATGTGAATCGTGGGTCACAATCTGACACAATCGATACTGGCGGTCCATGTCTAGAGATTATTTCCTTAATATAAAGTCTAGCTAACTGATCTAAGTTATACTTGACCCTAATTGGCAAAAAGTGAGCCGACTTCGTCAACCGGTCCACTATTACCCAGATTGCATCATACCCCTTCTGAGTAGTCAGAAGTCCTACCATAAAATCCATTGTGATATTCTCCCACTTCCACTCCGGAATTTCTAATGACTGTAGCAAGCCACTTGGTCGTTGATGTTCGGCCTTAACTCTCTCACAAGTCAAGCACCTACTCACGTACTCTACTATTTCTCTCTTCATGTTCGGCCACCAGAAACTCTGTCGAAGATTTTGATACATCTTAGTGCTACCAGGATGAATCGAAAATCTCAAACTATGAGCCTCTTGCAACACCTGCTCCTTTAATTCCGTCTCATTCGAAACCCAAATTCTTCCTTTAAATCTCAATAATCCCTCATTATCAAGACTGTACTTGGTATCTTTTTCATTGGCTAGCCGCTCCTTTATCCGATCGTACTCATCCGTTTTGAGTTGTACCTCTTTAACTCTCTCTACGATGGTAGATTGCATCTCCGTTGTAAACAACATTTGTCCTCCTTTACTTGGCAGCTTCACTTCCAACTCCATCCTAGCCATCTCTCTTATTAACTCAGTTTGAGCCGTCAACAAAGACAACTTTTCCCGACCCTTCCTACTTAAGGCGTCGGCAACTACATTGGCTTTTTCTGGGTGATACAGGATTTCACAGTCGTAATCCTTTATCAACTCCAGCTATCTCCTCTGCCTCATATTCAACTCCTTCTATGTGAAGATATATTTTAGACTCTTATGGTCCGTGTATATCTCACATTTTCTCCATAAAGATAATGTCTCCATATCTTTAGAGCAAAAACTACTGCGGCCAGTTCCAGATCATGAGTAGGGTAAACTTTCTCATAATCCTTTAACTGCCTAGATGCATACACAATGACCTTGCCATGCTGCATGAGCACTCAACCAAGTCCCCTATGCAAAGCATCGCTATAAACTACAAAATTTCCTGTGTCATCAGGCAATGACAAAACAGGCGCTTCACTCAATTTCTTCTTTAGTTCTTGAAAACTGTCCTCGCACTTGTCAGTCCAAACGTATTTCACCATCTTCCTTGTCAAGTTAGTCAATGGAGAAGCTATCTTTGAAAAATCCTGGATGAATCTCCGATAGTAACCCGCTAACCCTAGGCAACTCCGCACCTCAGTCGACGTTTTCGGTTGTTCCCAATTCATCACGGCTTCCACCTTCGCTGGATCTACTGAAATCCCCTCATGGTCAATAACATGACCTAAAAATTGCACCTTCTCTAACCAAAATTCATACTTAGTGAACTTCGCATACAACTTCTCCTTCCTAAGTGTCTCTAACACTAATTTTAGGTGTTCAACATGATCTTTTGGTATCTTAGAATAGACTAGAATATCATCTATAAACACCACGACGAACTTGTCCAAATATTGTTTGAACACTCTGTTCATCATATCCATAAATGCAGCTGGTGCATTTGTCAACTAAATGACATCACCAGAAACTCGTAATGACCATAATGAGTCCTGAATGCTGTCTTTGGCACATCCTCTTTCCTAACCTTCAACTGATGATACCCCATTCTTAAATCTATTTTTGTAAAATACTTAGCCCCTTTCAACTGATCAAAGAGATCATCGATCCTGGGCAATGGGTATTTATTCTTTATCGTTAACTTGTTCAACTCTCAATAGTCGATACACAGTCTTAACAATCCGTCCTTCTTCTTGACAAATAGTATTGCGGTTCCCCACGATTTAAACACTCGTTGAATGTACTTCTGTCTAATAGTTCTTAAATCGTACCATCAACTCCTTCATCTCCTTTTGGCACCATACGACACTTGGTTTTAGAAACTGGTGCCGCTCTTGGCACAATGTTTATCACAAACTCTGTCTCCCCATCCGGCGGAAGTCCGGACAATTCACTCAGAAATACATCGGCGAATTCTCTCACTACAGGTATTTGTTCCATAGTTGCTACCACTCTCTGGGTATCAACAACATGACACAGATGACCTACGCATCCCTTTCTCAGTAATTTCCTAGTTTGTGTCATGGTTAGACAACACGAACGTCCCGGCAATCTATTACCATAAAATACTACCCGAGGTTGTTCTAACATCTTAATATTCACATATTTATTTTTACAATCTATTATTGCCCCATGGTTTACTAACCAATCCATTCCGAGAATTACATCGAATTCTCCTAACTTTATCGATAACAAATCTATCGATAATTTACAACCCCGTATATCTACACAACAACTCTTATGAACATCTTCAACAGGAGTTATTTCTTTATTTGCTACCTTAATATTTAAAGGTATAGAAAACTTTTCGGGAAGTAATCCTAATCGTCTAGCAAAATCGCATGCTATAAACGAACAAGTAGCACCCGAATCAAACAACACGAATGCATTGATATCGTTGATCAGAATAATACCTGCGACGACGTCCCCTGATGCAACTGCATCTTGGACTGTCATGTTAAAGGTACGACCCATCAGCCTACCCGGCTGCACTGGAACCCCAATAGCTAACTTACCGCTATTAGTGCCCCAATTCCCGTCTTTCCCCTTCTTCGGGCAGTTCTTTGCTATTTGGTCAGTTGATCCACACACAAAGCATCCATGGTTCTTCTTTAGACTTGGACAATTAGGCACAATATGCCCCTCCTGTCCACAGTTGTAACAGACGGCCTTCCCCTTGAGACAGACTCCTAAGTGAGTCTTCCCACAGGTCTTGCAAGCCTCCATTCTTCTCTTCGGGTCTCCTTGCTTCACTCTGGTATTCCAAGAGCTAAATACCTTCCTCTTCTGACCCTCGCCACTACAAATGGCTCCCTCGATCTTTACTCCCCCATCTACTTTCTCTTTACTCTTCTTATCTTTGTGGTACTGGCTCAATGCCTCGCTACCAGCTTCGGCGATTATCGCCTTCTCTAAAATGGTCCCAAAAGAAGTATTTTGGAACACCGATATGTGGTTATAGAGCCAGGGTTTCAAGCCCTACTCGAACCATCGCGCCTTCCTCACCTTAGTATCAACTTGATGTGGAGCGAACCTTGCCAGTTCATTGAACTTGGCGGCGTATTGGGGAACCGTCATGTCCCCTTGTTTTAACTCCAGAAACCGCATCTCCATCCTCCCTTGCATGCTCGTGGGAAAGTAGTTCTCGAAGAATATCTCCTTGAACCTATCCCACGTTAAATTCGCTATCTCGACCATAGCCTGATTGGCTTCCCACCAAAAGTTGGCCTCTCCCTTCATCATATAGGTCGCAAAGGCAACCTTTTGGGCCTCGTTGACATTTGCTATTACAAATGCCTTCTCTATCTCCTTAGCCCACGTTTGGGCTTCAATAGGGTCCGTAGTTCCTTTCAACTCCGGCGGACCTACGCTCTTGAAATCTTTAAAGGTAGTAGCTCGTGCTACTCCTGGATTTACGGGGATATTAGCCCCTATTCTATTAAAGGCAGCTGTTATTAAATTAACAAACTCCTGCATTGGGTTAACTGGACCTCCCTCCGGTTGATTCACGCTCACACCTTGATTACGTTGCACTCTTCTTGGCGGCATTTTGCTGATACAATAAACACACTTCGTTATTATTCCTTTCTTTATTAGTTATCATTAATATTAACAATAACTCCAACATCCATAACTCATTGCTTTCCATAAAAAGGAATTATATTCATTCTTCGTAGTATAATACTACATCGGGCCATTACATACACACACTCTAAGTCGATTACATTACTTTCCCGCTATCGCTTTCCAAAAATTGGGATTTACAAAAGACTACCCTTTACTATACAAAAAGGGCTTTACATCACTACTACTTACAAAATATTTACATACAACTCTAACTACTACTAGTCTACATCTGCCTCAAGGAATTCTCAAATTCTGCCTTGGCAAGACCGACAATGATATCACGGCTAATAGTATGCCGTGTTTGTCCTACCTCTACAGGATATCTAGCTACTTGCTACTGGAAATCTATGTGAGAACTCCAATAGATATAGGATATCCTCCCTATCTTCTGCACCTTGGTCTTTAGCTCCTCCTTGAGCTCAAAGACCTCGTGCTTTAAATCATGGACTTTGTCCTTAGCCAAAATCCGTTCATCATGCTCCTGCTCCCACATGTGGACTCGACATCAGTCTTGTCCTCTTTAACCATTTGGAGCTCTGCTTTCAGATCCTTGACCTCCTGACAATAATGGATATTTCTATCTAACAGTGACATAAATAGAGACATCATTGACCCTCCAGGAGCTATCTCCACTGCTATAGCTACCGGATTAAAGGACACTGTCTCTACTTCCTCCTCTATCATCTCGTCGAATACTAACATGTAGTCAGCATCATCTGAGTCTCCAGACTCAATAATCACTACATCTGGCTCTGCTGCTATAGGGTTCGGTATAACCTCTACTTGGTTCACCGATTCCTCACTAATGGCCTGACCATCTACAAACATTCCGTTTACTCCTGACATCTACACAAAATAATTAAGTTGATTAGTACACGTCAGTAGAATAATAAAAACACATAACATAATCATAATGCATTTTTATAAGGTTATTTTCTTCTTGTATTTCTTTGACTTCTCTTAAGGTTATGACTTAAAGTTTTTAATCCCCCCCTTAAGTTTTATAACCTAATTCTTTGATACCAACCTGTGACGCCCCCAAATCCGGGTCTCTTCCAACCCGACAGATGGTGCTACACGACACTACCATTCATTCAATTAAATAGTCTCAAAAGGACTAATATAACTTCTATATATCCAAAATAATATTACACTTCCCAGGTTCTTTGTAACCCATTCGTTTGTTCTTGTCATAATATCAAATATATTACAATCATTCACCTATAGTATTACATAAGTAATCTAAGGGTTCGTCTTCGCCTTGCCCTTGTCCTTGCCTCTTCGGTCCGCTCGATCTTGGCTGTGTTTATATGGTTCAAGCAAGAGTGAGCATGACTAGCTCAGCAAGTACTACAATTCTAATAAACAGCATGCTTGAAACATAGAACTCATATACCTTTAATAACTGAACAATAGTTACGAAGTACTATCGATAATTCAAAATAGCACTTCTTTTCATTCAAAACATTTTCCAACAACAATATTTAGTAGAATATCAACTAAGGCTCGTAACTCTACGGCGCTCATAATTTCTTTTGAAAAGGACAACCCGACACTAAGTCCGTAAGTCCGACATAGCTTACGAGCACTTTTGGGTGATCAGCCCATAGTACTCTATGTTGATCAACACTAAATTCATTAAACGTGTATACATTTAAGTTGTAGCAACCTCACGTGCCTGTCGTTAAATGACAAAAACATTTTAGCATACTTGGTCTTCGATTGAAAACCATACCAATATAACTCGGTAAACATAAATCATGCTTGACAGAATCATAATATAAGTCTAGCCGAAAGAGTTGGCTTTAGACTTCATCATTCAAGACTTCATGTGAAAGAATACATGAATTACAAAACTTGTCCAGACTGAAATGGAACAAGGGTTAGAATACTTGCCTTTAACGTCTGCTTAATGATTAACACAAGTACACTTTACGTCTCTACGTTTCTACAATACATGATCATATAACATACCACATTAGGTCATATATAATCAAGTATGTATACTATTATATCTTACCCTTCATCTCAATGTAAATACTGACTTAGTTCTACTATTATGGATTTTCGGCTTTCATTACGTCATTCACATTTTGTTCATCTCCATTTGATTATTAACTCTTTCATCACACGTAAGTGTCTAACAATGTTCTAACAATGTCATGTTTATGCCTTAGTTCAATACTATAAAGTTCCCTTTCATTATGTATTTGAAAAATCTTTCTTCTCTGGAAATTTCTTAGGTTTGGCGCCGCGGTGCCACACACCACTCTTCTTCTCGCGCCGCGGCGCGAGTTTGCAGTGATCAAGCCTCGGACTCGGTGCTACGACGTCACTCAATGGCCTTGGTTGGCGTTGCGACGCCAACTCTGTGCCTCAGACAGTTTGCAATTTTTTAAAAATTTTACGAAACTCCCGGACTCATAACTTCTTCGTTATAAGTTCGAATTGGCTCATTCAAAAGCCTAAGGTTCACAAATTACATACTCTATGCGTTCATGTAAGAATTTTATCTATTCGATTTCGTTTGCTAAAATTTCACCTATAAGTTCATTTTTAACAAAAACGATAAACGTTCGTGAACGTTCAACGCTCGTTTCTTCGTTCTAAGTCAGAATTCTGTCATTTTCAAGTCCGCAACTCTATAATGCCAAATATGACTTGTCTCCATCGAAAATCAACGTTTCTGACTTCAAACACAAAATACGACTTCCATTCCGAGAATTTTACGAATTCGACGATAATCGTCCAATCGTGTGAATTCCGGCAAAACTACATTCTTAATGATTCTAAATGGATTTCAACCATCACATAATCATTACAAGTTACTTAATACACCAACTTATAATCAAAGTAGGTTTTGACTTATTCTCATAAGTCAATGACTTATTTAACTTATGAACTACAATTCCCCACGCTAATGACTTACTATGAACTTAAGTCCATTAATCAATGTTCTCATGCTATAATCAACATACTAACATCATATGACAAACATATGACAAGTTCTTCAACATTCCAACAACTTATTAGAGTTCAAGTTGCTTATTCAACTTATTCGGCTTAAGTCCATTCATAACTTAATTCTTATATGTTATTATCAAACAATCCCACTTCTCTATCAATCCTATCATATAAGAGATAAAGATATCATAGGTATGAGTCTTACCCTTGAAGACTATGACTTCAATTCACTTTGGAAAATCAAGCAAAAGTTGAAGTGGCTTATAATTGCTTAAGTGGCTTATTCTCTCAACCAAATAAGTAGCTTATCTTGAGAGGAGTTGAGAGGAAATTGAACAACCAACAAATGAATGGTGAGTTCTCTATTTATAGGCAACCAAAAGCTAGGGCATTATAGACAATTGGACATTCCAGCTCCTTTAATCACCTCCTTACTATTCATAACTTAACCTCCAAGTCTACTTGCTAGCCACTTTTATTACTTGATCATCACCACACATAATGTTTGCCCATCAAGTCTACCCATTTCACACTTGATTTGCCCCATGGATCATGGCTTAGTCATTGGGCTCGCTAATTAATCTAGATAATTCCTTATTGGGCTTATACTTCCATAATTTGGACTCAAGACTTATCAAACACTTGGGCTTGATTGTCACTTCTATTGGACTTATACTATTAGGTTAATAATCTTACAAGTCCATTATCTTAGATTTAACAACTTAACATCTATACCACATGTATAATCCTCATATACTAGCTCGTATATTAATTTGTAATATACGTTATCTCATTCTTCATACATAATAGTACAATACGTCGTATTATACTTACATTCATTACCATCATATAATGAATACACATTATACGATCACAACTTTCTTCCCTTAACGCTTAATAAACTTAACATTCCCAAATTAAGTTCGCATGCGAAATATTACGTTTTCCATACTTAGGTTATTATTGAATAATCCACCTCACCTTGATATTATAACGTTACGTATTTCTCGGAAGTTCAAAAATAATTCCCGAGTAGAAATCAATGAATAGTATTTTTCGAAAAATTTCTCGGAAAGCTTGTATTTTTGTCTTAGAAATTCAAACACTTTAATTCTTCCACGTAGTTAAAATACTACGACATTCCAACGTTTCTAGGTTATAGAACGACATTCATCTTATCCATACGTAATAATAATAAATAATATTATTTTATTCATTATTAAAAGTATTTACAAAGGTTCGATTCATGCTATAAGGCGGCCTTGACAATACATACTTGTTGCGTGATAATTCGGACAAAGATGGTAGGATATGTTATACACATCCTCATACAGACAAAGCTTTATCTCCACAGATCTCTTGTACACAAGAGGCACCTCTATGGAGTATAAGTCTGTGTTTAGGATTCAGGACTTTGGTGATAGCCCCAACGTCAACATCCTTGAAGACTTGGATCTCATGTCCAAGACATTACTGATTGTCATCCCAACAGGATTAACAGGGAACCGACAATCATTTTCATTCACTCATCATACATTTGCATCATGTTGCTGCACATAGCATCATGTTTATCTTGTTGCATTTCAAGTGTCTAGGATTCTTTATCCTATCCATGCCTTGCATTGCATGCATATGATAAAGAGGGGCATGTGTAGACACTAAAAATTTTATGCACACCTGTTACTGACATTGCAGGATGGCAGATTCGTCTTTCGGAGATAACCCTAGAAGACATCTCACATCCATTCCGGATACTACCGGAAGTTCAGTCTTAACCCCGGAACACACACCGGGAATATCTTTTCCAACCTCAGAGATAACCCCGAGTTTCATCCTTGGAGATAACCCCAAGGAATGTTGTTGCAGTTCCGGCGATAACTCCAGAAATGCTTGTTTTAAATGCATGCGATCAGCTTCAATCTAAGACCTCCTGCTGAGGCACTCATACCTAAGACCCGGAGCTAACACCAGGCAGACATGCACATTTACAGATGACCTTGCGACATTCAAACACTTGCAGCAGTCCAATCTCAGATGTAACCCTGAGCAACGTCTACTTTTAACTCAAACCAGAGATAACCCCGGTGAGGAGTAAAACGTCATCTTACCACCTCAACACCTGCGCGTCGTCTCAACACTTCATACATACATACATAAAACAATGTCCTACAAGAACCAAGGAGTTCCAATCCCGAGTGACTATTACGCATGGCAGCACACCGGATAGAATTTGAAGCTTGAAGACCATGGGCATGGTCCCTTCTTCCTGACTTCGTACAATCTCTAATCCCATGTCATTGCGTAACTCTCGACACAAGCGATCCAAAGAAGTTCTTATATACCTCGTTCGGATGCTCGGCTTGAAGTTTTGCAAGTTCGAGCAGATATTAAAGTGCATAAGTGCACGTACTTCTAGATGACGGGACTCATGGAACCGGGGCACCCGGCAAACCAGCAGTGCATTCATGGCACATCGCAGTACACTACACATGGCTCCCCCTCTATAAATAGAGGGCTTGGGGTGGCCATTTGAAAAAAGAGGGCGAGGAAGCCCTGTCCAATTTGCTCATACACACCCCTATATTGAGTGTTTTCTCATTTTAAACATCTCGTTAGCTCACATATAGCTATATTTTTACTTCCATGA
Source organism: Panax ginseng (assembly GCA_020205605.1). Lineage (NCBI taxonomy): Eukaryota > Viridiplantae > Streptophyta > Magnoliopsida > Apiales > Araliaceae > Panax > Panax ginseng. The sequence goes on along the minus strand of CM035130.1, from coordinate 123,880,731 downwards.
GTGAGTGTTTATCCATATAGAGTCATAGAAGCCTGCATTGACAGCCCACTCTAAGCCTTCTCACACTCTATAAAGCATTTCTCTTCATCTTTGCACACACTATTCTACACATTGAGAGTCGTGTTGTGTGCGTATGCCCGGACTTCGCTCCGTGGTTTTCATTTTTGTCTGTATATATATACTTATATATGTATATATTTATATATGGACTAACATTATCGAGTTATGCCTCGATTGAGCCTAGACTTATGTTTGGAGCGTTACTTACTTTTATACATATATATATATATATATATTTATATTTCTGTCAGGCCTGGAGTTTACTTCGAGGCCTTTTACTATTTTATTTACATTTAGTCTCGCCTGAAGTTTACTTCGTGGCGGTTGATCGTCTTTACTGCTTTATTTTACATTTAGTTCCGCTTGGAGTTTACTTCGTGGCGGTTGATCGCATTTACTGCTTTATTTACTTTTCTGATCCCCCATGGAGTTGCTTTATGGTGGTTGATCATGTCTGTATATATATATTTACAGCATTTATATATATAATTGCTTACTGCTTTTCATATAAACTGCGGTATCATGTTAGCCTAGGAATCATGTGATCACAGATTCAGTCTATTGAATCTAGATTCGGTTCCCGTGATGGACATTTTCAGCTGTAAGCAGCTTTTACATTATTTACGGTGTCCGAATTTCCTTGGATGGTTGTCATGCCCGTGAGGAGTTCGGCACTGATGTATATTATTTTCTCGAGGATTCCTCGCATCTCGAAAATAAAAGCAAACAAGCCGAACATTTAAGAATAAAATGGAAGTATCAAATGCCTCAATTACTATTAAGCACAGGGTTTGAAAAACCTCTTTTTACAAAACCTCATTGCTATATCTTGTTTAAAATTGATTTTTTATATAAATTCAAAACATTTTATATAGGTGCGAATGAGGCATAACATTACTTCCAAATAAATTGCACATTGATCCACACACACACACACACATACATTCATATAACATTTTCTTGAAAAGTGGCGGTAACCGTGGCAACACGGATGTCGGGGGGTGCTTAATACCTTCGCTCCGCATAATCAAGCCCCCGAACCCAAATTAATCTCGATTTCAAAGACCCGTTTAGCAGTGTCATATCACTGGGTCAATGTGCAAACTTATTCCGGTTGTATTGATGCAACCAGTTAAAAATAACAATTGACGACTCTTAAGTCAAATCGTCGATATTACACATGTCGGACCTTTTTTTACTTATTTTTTCAAACAAATCTCACATAACAATGAGAACGCTAAAGAACAAGGAAAAGAGACAACTAAAAATTCCGACGTCGACATATATATATATATATATATATATATATATATATATATATCTGAAACCGATCAGTGAGGGCTTTTACTTTGTTAAAATGCGGACTTTTTTTCTTCTTTTTTTTTTTTTTTAAAACAACTAAAAAATATATTTAATATTTTATGGAACCGATATTTTTAATAATATAATATTTGGACGTGATTTGAATACCTTTACCAAAAATGGTGATACGATACCGCACAAGGGTATATGCACCATTTTATTATCGTATCCAAATCACATCCAAAACATCAGTATTATGAAAAATTTCTGGGCCCATAAAATATTAAACTTTTTTTTAGTTATTTAAAAAAAATCAAAAAAATCAAAAAAAATCACATTTTAACAAAGTAAAAAATCTTAGTTTGATCCCGACTATATATATATATATATATATATATATATATATATATATATAAAAGGTTATTCACGTGTGACAATCCAGAAGAAGTATGATTACTTCATTATATATAAACCAAAGCATATCTCCTGTAACTTTAAAATGATGTGTATGATTACTAATCATATAATAATATATAATATACATATAAACGTAATCATATACAAGAAAGAAATATATATATATATATATATATATATATATATATATATTTGTCGATCACTGATTTTCAAAAACAATCAATTCGCAAACCGTAAGTTCGCAAAACCGGTTATAAAAAAAACGCAAAGTGATTTTATTTTTCATAAAATAATTTTATACAACAAATTATGCTCAATAAATTATTCTAAATACATACCCATACATATATGGAATAAAAATAATTAATAATTCTCATAAAGGTTGGCTCTGATACCACTGTTAGATTTTGTGAAAATCAAAGTAGCAATCAAATTGCAAAAAATAGCGAAAGCAAAGTAAAATCAAATTTTAAAATTTTTCACAAACCAATTATCCAGATCATCATTTATGCATATTATTAATTAAAATGAAGAACAAGAAGTTATGTAATCATACCCTTGTAGATACGAGCTTCCACAGGTACGAGTTCACCTCCTACTTCTCCACGATCTCCTTAAATCTCCGAGTAGATTCCTTCCTTTGATCAATGTTAGCCACCCAAGTGTATGGCCTCTAGAGGTGATCCACCAAGGAAGAAGAATTTTTAAGAAGAAGGGTGTATTGACACAAACCCTAGTTTTTCCTATCTCTATAGAAAAGGGGACGTACTCTCCAACTCTTGAAATTACGTATCGTATGATATCTGATATAAGACTCCTCTTATAAAGATATCAGGTAACCTTATTAAAATAAGGTATTATTTATTTAATTAAATTCTTTTAATTAAATGGGCTCCCTAATCCTATTAGGGATAATTAATTAAACTCCTTTAACTAATTTTCCCTCCTAATCCTATTCGGAATAAATGAGAGTACTTATATTAAATTAATTTCTAAACTCTTTTAGAAATTAAAATAATAATAATTATAATAATATTAATAAGACTCCTCTTATTAATTTATATTTAATATTTCTAAAATATTAAATAATAAATATTAAGCTATTTAATTTATTCTATCACCATAGATTAAATTAAATATACTTAATATATTATTACGATTATGTCATTAACTTCTTAAATAATTATTCTTCCTTTTATGGTGTGACCCTTTAGGTTCTCCATATTAAACCGATTGTGAATAAATCAATTAGAACAATTATAATCTTATTTAAATAAATAAATAAATTAAATGAATAATTTATTTAAATAAATAATATTTATTGTACAATAGGGATAAGCCTCTCTAGCGATTAACGACTTTCCAGATAATATAGATTTCAACATTAATCATAAAAGAACCTTTGAGTTAATAGTTACCGTACAATTCATGGAATTACTGTCAGGTCTTATTTTATTTAATTATATGTATTTCGATTCCTAAATGCACAACTCCTAATGAATGCAAATTAGAAACTACTTTCTAATTTCATTCCACCTTGGCCAAGGATTCCTGGGTTGTCATTTATCGAATCACATAGGACATTTCTCTTTTTTTATTAGAAGTGGTAGATTCTTTATTGACCATTCATTATCTCCATATATAACTTATTACACCCAAGCATACCCTTTGATATACTCTAGGAGTCTTAAAGAATAAGTCAAAGTGTAATTCATTATATATAAGATACTATGATGATCTCAAGTCTAAGGATCATTTGTACTACTATCACTACAAGAATTCCTATTGACAGGAAAATAAAACTCCATTAGGTATTCCTTAGCGAGTCACGTTCAGTGAACTTATTCTCTAATAAGCACCTACATACTTGCTTTAGTGTCTCCACATAAATGATCATGAGATCAATCATCCTCATTCAATGAGCAAGCAACGTACGTACCAATCTATCCGGATTCACTAATCCCCATTTTATTTGTTGTTTAGAAGTATGTAATAGGATGTTATTTAGTGATCTATGATGTTATATCATAGATTCATAACATCTAGATGCAAGAAAATGAGTTTTTAAAAACTAATCATGAACCCTAAAATTGTGGTCTGATAGCCTAATGTCAGGACCCATAGATCTCTCTGTGTTAGATGTTATGTGTGTTTGATGTTCTAGATTTGTTCTCTGCCATAAGGAGAGTAGACTAGAAGTGGAATCAACTCCATACCATGTCTAGATCTCAAGTTATAAGTGGTCAAACATGGTTGACCAACCATGGAAACTGTTTCTAGGCAACCCAGAAATTTTCTAGATTTTCTGACAACGTTTTGCATGGCTTGAATCTTACTGTTATTAATGAGTTAGGCCATGTTAGTGTTTGATTTGTGTAGACTGACACGTGGACTACCAATCCATGCCATTAGAACACCAAAATCATAAACAAAATCAAAGATAATGGTGGTCAAAGTAAGGTTGACCAATCTACCAGATGAAGATTCTTGGCAACCCATAAATCTTCAAGAGCAGTTTCTTGAGCGCAGTTTAACCGGCGTAAATCTTACTGTTGTGATGTTATTAGACTGATCTAGTGCATGATTATTGTTCCCTGACATCGAGACTACATGATTGACCATTTAGATCATACAAACAAGACCCAAAATCAAAGTTGCAGAGCACCAAAAATTAAGAACAACTCTGACATGAACTTGGAGAGCTTATATCTCTCTGTTAAGATGTTGTTTAGCCATGAAATTGATTGGTGATTGTAGTATTACATCAGTACTATAATCCTAACACTTTTGACAACCCAGAAACACTAAGATTAAGGATCTATGCATGGTCAAACATGGTAACTTGTTAACAGTTTAAGAAGGTGCTTGAATGTTCAAGAACACTGCTAATGGCAATTTTGTCCCTATAGGCACCTTTAGTGACACTTTATTTATGAAATTAATTATTTTATTAAATAATTAGAGAAAAATAGTTTTAATTATTAAAATACATAATAAATTTGTAAAAATTATTTTAAAGCCTAAAAATGGGTTTTTAATAATTTTGAATTTATTTCATTAATATTTTTTGAATATTAATGGTATTTAATTTATTTAATTATTATATTAAATAAATTACTTAAAAATAATTTTAATACTTGAAAAATCATTTAAAATTATATTATGGTAGAAGAAAATATTTGAAGTTATTTTTATGACTAATAATATTTTGTGATAAATTTTATTATTAATCATAATTTATTTATTTAATGAATATATTAAATAAATTGTAGAAAATTAGTTTTAATGATTTAAAATCATATAAAAATGATATAAGGAATATAAAAATATTTGAAGTTATAAAATATAACTTTTGATATTTTGTCACTAAATACATTAATATTTTAATATTAATGGCGGTTATTTGATAATAGGTTTAAATACTTTAAATCATTTAAAAGGATATTAAGGTATTAAAATACTTTGAGATATTATAAATATTTTATAATATTATGACATGTATTTCATTAGTATTTTGAAATTTAATAAATATTAATGATAATGGAATTAAGTGGTATTTAAAGTATATAAATATGATATTAATGATTGAAAAATCATGATAAAAGATAATAATTACTTAAAAATTATTACGAGCTTATGAAAAATATTTTGACTGACAAATAAATTATATAAGATAATTTTGAACCAGTTTAAGTAGAGTCTTAAGGAAAATAGGCTCGAGGATTATCCGACTAGGCCGTCGGGATATCGAAATAGTACTGAACTCAACTCAGACTGTAATAGTTTGACTTGATTTTAGGTCTTATGTGTATTATAGATTGATAGGATTACGTGGTAATGTGTTTAGGTTATTTTATAATGGTAGTTAATAGTATTAACTGTGATGATATTATTCTAAATTGGGAGACCCATATTATCAATATTAGGTTCTTCGGATAAAGCTAAATAGATTGCGTAGCAGTAATCGGTGATAAAGGCAAGTTCTCTAACTTGAATTCAAGTTGTTATTTCAAGTTTGTTAGTGGTTAATCATTGTTGATTATACCGTATCTATAAGTTATTGATTCACACTTTGTGCATATTGCATGTGTTCGTCTGGTATGAAAGGTTGATCACCTTCATTACCATTTGGTCTAGTTGAATTATTCATGTTCATTGTTCGTTTAAAAAATTTCTTCATGCTAGTTCACAATTATTATATTGTTGAATATTAGCCAGCTTATTGTTAAATTCTTTCAATCATGATATATTCTTTATTGAACTTAAACTTGCTGGGAAAACTTGTTGCCCACCCTTGCTATATCATGATAAACATTGCATATTAGGATAAATACGTCAGATACAGACCAAGTCAAAGACAGTTCCAACATTGGTTTATATTATAAATAAAACTTGTAATAGTATTATATGATAATGACATTGTATATCAGATAGGATATGGAATACATGTATTAAGTGAAGGTTCTTGACCTTGGGGATAGTGTGTAAAGTTTAATGTATAAATAATTTATGTTTATATCTTTCGCAATAGTTATAGAATTAATATACCAGATTCATGGTGTTTGATACCGAATTTGGGGATATTACAGTTGGTAACAAAGCCGTAAGATTTGGGTTATTACACTTGGTATCAGAGCTATAGGTTATAAACCTTAGGTAGGGTTACCTTAGGCTAATAAACCAAGTGGGATGAGGATAAGGATTAACTCAAATAGAGTTGGTGCATCGATAAGATTCAAAGATGAATCTCGATAAGTGATAAATATCCAGAGTTACCTAACTCTGATAATAAAGGTAAACAGTAGTAATGAATAGATAGAGTCTAAAAGACTAAACGTATACGGGGAAAGAAGATCGTAAAATAAAATGATCATAGTATAGAAATGAATTGTAATATATGCGATGAGATCGCACCGTGATCTGATAAAGTTATAGCCGGAAGGAGGATCAATCAAATGATTGAAAAGTTTACAGCAAAGTTACTGTGTGACATTTGTACTATGAATTGGTACTAGGACAACTCAGAAAAAGGGTTGGGATAATGCAATACGGATAGAAAAAAAATCGTATGAAGTAAGTGTGGGGCTAGAATTAAGTGGGATTTCAATTTAGGACTCATGTCAGCAGCTAAGTTGTATGATTCCTTGTATGGGCATGAAATTTATACTTGGTTTTAGAACCGCTTAGCTTGCTAGTTGATATAGTGGTTAAGTTGAACAATTCTTTGTATAGGCGGGGAATTTTCCACTTAGCTTCCATTATTGATTAGTGTATGAGTTGACCAATTCTTTGTATGGGCAGGGGATTGAGTTTGGTTCAACGACCACTTAGTTTCTGATAATGATAATCGTTGAAATGTTTATGTCATGCTGTTCGCTATATGCGTGTTGAGAAAGTGATTCTTTTCTCATGTGTATACCAGATAGGTAGGGTATAGTTAGAGAATATAAGATTAAGTTGTGAGTTCTTAAAAATCATACTTATGGTAAGTTCGTGAATCATAATTATATGAAATGTTTTTGAACCCCTCAGCGAATGGACGCCAATCGTCTGACTAGGATTAGTTCTTAAACTCATATGATTGTCGCAAGTTTTTGAACTCATAACAATTGGAAAGTTTGATGAATTGGGTATAGTTATGTGTGAATGGAGTATTTAGGATTATAGAAATAGATAGATTACTAAGTAGTGGATCATTAGTGGGAGACATAGGTATTTCAAAATCTTCTAGCTATGCTAGACTTTGAAATTTTTGACATCAAGCTAAATACGCACTATGTGCCTTTTAAAAATAAATGTTTACTCTCAACATATAGTGACAATTGTGTATGTGTGGACTTTCGGGACACTGACACATCGTTACCTGTTGAGATTATAAAACTGATTTGAAATGATTTTTTATGAACGATTTAAAGTATATTCTATGCTAATTGTTTCGGCTAAATGATAATAATTTGAAATATCAAAACATATTTTATTTATCATTAATGCATCATGTAGCCTGGTGCAAGGATGATAAAAAATGATGGAGTTGTAAATACATGAATACTTAGTGTTGAATTCCATTGAAAAATCTTTGTTCCACTATTGTATGATGTGTTATGACAAAGTCACTCAATGACGACATCCTCAAACGGGATGTTAACACAGTACGGTATCATGACGTCATTTTTCAAACTATTTTCAAAATTTTAAATTTGCCAACGGGTTTGGTTATACATAAATATTTCGTTTGAAATTGAATTATTAGTATGAGTCTAAGTTATTTGATTCAGCTAGACCAACATTTATAAATTCTAAGCGTTCTTTGAAAATTTTCTCGAACCAAATTGTTTTGGTGTGGAATCCGATAAAGACTAAGGTAAGCATCCCAAAAATTTGGAAAAGGTTTTGTGCGCCTAAGGCAGATAAGAGGAACATGAAAAAAATTATTTCGACCAGCAATACAGGGCATACCGGGCTAATCACCCTCTATGTCTGTAAGTTATGATGGTTTGCGGATGAATTTTTGTATAACCTTTTCGAAAATGAAAGTTTATAGTCTATATGACTCCTCAGCATGATTTGAAAAAAAATTAACTCTTGTAAGTGATGTTTTGGGTAGTATGTGATGTTGTGAATGTAAAGTATAAGGTGTGAGAGTGAATTTTGAGACAAAATTCTTAGAAGAAGGGTGAATGTGACAACTTGAGAATTTAGACAATTTATTAAAATCTTAATTGATTAAATTAATGTTGAATAATGTAACCTAGTCGTAAAATGAGTGTATGGATTTGACATTTACATGTGAAGGATTTTGGTGGATTTAAAATTTTTGGTGAAGACTTATAAGGTTAAGTGTATAAGTGTATAAGTGTATATGTTTTGTGTACAATGATTATGTATGTATAGTGTATGCTTAAGGATTAATTATTGATAAGGATAAGTGTAAATTTAGCAAACCCTAAAGTTGTGTTAAGAACATCAAGGTTCAGTTAGCAAACTTTAACGATTTGTAAGAAACCCTAATCTGAGGCTCTTTAAACCTAATTTGATTCCCGGAATCCAAAACCCTAATTCAAAATATTAAAACTCTTATGTGGGAGCTCAAAGGTTAAGTATAAAGGCTTAAGTATTTTTATTATAAACTTAATTAGGGAAAGCTCTAAAAATTAGTTAGAAAACCCTAATTGTTCAATTATAAACCCTAATGTACAATTCGGGAAAACCTAATTGTTAATTTAGAAGTTTTAATGTTAATTAGGAAACCTTAATCCTAATTTGCAAGCCTTAATGTGATTAGGAAACCCTAATATAATTAGGTAATCCTAATTTCTAATTTAGAAAGTTTAATTTTCTATTTAAAACCCTAATTGGAAATCTTAGAAATTACTTAACAAAACCTAAGGGTTAAACCCTAAGGGTTTAAACCTAAGGGTTAGCCAAGTTATATTTATGCCATTAAATTTGTTAGCTACAAGACCAAAATGCCCTTTTTCATATTCTTTAATATGTGGAATGTAAATCTTGCCAAGATATTGGTTGTTTACCAACTATATATCTCCCATGTGCTAAAATCTCAGTCAACTTGTGTCACTTTACAAGATATAGATACATTAAATCAAAATATATAGATCAAAGAGAGAGAAAAGTAAAAAGAAAGTCTCATTTGTTCACCAACACTCAACTAAGCCTCTCTCTTTCTGGACCCACAAAATTCTTAAGTGATTCAGTCCCTAGTATGGTCCTTTGCACCCCAAGAACAAACATCAAAGATCAGATTCAAGTGTTAAGCATGAAAGAGGTATAAACCCTAAATTTTATAAATCCTTGTGATTAATGTTAATCTATGTTATTTGTTATTTAGAAATGTGTAATAGGATGTTATTTAGTGATCTATGATGTATCATAGATCCATAACATCTAGATGCAAGAAAATGAGTTTTTAAAAACTGATTATGAACCCTAAAATTGTGGTCTGACAGCCTAATGTCAGGACCCATAGATCTCTCTGTGTTAGATGTTATAGATTTGTTCTCTGCCATAAGGAGAGTAGACTGGAAGTGGAATCAACTCCATACCATGTCTAGATCTCAAGTTATAAGTGGTCAAACATGGTTGACCAACCATGGAAACTGTTTCTGGGCAACCCATAAATTTTCCAGATTTTCTGACAACGTTTTGCAGGGCTTGAATCTTGCTGTTGTGAATGAGTTAGGCCATGTTAGTGTTTGATTTGTGTAGACTAACATGTGGACTACCAATCCATGCCATTAGAACACCAAAATCATAAACAGAATCAAAGATAATGGTGGCCAAAGTAGGGTTGACCAATCTGCCGGATGAAGATTCTGGGCAACCTAGAAATCTTCAAGAGCGGTTTCTGTAGCGGTTTGATACCTAAATCTTCTTTGTTGTGATGTTATTAGGACCGATCTAGTGCATGATTATTGTTCCACGACATCAAGACTACGAGATTGACCCTTTAGATCATACTAACAAGACCTAGAATCAAAGTTATAGAGCACCAAAATGGTACGCTTTAAGCTGTTCTTCATTTCGGAAACCAGGAAATGAAGAACGACTTCGATATGAACGTAGAGAGCTTATATCTCTTTTGTCAAGATGTTGTTTAGCCATGAAATTGATTGGTGATTGTAGTATTACATCAAGAATACAATCCTTACACTTTGGACAAACCGAAACACCAAGATTAAGGATTTATGCATGGTCAAACATGGTAACCTGTTAACAGTTTAAGAATGAGCTTGAATGTTTAAGAACACCTATAGCGACAGTTTTGTCGCTATTGGCACCTTTAGTGACACTTTATTTATGAAATTAATTATTTTATTAAATAATTAGAGAAAATGGTTTTTAATTATGAAAATACATAATAAATTTGAAAAAATTATTTTAAAGCCTAAAAATGGGTTTTTAATAATTTTGAATATATTTCATTGATATTTTAATATTTTTGAATATTAATGGTATTTAATTTATTTAATTTTTATATTAAATAAATTACTTTAAAATAATTTTAATACTTGAAAAATTATTTAAAATTATATTATGGTATAAGAAAATATTTTAAGTTATTTTTAACGACTTTTAATATTTTGTGATGAATTTCATTAATAAATTAATATTAATGATAATTGATTTATTTAATGAATATATTAAATAAATTGTAGAAAATTAGTTTTAATGATTTAAAATCATATAAAAATGATTTAAGGAATATAAAAATATTTTAAGTTATAAAATATAACTTTTGATATTTTGTCATTAAATTAAAATATTAATGGCAAGTTATTTGATAATGGTTTTAAATACTTTGAAATCATTTAAAAGCGGATATTAAGGTATTAAAAATACTTTGAGATATTATAAATACTTTATAATATTATGACATGTATTTCATTAATATTTTGAAATTTAATAAATATTAATGATAATAGAATTAATTGGTATTTAAAGTATATAAATATGATATTAATGATTCAAAAATCATGATAAAAGATAATAATTACTTGAAAATTATTACGAGCTTATGAAAAATATTTTGACTGACAAATAAATTATCTAAGATAATTGTGAACCAGATTAAGTAGAGTCTTAAGAAAATTAGGCTCAAGGATTATCCGACTAGGCCGTCGGATATCAAAATCGTATCAAACTCAACTCAAACTGTAATAGTTTGACTTGATATTAGGTCTTATATGTATTATAGACTGATAGGATTATGTGGTAATATGTTTAGATTATTCTATAATGGTATTTAATAGTATTTACTGTGATGTATTATTCTAACTTGGGAGACCCATATTATCAATATTAGGTTCTTCGGAAAAAGCTAAATAGATTGCGTAGCAGTAGTCGGCGATAAAGGCAAGTTCTCTAACTCGAATTCAAGTTGTTATTTCAAGTATGCTAGTGGTTAATCATTGTTGATTATACCATGTCTATAAGTTATTGTTTTGCACTTTGTGAATATTGCATATGTTTGTCAGGTATGAAAGGCTGATCACCTTTTTTACCATTTGGTCTAGTTGAATTATTCATGTTCATTGTTCGTTTAACTATGAAAATTTGTTCATGCTAGTTCACAATTATTGTATTATTGAATTTTAGCCAGCTTATTGTTCAATTCTTTCAATCATGATATGTTCTATTTATTGAACTTAAACTTGTTGGGCAAAATTGTTGCTCACCCTTGCTATATCATGATAAACATTGCAGATTAGGATAAATACGTTGGATACAGATTGTAACATTCCAGAACTTTTATTGTTATATTAAAATATTTAAGTATTTAATGGATGTGTTTATTGATAAATAAATAATTGTTCAAATTTGATTCAATTTGGTTAGCTATTTGTTAAATAAATAATTAAGGAAATTAATTATTTCATGCTAATTTAATTTAATCATTAAGTTAGAAAGTTTTGATTAATTGAATTACTATTCCTTTTATTGGAATTTGTAATTAAAAAGGATGTGTTAGTTGATTAAATAAAGTTATAATTATATAAAAAATTATAATTTCGTGGTATTGAGTTATGTGTTAAAGTGATGTAATAAATTGTTTTTAGAATTAATTGAATTTAAAATGTGACAAATAACCTTTTATAAAGTAGTTATTAAAATAACTTAAAGGAGTTTTAATTCTGTTTTGCCAAACAAGGCCTATTGCTTATTAAGTCTTTATTCTAATTGTATTTTACCAAACAAGGCCTAAAGATTAATTGGTTATTTTTTAATGACTAGCCAAACAAGCCTTATGGCTTTTGGTTTTCAAAACTTATATAACTGATATCAGTTATATCTATATTTATATTATATAATTAATATATATTATATCCTATATACGTTAGATGGTTAGTACGTAGTTAGAGTTAAGAAGAAAAGAGAAAAACTCTGAGGAAGAAGAAGAAGAAAAGAAGAAAAGAAGAGAGGAAGAAAGGCTAGGGAATTGGTGAGAAGAAAAGTTTGAGAATCAAAGAAGGGAATAGCCATCATCATCTTCTTCAAGGTATTATCCTATTTTTTTAAGTTTTAAAAGTTTTAGTTTTCTTCTCCTATTTTCTCAGTAAAATTCTTGTGATAGGGTAAATTGTTGAATTTATGGGTATTCATATGATTAACTAGTGTTGTAAAGTTATTTTCATAAGTTTTATATGATTATAATCAATGGATTGATGATATGTATGTAATTTGTGAAGAAAACTTTTTTATTGAGAGTTTTTGTGATTATATATTATTTAGTTAAAATAGAAATTATGGGTTGTTTAGTTGTTTTATTGATAAATTGACTATTCAATTTGTTAGAGAGTATGTATATACTTTGATAAAATGCTTTAAATTAATGGTTTTGGTTGAAAAACAAAATTTATAAAGATGTTGATTTTCATTGAAATATCAAAAGTGAGTTTTTTTATTATCAAAATAGTGAAATGGGATGTTTTAAACTTGTCGTTTATGTTGTTGTATGGATAGAAACATGTTAGGAATTCTTTTAATTTTGTTTACATGGAGTTTTTGTATGATTTACATGTTATTTAGTCCATTAGAAACGAGCTTCAGTAGGCCAAAATTGGCTTTTTTTATCGCATTCTTGTCAAGTCGTTCGAAATCCAAGCTAGCTTTATTTAAGCATGGCGTGACGCCTTGAGCAAGACGTTAGTGGCGCCAAGAATGCCATCACCACGCCGCAACGTGGCTTCAGTGGGTTATTTATCACATGGCATTCGTACATGTGTCAGTAGACATGACCACAAAGTAAATCGGCGCCGGCAATGAAAGTTAAGCGTAATGGTCTCGACAAGTGTACTTTTTGTACACGAAATTTTAAGAAAAGTTATGTGATGATAGTAGGACTGTAAAATGTTGATTTTAGTATTTCTACACTATGAATAATTGTGTTATTAAGGATTAACTTGTGTTATAACTTGATTATGTGATTAAAAAAATCCAATTTTTAAATGATGTACATACTTAGTTATGGTTGTAAAATGGTAATGGCTAACTATGTCATGATGACATATGTTTATAGGATATTGTGATTCGTATTGATTCGGTTAAGGTTCTACGAACAAGGCAAGTTTTCTAATCCATTATCTTGATTGAATCAATTATTGTTTCCAATATAATAATGCAAGTTTTCTAATTCTTTATCTTGTTGAACTATTTATTGTTTCAATTCGATTACCTTATAAATGATGCAAGCTTTCTAAACTTTGGTTTGATGTTGACAAGTTATTCTAATATTTAACTTGTTGTTTAGCATGCACAACTATTTATACTAATGTCGAGCAATTTTATCGCTCAAGCGGTTATGCATGCTTAGTACTCAATTCTAATTAACCTTGACTTAATATTATTCAAGCAAGGCATGTTATAGTTATTCAAAGTATATGCTATTAGATTATTCCTAAAGCATGATTTTGGTTTACGATGTTGATTCAATTACGATTATTACGTAATATGATGTTATTAATTCAACTAGTCCTCTAGTTGATGATCGTTGAACTTCAAATTACCGTTGAAAGCTTATCCAAACCAAACTCTCTTTGGTACGGACTTGTACTCCAAATACTGAGATGAACAACCCTATTATTATTAGGGGATAACTTACGCGTAGCGTTAAATGTTTGTGCACAATACATGGTACAAAGGGCTGATCCCCCTAAGTACGAGGAGTCTTTATAGTCTTATGATCATTAAAGTTGGAGTTGAAAGATTACTCGCAACTATGGACATAGTTCATGGTCTTATGACCCTCAGTTATATTTATTCCACATTTTGGATTTCAGTTCCTGATTATCATTGTTAGAGTACCATTCAGTCTTGATGAGCCTATCATGGGCAATTATTATTATTATACTCTTGTCGATTCCTTATTGTTTCAAGCGAGCATTGTTTTCTCACTCTTGCTTATATAACTCTTACAGATTAAAGATTTAAAAGGTGATGTACCTAGCACCAAAGAAAGGAAAAGGAAAGATGAGCAAGTTTTGAAGACTTGTAATTTGATATTTGATTTTCAGATTTTAATTGAATGGTTGTAATGAAGTTTATTTTAAATTCCGTATTTGAATGATTGTAATTAAAGGTTAGACAACGTGGGAGATTTTATTATGTAATCCTATAATGGGAAAGATTTTATTTATCCAGTTTTATTGTGATTGGGTAGTTAGATATGAATGTTTGATTAAGTGAACACCAAATCCTGTGGGAATGAAGTACCTTGGGTCTGGGGGTGTCACAAGTTGGTATCAAAGCCCTAGGTTATGAACCTTAGGTGGGGGAAAAAGCCTTAGGAAGTAACCTTCGAAAAGATAGTAATGATAAACTCTTATCGAGTTTTAAGGAAGAAGTAATAAAATACTTATGTGCTTATGTGTTTATAACTTATGTGCTCGTGAGAGTCGAGTAGTAATGATTAGTAATTAAGACTTAAACTTTGGTTGACATGATGTCTAATATAGGAGGAACCAGTCAAGCTAGGGAGGAGGAGCCTCGAGATATTCAGGTAGTTTGGGAACAATTACTGCCACGAGAAACAGTTCCGTTGGTCATAGTAGTTGAGCAGGAGAGAGTACCTGATGAGGATGATGAGATAGAGACGGATGAGGAAGATCCTTTGGAGCTGCCACAGACGGATGAAGAGGACGAGGAGGAAAGGATTCCACTTAACTAGATAGTTGGCCGTATATATGATGAGGTGCATGACCGCAATGTGGAACTTCAAGATACAGTCGAGGAATTACAAGAGATAGTAGCTGAACAACAGACCTTGATGGCATAGAAGGACGACGAGATCCATGATCGAGAAGAACGATTGAACAATGTTAAAGAGAAGCTGGTTCACACTGAAGAAGAGAATGACCAAATGAGAGCTGGGATTTCAGAGTTGAAGAGCAAGTTGAGAGAAGAGTCTGCAAAAAGGGCAAGAACCGAAGACGCGTACGAGGAAGCTGATCAATGGGCCGAAATAGCAGAGGGAGACGCACAAGCAAAGAGAATGAAGATGCAGGAAACGGATAACGTATTCAACATCATAGTCAATCAAGCTCAGGATCGGGTCATGGGTTACCCAATTCAGTTCGAGACGCTACCCTCGTACATTCTAGATCGTCGAACCATGTTCTAAATTATGGAAGAAGAGCGATGTAAGGCTTTGCAGTATCTTAATAGGACAACTTAGGAAGTGAACTTGATTTTTGATTTATGATTTATGTTTTGATAAGTATTATGTAAATCCCAAGTGTTATGCAACTTATGGGATATGATGATGATGTCCTGAAACTTTAGTAGTTCAGGAAAATAATGTAAATAGCAGTGATGCTATGAATATGATGTTTTTCAAAGAATTAAGTATGAATAAAAGTTATTATCTTCTTTTATCCAAAGTGTTATGTGTTATGTGGTGATTACTTTTATGGGGGAAAGTTAATTAGAAATTACTTGAAAGAGTTGAGTAATAATCTAATGAGTGTATTTTTAACAGAAAATGCCTCCAAGACGTCAACCACCCCGTCCGAAGAGAACCGTGAAGGAACCCACAACGATAATGTCAAGCTAACCCTGCTCAAAGAATTTGGTGGCATCGACAGTGCAATTGCAAAATCAACCACGTAATCAACCTCGTAACCAAGGTGCTACGTTTAAGGAGTTCAAGGCGGTTGGACCACCAGAATTCTGTGGATCCATGAATCTAGTTGAAGCACAGACCTGGATCATGGAAATTGAGAAGGTTTTTGATGTTGCTAGGGTAGAGGATAACCAGAAGACTGCTTTTGCAACATTCATGTTGAAAGCAGAGGCTAGTTATTGGTGGCAGGCCAACAAAACTTGGGAAGGACCAGGAATTATGACTTGGGATAGGTTTAAGGAGGTTTTCTTCGAGACCTATTTCCTAGAGAGTTCGAAAATCCAGTTAGAACTACAGTTTTTAGAACTGAAGCAGGGAACGATGACGGTGTCGGAGTATGCCACGAAATTCAATGAGTTGGCGAGGTTTGCACCATACCAAGTTAGCATAGATGAATGCAAGGCGAAGAGGTTTGAACAGGGACTGAAGCCCTTGTTGTTTAGTAGGGTTTCCTTGTTCCAGTTGAAGACTTTTGTAGCTGTAATGGAAAAGGCAATTCTCGCTGAAGGTGGAGGCGAGGCGGAAACCAAGTTCAATCAGGAACATAAAAAGAAGAAGAATGAAGTGGAGGTGAAGAATGGAGGTGGTGGTAGTGGAAATGGTAATAATAACCTAAAAAGAAAATGGAATGGAAATGTGGGTGCTGGGAATCAACAAGGTAGCCAGCAGAATAAGAAGTTTGAAGCATGTGCTACATGCGGGAAGTTTCACAAGGGTGTATTCTTAATGGGGAAACGTGTATGCTTTAACTGTGGCCGGGAGGGTCACATCGCCCCAAACTGCAATCAACCCAAGAAGAATGTTTGCTACACTTGCGGGTCCAAGGATCACTTTGCTCGTGAGTGCCCTAAGAAGAAAGCTGGAGAAACAACAGGAAACAAGGGAGGTAGCAATGGAGGTACATGGGCCATTACTGGACCGACGGCATCAACCAAACCCACACCATGTAACCTTCAACATGGTATGCGTAAGATCTTTGTGCAATCAAAGGATGTGGTGTCGTGTATTATCCCAATCAATGATATTGATGCTTATGCATTATTTGATTCAAAAGGTGCTACTTGCTCATTTATATCTGATGAATTTGCTATGAGATTAGGATTGCCTAGTGAAGAATTGAATTTCCCTCTGAACATAGAAATCGCGAATAAGGAAGTAATTCCTGTTAGGTTCGTATACAAGAACTGTAGGGTGAACATTAAGGGAAATATTTTTATGGTAGATTTAATTCCGATTAGGCTTAGAGAGTTTGATGTTATTTTGGGAATGGATTGGTTGTTCAATTGTGGAGCAATAATTGACTGCCAAAAGAAATGTGTAAACCTTATGACTCCGTCAAAGGTAGTTTTCAATGGTAGCAAATCACCTAGACAAATGAGATGTCTGACGATTATGCAGGCCAAGAAGTTGTTGAGATAAGGCTGTGTGGGTTATTTAGCTTACATAGTCGATACTCAGAAGAAGGTGCTAAACCGGAAGAAATACGATTGGTTAGGGAATTTGTGGACGTGTTTCGGAGGATTTGCCAAGACTTCCACCGACAGAGAGAAATCAAGTTCGTGATAGACTTAGCGCAAAGAACCGCTTCAATATCGAAAGCCCCGTACAGAATGGCTTCGGTAGAGATGAAGGAACTGATGGTACAACTACAGGAGCTGTTGGACAAGAAATACATTCAGTCGAGTGTGTCACCGTGGGGAGCACCTAGGTCTTATTCAGAAGAAGAAGGATGGGTCAATGCGTCTTTGCATTGATTATAGAGAGTTAAACAAAGTCACTATTAAGAATAAGTATCCATTGCCGAGAATAGATGACTTGTTTGACCGGTTGAAAGGGTGCTAGATATTTCTTTAAAATAGATTTGAGAGAGTGGGTATCACCAACCTGAAAGTAAGGAAGGAGGATGTACCAAGATTTATATTCAAACTCTGTATGGACATTACGAAGTTTTGGTGATGTCTTTTGGTTTGACAAACGCGCAACGCAACGTTCATGGATTTGATGAATAGAGTGTTTAAACCATTTTTAGACAAGTTTGTGGTGGTGTTTATTGACGATATTCTCGTGTATTCTAGAACTCAAGAAGAACACGTGGAACACTTACGTCTAACGCTGGAGACACTAAGAAAGGAAAAGTTATGCACGCAAAATTCTCTAAATGTGAATTTTGGTTAGAACGTACAATTTCTTGGACACGTAATTGACAAGGATGGAATCTCAGTGGATCCATCAAAGGTCAAAGCTGTGATAAATTGGGAACAACCAAGAACTCTGTCAGAAGTAAGAAGTTTCTTGGGATTGACAGGGTATTATAGAAGGTTTATCCAAGACTTCTCCAAGATTGCCACTCCGTTGACAAATTTGACGAGAAAAACTGTAAAATTTGTTTGGACGGAGAAATGTGAGGAGAGTTTTCAAGAATTGAAGAAGAAGCTCAGTGTGGCACCTGTGTTGTCATTACCAGATAATACAAGAAATTTTGTGGTGTACAGTGATGGTTCACACAAGGGATTAGGATGTGTCCTTATGTAGAACAGAAAGTTATCGCGTATGCATCAAGGCAATTGAAGGACTACGAAAAAGGGTATCCGACTCATGATTTAGAGTTGGCGGCGGTTGTGTTTGCTTTAAAAATATGGAGACACTATCTGTATGGAGAAAAATATGAGATCTACACAGACTATAAAAGTCTGAAGTACATTTTCACTCAGAAGGACCTGAACATGCGTCAAAGGAGATGAATGGAATTGATAAAGGATTACGATTGTGAGATCTTTTATCATCTAGGCAAAGCAAATGTGGTTGCAGATGCCTTGATTAGGAAAGACAGAGAAAAGTTGATGCTATTAACTGATAAGGAGGAGCTTATTACAGCAATGTCAAGGTTAGAGTTGGAAATCAAATTTCCAAAAGAATCCGATGAGAAATTGTACCAGATAGAAGCCAGTCAAACTTTGGTGGACAAAGTGAAGAACGCTCAACTGCAGGATGAGGAATGCAGAGAAATAAGAGAAAGTGTGGTTGACGGAAAGGAAGTGAAATACAAGGTTGATACTGATGGAATGCTGAGATTCGAGGGACGAATCTGGGTTCCAGCAGTACCAGATATTAAAGAGGACATTTTGACAAAAGCTCATAGCTCGAGATATTCGATTCATCCAGGAAGTACGAAAATGTATCAAGATTTGAGACAACATTTTTGGTGGCCAAACATGAAAAGAGACGTTGCAGAATGCGTTGCAAAGTGCTTAACATGTCAGAGAGTCAAGGTCGAGCATCAAAGACCAAGCGGGTTACTTCAACCGTTGGAGATACCGGAATGGAAATTGGAACATATCACAATGGATTTTGTGGTAGGTCTCCCAATGACTCAGAAAGGATTCGATGCAATTTGGGTGATAGTGGACAGATTGACAAAATCTGCACATTTTTTTCTAATAAAGATTAGATTTAATCTTGATCACCGCTAAATCAGACGTTAAGGAGATCGTTTCAAGACATGGAGTTCCAAAGATCAATTGATATCGATGAGATCCGAGGTTCACATCAAATTTTTGGAAGAGACTACAAGGATGTATGGGAACACAGCCATGAATGAGTAGACGACATATCATCCACAAATAGATGGCCAAAGTGAACGAACGATTCGCAGAGACATTAGAAGATATATTGAGAGCATACGTCATGGATTTCAAAGGAAGGCTGGGATGAACAATTATCGTTGGTGGAATTTGCCTACAATAAAGCTTATCACGCTTAGCATTGGCATGCCGCTATACGAAGCATTATATGGCGTAAAGTGCGTAACTCCTTTGTGATGGGATGAAGTCGTTGAACGCCAATCGTTAGGACCGTAATCGGTACAACAAATCTTTGAGGTTGTCAAACTCATCATAACAAGATTGATAGTCTTCAAGATGCATAAAAGAAATATGCCGATCAACATGCATAAGATCGTACATATCTTGATGTAGGAAATTACGTTTTCCTAAAAGTTTCACCTTGGAAGGGAAAAATTTGATTTGGTAAAAAGGGGAAACTAAGCCCGAGGTTTATTGGACCCTTTGAAGTGCTTCAAAAAGTTGGAGAGGTTGCTTACGAGGTAGCTCTACCTCCAGAATTGCAAAACATTCATAATATTTTTCACGTTTCGGTGTTACGACCATATAAACCTGATTACAAGCACGTGATTGATTACAAACCATTGCACTTTGAGAAAGACTTGTCCTATGAAGAGGTTCCTATCCAGATAGTCGACAGGAAAGAATAAGTGCTCAGAAATAAAGTGATACCTTCTGTGAAGGTAATTTGGAGGAACCACAATGTCAAAGAGGCTACGTGGGAACTCGAAGCTGAAATGATGAAGAATTACCCTGAGTTATTTGTTTAATCTATGTCTTCGATTCTGGGAACAGAATCTTTGTAAGTAGGGAGAATGTGATGAATGAATTGTTTGAATTGTGATTTCGGGGACGTAATCCTTGTAAGAGAGGAATGATGTAACATTCGAACTTTTATTGTTATATTAAAATATTTAAGTATTTAATGGATGTGTTTATTGTTAAATAAATAATTGTTCAAATATGATTCAATTTGGTTAGCTATTTGGTAAATAAATAATTAAGGAAATTAATTATTATATGCTAATTTAATTTAATTATTAAGTTAGAAAGTTTTGATTAATTGAATTACTATTCTTTTTATTGGAATTTGTAATTAAAAAGGATGTGTTAGTTGATTAAATAAAGTTATAATTATATAGAAAATTATAATTTTGTGGTATTGAGTTATGTGTTAAAGTGATGTAATAAATTGTTTTTAGAATTAATTGAATTTAAAGTGTGACAAATAACCTTCTATAAAGTAGTTATTAAAATAACTTAAAGGAGTTTTAATTCAGTTTTGCCAAACAAGGCTTATTGCTTATTAAGTCTTTATTCTAATTGTATTTTACCAAACAAGGCCTAAAGATTAATTGGTTATTTTTTAATGACTAGCCAAACAAGCCTTATGGCTTTTGGTTTGCGGATGAATTTTTGTATAACCTTTTCGAAAATGAAAGTTTATAGTCTATATGACTCCTCAGCATGATTTGAAAAAAAATTAACTCTTGTAAGTGATGTTTTGGGTAGTATGTGATGTTGTGAATGTAAAGTATAAGGTGTAGAGTGAATTTCGGAGAAAAATTCTTAGAAGAAGGGGTGAATGTGACAACCCGAGAATTTAGACAATTTATTAAAATCTTAATTGATTAAATTAATGTTGAATAATAGACCTAGTCGTAAAATGAGTGTATGGATTTGACATTTCTGTGAAGGATTTTGGTGGATTTAAAATTTTTTGGTGAAGACTTATAAGGTTAAGTGTATAAGTGTATAAGTGTATATGTTTTGTGTACAATGATTATGTATGTATAGTGTATGCTTAAGGATTAATTATTGATAAGGATAAGTGTAAATTTAGCAAACCCTAAAGTTGTGTTAAGAACATCAAGGTTCAGAGTTAGCAAACTTTAACGATTTGTAAAAAACCCTAATACCCGGCTCTAGAAACCCTAATTTTAGTTAAAGGAATCCAAAACCCTAATTCAAAATATTAAAACTCTTATGTGGGAGCTCAAAGGTTAAGTATAAAGGCTTAAGTATTTTTATTATAAACTTAATTAGGAAAGCTCTAAAAATTAGTTAGAAAACCCTAATTGTTCAATTATAAACCCTAATGTACAATTCGGGAAAACCTAATTGTTAATTTAGAAGTTTTAATGTTAATTAGAAACCTTAATCCTAACTTGCAAGCCTTAATGTGATTAGAAACCCTAATATAATTAGGTAATCCTAATTTCTAATTTAGAAAGTTTAATTTTCTATTTAAAACCCTAATTGGAAATCTTAGAAATTACTTAACAAAACCTAAGGGTTAAACCCTAAGGGTTTAAACCTAAGGGTTAGCCAAGTTATATTTATGCCATTAAATTTGTTAGCTACAAGACCAAAATGCCCTTTTTCATATTCTTTAATATGTGGAATGTAAATCTTGCCAAGATATTGGTTGTTTACCAACTATATATCTCCCATGTGCTAAAATCTCAGTCAACTTGTGTCACTTTACAAGATATAGATACATTAAATCAAAATATATAGATCAAAGAGAGAGAAAAGTAAAAAGAAAGTCTCATTTGTTCACCAACACTCAACTAAGCCTCTCTCTCTTGGACCCACAAAATTCTTAAGTGATTCAAGGTCCTAGTATGGTCCTTTGCAGACCCCAAGAACAAACATCAAAGATCGATTCAAGTGTTAAGCATGAAAGAGGTATAAACCCTAAATTTTATAAATCCTTGTGATTAATGTTAATCTATGTTATTTGTTATTTAGAAATGTGTAATAGGATGTTATTTAGTGATCTATGATGTATCATAGATCCATAACATCTAGATGCAAGAAAATGAGTTTTTAAAAACTGATTATGAACCCTAAAATTGTGGTCTGACAGCCTAATGTCAAGACCCATAGATCTCTCTGTGTTAGATGTTATAGATTTGTTCTCTGCCATAAGGAGAGTAGACTGGAAGTGGAATCAACTCCATACCATGTCTAGATCTCAAGTTATAAGTGGTCAAACATGGTTGACCAACTTTGGAAACTGTTTCTGGGCAACCCATAAATTTTCCAGATTTTCTGACAACGTTTTGCAGGGCTTGAATCTTGCTGTTGTTAATGAGTTAGGCCATGTTAGTGTTTGATTTGTGTAGACTAACATGTGGACTACCAATCCATGCCATTAGAACACCAAAATCATAAACAGAATCAAAGATAATGGTGGCCAAAGTAGGGTTGACCAATCTGCCGGATGAAGATTCTGGGCAACCTAGAAATCTTCAAGAGCAGTTTCCTGTAGCAGTTTGATCGGCCTAAATCTTACTGTTGTGATGTTATTAATCGATCTAGTGCATGATTATTGTTCCCACGACATCAAGACTACAGGATTGACAATTCTTTAGATCATACTAACAAGACCTAGAATCAAAGTTATAGAGCACCAAAATGGTACCTTAGGCCGTTCTTCATTTCGAAAACCCAGAAATGAAGAACGAAATTCCGATATGAACGTAGAGAGCTTATATCTCTTTGTCAAGATGTTGTTTAGCCATGAAATTGATTGGTGATTGTAGTATTACATCAGTAATACAATCCTTACACTTTGGACAACCCGAAACACCAAGATCAAGGATTTATGCATGGTCAAAACATGGTAACTTTGTTAATGCTTTAAGAAGGAGCTTGAATGTTTAAGAACACCTATAGCGGCAGTTTTGTCGCTATCGCACCTTTAGTGACACTTTATTTATGAAATTAATTATTTTATTAAATAATTAGAGAAAAATGGTTTTAATTATGAAAATACATAATAAATTTGAAAAATTATTTTAAAGCCTAAAATGGGTTTTTAATAATTTTGAATATATTTCATTGATATTTTAATATTTTTGAATATTAATGGTATTTAATTTATTTAATTTTATATTAAATAAATTACTTTAAAATAATTTTAATACTTGAAAAATTATTTAAAATTATATTATGGTATAAGAAAATATTTTAAGTTATTTTTAACGACTTTTAATATTTTGTGATGAATTTCATTAATAAATTAATATTAATGATAATTGATTTATTTAATGAATATATTAAATAAATTGTAGAAAATTAGTTTTAATGATTTAAAAATCATATAAAAATGATTTAAGGAATATAAAAATATTTTAAGTTATAAAATATAACTTTTGATATTTTGTCATTAAATTAAAATATTAATGGCGATTATTTGATAATGGTTTTAAATACTTTGAAATCATTTAAAAGCGGATATTAAGGTATTAAAATACTTTGAGATATTATAAATACTTTATAATATTATGACATGTATTTCATTAATATTTTGAAATTTAATAAATATTAATGATAATAGAATTAATTGGTATTTAAAGTATATAAATATGATATTAATGATTCAAAAATCATGATAAAAGATAATAATTACTTGAAAATTATTACGAGCTTATGAAAAATATTTTGACTGACAAATAAATTATCTAAGATAATTGTGAACCAGATTAAGTAGAGTCTTAAGAAAATTAGGCTCAAGGATTATCCGACTAGGCCGTCGGATATCAAAATCGTATCAAACTCAACTCAAACTGTAATAGTTTGACTTGATATTAGGTCTTATATGTATTATGAATCGATAGGATTATGTGGTAATATGTTTAGATTATTCTATAATGGTATTTAATAGTATTTCTTTGTGATGTATTATTCTAACTTGGGAGACCCATATTATCAATATTAGGTTCTTCGGAAAAAAGCTAAATAGATTGCAGTGATAGATGATACGATAAAGGCAAGTTCTCTAACTCGAATTCAAGTTGTTATTTCAAGTATGCTAGTGGTTAATCATTGTTGATTATACCATGTCTATAAGTTATTGTTTTGCACTTTGTGAATATTCATATGTTTTATCAGTATGAAAAGGTCGATCACCTTTTTACCATTTGGTCTAGTTGAATTATTCATGTTCATTGTTCGTTTAACTATGAAAATTTGTTCATGCTAGTTCACAATTATTGTATTATTGAATTTTAGCCAGCTTATTGTTCAATTCTTTCAATCATGATATGTTCTATTTATTGAACTTAAACTTGTTGGGCAAAATTGTTGCTCACCCTTGCTATATCATGATAAACATTGCAGATTAGGATAAATACGTTGGATACAGATTGTAACATTCCAGAACTTTTATTGTTATATTAAAATATTTAAGTATTTAATGGATGTGTTTATTGATAAATAAATAATTGTTCAAATTTGATTCAATTTGGTTAGCTATTTGTTAAATAAATAATTAAGGAAATTAATTATTTCATGCTAATTTAATTTAATCATTAAGTTAGAAAGTTTTGATTAATTGAATTACTATTCCTTTTATTGGAATTTGTAATTAAAAAGGATGTGTTAGTTGATTAAATAAAGTTATAATTATATAAAAATTATAATTTAAATTGGTATTGAGTTATGTGTTAAAGTGATGTAATAAATTGTTTTTAGAATTAATTGAATTTAAAATGTGACAAATAACCTTTTATAAAGTAGTTATTAAAATAACTTAAAGGAGTTTTAATTCTGTTTTGCCAAACAAGGCCTATTGCTTATTAAGTCTTTATTCTAATTGTATTTTACCAAACAAGGCCTAAAGATTAATTGGTTATTTTTTAATGACTAGCCAAACAAGCCTTATGGCTTTTGGTTTTCAAAACTTATATAACTGATATCAGTTATATCTATATTTATATTATATAATTAATATATATTATATCCCTATATCGTTAGATGGTTAGAGACGTAGTTAGAGTTAAGAAGAAAGAGAAAAACTCCGAGGAAGAAGAAGAAGAAAAGAAGAAAAGAAGAGAGGAAGAAAGGCTAGGGAATTGGTGAGAAGAAAAGTTTGAGAATCAAAGAAGGGAATAGCCATCATCATCTTCTTCAAGGTATTATCCTATTTTTTTTAAGTTTTAAAAGTTTTAGTTTTCTCTTCTCCTATTTCTCTGTAAAATTCTTGTGATAGGGTAAATTGTTGAATTTATGGGTATTCATATGATTAACTAGTGTTGTAAAGTTATTTTCATAAGTTTTATATGATTATAATCAATGGATTGATGATATGTATGTAATTTGTGAAGAAAACTTTTTTATTGAGAGTTTTTGTGATTATATATTATTTAGTTAAAATAGAAATTATGGGTTGTTTAGTTGTTTTATTGATAAATTGACTATTCAATTTGTTAGAGTATGTATATACTTTGATAAAATGCTTTAAATTAATGGTTTTGGTTGAAAAACAAAATTTACAGTGTTGATTTTCATTGAAATATCAAAAAGTGAGTTTTTTTTATTATCAAAAATAGTGAAATTGGATGTTTTAAACTTGTCGTTTATGTTGTTGTATGGATAGAAACATGTTAGGAATTCTTTAATTTTGTTTACATGGAGTTTTTGTATGATTTACATGTTATTTAGTCTGTTAGAAACGAGCTTGTAGGCCAAAATTGGCTTTTTTCTCATGATCTTTATTTAAGAAGCATCACCGAAATCATAGCTTGATTTGTGGCAGTACATGACTACCTAGCAAAGACGTTAGTGGCGCCAAGAATGCCATCACCACGCCGCAACGTGGCTTCGTAGGTTATTTACATGTGCATATTTTCATACCTTTCACGCCATGGCCATGTGCACCCATGAAGTAAATCGTGGCGCCATGTGATCTTGAGTTAGCAGAATCGGTCCGACAATTGTACTTTTTTGTACCACGAAATTTTAAGAAAAGTTATGTGATGATAGTAGGACTGTAAAATGTTGATTTTAGTATTTCTACACTATGAATAATTGTGTTATTAAGGATTAACTTGTGTTATAACTTGATTATGTGATTAAAAAAATCCAATTTTTAAATGATGTACATACTTAGTTATGGTTGTAAAATGGTAATGGCTAACTATGTCATGATGACATATGTTTATAGGATATTGTGATTCGTATTGATTCGGTTAAGCCTACGAACAAGGCAAGTTTTCTAATCCATTATCTTGATTGAATCAATTATTGTTTCCAATATAATAATGCAAGTTTTCTAATTCTTTATCTTGTTGAACTATTTATTGTTTCAATTCGATTACCTTATAAATGATGCAAGCTTTCTAAACTTTGGTTTGATGTTGACAAGTTATTCTAATATTTAACTTGTTGTTTAGCATGCACAACTATTTATACTAATGTCGAGCAATTTTATCGTTCAAACGGTTATGCATGCTTAGTACTCAATTCTAATTAACCTTGACTTAATATTATTCAAGCAAGGCATGTTATAGTTATTCAAAGTATATGCTATTAGATTATTCCTAAAGCATGATTTTGGTTTACGATGTTGATTCAATTACGATTATTCTGTAATATGATGTTATTAATTCAACTAGTCCTCTAGTTGATGATCGTTGAACTTCAAATTACCGTTGAAAGCTTATCCAAACCAAACTCTCTTTGGTGCGGACTTGTACTCCAAATCATCGAGATGAACAACCCTATTATTATTGGGGGATAACTTACGCGTGGCATTAAATGTTTGTGCACAATACATAGTACAAAGGGTGATCCCCTAAGTACGAGGAGTCTTTATAGTCTTATATTGATTAAAGTTGGAGTTGAAAGATTACTGTAACTATGGACATAGTTCATGGTCTTATGACCCTCGATTATATTTATTCCACATTTTGGATTTCGGTTCTCGATTATCATTGTTAGAGTACCATTCAGTCTTGATGAGCCTATCATGGGCAGTTATTATTATTATACTCTTGTCGATTCCTTATTGTTTCAAGCGAGCATTGTTTTCTCACTCTTGCTTATATAACTCTTACAGTTAAAGACGAAAAGGCTGATGTACCTAGCACCAGTAAGGGAAAAGGAAAGATGAGCAAGTTTTGAAGACTTGTAATTTGATATTTGATTTTCAGATTTTAATTGAATGGTTGTAATGAAGTTTATTTTAAATTCCGTATTTGAATGATTGTAATTAAAGGTTAGACAACGTGGGAGATTTTATTATGTAATCCTATAATGGAAAAGATTTTATTTATCCAGTTTTATTGTGATTGGGTAGTTAGATATGAATGTTTGATTAAGTGAACACCAAATCCTGTGGGAATGAAGTACCTTGGGTCTGGGGGTGTCACAAGTTGGTATCAAAGCCCTAGGTTATGAACCTTAGGTGGGGGAAAAAGCCTTAGGAAGTAACCTTCGAAAAGATAGTAATGATAAACTCTTATCGAGTTTTAAGGAAGAAGTAATAAAATACTTATGTGCTTATGTGTTTATAACTTATGTGCTCGTGAGAGTCGAGTAGTAATGATTAGTAATTAAGACTTAAACTTTGGTTGACATGATGTCTAATATAGGAGAGAACCGGTCCAAGCTAGGGAGGAGGAGCCTCGAGATATTCGGTAGTTTGGGAACAATTTACTGCCACGAGAAACAGTTCCGTTGGTCATAGTAGTTGAGAGCGGAGAGAATACCGATGAGGATGATGAGATAGAGACGGATGAGGAAGATCCTTTGGAGCTGCCACAGACGGATGAAGAGGACGAGGAGGAAAGGATTCCACTTAACTAGATAGTTGGCCGTATATATGATGAGGTGCATGACCGCAATGTGGAACTTCAAGATACAGTCGAGGAATTACAAGAGATAGTAGCTGAACAACAGACCTTGATGGCATAGAAGGACGACGAGATCCATGATCGAGAAGAACGATTGAACAATGTTAAAGAGAAGCTGGTTCACACTGAAGAAGAGAATGACCAAATGAGAGCTGGGATTTCAGAGTTGAAGAGCAAGTTGAGAGAAGAGTCTGCAAAAAGGGCAAGAACCAGAACGCGCGTCTGAGGAAGCCGATCAATGGGCCGAAATAAAGCAGAGGGAGACGACAAGCAAAAAGAGAATGAAGATGCAGGGAAGCGGATAACGTATTCAACATCATAGTCAATCAAGCTCAGGATCGGGTCATGGGTTACCCAATTCAGTTCGAGACGCTACCCTCGTACATTCTAGATCGTCGAACCATGTTCTAAATTATGGAAGAAGAGCGACGTAAGGCTTTGCAGTATCTTAATAGGACAACTTAGGAAGTGAACTTGATTTTTGATTTATGATTTATGTTTTGATAAGTATTATGTAAATCCCAAGTGTTATGCAACTTATGGGATATGATGATGATGTCCTGAAACTTTAGTAGTTCAGGAAAATAATGTAAATAGCAGTGATGCTATGAATATGATGTTTTTCAAAGAATTAAGCATGAATAAAAGTTATTATCTTCTTTTATCCAAAGTGTTATGTGTTATGTGGTGATTACTTTTATGGGGGAAAGTTAATTAGAATACTTGAAAGAGTTGAGTAATAATCTAATGAGTGTATTTTTAACAGAAAATGCCTCCAAGACGTCAACCACCCCGTCAGAGAACCGCTGAAGGAACCCACAACGATAATGCTGAAGCTAACCCCGTTCAGCAGCTGGTGGCATTACTGACAGGTGCACTGCAAAATCAACCACAGAATCAACCTCAGAACCAAGGTGCTACGTTTAAGGAGTTCAAGGCGGTTGGACCACCAGAATTCTGTGGATCCATGAATCTAGTTGAAGCACAGACCTGGATCATGGAAATTGAGAAGGTTTTTGATGTTGCTAGGGTAGAGGATAACTGTAAGGCGCTTTGCAACATTCATGTTGAAAGCAGAGAGGCTTATTATTGGTGGCGAGCCAACAAAACTTGGGAAGGACGAGGAATTATGACTTGGGATAGGTTTAAGGAGGTTTTCTTGAGACCTATTTCTAGAGAGTTCAAAAGCGATTAGAACTACGCTTTTTAGAACCGAAGCGAGGAAACGATAATGGTTTCGGAGTATGCCATTTAAATTCAATGAGTTGGCGAGGTTTGCACCATACCAAGTTAAGATAGATGAACGCAAGGCGAAGAGGTTTGAACAGGGACTGAAGCCCTTGTTGTTTAGTAGGGTTTCCTTGTTCCAGTTGAAGACTTTTGTAGCTGTAATGGAAAAGGCAATTCTCGCTGAAGGTGGAGGCGAGGCGGAAACCAAGTTCAATCAGGAACATAAAAAGAAGAAGAATGAAGTGGAGGTGAAGAATGGAGGTGGTGGTAGTGGAAATGGTAATAATAACCTAAAAAGAAAATGGAATGGAAATGTGGGTGCTGGGAATCAACAAGGTAGCCAGCAGAATAAGAAGTTTGAAGCATGTGCTACATGCGGGAAGTTTCACAAGGGTGTATTCTTAATGGGGAAACGTGTATGCTTTAACTGTGGCCGGGAGGGTCACATCGCCCATTTGCAATCAACCCAAGAAGAATGTTTGCTACACTTGCGGGTCCAAGGATCACTTTTCTCGTGAGTGCCCTAAGAAGAAAATTTGGAGAAAAAACAGAAGCAAGGAGGAGGTAGCAATGGAGGTACATGGGCCATTCTTTGGACCAAGAGCATCAACCAAACCCACAGCCTGAACCTTCAACATGATCATGCAAGATGTGCAATCAAAGGATGTGGTGTCGTATTATCCCAATCAATGATATTGATGCTTATGCATTATTTGATTAGGAATTGCTACTTGCTCATTTATATCGATGAATTTGCTATGAGATTAGGATTGCTTGTGAAGAATTGAATTTCCCTCCGAACATAGAAATCGCGAATAAGGAAGTAATTCTGTTAGGTTCGTGATACAAGAACCGTAGGGTGAACATTAAGGAAATATTTTTATGGTAGATTTAATTCCGATTAGGCTTAGAGAGTTTGATGTTATTTTGGGAATGGATTGGTTGTTCAATTGTGGAGCAATAATTGACTGCCAAAAGAAATGTGTAAACCTTATGACTCCGTCAAAGGTAGTTTTCAATGGTAGCAAATCTCCTAGACAAATGAGATGTCTGACGATTATGCAGGCCAAGAAGTTGTTGAGACAAGGCTGTGTGGGTTATTTAGCTTACATAGTCGATACTCAGAAGAAGGGTGCGAAACTGGAAGAAATACCAGTGGTTAGGGAATTTGTGGACGTGTTTCCAGAGGATTTGCCAAGACTTCCACCTGACAGAGAAATCAAGTTCGTGATAGACTTAGCGCAAAGAACCGCTTCAATATCGAAAGCCCCGTACAGAATGGCTTCGGTAGAGATGAAGGAACTGATGGTACAACTACAGGAGCTGTTGGACAAGAAATACATTCACTCGAGTGTGTCACCGTGGGGAGCATCGGTCTTATTCGTAAAGAAGAAGGATGGGTCAATGCGTCTTTGCATTGATTATAGAGAGTTAAACAAAGTCACTATTAAGAATAAGTATCCATTGCCGAGAATAGATGACTTGTTTGACCAGTTGAAGGGTGCTAGATATTTCTTAAAAATAGATTTGAGGAGTGGGTATCACCAACTGAAAGTAAGGAAGGAGGATGTACCGAAGACGATATTCCGAACTCGGTATGGACATTACGAGTTTTTGGTGATGTCTTTTGGTTTGACAAACGCCCCTGCAACGTTCATGGATTTGATGAATAGAGTGTTTAAACCATTTTTAGACAAGTTTGTGGTGGTGTTTATTGACGATATTCTGGTGTATTCTAGAACTCAAGAAGAACACGTGGAACACTTACGTCTAACGCTGGAGACACTAAGAAAGGAAAAGTTGTACGCAAAATTCTCTAAATGTGAATTTTGGTTAGAACGTGTACAATTTCTTGGACACGTAATTGACAAGGATGGAATCTCAGTGGATCCATCAAAGGTCAAAGCTGTGATAAATTGGGAACAACCAAGAACTCATCGAGGAAGTAAGAAGTTTCTTGGGATCAAGGTGGTATTATAGAAGGTTTATCCAAGACTTCTCCAAGATTGCCACTCCGTTGACAAATTTGACGAGAAAAACTGTAAAATTTGTTTGGACGGAGAAATGTGAGGAGAGTTTTCAAGAATTGAAGAAGAAGCTCGATGTGGCAATTGTGTTGTCATTACCAGATAATACAAGAAATTTTGTGGTGTACAGTGATGGTTCACACAAGGGATTAGGATGTGTCCTTATGTAGAACAGAAAGTTATCGCGTATGCATCAAGGCAATTGAAGGACTACGAAAAAGGGTATCCGACTCATGATTTAGAGTTGGCGGCGGTTGTGTTTGCTTTAAAAATATGGAGACACTATCTGTATGGAGAAAAATATGAGATCTACACTGACTATAAAAGTCTGAAGTACATTTTCACTCAGAAGGACCTGAACATGCGTCAAAGGAGATGAATGGAATTGATAAAGGATTACGATTGTGAGATCTTTTATCATCTAGGCAAAGCAAATGTGGTTGCAGATGCCTTGATTAGGAAAGACAGAGAAAAGTTGATGCTATTAACTGATAAGGAGGAGCTTATTACAGCAATGTCAAGGTTAGAGTTGGAAATCAAATTTCCAAAAGAATTCGATGAGAAATTGTACCAGATAGAAGCCAGTCAAACTTTGGTGGACAAAGTGAAGAACGCTCAACTGCAGGATGAGGAATGCAGAGAAATAAGAGAAAGTGTGGTGATTTAAAAGGAAGTGAAATACAAGGTTGATCATCGATGGAATCTTTGAGATTCGAGGGACGAATCTGGGTTCCAGCAGTACCAGATATTAAAGAGGACATTTTGACAAAAGCTCATAGCTCGAGATATTCGATTCATCCAGGAAGTACGAAAATGTATCAAGATTTGAGACAACATTTTTGGTGGCCAAACATGAAAAGAGACGTTGCAGAATGCGTTGCAAAGTGCTTAACATGTCAGAGAGTCAAGGCCGAGCATCAAAGACCAAGCGGGTTACTTCAACCGTTGGAGATACCGGAATGGAAATTGGAACATATCACAATGGATTTTGTGTTAGGTCTCCCAACGACTCAGAAAGGATTCGATGCATTTTGGGTGATAGTGGACAGATTGACAAAATCTGCACATTTTTTTCCAATAAAGATTAGATTTAATCTTGATCAGCTGGCGAAACTGTACGTTAAGGAGATCGTTTCAAGACATGGAGTTCCAGTATCAATTGTATCTGACAGAGATCCGAGGTTCACATCAAATTTTTGGAAGAGACTACAAGGATGTATGGGAACACAGTTGCGAATGAGTACGACATATCATCCACAAATAGATGGCCAAAGTGAACGAACGATTCAGACATTAGAAGATATATTGAGAGCATACGTCATGGATTTCAAAGGAAGCTGGGATGAACAATTATCGTTGGTGGAATTTGCCTACAATAACAGTTATCACGCTAGCATTGGCATGCCGCCTTACGAAGCATTATATGGCAGAAAGTGCAGAACTCCACTGTAATGGGATGAAGTCAGTGAACGTCAACTGTTAGGACCAGAACTGGTACAACAAACTGTTGAGGTTGTCAAACTCATCATAACAAGATTGATAGCTGCTCAAGACAGACAAAAGAAATATGCTGATCAACACAGACAAGATCGTACATTCGATGTAGGAAATTACGTTTTCCTAAAAGTTTCACCTTGGAAGGGAAAAATTTGATTTGGTAAAAAGGGGAAACTAAGCCCGAGGTTTATTGGACCCTTTGAAGTGCTTCAAAAAGTTGGAGAGGTTGCTTACGAGGTAGCTCTACCTCCAGAATTGCAAAACATTCATAATGTTTTTCACGTTTCGGTGTTACGACCATATAAACCTGATTACAAGCACGTGATTGATTACAAACCATTGCACTTTGAGAAAGACTTGTCCTATGAAGAGGTTCCTATCCAGATAGTCGACAGGAAAGAATAAGTGCTCAGAAATAAAGTGATACCTTCTGTGAAGGTAATTTGGAGGAACCACAATGTCAAAGAGGCTACGTGGGAACTCGAAGCTGAAATGATGAAGAATTACCCTGAGTTATTTGTTTAATCTATGTCTTCGATTCTGGGAACAGAATCTTTGTAAGTAGGGGAGAATGTGATGAATGAATTGTTTGAATTGTGATTCTGGGGACAGAATCCTTGTAAGGAGGGAATGATGTAACATTCCAGAACTTTTATTGTTATATTAAAATATTTAAGTATTTAATGGATGTGTTTATTGTTAAATAAATAATTGTTCAAATATGATTCAATTTGGTTAGCTATTTGGTAAATAAATAATTAAGGAAATTAATTATTATATGCTAATTTAATTTAATTATTAAGTTAGAAAGTTTTGATTAATTGAATTACTATTCTTTTTATTGGAATTTGTAATTAAAAAGGATGTGTTAGTTGATTAAATAAAGTTATAATTATATAGAAAATTATAATTTTGTGGTATTGAGTTATGTGTTAAAGTGATGTAATAAATTGTTTTTAGAATTAATTGAATTTAAAGTGTGACAAATAACCTTCTATAAAGTAGTTATTAAAATAACTTAAAGGAGTTTTAATTGAGCTTTTGCCAAACAAGGCTTATTGCTTATTAAGTCTTTATTCTAATTGTATTTTACCAAACAAGGCCTAAAGATTAATTGGTTATTTTTAATGACTAGCCAAACAAGCCTTATGGCTTTTGGTTCATGGATGAATTTTGTATAACCTTTTTGAAAATGAAAGTTTATAGTCTATATGACTCCTCAGCATGATTTGAAAAAAAATTAACTCTTGTAAGTGATGTTTTGGGTAGTATGTGATGTTGTGAATGTAAAGTATAAGGTGTAGAGTGAATTTCGGAGACAAAATTCTTAGAAGAAGGGGTGAATGTGACAACCCGAGAATTTAGACAATTTATTAAAATCTTAATTGATTAAATTAATGTTGAATAATAGACCTAGTCGTAAAATGAGTGTATGGATTTGACATTTCTGTGAAGGATTTTGGTGGATTTAAAATTTTTTGGTGAAGACTTATAAGGTTAAGTGTATAAGTGTATAAGTGTATATGTTTTGTGTACAATGATTATGTATGTATAGTGTATGCTTAAGGATTAATTATTGATAAGGATAAGTGTAAATTTAGCAAACCCTAAAGTTGTGTTAAGAACATCAAGGTTCAGTTAGCAAACTTTAACGATTTGTAAGAAACCCTAATACCGGCTCTAGAAACCCTAATTTTAGTTCCGGGAATCCAAAACCCTAATTCAAAATATTAAAACTCTTATGTGGGAGCTCAAAGGTTAAGTATAAAGGCTTAAGTATTTTTATTATAAACTTAATTAGGGAAAGCTCTAAAAATTAGTTAGAAAACCCTAATTGTTCAATTATAAACCCTAATGTACAATTCGGGAAAACCTAATTGTTAATTTAGAAGTTTTAATGTTAATTAGGAAACCTTAATCCTAACTTGCAAGCCTTAATGTGATTAGGAAACCCTAATATAATTAGGTAATCCTAATTTCTAATTTAGAAAGTTTAATTTTCTATTTAAAACCCTAATTGGAAATCTTAGAAATTACTTAACAAAACCTAAGGGTTAAACCCTAAGGGTTTAAACCTAAGGGTTAGCCAAGTTATATTTATGCCATTAAATTTGTTAGCTACAAGACCAAAATGCCCTTTTTCATATTCTTTAATATGTGGAATGTAAATCTTGCCAAGATATTGGTTGTTTACCAACTATATATCTCCCATGTACTAAAATCTCAGTCAACTTGTGTCACTTTACAAGATATAGATACATTAAATCAAAATATATAGATCAAAGAGAGAGAAAAGTAAAAAGAAAGTCTCATTTGTTCACCAACACTCAACTAAGCCTCTCTCTCTCTGGACCCACAAAATTCTTAAGTGATTCAGTCCCTAGTATGGTCCTTTGCACCCCAAGAACAAACATCAAAGATCAGATTCAAGTGTTAAGCATGAAAGAGGTATAAACCCTAAATTTTATAAATCCTTGTGATTAATGTTAATCTATGTTATTTGTTATTTAGAAATGTGTAATAGGATGTTATTTAGTGATCTATGATGTATCATAGATCCATAACATCTAGATGCAAGAAAATGAGTTTTTAAAAACTGATTATGAACCCTAAAATTGTGGTCTGACAGCCTAATGTCAGGACCCATAGATCTCTCTCGTGTTAGATGTTATAGATTTGTTCTCCGCCATAAGGAGAGTAGACTGGAAGTGGAATCAACTCCATACCATGTCTAGATCTCAAGTTATAAGTGGTCAAACATGGTTGACCAACTTTTGGAAACATTTCGGGCAACCCATAAATTTTCCAGATTTTCTGACAACGTTTTGCAGGGCTTGAATCTTGCTGTTGTTAATGAGTTAGGCCATGTTAGTGTTTGATTTGTGTAGACTAACATGTGGACTACCAATCCATGCCATTAGAACACCAAAATCATAAACAGAATCAAAGATAATGGTGGCCAAAGTAGGGTTGACCAATCTGCCGGATGAAGATTCTGGGCAACCTAGAAATCTTCAAGAGCAGTTTCCTGTAGCAGTTTGATCGGCCTAAATCTTACTGTTGTGATGTTATTAGACTGATCTAGTGCATGATTATTGTTCCCTGACATCAAGACTACAGGATTGACCCTTTAGATCATACTAACAAGACCTAGAATCAAAGTTATAGAGCACCAAAAATGGTACCTTGTAACTGTTCTTCATTTCTGGAAAACCCAGAAATGAAGAACAGCTCTGACATGAACGTAGAGAGCTTATATCTCTTTGTCAAGATGTTGTTTAGCCATGAAATTGATTGGTGATTGTAGTATTACATCAGTAATACAATCCTTACACTTTGGACAACCCAGAAACACCAAGATCAAGGATTTATGCATGGTCAAACATGGTAACCTGTTAACAGTTTAAGAAGGAGCTTGAATGTTTAAGAACACCTATAGCGACAGTTTTGTCGCTATTGGCACCTTTAGTGACACTTTATTTATGAAATTAATTATTTTATTAAATAATTAGAGAAAAATGGTTTTTAATTATGAAAAATACATAATAAATTTGAAAAAATTATTTTAAAGCCTAAAAATGGGTTTTTAATAATTTTGAATATATTTCATTGATATTTTAATATTTTTGAATATTAATGGTATTTAATTTATTTAATTTTTATATTAAATAAATTACTTTAAAATAATTTTAATACTTGAAAAATTATTTAAAATTATATTATGGTATAAGAAAATATTTTAAGTTATTTTTAACGACTTTTAATATTTTGTGATGAATTTCATTAATAAATTAATATTAATGATAATTGATTTATTTAATGAATATATTAAATAAATTGTAGAAAATTAGTTTTAATGATTTAAAAAATATATAAAATGATTTAAGGAATATAAAAATATTTTAAGTTATAAAATATAACTTTTGATATTTTGTCATTAAATTAAAATATTAATGGCGAGTTATTTGATAATGGTTTTAAATACTTTGAAATCATTTAAAAGCGGATATTAAGGTATTAAAATACTTTGAGATATTATAAATACTTTATAATATTATGATATGTATTTCATTAATATTTTGAAATTTAATAAATATTAATGATAATAGAATTAATTGGTATTTAAAGTATATAAATATGATATTAATGATTCAAAAATCATGATAAAAGATAATAATTACTTGAAAATTATTACGAGCTTATGAAAAATATTTTGATCGACAAATAAATTATCTAAGATAATTGTGAACCGATTAAGTAGAGTCTTAAGAAAATTAGGGTTCAAGGATTATCCGACTAGTCTGCTTGATATCAAAATCAGAGATTAAACTCAACTCAAACCGTAATAGTTTGACTTGATATTAGGTCTTATATGTATTATAGACTGATAGGATTATGTGGTAATATGTTTAGATTATTCTATAATGGTATTTAATAGTATTTACTGTGATGTATTATTCTAACTTGGGAGACCCATATTATCAATATTAGGTTCTTCGGAAAAAGCTAAATAGATTGCGTAGCAGTAGTCGGCGATAAAGGCAAGTTCTCTAACTCGAATTCAAGTTGTTATTTCAAGTATGCTAGTGGTTAATCATTGTTGATTATACCATGTCTATAAGTTATTGTTTTGCACTTTGTGAATATTGCATATGTTTGTCAGGTATGAAAGGCTGATCACCTTTTTTACCATTTGGTCTAGTTGAATTATT
The DNA here is from genome assembly GCA_020205605.1 of Panax ginseng. Taxonomy (NCBI): domain Eukaryota; kingdom Viridiplantae; phylum Streptophyta; class Magnoliopsida; order Apiales; family Araliaceae; genus Panax; species Panax ginseng. Next base: position 123,842,586 of record CM035130.1, on the reverse strand, counting down.
CATGTTCATTGTTCGTTTAACTATGAAAATTTGTTCATGCTAGTTCACAATTATTGTATTATTGAATTTTAGCCAGCTTATTGTTCAATTCTTTCAATCATGATATGTTCTATTTATTGAACTTAAACTTGTTGGGCAAAATTGTTGCTCACCTTGCTATATCATGATAAACATTGCAGATTAGGATAAATACGTTGGATACTGATTGTAACATTCGAACTTTTATTGTTATATTAAAATATTTAAGTATTTAATGGATGTGTTTATTGATAAATAAATAATTGTTCAAATTTGATTCAATTTGGTTATTTATTTGTTAAATAAATAATTAAGGAAATTAATTATTTCATGCTAATTTAATTTAATCATTAAGTTAGAAAGTTTTGATTAATTGAATTACTATTCCTTTTATTGGAATTTGTAATTAAAAAGGATGTGTTAGTTGATTAAATAAAGTTATAATTATATAAAAAATTATAATTTTGTGGTATTGAGTTATGTGTTAAAGTGATGTAATAAATTGTTTTTAGAATTAATTGAATTTAAAATGTGACAAATAACCTTTTATAAAGTAGTTATTAAAATAACTTAAAGGAGTTTTTTAACATTTTTTGCCAAACAAGGCCTATTGCTTATTAAGTCTTTATTCTAATTGTATTTTACCAAACAAGGCCTAAAGATTAATTGGTTATTTTTTAATGACTAGCCAAACAAGCCTTATGGCTTTTGGTTTTCAAAACTTATATAACTGATATCAGTTATATCTATATTTATATTATATAATTAATATATATTATATCCTATATACGTTAGATGGTTAAGACGTAGTTAGAGTTAAGAAGAAAAGAGAAAACTACGAGGAAGAAGAAGAAGAAAAGAAGAAAAGAGAGAGAGGAAGAAAGGCTAGGGAATTGGTGAGAAGAAAAGTTTGAGAATCAAAGAAGGGAATAGCCATTATCATCTTCTTCAAGGTATTATCCTATTTTTTTTAAGTTTTAAAAGTTTTAGTTTTCTCTTCTCCTATTTCTCTGTAAAATTCTTGTGATAGGGTAAATTGTTGAATTTATGGGTATTCATATGATTAACTAGTGTTGTAAAGTTATTTTCATAAGTTTTATATGATTATAATCAATGGATTGATGATATGTATGTAATTTGTGAAGAAAACTTTTTTATTGAGAGTTTTTGTGATTATATATTATTTAGTTAAAATAGAAATTATGGGTTGTTTAGTTGTTTTATTGATAAATTGACTATTCAATTTGTTAGAGTATGTATATACTTTGATAAAATGCTTTAAATTAATGGTTTTGGTTGAAAAACAAAATTTATAAGTGTTGATTTTCATTGAAATATCAAAAGTGAGTTTTTTATTATTATCAAAATAGTGAAATTGGATGTTTTAAACTTGTCGTTTATGTTGTTGTATGGATAGAAACATGTTAGGAATTCTTTAATTTTGTTTACATGGAGTTTTTGTATGATTTACATGTTATTTAGTCTGTTAGAAACGAGCTTGTAGGCCAAAATTGGCTTTTTCCCTCTTCATGCTGAAAGTCGTCAATCGAAGCTCGATTTTGCCTTGATGTGCATGCTACCTAGCTTGAAGACGTTAGTGGCGCCAAGAATGCCATCACCACGCCGCAACGTAACCCGGCTTTCAGAGGGTTATTTACCGCTATGGCATTCACATTTTCACGTCATTGCGCTGCATGACCGATGTAAATCGTGGCTGCCATGATCGAAAGAAGCGAATGGTCTCTGACAAAGGTACTTTTGTACACGAAATTTTAAGAAAAGTTATGTGATGATAGTAGGATCGTAAAATGTTGATTTTAGTATTTCTACACTATGAATAATTGTGTTATTAAGGATTAACTTGTGTTATAACTTGATTATGTGATTAAAAAAATCCAATTTTAAATGATGTACATACTTAGTTATGGTTGTAAAATGGTAATGGCTAACTATGTCATGATGACATATGTTTATAGGATATTGTGATTCGTATTGATTCTTGTTAAGTTTCACGAACAAGGCAAGTTTTCTAATCCATTATCTTGATTGAATCAATTATTGTTTCCAATATAATAATGCAAGTTTTCTAATTCTTTATCTTGTTGAACTATTTATTGTTTCAATTGATTACCTTATAAATGATGCAAGCTTTCTAAACTTTGGTTTGATGTTGACAAGTTATTCTAATATTTAACTTGTTGTTTAGCATGCACAACTATTTATACTAATGTCGAGCAATTTTATCGTTCAAACGGTTATGCATGCTTAGTACTCAATTCTAATTAACCTTGACTTAATATTATTCAAGCAAGGCATGTTATAGTTATTCAAAGTATATGCTATTAGATTATTCCTAAAGCATGATTTTGGTTTACGATGTTGATTCAATTACGATTATTCTGTAATATGATGTTATTAATTCAACTAGTCCTCTAGTTGATGATCGTTGAACTTCAAATTACCGTTGAAAGCTTATCCAAACCAAACTCTCTTTGGTACGGACTTGTACTCCAAATACTGAGATGAACAACCCTATTATTATTAGGGGATAACTTACGCGTAGCATTAAATGTTTGTGCACAATACATGGTACAAAGGGCTGATCCCCCTAAGTACGAGGAGTCTTTATAGTCTTATGACTGTTAAAGTTGGAGTTGAAAGATTACTCGCAACTATGGACATAGTTCATGGTCTTATGACCCTCAGTTATATTTATTCCACATTTTGGATTTCAGTTCCTGATTATCATTGTTAGAGTACCATTCAGTCTTGATGAGCCTATCATGGGCAGTTATTATTATTATACTCTTGTCGATTCCTTATTGTTTCAAGCGAGCATTGTTTTCTCACTCTTGCTTATATAACTCTTATGCTTAAAGACTAAAAGGGCGATGTGTACCTAGCACCGAGAAGAGGAAAAGGAAAGATGAGCAAGTTTTGAAGACTTGTAATTTGATATTTGATTTTCAGATTTTAATTGAATGGTTGTAATGAAGTTTATTTTAAATTCCGTATTTGAATGATTGTAATTAAAGGTTAGACAACGTGGGAGAATTTATTATGTAATCCTATAATGGGAAAGATTTTATTTATCCAGTTTTATTGTGATTGGGTAGTTAGATATGAATGTTTGATTAAGTGAACACCAAATCCTGTGGGAATGAAGTACCTTGGGTCTGGGGGTGTCACACAGACTAAGTCAAAGACAGTTCCAGCATTGGTTTATATTACAGATAAAACTTGTAATAGTATTGTATGATAATGACATTGTATGTCAAATAGAATATGGAATACAGGTATTAAGTGAAGGTTCTCGACCTTAGGGATAATGTGTAAAGTTTAATGTATACACAATTTATGTTTATATCTTCCGCAATAGTTATAGAATTAATATACCAGATTCATGGTGTTTGATATCAAATTTGGGGATATTACACTTGGTATTAGAGCTATAGGTTATAAACCTTAGGGTTACCTTAGGCTGATAACCGCAGTGGGATGAAGATAAGGATTAAATCAAATAGAGTTGGTACGTCGATAATATTAAAAGACGAATCTCGATAAGTGATAAAGATCTAGAGTTACCTAACTCTGATAATAAAGGTAAACAGTAGTAATGAATAGATAGAGTCTA